>JAOWBP010004023.1:8779671-8792653 GCA_028571105.1 Tragopan temminckii
GAAGGCTTGGTGGGCTTTAAAGGGGAACGTCAGTCGGTGAGGCTTGAACGCCGCCGAGCCTGAGGCTGTGCGTCCGCAGCTGGTGCGGGAAGGCGGCGGCAGCCCGGCACTGCGGGGCGCCGCAGCTCCGTGTGCGGATCCGCGCTCTGGCGGCTGCAGCCGGCGCCCGAGCTGCGTTCGGAGCTGGCTTTTCCCGTCAGCCGGCCAGCAAGAGGGCGACTGGAATACGTGGTTGGATGTTCCGTGCTGTGTTCTGTGGGAGGGAGCGGCAGGGAGCGGTCCCGCACCTCTGCCGTGTTTGCCCTTGTGCTCCGCGAAGGGCGTTCCTGCCTTTAGGCTTCAGCCACCGGCAAACTTCTCCCGAGGTTGGTGATACAAAGCCCTGACTTATCTGTGCTTAATTCCCGCTTCCCGTGCTGGTCACACGGAGCTGGCTTCACAGGCAGATGCTGCACAGCTGCTGCTTATCTGCCACGGCTCCCCCGCAGCTCTGGGAACACTCTTTTAGACACAGTGTGGGCTGAATGTAACACTGCGTTGGACTCCAAGTCAGTGCTTGCACTTAAAAAGGATCAGACAAGAATATCAAACTGTTTTTGCACCTCCTACTTCGGTGCTGACAGACTGCTCTGTGTCACTCATTGCCCTCTATCTGGAGCAGAAGTTTGGGGCACTAAAATTCTGTGTTGGGAGAATGGGAGAACGCAGTCCGTGCATCTGAGATTACACACGGGGTGCAGTTCAGCTGGAGGCCTCCTTGGTGCTGGAGCCCACACAAAGCGTGAGATGGCCTGCAATGTGAGACCTGGATCGTCAGGCCCTCTATGATCTTCAGTTTGTCAAGAGACAGCTTTTCTTCTTCACTTCTTCCTCCTTTTGTGTCTAAGTTGTATCTAATTATGCTGTTGTGTAACAGAGTAGATTTAAAGGTAGCAGCGAACGTTCTGTAGCCTAATGTAGCACTTGCAGCTGAACGGAAGTTCGTGCAAGTGCTTTATTGGCTCTTACACTGTTAAATGCCTCTGTAGATACACAGGGATTTCACCTGGATGATGTGGAAGCGTCAGCAGAGACGTTCATTCCTGGGAAAAGGATGTGCAAGAAGGTAGATTCCTTGTGAGGGAAATGTAGGGGAGCACTTATTGGGGTAGCGAAAGAAAGAGGCTCGTGGCCTTTGTCTACATGGAGGAATAAATTGGCCCCAGTTTCAGAAACCCCCCTTCTGTAGCCCAGTGACAGCAGGATGCTCTGAGCAGGACCAGGATTCCAGCAGGACAGGAGTTTCATGCTCCTTTTCATTGGGCTGTCAGCTGAATGTTTGTTTTCCCAGCAAGCTGATAGAAAAACAATACTAAAATGTTTGCATTGGAGTTTCAGCCTTAGCTACAGGTGGTTCTCACTATTACGCAGCAGCCTGTGCTGCACACAGCATTCCTTCAGTATGAAATCCTGCCGGCCATTGCCTTTAGTTGTATGCTACAGTCTTTGCCTACCAAGAGTGATATTTTATCCGTACATTCAGGGCTTTCAGCAAATAATGCAAACTCCTCAGCAAAACTGATATTCTCTTGGGAAAGTTTTTGCTCCTAGATAAGGACATCTGGAGCCTAAAAAGCACAGAGTCAACACTGCACCAGCTCAGAGGAGGTAAACTGTACCTTGCCAGGGCTGATAATAGGTGCTGTAACAAGGTTGAAATGCCTATAAAAAATGTCAACAGCCGTATTTTTTGTAAGTAAGTTTCTGACTTCAAACAGATCCCTTACCTGGAAGGAGTTCCTCTGACTGTCAAACCTTATGCTGCTACAAGAGCAGTGTTACACGGCAGGTCTAAGCATCTGCCTCTCCTACTGGCTTTACAGGCCCCTCTGGTAATTTCCAGAAAATGCCAGGGCTTCTGTCCTTGCTGTTCCAGTTCTGTCCAAATAGTTGTGTTTCCATTAGCCCCCCCCCACAACACCACTATGCTAAAAAATAAAGCTTTTCCTCCAGTATATTCGATGTTTGATCTGCTTCCTTTGGCTTGCTCGCACACTGGAGGACAGTGGCAGAATGCTGAATGTCAGATGTGATAGCTTGGATTTCATGTGGATCTCTCCCAGCCCATTTCGAGCTTCGTTTAAAAACTGAGGAGAAATGAGAATGCCACTTTATGGGCTTAACTTTTACTTATTTTAATTCATCTTGGAGGAAGCTGGTGACAATTTGGAAGGCATACAAGTCACACAAACAGCTTTCTCCTTCCTGTTCAAGGTTAAACTCTTTCAGCTTTTGTTTTGGCTGGACTTTGAGTCAGTGAATGAAAAACAAAAAGTAGAAGGGGAAGTACAGAAAAAGGGAGGGAGAGTGTTTGGTAATGGGAGACTGCAGGATAAAAGGAGCACATGTATGTCAAGGAAACAATTTGTAAAGCAACCGGTGGTGAGTCAGGGTCACAGGTCTGTCTCTTCCCCATTTTGCACTGTTTGTTTGTAAACTTGTGCTTTTCCCATTTTAACTGATGTGTCTCTGACAGTCACATCAGATTGAATGTTTGTTCCACTTGCTAAGATCTAGAATACTAATTGGGCCTTAGTGAGGATCTTCAGTTGAGATCTGTCTTCTCTATCTGCAATACTAGTGGAGTGATATTCTAACTTGACATGTCTTTTTCTAATGTACTGCTGTGAAATACTGATGACTGCTTCCTCTTCTTCCTCTTCTGTCCACCAGATTAAGCAACAATGGCATTTGTGAAGAGTGGCTGGCTGCTCCGGCAAAGTAAGTCATGGGGCTCTTCCCTCCTTTTCTCCCCACTGTGTCTAACTCCTTCAAACAACATTCAGCAACTCAGTCATTCGCAGGCGTTATTTCTTAAGCGGGTCTCTACGTCTGCAGGTTGTTGTCCTTGTTTTTTGACTATAGGACACCTCACAAAAGGACCTATCATGACAGCATTTCCATGTTACCTTTGGGTGTACTAGTGGGAAACGGTGTATATCACATCTGAGGTGTCTGACTGTCCTGCTTCAGATGCTGCTCTGTAATTAGTGTTATGTAAGTGGAGACTTGGAAACTTTGCCTGACATCTTACATTAATGTCTTCAATTAGTCATGCCTTCTGCTTGTTCTTGCAGTGAGATAGAATTAAAGCACCAGGTTATGCCCTTAAAATACACTGAGTTGCAACTTGGAGTAGTAGGTGAAATATGGAACCCAATTCTGTAATATTCTAAAGCAGGAATGTGGTAGGACAAGATTTTGCCTGGAGCCTGAGAATGCCCTTGTCCTCTGGGGCAACTGGGAAGGATATCTTGGTTTTATTAACTTTAAGACAGGAATACCTTCTAATATATGCCTTCAAAAGCGACTGTTTGATTTTAAAGGCACTATTTTGCGGCGCTGGAAGAAGAACTGGTTTGACCTGTGGTCTGATGGCCGTTTAATATTCTATGACGATCAGAATCGCCATGATATAGAAGATAAAATCCACATGAGAATCCATTGCATCAACCTCAGAGTGGGGAATGAATGTCGAGGTAATGCTGAGACCTTTGGAATTTGTGTACTGAGAGATTCTTTTGAACATCAGTGCCTGCCCAGCACACTATTTATAGCACTACTTGTGCAGAAGTAAACATGCCTGCAAAGTGTGCAGCTTTATTGTTCTTAAAGGAAAAAAAAAACCAACCACAAGAACTCTCCAACTATTAAATAATTCCCTTACATATGTTTGTGGGGTGATATCACCATGTGATAGATTAGGTTAGTGCTTGGTACTTCCTTTTATAACTCAGTGATGACAGTGTGCCTTAAATGCAGGTGGCAGGTTTGCATGAGAGACCAGGATGTTTGCAGTAGGCTTGTGTGTTTGATCATAGAGCATTACTGGTGAAATTACAGTGCTGGCTGGAGGGAGAGTTGAGATGCAAAATGGGAAAACCTTAGCAGATTTTTCTCAAGCGTTACAAAGTTCACCTCTGGCATTTATTAGTACTCCACTTGTTGTACATCAGTAAAAGAAGTGTTGGGGAGTACTTACAGCTAGGTACAGATTGGTTCTGCTGTAAGACACTTGCATTTATTAAGAGTGATGTTCAGAGCTATTTACCTTCAGGACATATTCTAAAGAGAGCAGGTTACGTCCTACTTTAAGTTGTTTTGATGTCATGGAAAGCAGCTACAATTGGCCGCAGTTTATTTTGTCCAGTGTTTTGCATAAACTATCGCCCTTCTTGTAAAAGGGATTGTGAAATTCTGGTTATAGATTCTTCTTATCTCCTTTTTTTTCCCCAACTCAGATTTCCAGCCTCCAGAGGGAAAGCAGAGAGACTGTTTACTGCAGATTGTTTGTCGGGATGGTAAGACCATCAACCTCTGTGCAGAAAGTGCAGATGACTGTTTGTAAGTCTGCCAAATAATATTATTTTTGCTACTTTTTCCTCTATTATCTTTTTTTTCTCTCCTTATTTACTGTCCTTCCTTCAGATTTTCAGAGACCTATTTCAAGAAAATTCTTAAGCAGGATTTCAGTTACAAAAAAGATAGCTCTTTTATGAGTTGTCTTACTCACATAGATGCAGTTCTTGTAAACTAACTGCAAGTTTAGTCACTGGAAACACTGGAGGGTGAGAGGAGTAGAAGTATCTTAGTAATATGGCTAATGCAAAACATTCTGAATAGATTTTATTTTCACTTCTCTCTCTCTTGAAGTAGCCCACAGACGTCTCAGTCATTAAAAAGAATAGTACTCCAGTACTGTGACCTTGGCTGTGTTTAGTTGGATAACATCTATCACCAGTGTTTGACAAGTATGCGTGGTTATAGGGCACACTGTCAGCCATACAGCATGGGAGTATCTGCATGAAGTGCGTCTGCCTTCTGTTCAAGCTGCTGTGCTCTCTAGTCAGCACAGATGCAACTCTTCAGGAAGGAGATACAACTTTTCTGGTGCATCTCTTCCCATTATTTTATTCCAAGCATAGTTGCATATCACTTGCCTGTTGGGCTTGCAATGAAGGCCTTCAGATGTGTTCCTTGTCACGGTCCTTTTCTTGTTCCTTCTCACTCCATCTCAGCTCTGCTAAGGAAATAATTATTTTTCAGTCTTGGTGCAACGCTTTGGTGCATTCATTTTACTGTATCATTAGGCTTTGACACATGGAGTATCTGAAACTCTGCTCCTGCATTCCTCGAGTTCCTAACATAGTTTTCTTCATAGTACTAAGAAGAAAAAGTGCCATTAATTTTTATCTGTGTTCCACTAAACATTTTTTATTTTTTTGACAGGGCATGGAAAATTGCTCTTCAGGATGCCAGAACAAACACAGTAAGTGTATTACATAGACTTTATACCTCTACTAAAGGGTTATGAACATGTTTAAAGCTTATAGGTTGGGAGAGGAATGATCCTCTGCATCACCAGCATGTCATCCATGCAGCCAAAGCCAGGCAAATATGGACTGGGTGGAAGTGAATGATTTCTGAGAGTGATTTCTCTGAGTGGGAATGAATGTTTGGGAAGCTGGTCTGTAAAGGAAGCGTGCACTGAGGCTTGATACAAGTAAATCTGTAACCAGCAAAAATGGTCTTTCTTTTCCTTCTATTTGTGGTCTACCAAGTGCTAAAGGAAGCTTAATGTCAGTAAACTACACTTTTGACCTAAAAAGGAAGGTGTTTTTAATGTAGTTGCATTACACTGCAGGATGGCTCTTGGCAGAGAGCAAGAGGTGCCTGGAAGGAAGTGTAGATATGCCAAGGAGTACATTACCTCTGCGTCAGCATGCTAGCTGTGTTTAGTAAAGAGGTCAGAAACCAGAAGAATTTCTCTGTGAGTCATAGAGTTCACCAGAAATGGTATCTTCTGGGAGTTGTTAATATCTTCTTCCTCCAGACTGCCTTCCAGAATGCTTTTTAGCACCGTCTCTCCTTAGATGACTAGACTGAATCAGCCTGAGATGTTTCAGTGGGAAAATGCTGTGTTTTGAAGAAGCTTGTTTCAGTCTTTGATGGGTCACATTAACATTGCCTCTTCAATGACACATCTGTCATATGATATAATTTAGATGCCCAAAGCGAACACTTGTCATTGCAAAACTATTCTGGACTCAATTGCCTGAGTGCAGCAACACTCATTTTGTTAAATGAGAAGTTAAGGAATTTTCCTCATGCAGAGGACACAGTACTCATAATCTGTCTGCTCTAGTTTTAGTGGGTTTATCTTGTTATATGTGAGACAGTGACTCCTGGTTTCAGAGCTTTTGTTTTTCATGTACCCGATGCGATGCCAAGTAGCATTCAAAACCTGCCAGTGCCTCAACTTATTCAGCCAAGGCAGACCCCTGCCATTGAAAGTAGGGCAGATAGCTCTCTGCACAAGATATATATGAAATTAGTACTTTCCAGAGCTACTACAGCTCTTCAACTGGACTTGAACTTGGCCAGGGAATTGGATTTGAGTCCATCTGCAGGTATCTGATACAGTTTTCAAAAACACAAAGCCTCCAGCAGTGCCTCATAACTTCACTGTAATAACCAGATGATCATTCTAGCTTTGAGAACTATGTCACTTAAAGACATTTGCAGGCTTAAGTCATATGCCCCTATAGAGTTTCCTGCAGCAAAACAGAATACATTTACTGCTGAGATGTGAGCACTTGCAGAGCTTCCTCTCAGGCAGTGGAAATACCTGCCTCTTCATATAGTGCTTTCAACAGTGCGTTTCAAACAATTCTTAGAATTTCTATCACAAGTTTCCTTTAGGATATGTCCATAATACACCATCAGAAGTCTTTCTGTAGTTCAGTTAGGAGAGCTGATAGGAACATAATTCTGTTGAGCTATTAAAGCATATATTTGTACACTCAAAAAAGGGAGCTGTTTCTTTCTTGGGATAAGTTACAGAGAGCATCACCATAAACTTCTGGTATCAGGTGCAAGAGCACATCTTTACATAATCACCTGTAGAGAGCTCCTTGAAGATAAATTCAGGTAAGTTATCACCTTTGCTTCGAGGCTGCCTTTAAAAAGGGCCAAAATTATATGTAGCATTGAAAAGGTAAATCCTTAAAAAACAACCCCCAAACCTCTAGATTTAAACCCATCTATCTGCATTTTTTTTTCATTCTCCTCATGGCCAGAAGGTGACAGGTAGCTAAGAAGTTCTGCTAAAATGTGCAGGTGGTACTGTTGGCTACCACATTTGTTTCTTTTATCTGCTCTTGCAGAACGTGCTGACACCATTATGCTAGGGTGCCAGGAAGCAGCAAGCTTAGTTGTGAACACTTGTTTGTAATCTGAAAAGTAACAGTGAACATGATGGTAACTTCTAAAACTGAGATGATAAACAGAGGGAAGGAATCAGTGTGCTTGCGTGCACACATGTGGATAAGAAATATGAACTTGCTTTGTACACACACAAGTAAGAAATTGTATGGCTCCTGACAGTGATGATGATGCATTTGTGGTCTCTCAGTCTGTCTGCTCTCTGAGTAGTTTCTTGCTGTGTATCTTTACGAGGCACTCTCTGCTTTCTTAACATGCAGCAGATCTAAATGTTGCTTTGGGGGGTCATTAAGTTTTAATCTCCTTTCTCCTCAAATTGGCTGTCTGCACAAAAAGTGTTGACTGCTATTTTTCCATGGCATTCAGGGCTACTTGGGATCTGATGTGATGTATGATGAGACAGCAATTTCCTCAGCCCCTCCTCCCTATACAGCTTATGCTACACCATCACCTGAGGTAAGAATTGCAGTTGGGAAGCATTAAAATAAGTGAGGTAGCAGAAGCAAGCATCCTTCAAGCACCCAAACTCTACTCCCAAAGTGCTGTGTTTCACAGACACATCCAGCTTTAAAGTTTTTACAGATGGGAATGAGGCACTAACAGAACATTCTCACTCCTACTTGAGTGGATCTCCCTGGAAAGGGATAAGGCAGATTTGGCTAGGAGATCTGTTAAGGGGTGGGTGCTCAGTGAACTTAGAAAATAAAGCTTCTTAAAGAGAGGGAAGGAGTTGTTTGGTTAATCTTGAAAAATCTTGGTCATGCAGCCCATTGTGTGAGCACTGAAAGGGTGTAAAAATCAGGAGTTTTAAAAATAGAATTTAATGACTGGAGCTGTCACTTTGAACACATACAAATTCTGTGGTATACAGGATGTCATAGCAACAAAGTAGCTCCTGGGTACACAGTAGTTCTGCACTGGAGGAGGAACAGAATGAGGGCTGAAGCAGTACGCACTGCTGATTTCTGGATGTTCTGACTTGTGCAGTGATGCACAAAGGTGCAGTTTAGGATGGTACTGCTTGTTGCACCATATGTGCTCTGCTGCAACCCCTTGCTGCTTACAACTAGATGTGGTTACTGAGAGCTGTATTAGGGCTAGCATTGGGCTGTGGCTTGGTCTGACAAGCCAGGCCCTGCCTCTAATGCTCACCACCCAGGAAGGGTGGGAAGTGATTGCTGCTTAGGAGCATTTCTTTTCCAAGTGGCTGTTCTGAATCCTTCCCAGGATTCGAAGTCAGTGCAGACTGGATATTTCAGTGAACCTCGAACTGCGTTAGAAATGAGGGAGAATTGAACAAAGTGCATAACTGGAAACATGACAGAGAATACTTTTGTAATGGACATGTTGGATGTTTTTTAATTTCATCAGGTCTATGGCTATGGCTATGGTCAGTACCACGGTGCGTATCCCACTGTGGGTCCTCAAGTCTTCTATGCCTCCAGTGGACAAGCCTATGATATTCCCTACCAGTATCCATACCACGGTAATCACTATCAACCATATTCTCCATGTTGGAGAAACCTGAGTAATTAACACTGGGGGTGGGTTCAGATACCACATTTTCAAGTTCCTTTACCATCTGCCGCTCCTGCACAACAGTGATAGAAAGAAACCTGACTTCTAACTGGAACCAAAGGCCTCTCACCCTTTCACAACAAATTGAGCTCAGTGAAATTTGTATTAAGTGATCTAATGCCCCAGATGTGATTTCAATGTATGTAAATTACTTTACAAACTCTTTTCAAAACACACAGAACTCTTTAACTGCAATAGTCAGCACATTCTGTAAGGAAACATAAGAAAGTTAGACCAAGATTAACTCAGTACTCTATTGGGCAAGATGGAAATTTTGATTCATCTGTTGCTTATTTCATCAGTGGCTTAATTTTTACCAAACTTATGTACAGCTATGATCTCAGAATTAAATGAAAAAGTTCCAAAGGTAGCTTTGTTCTCAAAGCATTTTCTGTTTGCTGGGGTTGCTGTAAATGAGTATATTTAGCCTTGCAAAGTCTTCTGTAGCTCTCAATCTCAATAAAAGAGGGAAGAGACAAAGGTTTACGATATGCTATTAGCTTAGTTACCTCAATTTAGGTTTATCTTTGCACACTGAATCCAGTCCTACAGAATTAGGGGCTTAGCCTAGCATGGATAATTACTAAGTCTGTATGCTCTGGCTCCGTAAACAAGAATCTCTATGTAGGATTTTTATTTTTATTTTCACTTTTGAGGGGGATTTTTAACCATTTGAAAGGTTACTTCATTTGCCTTTTCCATTTTTTTTTTTGTGACAAGAGAGGTGCACCAGCTGAAAGATTCTAAAGCTTTCCTCATCGAAATTAGTAAAGACGTAAGGAACAGATCACACAAACACACATAGAGTTCTGTGGCATTTGCACAACTCTGTTGCAGAGCAGGGGTTAATTGGTGGTTTTTAAGAGTGTTAGGTTAATTCTTTACTGCTGGGCCAGTCTTCATCTGAAAAGGCATGTGGCAGCTGTCACCATGCAACACATCAGTGCCTGATGTGAAGGCTGAATTGAAGTATTAAGGAGCAATTAGAGCAGATAACTGATACATATTTTCTGACAAACCACTGGCTTAAAAGCTACTGAAGAACTTCACTGTTTGTTTTAATTTCAAGGTTCACTAAATTTTTAGACCCATGCCTTACATTAAGCCCACCAATCCTGATGGAATGATGCAAGTAATTCATAGGTTCTTTGCAAATAGAGATGCAGATAATGTTCAGTTTTACATTTGCTATGAGCTTTTCTCTGGGATGTTAACCTTTTATAAGGCTAGGAGTCTTGATGGGTTTTTGTAATTTTTCTAAAATTATGGAGGCTGAACCCAAAACAGAGATGTTTCTATGATTTTATGATTCTATGTATTCCACCTTTCTAGCTGACATGATCATAGTGTTCAACAGAAGGAAGAGAGGGAAGGAATGGACATGTTTTGAAATTCAAATGCATGGTATTATGATCTACATTTCTTCTGCCCTCCTTCTAACAATCTCTTACTGCCTAGGACCATATGGCCAACCCCCTGCAAACCATGTCATCATTCGAGAGCGTTACCGTGACAGTGATGGAGATCTTGCACTGGGCATGCTTGCTGGAGCAGCGACTGGAATGGCTCTGGGGTCGTTATTCTGGGTCTTCTAGACTACTCATTCCTTATCTTCGTAGTTTCAAAAACCTTTATTGTGTGCAATAATATACTGGCAACGTTGTTTACTGTTAAACTTTCAAAAATGCAATAGTTATTTTCTAGTAGTGACATCTTAATAACTGATTCCTAACTGTCCAAAGGAGAGTTTAAAGGCACCAGTTAGCGGTTGGGAAAGGCATGTGCTGCTCTTCGATCTTTTCTGACATAGTAGGTTCTGTAGGGGTAAGGATCAATAAGAGCACCAGTGTAACATGGTCACAGTCAGCAGTAACCTTGTGAACGTTCTGTTAACATAAACACCAGTGGAAAAAATGGCGTTGGGTTTTTTGGGGGGGTCTAAAATCCAGTCCAAATAGAAGGCTTATAGAAGACCTGAATTAGCTATAGTATAGTACATATATATATACTACTGGTTTCTAAACATCCCCTGGACAAACATACAGCTTCAGCAGAAACTCCTTGGCATTAGGCAGTCTGCCATGCTTAAGGACTTGTGGTTTTTAAGCTTGTCTGCAGACGGTAATGCATTTCCTTAGATAGAATCCTCTGCCTATATCTCACACCATCCAGGCAGAGTTGTCTGAGCACATATGAAGCGAATGGCTGAGAAGCAGCAGTGGTCTTTTCTTATTATCCCAGAAATGTGAATGACCAGTGGCAAGGAAGACCAGTATTTGTTGTTTCAGTTCCTCTAATCAGGGGAAAGTAATGGATCTTTACCTTCACAAGGGATCTTTTTTTTCTCTGTAGAAGTCAGACTCCTCAAACACTGTAACCAACTGCACTGCAGAGAAAGAGGCCATTGTTCAGTATCGCTGCTTTAATGACTGCTGCTGCTCTGCAGAGTCTGCAGGAGAACTAACTTGAACAACTTTGTCAGAATCCCTCTGCCTGCAGTATTAGCCAAGAGACACAAACAGCACAAGCAGACCTTGCAGGCAGGAACTTTGAAATCAGCTGCCTTGTTATGGCTGGGGTAGTATCTGCCTCTTCTCAGCCTCCAAGGTGTCCTTATCCATGTTCATTACCTGCAACTAGGTTCAAGTGCAGCTGAGACTGGGTTTATTCCATGCACACTTCCCCCTCACCTCTAACAGGCTTCTTCTTCCCTTTCATGAATTAGGGAAAACACTCCAGGGAACCTGGCTGGCTCTGCTTTTATGTCTGGTTCCTTACACAACGTGCTCCTGCAAGCTGCTGTGCTATGGGCTGTAACCCAGAGGGCAGCTGTTGTGTGTTGTGGCCTGGTTCATTATCCTGTTGTAATCCATACTGAGCTGTGCTTGGCAGAGGAAGGAAAGCTGAGAAGAAATGCACGTGGCTTCCTTAATCAGGTAAAAGAGGCAGGGTGCCCAAGATGAGTTCTTTATAGTAAGAGGTCTTATTTTTATACTTCCACTTTCAGCTTCTTGTAATCATACTGTTTTAATATGTTAAGGCTTCTTTATATGCTTTCATTCAGAAGTAGATTTATCCCTTTGAGATTCAGAGGCTTTCAGGTATGTCACGAAAGATGAAAATAAATGAAAATTCACACCCACATAAATTTATCAATCAAGCTCTGACCTTTTTCATTTCATCCAAAAGTTGTTGTGGCTGTATCCTACATATTTAAGCAATAGAGATCTTGGACAAGAATGTGGATAGCAGCCAGGTGAAAGCATTAAATTTTCCTGACTCTTAGGACCATCTCCAACAAACTGAAATACTGGGAAGGAAACAGACATATGTTATCTTGGCTGTATTACTAAAAGTGAGCCTAATCCAGGGAATGTAAATTTTCAAGAAACTTTGGCTTGGAGCCATATATCAGTGTCCTTTCAGAGATTGATAAAAAGTGCATATGTTCTGCTAATGGTGTGCCCTAAAAGGACTTCACTTGCTGCAGGTTCAAAAAAGGACTAAAGCAGAAATTTCCTATTGATAAACACGAAAGGAATGAATAGTGCTCTACTTAAGTTCTCACAGAGGCCTTGTACCTTTGAGCTCAGAAGGAGGTGGTGACTGCCTGGAACTTTGGCAAAGAAACATTTCTACAGTTTTTAAGCCTTGAGATCATTGATTATATGTCTACTCTGCTGTTTAGTTATGCTTCTATATAACTAGATGCAGAATGCTTCCATCTCCTCCTGTGATATTTAGCTTGTAAGAAGGGAAGGAAATAAAACAGACAAACATAATTCTGATTCCTTTTCAATTTCATAGTGATTGTTAAAGAATAGCACAAAATGAATTAGCTAGTAAGTTCAGAGGGTTATTTTTTCTTTTGTTTTAAGAAAAAACAGCTGTTGTGCACAGCAGGAGAGCGTGTATATTGTGTTTTCAAGAGCTAACTGTATCTGAGAGCCCAGCTTCTTCAAGTGAAGTATTTAAGATAAAGATACTGCTCTGGAGAAGAAGAGGCTCAGGGGAAACCTTATTGCTCCCTACAACTCCCTAAAGGAAGCTGTAGTGAGGTGGGGGTCGGCCTCTTCTCATAGCGATAGGATGAGAGGGAATGGCCTCAAGTTGCACCAGGGGAGGTTCAGGTTGGATATTA
>JAOWBP010004023.1:8816863-8842110 GCA_028571105.1 Tragopan temminckii
TGGAATAAGCCTCAGTGGCACACTGCATCAGGTTGCTCGCAGCCTTGTCAGGCTGCTGCCAGGGTGTGCTCAAGGATAGAGGTTCTCCAAAAACTCTGGGTCTCTGTTGGGCAAAGGACCAGCCGTATTCTGAAAGAAGTTACTGCACCCATTTGAGAGCCTATTTGCACCTTCTGTTATCTGTTTTTAATGTGTATTTTGTACTACACAACACTTTAAGTCTACACTGAAGTCACTCCAGTACAAATTCCCATCTATTCTACTGAATGAAATGGGGTGAGAATGGCACAGAAACTACACAGCACCCAATGCTCTGCAGGTTCTTGGTGCACTAGCAGACATCCCCACACCAACACACAGCTAAGAGCTGGCTACTACTTACACCTCTGTAGCAATACTTACAACAGTACATATGCATCAAGTCACTGAAGTTGCCAGATTTGCCATCTTTTCCAGAACTTGTTTCATATCTCATCAGTGCACACAAAATTTATATAAAGAGACTTTAAAGAAATATAGAAATATTTGTAAGTGCCAAAACTGACTTCTCTAGCCAGACATCATCCCAGTGAAAGAAAAGTTATTTATTTACAGCAGAGAGAAATACATTCTCCCTACTGCCTATCAGTAATATTCTTAATAAAGTGGCTTCAGTTGGGATCCTGCTCTTGTAAGGAACAATTGGAGAGAGGATCTGATTCCCTATGCAAGACTGAAATCAGGTATAAAAGTTGATCGCATGGAAAGAGTGGCAACCTTGTGACACAGCAGGTGGAGTTACAGCACTAATTAACAGGTAAGAATCCAACTTGCTTTGCTCAGCTTAACCACACTCCCACTTCTGTACACCCATTTGTGCATCTGCACGGGATTTCATCAAGAAATGACATCCTTATTTCCTATCCGGTACCAACTTCACCAACACAAAACCTGTTATTTCCCCCGAATGAACCATGTATCCAACCTCGTTACCTCCACTGATTTCAAATGATCATGCACTCAAGCCATCTCATCTCCTAAACTCTTACTGAATAAATGGTGAAGTGTACACGTGCTATAAAGATGTGCTAAACAAAGTAACTGATAATGCATTTCCCTCCTCATCTTTCATCTGGATTTTCAATTGAGGCACTCAGCGTTGTACTGTCGAGTAGAATCGTCAGAGAGAATGCATGCAAAGGACACAAGCTTTACAAACTTTCTGCGTGTGCACGTTAAATGATGACCTTGTGGACCTTCCCAAACTCATCTAGAGGGGTTTTCTGACATATGAGCACCAGGTTAAGTACGATTTCTATCATTCAAGCTTTCTGAGCATATCAAACAGAACCGTCTCAGAGTCACAAGAGAAGTCTACCTGAAGCATGACCAAGCAGAGAGACAAAACTCACCTCCCCTCCTTTGCACATGAACCCTCTACACGACCAGAAACATACCTTTTCATGCAAAAAAAGCCCCACAAAAACAAAACCCAAACCAAACCAAAATGAAAAGTCCTAAGTTCCTGCACTGAGTCTGAACAGTAACCACTCAGCTCGACCCAGGAGCTGTTGGGTGGTCCTCGTTTCTGGCTGCGTCTGCCCTCTTCCCTCCTGTAGCTAAGTGCATGGGAAAATTCTTGTCAAAAGCAGTTGTGTTTCCTAATGAGCAAAGCCTGGACAGACTCCACTCAGGCAGTGCATGAGTTTATGTGAACCAGTCACAAGAATGGCTTGCTAAAGCTGCCACTTCAACCAAGAGAACAAGTGGCTGCTAATTACTCAGTTTCTACCTTTTAAAGAAAAAAAAGAATCTCTATTTTGTATTACCAGTCTGGAATTACGGAGTCAGATGGACACACTAGAAAAAAGAATGCTTCCAGTTATGATAGCATCAAAAGCAGTACAAACCATTCTTTTTTTACATTTAAATCATGTTCAAAGACATTTGTTCCCATAGAGCCAAACACTCCCAAGAAGCAACATTTAAGATCCATGATTCCATCATCTTTAAGATCTTTACCTGAAATGCTGTGGGGTGCAGGGAGGTGAAAGCCCTTCTTTTATCTGGCCTCATCCGTGGCCTCGCTGTGGACAACCCCAGCTGTCTGGGCACTGCCTGCATCTGGGTGGCTGAGCTTCCCAAAGCTCTCAGCAAGCCAGGCCTCCATGGCAGTCATCTGTGAGTAATGGCAATCCAAAGGAATCCTGGATTCAGACTGAAAACACTGCATCTCTTTGGACGCCTGGAGACAGAAATGAGCTGTTCTTAAGTTCTTTCATCTTTTGTAATATAGAAGAACATTGCCAGCATCTGTAAGGTGCTACAGCTTACAGCAAATCCCACTTCTGATGTCACTCTTATTGCTACAACTGTCTTCAAATCTCGCCGTCTGCCTACAAATGAGGGTTGTGGGTTGACAGTATGTTGTCACAGCAAATACAGGACAGCATCAAGTCCAAAGGCTATAAGAATGAAGCTATTCCGGCTTCACTCAACTGCTGGAGCCTCACCTGCAGCTGCAGTGACTCCAGCTTTCTGCCTGAGCCAGCAGGACCTGCACTGCTACTGACACACAGCAGTACATCAGTCTGAGACGATCTCAGCCACAACATTCGATACAAACAGGAGGTCTCCATCTCCGACGCTCCTGCTTAAGTAAGGCTGTAGTGTCAAGTTTTCAGGTAAGTAATGGGTTAGAAAGTAAGAACTCTGGTAACGGACAGAAGTAAACTGAAAAACATTGATGTGTTTTCAGCTGATTTAAACCTACTGAAGGTGCAGTTTTGTTCATTTAATAGTGCGGGGCAGGGAATCAAGTGTTGGAAGCAGTGCAGACAGATCAGTGCAGCTCCTTTCAGAACTACCACAGCATAAAACAAGAGCCAAAAACATGGCCTGGCAGAAACCAGAACGCATCCCCACGTCTCTGCTGAGTGCTGCCCAGAGATGGGGGAGGTGGGAGGACGACCTCCTGCATGCTCAGGAACAGCAGCAGCGTGGGCTTCACTTGCCTTTGCATTCACAGCTGCCTATTTCGGGCTTGGGAAAGCCCGAAGGGGTCTTCTTCTTGGCCATGCAGCAATCACAGCTTCCCCTGTCTTGGGATTAACACTGCACACCGTATTCCATTTCTCACCACGGCTCCCATGTTTCTTTCACAAGCTACATTACTGAAATCCCATGGCTTTGGCAATGCTGGTAACTATTAGCAAGTAGAGGCTGCTTGTTCTTTCTGCCTAACTGCCACTTTCCTCCCTGCAACTGCTCCACCCTGGTGTGCATGGTGAGCTTCTCTTTTGCACAACTTTGCTACCAAAGCAGCTCTCTGTTACACAGCCTGTGCAAATAAGATACCCATATACTGACCCCGGACACGTATACCTTTGTGTGTGACTGTTTACATATATATATTTGTGAGTTGGGAAATAAACAAGTTATCAACTTTACTCCTGTCTGATTCTGTCATCTTCCCATAACACACTGCAGACACAAAATCAGCCTTTATACCCACTACAATCAAGTGCAGCCCTATAACTGTATTCTGCACAACTGTTCTTCCTATCTGCCCACAAGCGATTCCCCCATTTGCCAGAAGCAGCAGCCTGCCTGCACATCCATTACCCAGCCCTGCTAGGTTTGACATTCAGCAACCTGAAGCAATACACTTCCTACAAAAATCACAACATCAAGATAAACTGACACTTCTGCTTCAGCCACATTAGCACTCTAGCAGTGAAAGAAGTTACAGCACTCATCTCCACTTTATAGTTTCTCACTATCGTACTTCTTAAGGTAAGGCTGGTAGAAGTGTAACTGCAGAAAGGTGTTCCCCCCCCCTATTTTGGAAGCTTCAATTTGTCCAGCACCATTCCTGCCCAGAAAAAAAACCACCCCAAGCTATTGTGAAACACTACAAAATAGATGTATATAGCCCAAACCAAAGGTTTAGTTGCACCAATTTTAGCTCACTGCCAGATTTTTTTCCACCAAGTTTATGCTTTCTGTCCACCAAGACTCGTGTCCCTGTGTTACTCATGCAGACGGGCATCTGCAGCCTCCCTGTGGCTCTGCCATTCCTCCAGCACACAGACACTGCAGCACTACAGCTCCCTGCAGCCACCAAATGCCTCTTCCTGTTACACATTCTTTCCCTACTTACATCGATCCCATCCTAACCTGGACCATCAGGACAGGATAGTTAACAGGCTATCTGGACTTCGAAATAAAATACAACAGAGCACTTGCTCTGTTGTATATAGGTAATATATAGGTAATACACAGTATAGTGTGTATAGGTAATGCAAAACCCCTTTCTACACCAGCACTGTGATGGATGTCTCCTACAAAAGTCCCAGCCATTGCGGATCAGTACACAGCTGCTAACTGCAGCACAGCTATCAACAAAACTAAATACCTGGATCAATGAACCAACGAGCAATGGAGCTTAAAATGTAATAACGTGTTAGAGAAATAAGAACATGTATTAGAGAAAGCCAAACTTTCTTTTTGTCCTTAATTTTTAAACAGGAAAACTTGAAACTTAGAACTTGCAGCTTTATTTCTGATGGTCTCTAAAGGAATAGTTGTTTTTCTAGAAAGGGCTTTGGCTGCTACCAAGTGTTCAAAGCTGCCTCTACAACAAGGGCAGCCCTTGTCAGTACACCTGCCTTCACAGCAAGGAGCCAACAGCCACTCACACCATTAAATAGCAGAGTAACAGGCATTACAGCAGGCATTATGAGTAACAAGCAGAGTAACAGGGATTATGAAACGGAACAGGGAAGTGGGAAAAAGCAGACATGGGCTGACTTTCCATTTTGGTAGTCCCACAGACACATTTAAACAAAAAAATCCCTCACACCAAGAAACCACGTCAAGAACAGGATCCCTTCAACTCAACGATGATCAGAATCACTGAAGAACAGTATTTTCCCTTTATATCCTCCCTGATTACAGCAACCTGCTGGTTAGGGAGTATGGATTTTCATCAGCCCCAATGATCTGACAAAAAACCTTAAAAAAAAACAAAAAAAAAAAAAAACAAAAAGAGAAGAACTTATGCTCAAAGTTGTGCTCAACCACAACTGTAGAAGCTCAACTATTTGACTGAGCAGCAAAAAAAAAAAACCAAAAAACAAATCATCTAACAGGTGTAGCAATAATCTCAAAAAACAACACTTTTTCATCAGTTTGATGCAATTATTAACATGGTATTTTCCTCTTCCACACGTGTTGCTTCTCACAGCACTGTTCCTAGGTATGTTATTTCTGGATTCCTAGAATGAACAAGGACAGCCTGTTAGTTCAAGCAGCACAGTATGCCATCGGTATCTCTCCTCCCCTGAGATGTATATACTGCCACTGTAGTGCCATTCACATCCACCCATCCTCTAAAGAAATAGCAGACTGCCCATGCATTGCACCTACTTAATTCTTTTCCTTCTGGGGAATAATCAAAATACTGACTTTATCTGCTCAAGACCTGCCATCTCAGGGACAGCAGTAACCCGATATCAAGTAAACTCTATGGTGTTATGAAATGTAGAGTTCTATTTTCTTTGCTTTGAACTACTTTGATGCCCAGAAACATCAATAAAAGCACCACCAAACCCCACAAAGTGCCTCAAAAAGGAGCGAGGCAGAGTTGCAGCATCTTCACAGTTTTGTCAGGCAATGCAAATGTTCCACCTTGGCAAGACTCATTACTATGCTCTGTGAGCCACAGAGAAATCCTACTGAGAAAGCTCACCTTCACTGATTTCAGTACCTCACTTTGATTTCATTCATTTAAAGGCAGAATATTTTCTAAATGGACCATGTCACCGAAAAACAATCCCACAATAAGCAACACAAGTCAATCTTTATTGAAAACTGAAGTATTAATACATAACAATTCTTGTTACAATAAACGTGCTTTTAAGAATTCAAATCTGAGCTCATCTACTCATTGAATTGCATAAAAAATAAAAAAAAAGTATGAATTTTCACAATTGAACTGGCTCAGAATGGGATCTCCACTCTTTGTGTTGATGTGATAGTTCAATGCAGGAGTGAGTGATGCCTTAAAACTTATCCTGGAAGACAACATTGACCTAAACTTAAAAAAAAAAAAAAAGTACCAATACAACTGTTCGTAAGACAGTTTTTAAAAAGTCATAAAAAGGAAACCTGTGTCTATTTCATAACAAACATGGAGAACTATTACTGGGGCCTCTTGTACTTCCATTGCATGCACTCACTTTTCCAATTCTTAGACATGAGGGCAGCCAATAATAGCATTACAATTAAAAAAGAAACACACTAACAAATTCATTCTACTTAAAACAAGTCTGTACAGCAGCCAGCTAAAAAAAAGCTTTCCCAGTTTGCCTGCTAAGTGCCCAAAAGTCACAACAGTTTAGAAAAGTCATGTTCACTTTCTTGGTGTTGAAACTTCAGAGCCCATACACTGTTTAGAATTTTGTTTTTTTACACAAATGGACCCTTACTACCTACCTGTGGAATTCAGATGTTTAAGTGTTATATTCAACATACAAAAGAAAAGGTTTCCTCATCCCCCAAATAAACGCTGTTCTTCTTTCCTCTCTTCCCTCTGCAAAACACACCTTACCTTCTCCCAGCACACACCCCCAAACAAAAGGTGTCCTCACTACTTCAGAAAGAACTTGATGCTCTTCGAGGCTTGCACAATCCTAACTTTGCTGCAGTTGCTCCTTTTAATTGGCATTCTAACTCAACAAATCTTATTAGAATTGATAAAATACAAAATTAGCAAGCTGACATGTTATGTAAGAACCATCTCAATGAGCTTAACTTTTCTGTTTTTTGGACAAGTGCTCACAAACACTTTAATGTGAGGACGAATGGATTGCTTTTGACCCTCAGCAAACATGAAGGTTGGCCAGTGACACCTGCTGGAGAAAACCACACATGGATCATACCAACTACCAACTACCTACCAACTACTGCACAAACCACATCTGGGCAACTGCAAAGAACAACAACCACAGCTGTCCTCTTTCCCCACGCATTCCAGCTGAAGCATCGCTACTGCTCATGTTCCTAACATGGGAGATTTCACACTACCATTCTCTGGTATGACTCTAAGCCTGGAGTTAAGTGGTGGCATCAGCTATTCAAGCAAAAATATGTTCTAAACCCAAATGAATGGTGCGTAATACCACGCTTAAGCACTGGGGAGCAATTCCAAGCCAGTTCTGACCATTTCTTGCTCAGATCGCTTCAGCAGCCTATGACCCAAGTGACAGCGAAGCCACAACACCTTGTGAAGAGCAGTCAGTGTTGAGTATCCTGGTATGCAACTCTGTACCATTAAATATCTTCAGACAACACTAAGACACTGTGGTACTTATGGTTTGTTTCTTCCTCCATTGGATGAAGTGACACAAGGAAGGACTAAGGGAAAGGATTCTTCTTCTTCCCTATCTACCACTGCCATCTAAGCTTTTAACCTGCATAGTACTCAAAAACTTTTCATGAACAGCATCCCTGTACAGCTCCTAGAAACTTCAGACAGGAGATGGTTACAAGCATAGTAAGATCTAGTAGTAGGCTCTCTGTTCTCCTTCCAATTGCCTGGTTAATAACCACCGTGCCACTGACTAGGGCTACATGCTTTTGGTGCCATTAGCTATTTATATTTTGCTGCTGCTACATTTAAAAGACATTTTCATCAGTTGTCACTGACATAGGGAATACTTCAGTCTTTAAAAAATATTTTACCTGAATTGAACACTTGAAATTTGAATTGAAAAAAAAAAAAAAGAAAAAGAAAAATCTATTTTGGACTTCTCTCTGTTATTGCTGCAGTTATCTCTTCAGTTCCAGGTTTGAAGTAGTACTTTTTTTTTTTTAATCATATAAAGCTGCCATAAAAGTTTACTTTTTTTTCTTTTTTTTTTTCTTTTTTTTTTTTTTTTAAAGAGAAGCTTGATCTGAAATGTCTCTACAGCACAAGCTCTTCTCATTGTCAAAGAGCTCTCGTGCAAACATACTGTGCATTTATTTATAAAGGAATTCTAAATAGGGAATGTTATATAAAAAGCAGGAGAGAATGTTTCGTAAGACCCTCACTGTGTAAACGCCTATTTAATGATGTACAACTTCCCCCGCCGCTGTTTTATATCCATGCTTTCTACTATTTGCAACAAAATACCATTAAGATAGTTATATACATACACATACTCCCCTCCTGTCCCCTCCGCACTGTGCTTTTGGTTACTTCCCATATCAAACTGCTGGAGATGTGCTCCACCCTTCCAGTACATTACAACCCATCAGAACTGGAAGGTGTGGTACCTTTTTTTTTTTTTTTAAAGGGGAAAAAAAAGGTTGTTTCCCCTTTGTGGATGAATCCCATAATGCAACTTAGAAAAAAAAAGTGCTCAAGCGTGACTGCCTAAAAGTTACAGAACGTTATAGGGACCAATTCCAAGATGGCATTTAGGAATCTGAATTTAGAGCAAAGATGCAGGATGTTATGTTCATTCCTTAACCATTTATCTAATGCAGCATTCACTGAAGTTCACTCCTATGATTTTCAAAGCTTTAGTCTATAGGGTGATGAGACAGGAGACAGCAAAGCTCTGAGCTTGTTCTGTACAGCTTCTCCTCAGTATAGCACTGGTTCACACCTGAACTCTTGTTAAAATCATGCTAAGACAACCAAAATGTCACACTACTTGCAAACTGAACAAATGGCCTGGACTCACATTCACTGTACCACCCAGCACACCTGGCTACTCAAAGCTGCAAACCTGCTACACAGAAGGAATCGCTGAACAGACCTGACCCAAAGCAGTACAGATTCAAATGGTTTGTCTGGGGTAATTTTCTGCTCCATACGGAAACATATGGAAATCCCTAAGCTGCAGTAAGTGCTCATGAGTAAGGTTTAAAGTACTTATTCCAACATCATTAATATTCAAGGCATTAAAACTAAAGGGGCTGTCCTCTGACAATGATTCCTGAAAAATAATCCTAAACTTTATTAAAAAAAAAAAAAGTAGTAAAAAAAAATATGGAGAGTGCTTACGTAAAAAATAAAGTTACTGAAGGCTCCAACCCCAGTTCACAAGGATCCCACCAGGGCATAGTAATGGAATGGCAGCATTACATCAGCTCTGATGCTATCCCAAAATAGCTGCCAAATCAGGAGGAGCAGAACACCCCAGAAAAACATTAATTAGATAGAGAACTTTAAAAAAAAATTATCATTTCTGAATGGAAATTAGACTACGAGAACGATACAGCCTGATATACCTCTGTGTAAACACTTAAAAGGGAACAACATTTTATTATCATTTACTGCATAATTTATTGCAGGCAGAATGTATATTAAAAAAAAAGTTGCATTTTTCTGGAATCGTAAGTAAGCAGGTCCAAGAAAAACCTTGATTTCATGTGCAACATTTTACTTTGAAAATTTAAAATCTTCCTGGTAAGAATTTTGGTATATGAATGGGTTCTAAGGCTAGCCCTTTATCACCACTGCATTCGCTTTGAGGTACTGTTTTAAAAATTGAAGTTGCAAGAAAAAATTCCAGAAATGACTCATTGCAATGAAATGCTAATCTGCAGTCAGTCTTATTTGTACGTGCTTCCAAGTGCAATTTAGGAATTTAAAAAAAAAAAAAAGGAAAATGCTACAAAAATACATCAAAACGCTGTAACCACCGAATGGCTCCCACTTCAATTACAAATATTTTCAAGAAAAGAAAAAAAACAACCAAACTATCTGAAACCTCTATATTCTGGCAGCCCTACTACAGCATATCTGTAGTTCCATACTGCAAGTAGCTAACAAGGAAGTTGTGTTAAAATGATTTGTTCCCCTTTAACATACTCATCAGGCACACCAGCTTTCCTCAGGATAGCATGCAGCTGATCTCCCCATCTGTCGTAGAGAGCCCTAATACTTCTTAAACATCAGGAAAGCACGCTGGGTCAACTGCACCTAAGTTTGCAACTGACTACAACATTCTTTAGGAAAAACAACAGTGATCTCTTGAACGGAGATCTAAAGGAAAGTGTTATTCTATCAGCCTGTGTGGCAGTCTCACTTTGACACATCTTGCATCGTATGAAAGGTAGTACTGGATATGTATCTCCCCAGGGCATGCAATTCATTACACAGCTCGCCTCCTACTATTCCTAACAGCAAGTTTTGCCTCAAGGAAGCTTGCTTTATTTACTCGCACACACAGCATTACCGTCGTCATTTCATTCTGATCCTTGAGAACAGCTCTATAACACTGAATCCATGTAACAAAAATGTAAAGGTATGAAGTAAACTAATGGCGTGCGGGATTCCTACAGCTTTTCTGCCTCATTTTCCAGTCACTCCAATTTAGTACTTGAATTTGAAAAGAATACATCACTTAAATTAACAAAAAAAGTGCCCCTTTTAAACTGGCAATCCCATCAACCCAAAAAAGGTTGAAGCTCTTATCTAATGTATCTTACGGTAGTCTACAAAGAAACTCACTTTCATGATTCTACCTTTTAAGACCCTGCATACATTACAACAGTGCATTAGTGATACAAGTTGTAAAATACTTCTCGGTTCCTTTGGATTTGCATATGATGGTTTTTGCATCAGTCACTGCAGGTAGATTGAGCAAGCTTTGTTTTTGTGTTTTAACATGCATTCAACTAGATATGGATCAGAATAAATTTATACTCCCTTTTTATCATTATAATTAGCTAAAAAATTGCAAGACAGTCCACAAAACAGGATTTGCTTTAAGACTAACTGCTGGAGTTCCAAGATGTAAGATATGCAGCACTGGAAAATCTTCAGTGATCAGGAATTAGTAGTGTTTAGCCAAGTGTTGAAAGCATTCAGAAGAAGAGTCCTGGTTGGAGGCATGAGGGCTTCAGCACCAACTTTTAAACCTCAATTTCTTGATTGCATATCTCCCATCTTCAAACCTACATTGAGGGGATGGAAAATATTCGATTAAGTGATATACTATTAGACTGTGGTAAGACATCCTACAACTGCATGCACCACAGAGATAATACAAACACACCAGACATTCAGAAGTACCATACAGTGCTATTCCAGCACTTAACCACTGAAATCTACATGCCTTTATGTTTAAAATTCATTACACTGATTTTCTCCCATCATCTGCACTCCAGCTTTCTACCGCCATAGTAGTTTTGTCTTAGAAGAAGGTGTAATCTTAAAAAGGTATTTTAAGCCTAATCAAATCACCTTAGGTTAGATACAGTGAAATTGTCACTTTTTGTACTAATGTAATTTGACATTTTTGGCTGAAATAGGCTTTTATGTGAAACATTTCAGGTTTGTGTTCTGTAGCATAGCATCAAAGCAAAGCCCAACATAGATGCTGCTCTATTAACTCAAAAGGCAAATTCTGAACTCCCAATCACTGGCACAGAAATCCAAAGAGAGTTAAAACAAAGTTAATAACGTTATCATAAACTACACTGACAAAGTGAAAAATTCTAGTTCAGTTGGTCATTTCATTTCAAATGGAGAAGTTATTGATATAGACTCAAAACAACAAAATCCAGGAGCAAAAGTGAGGATCCCCAAAACATAAATCTTTGTGTTAATTTGGTACACACATTACATTCCCCCAAATTCCACTTCATAGTAAGATTTCAAAGTCTCTTTCCTCAAACCCACGAACTAATTTATGGTCCATATCAGAACTCATCTTCCCACAGTGACTACAAGAAGCACGAGCTGAAGCTTACCAGAATTCCCTCCAAATGAATATTTACTAATAAATAATAACAACAAACTGCTTTCAGTTTAAATCAACAACTTACACTGACTGCCAGGACGATCACCACTGTGGGGGCACATAACTATAGGTTGGTGTTCCTGGAGCCCGATATGTGGGCATAGTAACTGGATGAGGGGCTACTGGAGTTGGGGAATGAGTTGTCAACAAAGTTCCTAGGAAGAAGAGAATATACATATATTTGAAAGTAAGCACACATTCTGGTATAGAAAAACATACAGGAGAAATTAAAAATCTTATGGCTTGCTCATATTCCAATTTAAAATCACCAGCTTCATTTTACACTCCAGACCTAATCTTCCCTCAAACATTCAAACAACTGTATCATTTTGATGCTTAGTCCAACACAGAGATGCTCATTACTTAGAAACAGCTTTAGCAGAAGCCTTGCAACATAAGCAGATTATTCACTGAAATACTTTTTCCCACAGCCAGCACTACAGGCCAAAAGAATATTTGATGGTAGAGATAACTCAACTGACAAATCAGAATAAATTACTTCTCGTTTGCATTAGCACAGTTTTTTTTACAGACAAAGAGAGGGTTCGGAAACAGGCTGAGATAGCAGGATTTTAACAGCGTCACTCTACAGTGCTTTGTAATAATAAAAAATACCTGGCATAAGCGTGCCCGCACATGAAACTGAAAGCACTCTAGTTAGTTCAGTTTGTGACGTGTCACTTCCCTAGATCTGAGATTCTCCCAGATTACATGATAAATTTGATGAGACAAAGAACAATCTGGAAACAAGCTCATGGCACTCATTTTTTAAATTACCGAATTGAGAATCATTTGAGAGAATGTGGACATTTCTTAGTGAGTTACACTGAGTAACAAAATACAACACTCCTCAGAAAAAGATTCACAGATGAGTCTACATAGCAGTTAAATATCATCTCCAAAACACTATAACTCAAAGACTGTGGAGCTAGGAAGCAAACTTTCCCAACAACTGCCCATGACAGAAAGGACTCCCGTGCAGTGCAAACACAGAACGTTCTATCTCAACACACAGAGGTCAGCAATAGAAGGGCAGGCTGAGAGCAAAGTGCTTGGCTCAGCCTTTGGAGACTGCCATCTTCATCCAGGTACAGAGAAAGGTTTGGAGAGGAGGAATTCAGAGCCTTCGCGTTGATTAGAAGCAAAGGATGCAAAAACAGATGAAATTCCATAAAGATATATAAAATTACCATCTTACTGTAATACCAGTATCTGAAACAATAATGCTAATATCCCTATCACTACAGATGATCAAAATATCACTGGAGAAGTAACCACCCAGATCTAGGCTGGAGTCAGTGTGAAGATGCTGGTCTGGATAACCTACAGAAGTCCCTTCTAATAGCACTAAGTTTATGATTCTGCATAGTACGTCTCTGGCATCACATTTTATAATGCAGTAATGTTTTCCCTCAAATAAAGCAGAGCTTCACCAAGACGACACTAGGGTTATAAGTCCACCTACCTGCTGACATTGCCATAGTAGTCCCAGCCACCATCCCCATGGTCACACCATTTCCTCTTGGTGGTGGAATAGGAGCAGGGTACATGGTTGCTGGCATGCCGTTAGGCTGCACAACTGTGGTGTGGTGAATTACGTGGGGTGGTGCTGCATATAAAGGCTGTGTGTAGTAAGTGCCTTGCTGTTGAGAAAAAGTAAGTTAAGCAATTACTGTGTACCTTTTGGTGAAAATAAAAAACATGATATTTTCTTTCACTAACAAACTTAGTGCCTTAAAATGAAGCGTTAAATGTTACCTAGTATAACATTCAGTAATAGAGGCAAAAATAGCTCTCCCATGCTGACTGCACCTTCAGCAATAAGGTCTCTTTGCTTCATATCTTTTCATACATTAACACATGAAAGAACATCTTTCACAACTTTTTATTCAACTGTTTTTGGTTAAAAAATCCCAGGTTTCTGCCAAATCCAAATACACTGAGCAGTCTGGATAAAACCTTGCTACATGCTCATTAATCCCCTTCAACTAACATGCTATGCAAATTTCCTCTACAGAAGAACCTACTTTTCCCCCAAATATTACATTTATCAAAGCGTCTTCATTCTGTCCTTTCTAGCAGTTCTCAAGAGTTTGCTTGTTAAAAGTCTCAACAATTTTCAAGAGTTTTTAAGCCAACTTGATAACTCCTTAAACCATAACAGAGACGTCATTAAAAAAAAAAATAGTGCTAGCTTATGACCACTGCTGTAGTAGTTACAGCTTCTAGCATTCATTTTTCAAGCTACTGAAACTAGTCTGTCTTCAAACACTGAACATTTTATCAATGAGCAGAGTGTAACCATCATGCAAAATGGAACATAAAAGTGCACACACAACACTGTAAATGACTGCATTAAGAATTCTCACTGTTGGCAGCTAATTATTCTCTTCAATCCCACGAAGGAATAAAATGCAAGCAGATATTACAGTGCAGACAAAGCACTACCCAACCAGATAAGAGTTGTTTGGTTTTGATCACTCACCTGTGCATATGGATTCTGCTGTGGATAGGCACTTCGGACTGGATACACAGCAGTCTGATAGGGATTTGGTGATGAGGAGTACGGTGGGACTGCACCACTAGTGGGTGAACAAGACACTTTATAAGGAGTGCCTGGTGTATAACCTGGAAACAAAGGTAAATCTGCATTAAAAATATGAAAAAAGTGTCAGTACACTGCTTTATCATGTCACGGGCAGCAATTTTCTTAATTCCAGATTTCCTTTATCTTCATGTGAGTAGTTTGTAGCCTAGCCTTAATATCCATGCACGAGTTATATCCTGTAGACAGTACTGGTCATGTCTGTATGTAACACTCGACTGTCTCAACTAAGAATGAAGAGTTACTGTGTTATTGCATCCATTTGCTTTTCCACTCACTGGATTCTATATAAAAAGTGGCTTCGGATTTTAGTAGTAGTATTGTTAAACATTTGGATTCAGTGTATTAGACAGTATTTCTACACAAGAGGATTTGGTACATGTTAATATCAGCCCAGTTCTCAACACATCCAATATTGCAGTGATAGGAGATGATGGGTAGCTACCTTCTCCAGAAGAAGAAACAGTACAAGATAAACAATTTCTAAGGTCAGAACCTTTCTAAGGCCTCAAGATGGCTTTTCGGAGAATAGAGACAAAAATATGCCTCCTCCACTTCAACTGAAGTTTATTCGTATTTGCTTGTTGACATTTCATGGACTACCTAAGGCAAGCATGAAAGAGAGCCTACCTTTAAAATATCAATGTTGTGGTTCACTGCAACTGCAAACTAGACTTCAAAGGCACTTGAATATCTTTAAATTTCCTTTCAGTATACCCCAGATACAGACAAACCCTTAATAATCACTTAAGAATTATTTTTATACATTACAGCAAGATGACAACTCCACTTTTGCAGGTATAAGTACCAACTGCTACCTAAAGACAGACAATTCTTCCACAATTCTTGCAGCCCTCATCAGAGGCACAGTCTCAGGATTTCATGAAGAATGTAACAGACCTATGAAAAGCACCACTGCTGCCACAGTACGTTGCACACTACAACCCCTAAACTATACTATGAGAGTGGGAATACAAGCACATCAGCTGAAGTACCCAGCACTAATGACAGCTTTGACCTACTTCAAGAAAGTACCTGCACACTGAAGAAATCTCAGGTCTCATGTGGGTCACACTAGAAAACCCACAGTAGGTGTTACTGTAAGCCCCAACAGCTTTTCCTTATTCTTGGTTCTAGTAACTTCTGAATTTCAGGTTATTGCTTAGACACACCTATTACACATACCTGTTTGGAAGGTAGGATTTGCTCCAGGATACATATTAGGGGAATAGGCAGGAGCAGCCGCTGCATAGCCCATTGGGAAGCCAGCTGGAAGAAAGAGTACAAAGTTATTTTCTAGATTGACTGCAAAGCCTAACCAAACTTTATTCTTCCTGTATACCCTTTAATTGAGATGAACTAGCAGATGCCTTCTGATGATGCTTTCTCAGTGTGCCCATCCTCTCTGAAGCCAGCTGAAGGGGACAGCTCAGGAGTCACAAGGGCCATTCTCTTCAAAAACCTTAATGCTGGCCACACAGCTATTAAGTTAGACAGACAGCAGAGTTCTGTGCAACTATCCAAGATTCCCTAAGTTTTATGATCTGATGAAAATGTTCATCTGGTAAAAAACCTCTACTTCACATAAATAATGAAATCCCTTAAAGTCAGAGCAATTCTGACTTCCCAGATGAGAGAGTTCACAAGCAGAAAGTACAAAGCAGCCTCAGGCAGCTCAAAATGCTTGCTGCTTTTGATACAGATACACTACACTCAGGTGTGATAGAAGACAATGTTTTAGCACTGTGCTATGATACTCAACAGAAACAGTAAGCGATCCGCTCAGGCAACAGCAAAACATAGGGAAACACTTATGCACCAGCATTCATGAACCACTAGGGCTAAATTATTATGCAACCGATATTTCAAAGATGCAAAGTCTGCTAGATTTTAATTAAATAATTTTGTTTAGATATTTCAAATCCTATGGATAAAATGCAATGACTATTCACATCATCACTGTCAGTTTCAAAACACTTCTCATATTTGAAGCATCTCTGCTTTCTCAAACTCTGAAGTCCTTAGAGTTACTCCTTGCAACAAAAACTATGCTTACCTTGGGACTGACTAAGCACCCTTCATTTTATAAAGCACTTTGCAAATGTATCAAGTTGCATACAACTGGCATTACTGTTAGCCAGATCCATTCTGACCACTTAAGAGAAGCATCAGGCTTAAAATCAAAGATAACATACGAGTCTTAACAACTTTTCAGAGTGTAAACAGCTCTGAAGATTTCAAACTCCCCAGCTCCTAGTGAAGGTCCTCCACACAGCTCTACACCTGATTTCACAACTGCAGCATTATTTCTTACATTATTTTTCAGTTCTCCATTCTTCACAGGTTTAGCTCCACAAAGAGCTCTGAACCAGAGAAGTGCAGTTACACCAAACAGCAGCTTTAACTTCTAGATACAACTTTAATCCACATGAGAACATTTGGATATTGATTCCTTGCTACTGTAAACCAATCCAACTTCAAATAGATGTAGTGCAATACAAGCAGCTATTAAATATGCAACAGCTTTACAAACATAGTGCCTTCAAATGATATACTCCTCCTAGCTGTATGCTCATGACTTTCTATTATCATGCAATCCGTGTAAATTCAATGATCTTGAAAGGAGAATCTGTAGTTTCTATATTAGTAGAGGTAAGAGAAGGAGACTTAGTCATGCAATTATTTTAAAGACAAAAACTAGCGTCATAGGATCACAGAATGGTTTGGGTCAGAAGGGTCCTTTTGAGATCATTTAGTTCCAAGCCCCCAGATATGCTAGTCTACTTTCCATTTTACAGGATGTTTTGTGTTTATCCCACGGTCTTTAAGTGCGAATGAGACAGCTCAGTAAGCTCTATCAGCATCCCGGGCAGAACTAACTGACAAGGCTGAACTCAGGAGTCACACTTCCAGAACCTAACTTCTGCATGCAAGAATGTTAAGCCACCAACTTGAAATACAGCAATTCAAGCACATTTATACCAACTTTCTTTAAATTCCATGTATTCCAGTTATGCCAGTTTATGGCAATGCAAAGACCAGCAGATCTATCCATGTATATACAGACAGTAGTATCTATAACTTCTCATCTTACATTCTATTGTTCCTATGTTGTTTAAACTGCTATTTACAGGTTTGTGATAGTCCATTTTTGTAATTAAATTGAAGTACTACTTAGATAAGACTAAATGATGACTGAAAAGCAACGTGTGAACAGTTGTAAGTACAAGGGAAATCCTGGTAAATATAAATCTGTTTAGAAAATGAAAGGAGATAAATATCAATTAGTATCAGCACCCTGTTGCATCAAAAGAGGGGTGCTGGCAGGGCAAGGGAGGGGACAGTCCCCCTCTTCTCTGTCCTTACGCAGCTCTACCTGCAGCACTCCAGCACAAGAAGGTGAGCTGCTGGAGCAGCCCAGAAGAGGCCCACAAAGACGCTCAGAGGGCTGGAGCACCTCTCCTGTGAAGAAGGATTTAAGAAGTTGGGCTTGTTCAGCCTGGAAAAAGAGAAGGCTCCTGGGCTGTCTAGCACTTACTGGGAGCTTATAAACAGGGGAAAACAATTTTTAGTAAGGTCTGATAGTGATGGGGACGAGGGAGAATGGATTTTAACTAAAGGAAGAGAGATCTAGATTAGATGCTAGGAAGAAATCAATTACCTAGAGGGCAGTGAGGCCCTGGCAGTGCTACCCAGAGCTGTGCGTGCCCCATCCCTGGAGGTGCTCAAGGACAGCTTGAATGGGACCCTGGGCAGCCTGAGCTGGTAGGGGGCAGCCAGCCCACGGCAAGGGGTTAGAAATAGATTATTATTAATGTCCCTTCCAGCCAAAGTCATTCTGTGATGTATACTGTAATAATCTTTATCTCGATCTAAAGAAAGCCTTGACAAATCACTTACGAATACAGAGATAATCGTACTGCAACTGACATTAAGTAACTGCTGCACACCTTATGATAATATTATTCTAGCCCATATAGCCAATTAAGATGGAGAGTAAGACCATCCTGCAAGACTTACGGTTACACAGCATCAGCTTTACAATTCACAATTGACCCACTCCAGTCACTCAACAAACTCAAACACTGCAAATACAGGACTTTTTTGCCTTATCAATACTGTAGAAATTGATAAAGCTACACTAACTTGAAGATAGAGGTAGCTAAAAGGGAATCAATGGACAGAAAGACAGAAGGGCTTATAGAGATCTAATCAAAAGCAAACTCACATATCACTATTTAAAGAGGGAACACAAAAATGGAGAAGGAAAAGAGGAGCTCCAGTACTTGACTGAAGTTGCAACACAAATTTTAAAACTGTAGATCAGTAGGAAGACCAAGTACAGAGATTATTAACATTAACTGTTGTGCTGAATGACTTCTAGCCCCCAACACAGATCAACCTGCCTCTGAAGGCAACACATTCTGATACATAAAGTCACGACACATAAAGTTGGAGCTGATCGACCATAGAGACTCTCCTAGAATGGAATAATTAACTTATGCCACAAAGGTAAAAAAAAAAAAAAAAAAAAAAAAGGCTGCATCAAGAAGCTGTTTGAAATGCTTCACAGAGGAAATGGCTTCTTTTCAGTCTCCTTGGAAAGTTTTGTCTGTCCACATCTAATTATTGCTTTATTAAACTTCTGAACTACAGAGAGATCAGAAACCAGAATGCTCAGTGGAGCATTACGAAGGAGGGTGGAAAACAGCAAGAAACCTGAAACAAGTGAGAAGCAAGGAAAACAAGAAATACGTTTACTTCTCTGTTTTTAAAGTACTTTTTGGTCCATTCATTTGGTCCAAGCTTCAGTGCTGTCTTCTCTTCTAATTCTTGTTAACAGTATCAGTCATCTAGAAGCAGGAAGATTGGCTCCTCTTCTTGCAGGAGGTAATTATGTGAGCTCCCCAAATAAGTTACTTTGCAAGACATATTAAGATTATAAAACAGTACAACTAACACAACTTTTGAAATTCCACTTTTTAAATTAAAAACAAAACAAGAAACTACAAACAAAAGGTCACCATACAGAGCCCACTCATGAGCAACCACTTCTTGATTGCAGAGACTAGCAGACCAAAGTTTAATTGAAAACAAAAATAAGGGAGTTACCTGGATAACCAATTCCTTTGGCATTTGCATAGGGAACCCCAGAAGATCCAGGGCTATACACAGGATTCATGATTTCAGTAACTATCAGGAAAAAAAAAGAAACATAAATTTACTCAAGTATAGTGAAAGCTTGACATCTCAGCAATTAAAAATGTAAGCAGAACTGAAAAGGAATAAAAAGCAGCAATTCCACTGCTCACATCATCAGAAAACTGCAGTTAGAAAGCAAGATGGAGTTATCGCAGAATTACGTTTCAAAGCATCACTAACTCTCATTCAGATAGAGAATCTCCCACAAATGAAGTATTCTCTGTTGCAGTTCATGCTTCCAAAACAGGTCCACCCCAAAGAACTTCCCCATGGCACACAGCTCCGTAGCCCACTGCAGGAGCAGCAGGCTTCCCACCAATCTGTCATTTACCACCTATTGACGCTGGTTTCCTCCCCTTCATGGAAGCATACAGCTAAGGGATGCAAATACTCACAGTCTGTTACTATTGGTAGTACAAGACCAGGATTCCAAACCTTTACCACCACTAAATTCAGCCGCTGTCAACAGCCCAAGCCAAGAGACCTGTATTTGAAAGCTAGCCCCATTACTGCTATGTTCTTCAGAGCACGAGATGAGCTGGCAACCGGGTCCACTCATTTCTGGTGCTGTGTATATTCACACACCATAAAGGCGCCTATAATTAGCACTGCCGTCAGGAATAAAACCAAGCACCGTTTTCAAGCAGACCTTGTACATAAACACCAAGGCAAGTAAAATGGCACTGCAGATGTGTAAGCCTTTCTAGTAAGTCTGTGTACATCTAGGAACACAAATCACATCAGAGCTCAGCAAGTGTCTCCCGCAAGAGAACTGTTTGCAACTACTCTTCTAATATTTTACAAAAAAAAAAAAAAATCCCCATATTTTAGCCCAACTACGTTCAGCCTTCTGATTCTCTGCATAGATTTACAGCTGCTGTGAGTGCAAGTGTCAGTCTGTCACTACAAATAGGCTCTGATGGCACAAGAGCAGGCCTTGCTATGAAAGCAGACTTTCTCACTAAGTGCTGATATCTGGTACTTGAGTCACTTCCTCTTCTGCACCTCGAGATGCACAATCTTAAAGGAATACTGTGTTGTTAAGCAGTCACACCACACTATTTTAATTACAGAATATGTTATGGCAGTAATCTGAGCTAAGTCTAGCAAGATAGGAGCCCTGATAAACCTATGGTAAGCAACCACATGAAGCACACGCAGTTTGCTTTCTAAAACAAGTAACACTAAGAACAGCTCGGTGCAAGAGTCTTACTGTTTTTGCTTTATTCAGAAACTGGGTGAGTTTTAAGGTCGCTCCCAACCCAAATCATTATGTCATTCTATGGAAGGGACTCTAATTTACTTGAGAATTTCCAGTCTTCCCTTATTCCCTTATCCCTCCATCTCATTCGCATCTTTGCTTCCCTTCCACTGTTGAATTTGTCACGTTTTTGCCTCCAAGCTTATAAAACCTCTGAAAAGCTCAACCTTCAATTGAGGGAAAGATATACCCTTCTACTCAAAACGAACACTCTCTGCTCTCCCACAAACCCATATCCCTCCAAATACCATCTTGCAGTCCATGTGACTAGAAGGAAAGAGGACCCTTTAATCACACCGCGACTCTGAGTGACAAGAAGGAAGCAAGAAATAAGCCTGCCAAAACAGCAATAGTGTTCTATAAATATTTGAGTAAAATAACAAACAAATAACCAACAACCATTAGGTCTATTAGTAGTCAATGACTGCAGGAGAACACAAGGAGCTACATTCTGGGGGATGTACAGGAAAGGACAGGCAACTCAGACTTGATCTTAAAAGAAGTGGCGATTAAGAAAGGGCAGAAACCACGGCACTACAAACCTGCAAACTGGCTTACTGGAAAAAAACAAAGTCAACTTCCACTTCAAATGAAACCATGCCTTGAAACTCGCAAGCACTCACCTCAATCAGCACAGTTAAAGCGCGTGCACATGCACACAAGCACAACTTCAGCTGTACAGGTATGTGATTTTTACCACTGCTGCTTTTGCACTGAAATGCAGAGAACTGCCCATATGCAAAAAGCACTCAAGTTTTTATACTGCAGACAAAACTTTGGATCCAATTCTAATTTAAAATAATTATTTTCAGGTCCTCTCTGAAGGACCCAGCATTGTGTAAACATAATTATACAGTATTATCCAGCGGTTGCAACTGTCCCACCCTTAGTGTAATTGTACTTGGAAGTGCATCTGTTACACTGGAATACAGAACCCTGCAGTCCACCTTTCCATAAGGCTTAAAGTCCACATCAAACGTGAGGCAAAGCAGTCTGAAGAGAACCCAGAGATGTGTGGTTTTCAGCCTTTCTGTTGGCATCCCCTCCAAAGCATTCTCATGCTAATGTGTATGTAAATGTGTCTACAGTGCATCACCTGTATAAAAATTGCACAGTCAACTGCATATAAATTACCCAGTCAACTAATTCCTTCAGCTGATGTGAAGCTAACCGTATTTATTAAAGATACTCTGATTAAAAGACTTTGCAAGCATGCTTGGCAAGGGCAAATGCTTCACCTTCTGTTCTTTCCCAAAGCCAAACAATCCAACAGTTTTGACAAAGCCTGTTACATCTCATCCTGGGACAGACACAAGGTCAATCACCCATCCTCTTTTTAAAGCCACGCTTCGGGGAGCTGAGCACAAAGACCAACTGCTGCTAGTGCTGAAGCTCCAGCACTCCACATGGAATAGTCTTTTCTTCCTGCAACAGGCAGAGCGAGCACATTTCTAGGAATTTTTGCTTTTTGAAATTATTTTACAGAGAAGTATGAATGCAAAAAAGGAATAACAAAATGGGCTGTAGCAATTGGACAGATCAATATGATGGGAAAGGTGTTACAATAAGGTATGATGACAGGACCATCATGATAAAGGAAGGGCAGAAGATTGCTCACCTGTATCAGAAGACTCCAAGTTTGCAGGGGAAAGCTTCACCAAGGATGGATCTCCAGAAAGAGACCCTCTTCCCTAGGGGCAGTCAGCCCTTCAATGAGGTCTAAGAGGTGCAGCCAGGCTTTGCCAGCCCTTCCTGTCTCACAGCTGCATTGCCTTCACCTGTGTTTCCAGGGCTGATCGGGCCCTTTCTCCAGGTGCTCAATCAGTGGTTCAGGACAGGACTCAGCCATTTCCCATACACAGGCCAATCAAACACCATGAAACAAACTACACACTCCTTTTTGACATACAAGTTTTCTTACTATTTATTTTCAAAGTTATGCAGAGAAATTGTTGGAACAAGATCTGCTGAATGACACTTTGTGCTCCTTTTGTTACAATTCTATCCAAGGAGTCAGGGAAAAATCTCTCTTGAATAAGTACCTTGCCTAAAGCACTCCATCACATGCCCACCATCATTTTCATTCTTGCAAGTTAAGCAGACTCACATTAAAACACTACAGTACGTCACATCTGTCCATCGTTGAATACTTTCAGAATGCTCTTAGCATTCTAAAAGAGGAACTTGTAAACAATTCCTTAGTAGATGCTAAGTTAACTACCATCTTTGGAACGTTCAGCATTTTCCCTGTTTGATTTCTAGTCAAAGCTTCGAAGAAGCAAAATTCCTAAAAGTCACACAATCCCAGAACTGCAGGGGTTGGAAGGGACCTATGGAGTTCATCTACAGTCCAACCCCACCTGCTAAAGTAGGTTCCCTAGAGTAGGTTGCACAGGAAAGCATTCAGGTGGATTTAAATACCTCCAGAGAAGGAGACTGCACCATCTCTCTGGGCAGCCTGTGCCAGGGCTCTGTCACCCTCACCGTAAAGAATTTGTCTCTCATATTCAGATGGACATTGCTAAGTTCTAGTTTGTGCCCCATGTCCTGTCACCGGGCACCACTGGAAAGAGCCTGGCTCCATCTTCCTGACCCACATCCTTTAGCTATTTATACACATTAGATCCCCCCTCAGCTCTCACTGCTCCAGGCTGAACAGCCCCAGATCTCTCAGCCTTTCCCCATCAGGGAAGTGCTCCAAGCCCCGACCATCTTTACAGCCCTGCACTGGACCCTCTCCAGCAATTCTCTGTGCCTCAAACTGGAGTGCTCGGAACCAGCCCCAGTGCTGCACACGTGGTCTCCTCAGGGCAGAGCACAGGGGGAGGATCACCTGTGCATCCCCGGGTACCACTGGCCTTCCTGGCCACAGGGACACAAATCCAGTAGTTCTTACTCTAAAAAAGTTGTTTCCACTGCTACATAACAAAGAAAATTATTCGGTACACCTCTGCTTTCCAAAGGACAGACCGTGATTACAGAATCAGCTGCATTAGTGTCTGCCAAGACTTCAGCACTTCAGAGGAGGGCCTGACATCAGAAGGAATTCAACACTGCACGTCTTCCCACACAGCATCGGTATTTGCAGGTAGTACATGCTACACTTTCATTCAATCTAGATGTCAAAACAGCTAATTGAATTTTACTAAACAACATTGCCCCTTGTTCCAAATAGTGCAGGGACCCATGGATATCCATGATGGATCAGTGCTTACAAAGAACTGCTATACCTCCTGCTCCGAGCATGCAATCCCACTCTGGCATTCCAACTGGGAAGCGAAACCAGCACAGTCCATCGGCAGGATTCTGGCTTTGCTGGAGTTTTCTGGACAGAGGTAGCTGCTGCGTTTCCTGCCTACCAATATAAGAGAGCTGAGACACACCACCAAATGCATATGACTGCACTGGTTCCAATGCAAGAGAGATAGCAGGCCCAGATAGCAGCAGCACAGCCTGGAGTGGTAGAACCACAGCCTGGAGAAGGACAAGTAGCACCGCTGCCCAAGTTCACACACAAAGCAAAAGACAAAGCTGGAAGCACCATTCACAAGCAAGGTTTCCTTTGTTGCTCCAGTTACAAGACATCCCTTTCACGGAGGATAAGAAACACTGACAAACATCCAAGTTTCTGATTTGTGTGCTTGTGTACATGCAGGCATTCATTTTCTTACCTTTTAAGACCAAACAGGAATAAAGCACTTAAGAATGCTATTGGTCTGAAATAATTAAAAACCCTTATCTGTAAATCTATTCTACTAGTTCTTTGGGATTTCTTTTCATTTTTGAAGGCTGACTGACAGAACTGAAATAGCCATACATTAACAACAATAGCACTTGTGCAAAGTGTCAGGAAGGACTGACACAGAGTGCCTACATGTTGAAGACGCAACATAATTAGTTCCATTTATCATTCATACAAAGGAAACCTATGTGAAAAACTTAGTACTGACATCCTGCTGGTGAACCAATTTCATTTCTACATTATGATGTTCTGGTCTTCCAAAGCATTTCAGCAACTCAGCAACGTCACCAATTAAAAAAAAAAAACAAAAACCAAAAAAACCAAACAACATCTATAACTATAGAAAAACTTAAACAAATGGATTAGTACTTCTCGAAGCCTGCAACTCCTTGCTTATTGCTACTGCACAAGAAGAGGACATCTGCTAACTCCCACCCTTACATCTCCAGCATAACTTAGAGCTCACATACATCAATGTTATTACTCGAAAGATGTGGAACAGCACAGCGAAGTTATCAATTCCTTAAGAGCTTCAGAAGCCTGTCTACTGCCAACACTGGGCAAGTTCATCAACAAGGAGATGCACAGAGAACTTAAATCTGAAAGATTTAAAACTTCACTACATGAGAAATCCCGACGTTCTGGTTACATCTG
>JAOWBP010004023.1:8842210-8862104 GCA_028571105.1 Tragopan temminckii
GAACGCAGCGCCGCTCCTCGCGGGAGCGATCCGCGCCGCTCCGGGGCCGCGGCAGGCGGGGTGCTGCGGGGTCCCGCCCGCGGGTGCCGTGGCCGGGCCGAGCCCCTGAGAGCTGCGCCGCTGCTCGCACCGCTCTGCCCCAGCGCTCCTCTGAGGAGGGCGCGTCTTTTTTTTTTTCCTTTTTTTATTCTTTTTTTTTTTTTTCTTTCTAATTTTTTAAAATTTTGTCCCTGGGCTGAAGCCATGGCAAAGGTCCCCGAGCGCAGCAGGCACAAGTGGAGCGCGCTTCACACCTTCCTCCGCTGCAACATGAACCCGGAGACCCAGCGGGTGGTGGTTTTTGTCATCCTGCTTTTCCTCATCGTCGTCAACGTGGTGCTCATGTTCCTCCTGGCGTTCCATTGAGAGCTGCCGGCCGCCGGCTGCGGGCGCGGGGCCCCCCAGCAGGTCAGCATGTGGCTCTGTGCCCCGTCTGCTGTCACCCTGTGTCTCGGAGCGTCCCTGTCTCGTGAGCCCTCGCTCCCTCCCCGCTCCCCTCCCGTCGCCGCCCGTGCCTTGCGCTCTGAGCCGGAGAGGGGACAGCCCGGGGCTGTGCCAAGCCAGCGGCCTCAGCCCCCCGATGACAGCACGGGGTTGCCCGCTGCCCCACCGGCCCGGTTGTTCCCTGCGTGCTGCTGCCCGTCTGACGGGGGATGGCTGTCCCGCACGGAGCCCTGCACCCGCAGCCCATGCACCGCTGCAGAAGCTGAGCCCGCAGTGCTCCCGGCCCTGCGAGTGGTGCTCCGTTAGCAGAAGTGATCGATGGTCGGCGTGCACGGTGAGCCGGGGCCGAGCAAACGCTGCAGCAGCGTGGAAGAAGCATTGCACTGCTGTTTATCCTCTTCCCTTTGTTATACCTCAGAGCTTAGTGCTGTGTGTACGTGCACGGAGCTGCGGACTGCCTTCTCCAGGCCGGCAGCGTCCGTGCCCGGCAGGGAGCGATGCAAGGAGTGCTCCTGTGGGGCTGTGGGAGGGAGAGCCCCCCATCTCACTGCCTGCCTGCCTGCAGCCCCACAGCTCTGCCGGGCCGGGCACGGGGCTGGCACTGCCGAACCTCACCAACAGGAATGGGGCCTGCAGGAGGGCGGCCTGAGAGGAACCACTGCGTGCTGCTCACGTTGGTGCGGGGGGCTGAAATCGGCATCCTCCATCCTCCCCACTGGGCAAAGCTCAGCTGGAGCTCAGCCTTCACCAGGGCAGCGCGTTCCTGTACCGATGGCCGAGGTCACTGCAGCCTCAATGCACAGAGCTGAGTGCTGACGGCTCCGGGGGGTGGTGATGCTGTCTGTAGTCTCGTGCAGTGTTCTCTGTACTACCTCTCTGTGTGACTGCGTGTCATGCGCTAACGTTGAGCGACCACGTTGGCTTGGCACGAAGAAATGCAGTGTGTATGGGCTAAGTGCTGTTCTGTTCCACCAGAGTGTGGGGTGTGTGGAGGGCAGCGTGGTGCTGGGCATGGGCAGCACTGTCCCTGGCTCCTCACCTTGCTGTGAATCCCTCATGTACAGGGAGATTTGGAATTATTAAAGATATCTGACTTGACTATTAATTCTAAATGTTAATTCTATTAATTCTAGCTAGGCTCCTGCCCGGGAAGGCGGTGGGCATGGCACAGGCATGAGGTGAAAAAAAAAAGAGTGTGTAATGGAGAGGACAAGCTCTGTGTCAGTATGAAAGCGTGGCTCAGTGGCTCAGTCCTCACGTGGCAGACAGGGACCCAGGTGTGCCGCTGGGCTCGGGGATGGAGAACACTTAGGGGAGCAGCTGCAAAGGCAGAGCTGCAGGCAGGGCTGGAGCAGGCTCAGAACATTGCAGCATTCCAGCAGCGTTTTGCTGTCAGGAGAAGTGAGAGGTCTCAGCTCCACGCAGCCCCTGAGTTTTACAACTTCCATTTACTGCTCTGAAGCTTGAACAGCTCAAAGCATCAGATGAACTGGGTGAGAACTGCAGGAGTGCACAGGGTCTGCACACACACACACAGCTCTGGAGTACTACGTAGGTCAGTTCTGCTCACAGCCCCAGTGTTTGGCTCATACAGGGTGGTGCGGGCAGCTGGGGAGCTGAGCACAGCATTCTGACCAAGAGCTGAGCTGCGATGCACAGCAATCCATGCTCTCATCCAGCCAAGCATCGTGTCGCTGCACTGCTCCTCAGGTGGCTTTTGCTGCCAAACAGGGCTGTCGCTGCCTGCTATGCTGTGCCTGGAGGTGGGGTGCTGCAGGGAGGCTCTGCAGGAATTCCTCCATCCTGACACAGAACTGAGGCAGCTGAGGCCTGCCTCAGATGTGGCACAGTGAGGAAACTAACCTCGTGCTGCTGGGGATCACAAGCTGCGAGAGGCACAGGTCGACCTGCTCCCTCCTCTCTTTCTAGCCCACTCTTAACAGCTCTTGCTGTACCTGGGGCAGTGTCCTCATTTCCAAAAGTCCATCTGTGCTCTGCCCAGTTGCTTCCCTTTGCTTCTGCAACACAGCAAAGTTCCTGTGGAATGGACCAGTGTGTGCCATGGAGGGGTGTACTGTCAGCCACTGCTCAGCGCCCCAGAATGGCCCTGTTGTCTCCAAGGGCTGGGGGCAGGGACCACCTGGAAGAATCATAGAATCACAAGGTTGGAAAAGATCTCTGAGCTCATCCAGTCCAGCTGTCAGCCTATCACCAATATTTTCCCACTAGAACATGTCCCTTAAAGTGCAGCCCCAGGAAAAGTGCCTTCCCCTTTCTCATATGGGGCAATTTCACCAGATTATGGGCCCAAATACTGTGAGAGAAACTAAAAAAAGGTAGAAGCATTCTTGCATTTAAAAATGATGAGACAAACTGCAAGATCACAGAGTACTGATTGGAGATGTGTGTTACAGTGCTGCCTGCTGCAGGTGGTAATACTGGTTGCTAAGGGCATGAGAACGATCTTCCTCCTAACATTTCATGTTAGATTACTTCTCATTTTCTCTTCCCACTGCCTAGCTGGGTACTGGATAGCTAATTCTGACATACCGTGTGCATACTGTTATGGTGAGCCCCTTGTTTACCTCCCTCCTTGACCTCATGCAGACACATAGACCCGATCAGATAGCGAATTTTGCATGGCTCTTTTAGGACAGTGAGAGCATCACAGAGAGCCAGGCCTGGAAACGGCAGCCTCCGAACAGGAGTGTGAGCAGCACCTTGTTCCCAGAGGGAGCTGGGGGCTTTAGATTCTATCTTTTCCCTTAATTTGTTCTCTCAGGCTAAGCTCATTTCTATGGTGATATGTGATATCTGCTGTCTTTGTGATTTATTCGTGGAATCTAAGGCATGAGTTGGCCAGATAAGAAACACAGTAAGCATTTAGAATGATACCATCAACAATTATTTTTAATTAATGCTTCCAGTGTTTTGACTAGGAAAAAAAAAAGTTCCATTACACAGCTTAAAAACATGTTTTAAAAAGAGGGAGTGCTTGTTTGCATCATTTATTGGGCTGGTTAACTGCAGAATGTGCTGGGACCTGCAGAGTAAAATGATGCTGTCCTTGTGTCTTTGTACCTGCTCTCTGGCTGGGATGGCCATGGCAGATGTGGCTGAGGCTGACAGTGCTCCCATGCTGTCTGCCTGGCGCTGGCTGAGCTGGGACATGCAGCTGCTGGTGGCCCAGTGCAATGCTCTCTGTCCCATTGCACTGCTGCAGGGTTCTGTGCTGTAGCACGCAGTGCAGGGCTGCTCTGCTGGGTTGGCACTGCCAGAGGGAAACTGTCTGCCCGAGGGCCTCTGACCCTAGCTCATCCCACCCAGCACACTTTCCTTCAGAGATTACCAGCTCTCATCAGGCACCTAGATCCCTGCTGTAGGAACAGTGGCAGAGCCAGCACAGTCTGGGGGATGGAGCTGCCTTCTCCTCCTGCTCCGTGCACTGAGCAGCTGCTGGGCCAGGCAAGTGGCAGGGAGCAAGCCAGCATGGTGTCTGCGCTTAGAGATCTTGTGCTTGTTCAGTTTCCCATCCATCTAGCATATCGATACAAGAATAGAACCAGCATGGTGTCTCTTACCTGGCAGTGTATTCGCACTGCTGGGTTGTGGCAAGCATCCTTCAGGGAGTATGTGAATGCTACAGGCTCAGTTTCTGTAGCCTTGATGCTAAGGCAGCTGAGAGCAGCACAGCAGAGCTGGGTTTGACTGCTGCTAACTGTTCCAAATCATGGTCTGGGTGTCTGCACAGCTGGGGAAAAATTGTATGGAAATACAAATACCATCAGTAGGGATCAGATGTGAACCTGAAGAGCTGTACCACATGCTCTCGTCAGCAACTTCACATAGGTTTTCTCACCTCACCAAGCAAGATAGCTACGCCAGGAGACTAAGAAATGCTGGGCTGATGAGTTGTGACCTGATATTTTAGTTGAGTAGTGAGGAAATTCGCATTAGGCACCAGTGGGAAGGTGCCATGTTCTGTAGGAGGAACTGCATGTGCTGCGTTCTCCCATAGAGAGGGGCTTGTTTGCAGTGTGGGCTTGGAAATGGGAGCATGGCTCTGGCCTGAGGGTCTGGCTCTGCTGAAGCCATTAGCTCTCTTCATCCAGATGATGTGGACTTGAGAAAAGTGAAGAAAATGGAAATGCTCAAAAGTAATATTGGCATTTCAGAAGATCCCGGAAATCTGCTGCTGCTTGAATGGGTCTTCTTTACTTAGCATGGGATATTTGGTGGTTTGGGTTTCTGAGAGCGTAATTAGCTTGAAGAACCATCTGCAGAACTACAAAAGAAATGACTAATTTTTATGTTCACAGATATCAACCAGATATCAAAGATTTTTGTTCTTTGCCTTCTCCATCAGTGCTGTTGATGTTCAGATTTTCCTCTGTGCTGTTTTCAAAGCAAAGTATGGACAGTGGTCCTTGGTTTAGTGAAGAAAAGATCTGAAACACTTTGCACTGGGAAGGAGATGACTGGGAAAAGACAAAATAAAAAAACCTCAAGTTTTGGGTCACCAAAAGCCTGTGAGGCTTTTCACCTGGAAAAGGTGAGGAAAGGAAGCAGATAGTGAATTCTGCATGGTTCTTTTAGGCCAGGGAGAGCATCACTGAGAGCCAGGTCTGGAAACTGCTAAGTGATCTCGCTTGGCCTTGGTGTCTGCCAGCACCTACTGGTGTTATGCAGACTTTGGCACAATGCTGTTAATCCAAAGATATTTTCACAGGAGACAGCAGCAATAAAAGTCATTTTATCCTGTTCTTTGCTGTGTGTTCCATTAAAATTAAATGGTGCATGCACATGGAGAGCAGAGCCGTGCTCTGAGTGTCTGGCTTACTGCCTGCTGTGAGCTCAAAGCAACGCTGACCTTTTGATAATTCAGAGCGGTTTGCTAGCAATGCAGTTTGTTCAGCTTTAAAATGTTTTCTTTAACCTTATTTGTAAAACAAATTTAGATTAATTTCTGTTCAAGCTATAACTGATCATGTAGCAGCAATCATCAGAGGGCCTGAGGCTCTGGATCCTGCATGGTTCCCTTTCCTTGCCATCTGCAAAGAGCGGGGTGCCACACTTGTGCTTGCTGAACCCCAGATTGGATGCACTGCGTCTGGTGGTGGTGTTCAAAGGCCCCTGTCATAGGGACAGCAGGGGAAAGAGGCAGAAGGCCAAGAATCTTGGCTTTAAGTCATGGTCATGGGAGACACGGTGCAAGTGGGAGCTGTCCTGGAGAGGGAAGGGGATGGGAAAGGTGAGTGGGAGAGCACAATGGGACGGCAATCCTACAGATAGTGGGGAGAGGAGAATGGGGAAAGCTTGTCACTTAAGTGACATAATCATGTGTTACTATTCTGTCGTATATTTTCTAAATAAAACAGTTTCTATTTCCAATCCTCGTTAATATTAAGGCATCAGAAAATGTAGGAATTGTGCTGACTAGGTATTTGTTTCCTATCCTGCAGTGAATGTAGACTTCAGAACTGCTGGTGAGCTGAAGAGGGAGTCAGTCTGCTGCCCTCACCTACAGCCAGACTGGAATTGACACCTTGTAGTTCTGTGTGTGCCCCAGAATGAGGTCCCGTTCTGAGCACTCAGTCCCAGCCTCACTCCTTCCCCATCTTTGAAACCAAAGAAAATAAGGGAGGAGAGCATGGCTCATTTCAGGTGCTGTCCAGGACCTGCCTGGCCCTGCTGCCATCAGGTGAGCAGCTGCAGAGGGGCTGCAGCATTCCCCAAAGCACAGAGCACCCATCAATGGGACTAGAAAGAGAGGTTCTGCCATAGCCATGCATTTGGGTACGTGGGATGGCCTGAACCTGGAGCCACAGGTGCTGTGTGAGTGGGAGAGGTGTGAGAAGTGGGTTAGCCTGAAGTTGGAGATACTTAAATCACTTTTAAGCCTTAGAGCGTTTAAAGCTCCTTAAGCCATTTAAAGGCTTTAGATGGGTTTAAAATGCTTAAAACACTTTAAGGCCTTAGATGAGTTTAAGCTGTTTAAGCTGATTTAGAGCTTTAGAATGACTTAAGTTCCCTTTGTGAGCTGAAGGAGATTTTTAGGTCCTTCAAGCTCTTAATTGTGGAGGCCTTCTTGAGCACCCCTCAGTGGGCATGCAGCACCTGCCCACTCCTGTAGCCTGTGCTCAGGAGTGCATCCCAGGAAATTCCTTGGCTACACTTTGGTCCACCTTTATTTCCCTCCACTTTTTCTAATTTGGGCAGAAAAAAAGCAGCCAGGGGTTGAAGACCAGTGGCTGGTCAAGGAGCAAGATGTGGCCTTGCTCTGTGTGCCTGGCAAGTGGTGCTGTGTGGATCTGCTCTGAGCTGCATGGAGTGCTGTAGTGGCAATGCTAAATCAAGGCCTGAAGCAGTGATTGAGCACCTGGTGGGAAGGCAGGACCAACCCAGGGCAGCTCAGGTGTATGCAGTGTACCTGAGTGACTGGAAGGGCTGGAGCCAGGATTCACCCCTTCCCAGGCCTCATTTAAGAATGAGGACATCTCTTGCTGGAGATCCCTGCCTACCTGAGGCCTTCTGAAGGCAAGCAGCTCTTTTCCTTCACTTCTATATCTGTGGCTCCCTTGTTCTCATTTGCTGTAGCCAAAACTTTGCCACCCTGCTATTATTGAGGTACTTTTCATCCCTTTATAGCATTGCAAGTGCTAAGCTCACTTCTGCCTAAGAAGCCGTGGCAGGAAGATGGCAGCTCTGCCCAGAGGACATCTTAATGTCCTTGTAATTACTGTGTTAGCAATTGCTAATTTTCCAGCTGAATGAGAGTGTTTCTGTACCTCAGGGAACTTATCTGTCTGTGTCAAATTAACTTTTTTAGGACTCACCTTTTCAAGAAGCGGGTAATACAAATAGCCAAAATGGAAGATAATACGTTGGCTTTCCTCAGTGTTTGTTACTAACTTCATTCTGTAAGATCTGTTCTGTAGGGCTGGTCAGGAACACTTTCAGTTACAACTTGGGGTAACTGTTCGGGAAAACACCTAAGTATGGCTTGGTTCCTTCCCTTGTGTTTAAGATCCTGGATGTGCTAGAGGTTGTATCCACATACAAAGTGACCTCGCTTAATCTCTGTGTGAAGCATCTGTGTTTGGCTGTATGGCATCCCGTGGCACAGCTTCATCACACACCACAGGAAGAAGTGCTGCTTTTATATCGAACTTCTTGCCTGGTGATGTCACTGGGCACCACAGGCCTTGCATTAGGAGCTTGCCCCTCCTTTCACAAACCTTCATCTTGCGCTCAGCCTCTGCTAACCTTACTTTGTTGCAGCTTTAAAGTCTGCCGAGCTTGTGCTGGCCTGGAAGCCCTTCCAGTCTTTGGATTAATGTTGCTCTTTGTACCTTCTATAGTTTTCTGCCTCTTTCTTTTGAGTCATCCCTGACATTCAGACTCTCTGACCCTGATGCTCTAAGCTGATGGTTTCCTAAATCTGTCTGCAGAGACATTCCTGAGGAGCAGCTCATTTAGAATCAGTCGTCTGTGTCAGATGCAGCTTGTGCTACATTTGTCAGCACAGAATTTCATTTGCTTTTTTATCACTCAACTCAGTCAGCATTGTATCTGTTTGTTTGAATAAGAAGAATAAGAATATGAAAGTCTATTCCACTTATACCAGAAAATAAATGTCTTAGGATTAAGTTTAAATAACCATCCTGTGGAAATATGCATGAAAGATTTAAGTGGCAGCTGTTTAACAGCTTTATTTACTCTAAACAGTATCAGCAACTGCTGGAAGTAATGAACATTTAACTTCTAGATGTGATGCAAAGATAACCTTTTGCAGAGTACCATCAAGTTTGATAAGGACTCAGCTCTTGTTTCATCAGTGCCAAAGCTTAAGGATGTTAGTTCCACAGATTAGTAGGCTTTTAATGTACAGGTCATGGGAAAGTGATGCTCAGGGTACTGAGGGCACCAAAGGACCTAGCTGAGCAAACAGCATCCCTGTGAGTGACTGACCCATGCTTCCATTGGAGCCTTCCTAGCCTATTTCAGCTGAAAGTAAAATGGTCTAAAGTAATTCCTGTCTGTTTGCTTTACATTAAAATAATCAGTTGCTGTACCTTAGGTGAGGAATTGGGAACTTCTTGCATCACTTTGGTCCTTGAAAAACCACATGTACCTGGGTTCACAGCTGGGAGGCCCAGTGCTGTGCCATCAATGCCTGGAGCACAGCCCTGCCTCTGGTCTTCTGCCGGGCTGCTGCCCTCCTGCAGTGCTCTGAGGCTTCTCCTGGCCACTGTGTAGGGATCTTCACCTCTCCTCATCTGCTTAAAGCACTTCTCAGTGGGAGCCTGCACTCAGATGGTATAAACAGAAGGGAACAGTGTACTTGGTGCTACTCTGAATGGTTTTGTGGAAAGCTGTTCTTACCAAATAAATGGTTCTCTGTACAAGCTGACACAGTAACTCAATGCCCACCATAGGCCTACAAGGGTCTGTGAGATAAATACCCCTTGTTCACCATTAAACAACAAAGCTACAGGTTTTGAGAGGAGACAAGAGTGAGATGTCAGGGTGATTTGAGAACTATCCCATTGGGTTTGCCTCAAGGGCATGGCTGGCTGACTTCTCTACGTGCTCAGAAAAGCCATCTATGTGCATGAAGCACTACCATGGGATAAGAGGAAAGCAGAAATTTTTTTCTGACTTCTCTGCTGCACTTTGCATGAGAGAATGTGGGAGAGGGACTCTGGGAGCAGAGCAGCAGTGTTGGCGTCTGTACTGTAGGGCCAGGGTTGCTGCAGGTGGCAGAGCTGTGTGTGCTGGCCTGGCTCAGCCATTCCTTGGGAAATGCAGCCCTCCTAGCACTCATTCAGCTCCCCAGGAAGCACTCCAGCAGCGCTCTGCTTGTCATGAAAGGAGCCTGGTTTGGTGTCACAGAACATTCCATTTCATTGGCACCCTGCTCCTGAGCTATCCTGCTCCTACTCCCTTCTGATGCACTTGCACTCCTTTTTTTGCTCTATGTAGTACAGTGTAATTAACATCAAAAGAAAGCTATTCAAATTTTATTCAAATAGAGCCAAGTAGCTCAAAGATGCATGCTTCTTAAAGCGGTCTCCATCCCTCCTTCTGTAAGCTGTCTAGATCTTTTATCTCTACTTGGATTGCCTGGAGCTCCTGTCAGAACAGGGAATTGCATTGAGGAGTTCAGCCTGAGACAAACAGGCTGAGCAGCCGGCATGTGAACACACAAGGAGACAAGGGCCGTGGCATGCCAGCTCCATTTCATGTCCTGGACTTCGTTTGGGGCAGCTATTTGCAACCGCCCCAAGTGCATCTCCTCTTCGGTATGGCTTGAAGTAGCAGTACAGTGATTCCTCCACCTCACACCCTCTTGCCATGCTAGCTGGAGCACAGCACTTTCCTGGTGCCTGCCCTTAGCATCAGTTGTCTGCAAATGAGCAGCGAGGCTGCAGCTGCACAGGCTGTAAAGAAAGCAGCTGTAGATGTACAGCAATGCTAATGCAGTGTTAGAGCTCTAGTTGATTTTCAGAACATCTGCGTTAGCATTGCCTCTGGGTTGCAAACAGTGCTGCCTACAAACTTGCCATAAACAAAGGGAAACTTGTCTGTTTGTTGTGCTGCCAGCTGTAGTAGTTCCAGCAGCTGAAGGTGGCTGGGTTTGTGTTCTTCATTCTAGTGCTTCTCTTCTAGGGTCTGGTTTGGGGCAGGAGATGGTGGCTCTTCAAGAACATGCATTGAATTGTTCTTGGTATTACGGAGCCAACACGTAGATGTTATTTCATATGGACAGAGTAGTTGTTTTTTAAACCTTGCTTTAATTGCAAAGATCAAAACCAGTGGTAAGACGAGCTGTCTTGAGCCTAGGAGCTGCTGTGCCTGGAAATGAGGAGTGTTCCCTTTACCACATGCTCCTCTGGAAGATGAACAGCTCTTGAAATATAGCCAGATGATTGTGCTGTGCTCTAACACCTTTTGCTCTTTTTTCTGATGGCACGTATAATCCTTCCAGGGATAGGGAGTAAGAGCTGCAGACCTTTTTTCCCCATTAACAGGATGCTCCTCACTGGGGATGCTGCAGCTGCTTGCAGTGCTGCACAGTGACACGGATGGCCAGAGCTGCCCCACAGTAATCACTCTGGGAAAGGGACTGTCACATTGAGTGTGTCTGGTGTTTCTGTACGAGCCCAGGAACTGCACTTGGGTACAGCTGCAAGAAATAGTGTAAGACACAGATTTGTACAGGCTGAGGGCTAATAGAAAAACAAGCAGTGACTGTGGTGATTGTTAAATGCTTTGCATTGCTCCTGTGCCTGCTCTGCTGCTCCAGCACCCCAGTGTGTGACCCCAGATGGAGCAGTAGAGGGAGGAGACAGCCTGCAGGCATGTCTGTTTGAAGTGCTGTTGGGATAAACTCAGTAAGATAATCCAAAGCATATATAATGCTTTTTCTTTATTTCTTGCTTTACTCTGTGTTGATCATTCCTCCCTACAAACACGATGTTTGCTGTCCGTTAGCCCCTAACCTGCCTCTTGGGTGTTGTTTCAGACCTTCCTTGGGATGAGAGCTGCTCATCTGATCTATCTGCTTGCCTGTGGTATTTGGCCTGGTGATGGTAGGTCAGTCCTGACTCTGTATCTGGCAAACTTATTCACAGTTTGTTCTTGAACAATGAAAATATAGGACAGGAGCAGCCCTGGGCTCCTCCTCTCACTGAGGTGCTGAGCCCCAGCAGGTCGGTACCACAGCTGTTGATACCATCACACCACTGGTGCTCTGCTGTGCGATCGTCACAGCGCTGCAGAGGATATCTGTTTGATCTCCCTCTGGCCACTGGTATGGCACGTGTGCCAGCTGCTGCCCCACGCTCACGCAGTGCGCAGCAAAGATACTTTATCTTGGAAAGAGCCGTATTCTTTCTGCACTGGTCAGGGTTTGTGTGTTGTAGAGCTTGCTAACACTGCTCTCTGCAGGGATTTATGCACTGGTGTGGGCGCTCACAGAGCCACAGCCCCTGCCCATGGGAGCACAGCCCTGTGTGTGACAACAGCTCCCACAGAGCCTTTGATGAGCTTCTGCTCCCCGTTGTCCACTCTGCGGCTCAGCTGCTGTTCCTGTAACAGAAGCTACATTTATGCCCACCTGCAGCTGTTTGGTTTGCCAGGGCTATCCTCTGCCATTGCAGCCTAGACTGCTTCAAGGCATGCAGTTTGGTGCTGCTGTGTTGCTGGCTGGGTTGTAGGAGCACAGCTCTGCATTCCCTGCTGGTGGGACCAGACCTCAGTGACTGCTTGGCCCGCAGGCAGCAGAAAGTGGGCAGTGTGGGCAGCTGGGAACCTCCCATCCTCCCCTTCCCCATCACCCTGATGTTATTTTTGTCAAAATGGATGCACTGCATTAAGCTGCTTCTGGTTCAGTGAAGGGGCATTTGCTATCCAAAGGCAGACTGTATTTGATTATTTTTTTTCCCATATGTCTCCAGTTAACTGTCTCCTGATTTGCTGTACTGTGATTATCCTGACATTCTTTTATAACATGCATCTTTTTATAGCTGAGAGGAACAGTAACCTAGAGCAGCAGGTAACTATGAGGGAGCTAACCTAAGATGCACATTGTGGATTATGCCTGCAATACGTAGCAGGGGTGACACCGCTGCAGTGTGGGATATAGTCATGGACTTCCTTATGCCTCCTGTACTTCTCTTTCCACTATCTTCTCAGAATTTATCGGTGTACCATTTATTTTTTCTTGGAAATACAGCACTTTGCAGCCACTACAGAACAGCCAAGTCCCTTTTCTAGTGGTATATGCTGCTTTCTTGGGGAAATGTTGGTGTTTGGAGCCTCATTTTGCCCAGGCTCTGAGGTCGGTGCATGCTCTGTAGTTGCAGTTCAGCAGAGGCTCTGACATGGCAACCCGTGGGTGCTGGGCAGGTCTGTCACAGAGCAGCAGCACCAGGTTACAACCAACTGCACACAGCTAAGGTGGATGGCTGGGAATGGCATCACATACCCACAGACACTGTCATCACTGCATTCAAGAGCTCCCTACCAGTCATGTTGACACTTTGGTTTGGATTATGTATTTAATTGCTGAGGATTCCTTTTTTCTAGAATAGGCTGTATGAGATGTGTTGTAAATAAGCACTGGACCTCAGCATAATTACTTGAACTCTCCAGGAGACTTACTTTAAGCAGCTTAAGTGCTATGTTTAACCAATCTAAAGATTTAAAGCTCTCTCTGTCCTAGGCCAGCTCTGAGGCCTCAGAATACTTTCTGCTCTGAAGTATGTCTCTAAAAATATTGACACTCAAGCTTTTATTTCAAGGCTTTCCATAGCAGGGCTGTGCTAGCAGCACGAGAGCATCCTCCACTGGCAATGTGCTGCTGCGGAGCCCTGTTTGCTCATGGAGGCTCTAATTCCAGAATATCAAATTTACACTTGTCTGAGGGACTGGGAACAAATGCTATTGAGAGCAAGGTCAGCCAAGGCACATGCCAGACTGGCACCAGCTCCTTCTCACGTGTGTCATGGTGAGCGAGCAGTAGGCAGTGCTCATCTGGTTTGGCTCAGCAGTGATTGTGCCATTGTGGCCGCTCTGATTTCACTGCTGTTGTTGAGGAGCTAACAGCCTCACCTGCTCTGTCCACAGCTCATCAGCGATGGCAGTGTGGTGTATGCAGAAGCCCTCTGGGACCATGTCACGATGGACGACCAAGAGCTGGGGTTCAAGGCTGGCGACGTCATTGAAGTAATGGATGCTACCAACAAGGAGTGGTGGTGGGGAAGGATTCTGGACAGCGAAGGCTGGTTTCCAGCCAGCTTTGTACGGGTAAGAGTTTAATGTTTTTTTCCATACCTCTTCATTACCACTGGGTGTTCTTTTTCCCCAGATTTTGAGTTCCTCAGTGAGTGCTGAGCACTGTGACTTCTGGGATAGTTGTTCAACATGTGCTTGTCACTGTTCCTCTGTGCAGGGTCTCTGTACATTGTGCCCTCCCAGGTGAGCTGCCATCAGTGTGGAGAATTTCCTCTTCGCAGTAAATCAGGGCAAAGGCAGTTTAGTTGTAGGCTCTGGAGCTAAGCTGAGCTGTGCCAGCTGAGGAGCTGCTCAGCATGGTGGTTTGACACCCTGGGCTCTTTACCCAGGATGTAAACTTGGGTAGTTTGCATCTAAGCACCCAGCATCACCTTTAGGAGCGAGCAACAAATGCTCCTAGAGGAGTCTCACACACAGCTGACAGGTCTTTGCTCTAGGGGTCACTTCAGACAGTACAGATGAGCACAGCACCAATAGGTGCCTATACAGAGACAGCTGTATAGAGCAATCCAGACAGCCTCGGCTTACATAGAGCCGATGTTGGATCCATTTCCAACAGGGCATTCTGAAACACGTCTGAATTCTTTGTACAGGTTGGGGACGTAAAATTAGAGTCTGGGCACTCCTTTCCTTCTGCAAGGAGAAAGACTTTTGTCCTTTGTTCAGGCTTTGCCTGTTGGTGAGGATGTCTGAATGCATTCACTGTGTTAGGGCTTGAGCGCTGCACAGGCGATTAGGTGCCTAAGGGCAGAGAGATTCTTAGCAGCTCAGCTTCTAATCTGGGTCACTTTAGATCATAAGTGACCCAAAATCGGGTGAAGCATGAAAGGAAGTAATCTGGTGTCTGTAGCAAAGGTACTTGGAGAAGCAGAGCAGGTTGTGTTCTAGAAGCTGTGAAACACTTGGTATAGCTTCTGAGAAACTGTCTCAGCTGGATAACTGTTACAAACAGTTTATGGTTTTGCAAGTAAGATTGCTAGGACCAAATTCTCAGCAGTAGTGGGGACAGAACTGCTTTTTCACAGTCAAAACACGCTCCTTTTTTATTTTCATATTACTGACAAGCTGTTGTCCAGGCTGGCAAAAACCTCTAGCAGTATTCCAGGGGAAATCAGACTGGTGCTAGCCTGTAGGGATGCAGAATAACAAGTTATTTTAGCAGAGCAATTACAGCACTTACTCTAGCAACCAACTTAAGATTTCCTGCTAATTATCACCAGGTCTCAAGCTTACTGCTGGGAGGGACACTGTGTTTTGGGGCTTGGGTAAACCTGCAGGGCTCTCAGTTACTCCAAACAAGTTTCAGGCTGAAGTCTGAGCTTAAGACCAGCCAGTGTTGTTCTGCTCACAGTGAAAGAAAGGCTGGACTGCACATCTGGAGGGTTTCACCCACTGTAAGCAGTGAGTCAATGCAATCTATGCCTACGTTGGTGAGGGATGGGTATGCATCTTTTATAGAGATATGTGTACACACAGAGGGAAATAATCCTGACTAGAAGAAGCTACATTAAAAGCTTAAAGCAGATCTGTTACTGTACCAAAACTGCTTTTATTTACACGTGTTGCTGCCTCAGAGTTTTTCATTTGTTCTTTGTGCTGAGATTGATGATTTGTGTACAAAATATTCCCGTGGGCGCTCTGAGAGCTACTGAATATGCAGCAGCAATGCTTCTATGGAAACAAAGCTTGCAAGTGGAATGCACAAATAAATTTCTCACTATTAATTAAGGTACTTTGGTACTGCTAACAAAACAGATTCTGTAAAGCAGCAGGTCTACAGATTGCTGGTGTTTGGCTCTACTCACACTGTGCTGCCATCTCATGGGCAATGTGAAGGAACCACGAGTTACACACACAGCACTGTAATGTAATGCCATTCTGCACTGCACTGTATGCTCACTGGCATCTGTGTTTGTTTTAAATTTAATTAAATTTAAATAAGTTAAGATAACTTTAAATAAGTTATCTGTAAATAATCTTGGGGAAGCAGGTACTGAGAGGACCTCTGTTATTTATAGTATGGGAATAACAGTAAAACTGTTCCAAAAAAAAGCAAATATTTACTTGTTCCCTTCTCCTTCCCTAAGAGCCCCCTCATGAGTACTCAAGCAGATTTCTCTTGATAAGCCATTTCCTGTCCTGATTTTGTATGTAGTGTAGACAGAACTTCATCTGTCTGGCCTTATGTTCTGGAGAAATATGTTCATATATTGCTTATCATAGGAAAATATGTTTATAGGTAATATTACCTCATTATTACACAGCATTCCCGTTCACTCCCTATTTCAGCTCAATCCTTGTCCACCATTCAGTCAGCTCTCCTTTCTTTGGATGAGCTGTATTTAGCAATGTGAATGGCAAATGTGTTGTGTGTCCGGTCCAGCTCCGAGTGAACCAGGATGAACCCATGGAAGATTACCCTGTAAAGGTAGAGGGTGGCAAAGACGACGACTCCAGCAGTGGTACCCGGCGCTTTGGGATGGGGCAGACCACCAAAGACCAGATGAGAACCAACGTTATCAATGAGATCATAAGCACAGAACGAGACTACATCAAGCATCTGAAAGACATTTGTGAGGTAAAGGAATAAGGGGGAAGTGTATGTAAGGACTTCTGTAAAGAAAACTATAGGGTGTTCTGTTTGTGCCCAGGTGGAGGGTTCCTAAGTGGGTAACTTTCCTCCTCTGAAAACATAATGGTATTTCCATCAGTGTCTGCTCTGCTAAATGACGTTGCATGCTCAGAAAACAGAAGCCGATTCATTACAGCAGTATCCCAAATGCCTCTGTTTTGGGAGCATCCAGTTGGGCTCTGATTAAAAGGAATTAATGGCATTTCCCAAGACAGAGAAAAGTAAATGTCTAGCACTGCTGTCCTCCTTAATATATGTTCTGAGGTAATACAGTCAGCAACTCCAGCCTTCAGGCAAGTTATGCTCAGATCGAAACAACTGGGGGACATTCAACCAATAAGATCTTTCACTTCCAAATATGCTGAGTATTCTGACACCTCTTCCAGAAGTGACATGCTGTCAGATACACTGGGGCAAATTAAGATAACTGATAAAGGAGTTTGAAGGAACATAGATTTTTCAATACAGTGACACAAAACCGTGCCCTCCAGGAGAGCCAGCTGGGAAAAAGCAGCACACACCAAATCCCCTTTCCTCTTGATGAGTCCAGAATTCCCTCATGTCCTTTGTCACCTCCTTCTCCCTTGAATCAACCAGGCCTTTGCAAATGTGAGCATCCAAACCAGATCCTCAGCTGGATTTAGTTGTCAGTGCAGTGGCCAGCACAGCCCCATAGCCTGCAGACAAAGATGTTTTCCACAGGAGAGAAAGCAGCTCTGGGATCCTTCAAGTGTGGGTTACAGCATTGTTTAAGGCAGTGATATGACTGATTTCTATTTCTACCATATTTTGGGTGGCATTAGAAGAAATAATAGCTTAAGGCATGGATGCACTGTGAAGGAGGGGGTACCTGATGCACAGCTGACTGCAGTACTGGGGTTTTCTCCAGATATCCAAGTGCCTCTGAGCCAGTGCCCAGCAAGCTTTCTCATTTGGTTTCCTCTTAGGGTTACATCAAGCAGTGCCGCAAGAGAGCTGACATGTTTACAGAAGAACAGCTGAAGACAATCTTTGGGAATATTGAAGACATCTACAGATGCCAGAAGAAATTTGTTAAAGCACTGGAGAAGAAATTCAACAAAGACCACCCACATTTAAGTGAAGTTGGCTCCTGTTTCTTGGAATATGTAAGTAAATTTGACTTATGGAAAGGGGTAGCTGAGCAGGGATTAGGACAGAGGAAATTGATCTGACAGGTTTTGTTTAAATTAAAAATAATTATGTAAGTCGAACCTCCCCCCAGCCAAGTATCCCCTAGTTCTCCTGGCTGCAGGTTGAGCCCTCTCTCAGGTAAGCTGCACAAGCACACTGCTAACCACCAACCTCAAGTCTCACAGCTTCAGAATGCCAGGGGAGCACACCATTTATCCCACAGCCTGCTGTGAGATTCAGAGCCAGGTCATCACTCAGAGAAACACAGATAGTAAATCTCCTCATTTCCTTCCAGTACTTGAAGAGAACATATAAACAGGAAGGGGAACGGCTGTTTATGAGGGTGGATAGTGATAGGACAAGGGGGAATGTTTTTAAACTGAGACAGGGGAGGTTTACGTTGGATATTAGAAGGAAGTTTTTCACCCAGAGGGTGGTGATGCACTAGAACAGGTTGCCCAAGGAGGCTGTGGATGCCCCATCCCTGGAGGCATTCAAGGCCAGGCTGGATGTGGCTCTGGGCAGCCTGGTCTGCTGGTTGGCGACCTGCACATAGCAGGGAGTTGGAACTGGATGATCACTGTGGTCCTCTTCAACCCAGGCCATTCTGTGATTCTATGATTCTTCACAGCAAACGGAGTTTCAGATATACTCTGAGTACTGCAACAACCACCCCAACGCCTGCATGGAGCTGTCTCGCCTCACCAAAGTTAACAAGTACGTCTACTTCTTCGAAGCCTGCCGCTTGCTGCAGAAGATGATTGACATCTCTCTGGACGGGTTTCTGCTGACACCAGTGCAGAAAATCTGCAAATACCCACTGCAGCTGGCTGAACTGCTCAAATACACCAACCCTCAGCACAGGTAGGTCAACGTGGTGGGAAGCAGAATGGTGACACGTGTCTCATGGAAACAGGCTGACGCAGAATTGCATGCTGAGGGCAGCTTGCTGAGTGCAGCCAGTGCTGTGATTCTGCTGTTATCTCGTAGGAACCAGGAAAAAAAAGTATTCCTTTATCAAATACATAACTTTCAATTACAGTAGCACTGGGCTTCCTTGTCTGTTAGAGACCTGATGTTACTAAGTTCCTTTCATTGTGGTGCTTTTCTGGTTTCCTTGGCCCGCATATCTGAGATACCAGCACGTACAGGCTTTGGAGTTGGTTCCTGGGGTGATATTATTGACAGCTTTGCCTCCAAAAGCACTGGTTATTATAGCCCAGAACATCCATGTACCCATACCACAGCATGTAAAGGCTGAGAGGCAGTCATGAATTTTGCTTGGTGCTTTCCCTGAGGGAAATCATGGCCTACAGCATCAGGCCACGTGCGCTCAGTGCATTCTTGCCCTAGCTCAGAAGCCCACAAACCCAGAGCTCTGTTTCAGGGTGAAGGCATTGCTTTTGGCTCAATTAATTGTGTAAGAAAAATAATTAGCCACAGAAATAAAGCATGAAAAACTGTATTAAAGAAGAGTGTTGTTATTTGTCCGTTGTGACAACTTAATTAATTTCAACACCTGATTTACAGCACTGCTATTTCTCAGAACTGCTTTATGTGTAAGTTATTAAATCTATAAGCATGCTGTTCTGATGCTGATCTCATAAGAGACAGCTCCTTAATGCAGCACCTGGACGTCTGAAAATTGCATTAAGCTGTGTTGTGCAGAACAGCTCCTTCCCAGCTGCTCCAGCACAAGCAGTAGCTGGTGGCTGGGGCTGGTGTATGGAGAGTGGATTGGCTTCCACCCTACCCTCCCAGACACACCAACAGCTCCCATTTGAAATCAAGCCAAATCTGTCTTATCTGTATGTGACAGAATCAATCCTTATATGAAAGCAATAGTGTTATGAATCTGTTGTATCATGATGGGTAACAAGCAAAGCCTTGAAGATTGATTCATCCACTAGTATTTACAGCTCTGCAGCTGAATGCTGTTACTCGCATCCTTTCCTTCCACACACTGGTCCTGAATTTGTAACAAATACATAAATCTGCATGTCCAAAGCAGCATGCTTCTGAAAAGCTGCCTGCAGCAACGCATCCCTCACACACACACTCTGCCCTACCCTAGGGATTTTAAAGACGTTGAAGCTGCCTTAAATGCCATGAAGAACGTTGCTCGGCTCATCAATGAGAGAAAGCGGCGACTGGAGAACATTGACAAAATTGCTCAGTGGCAAAGCTCCATAGAAGACTGGGAGGTAAGGCAGACTTACTTTTCCTAGGAACTGAATGCATTGTGTTTATTTCCCTCCCAGCTGCCTACTGTAAGAGCTCTGTGAGGATTTCGCTCAGTTCTGCTACCCTGTGAATTGCTTTTCTGATGTTTTATTGTTTCAAGGGTGTCATCTTTCAGAACAAACGAAAAGTTCTATCACATAACCCATCTAGACCAGCCACCTTCTCCCTGATCCCTGGGATTCTTTGTTTCCCCATTTTCCTTCTGAAATAAAATTGGAGGGTGGTCTGATGAAATCATATTTTTCTCTTTTTCTCACCCATTTATTTTACTGAGGTCAAAATGGTCAGTGTGGACAGAATCACCCCTTAGTCCTTCATAAGGTACGTTATTCTTCAGAATAGGCAAGCTCCAACATAGCTACAATGGAAGAATAAAATTCCTGTAGACTCAACATAAAAATGATTTAAAGGAAAAAAAAAAAATCATAGAATCATAGAATGGCCTGGGTTGAAAAAGGAGCACAATGATCATCTAGTTTCAACCCCCCTGCTATGTGCAGGGTCTCCAACCAGCAGACCAGGCTGCCCACAGCCACATCCAGCCTGGCCTTGAATGCCTCCAGGGATGGGGCATCCACAGCC
>JAOWBP010004023.1:8868421-8878609 GCA_028571105.1 Tragopan temminckii
TCAAACCATTTCCCCTTGTCCTGCTGTTATCTACCCTTTCAAAGAGTTGACTCCCCTCCTGTTTATAGGCTCCCTTTGGGTACTGAATGGCTGCAGTGAGGTCATCCTGCAGCCTTCTTTTCTTCATGCCTTCGCTTCCTGAATTACAAATCAATTTGCAACGTGTTAACTTCAGCAAGAGTAGGATAAAGCTCTACAAGAGCATCTCCTGTAGGTTAATAACAGTGCAATAGTTAGCAGAGAGATAAATGCTTATCACTATGAATCATTTGTTGAATCAATTTTATTTCAATTTCTTCTAGATAGTGGTATCTAAAATGTCCAGAGGGAACAATTTGGTAATTCATCTGTAATTGATATGAGCATTTTGTGCAAATAAAATGCCTGATCTGATAGCAGGTTCGCAAACTGAAAGAGCAGGTTGGTCAGCAAGTGGGAATGAATATGAAATAATTTTCTTGCTGCCACCCTCTTTGAAAACTGATTGCAAGCCAAAAACGTTCATTGGAAATGTTCATTAAAACAATCCCCAAAGTGGATTAGTCAGCTCATTCTGGAAAAACACTAACAATTCTGTACTGTTGTGCTGCTGGCCTCCTTGCATCACTATTAATTATGAAATTTAGCTCTTTAGCAGACTGCTAATTAAATTGGGCTGCACTGATACAGACAAGTATTGTACCTCTTTGTATTCTCTGCCGACATAGTCTCGTATCCTGGGGATGTCACAAGGAAAAGCCAACCAGTTTGCCAGTTTCCCTTCCTCTAGGGATGTCGTGTCACACTTCATTTGACTGCTTGTCTGTTACAGTGATTTTTCTCCCTTCTTTTCTGTAATTTTAGAATTGTTTATCTAATCTTTTTTCGAGGCGAGGGTTCAGCTTGACAGTGCCTTTTTGACTTGGTTTAAGGGCTTTCAAGCAGTCAACTCTGTGATTCATTCTGTTCTGAAAGTGGTGTTGGCTGTAGAAACTCAAGGCAAGGACAAGAAGTTGCCACTAGTAACTCCTCTGTAATTGTAAATATTATCCCAGTTCTATAAATGTGTTGAACTCTGACCATCTTCTCTTGTGAGACTCCCTTAAGCTCCGAGTGCCTCACAGTGCTTTGCTCTGGTTGGAATGTGCCTAATTTCTCCGACTTCACTGGGAAAAGGTATTCCTTTCTTCGTTGTATCACGGGGTTTGCTTTCCTCTCGTAGCTAAAGTAGCTTGATGATGGAAGATGAGTGTTCTCTAACTTCACTCTGTGATTTCCTGATAATGAAAGGATGCTGAAGGAGACAATAATAGCAAAAGTGCATTTTTTGTCTCATCTCAATGAAGGAAGGCAGCTAATGCATACCAGGCTGTGACTTGCATCCTGTTGCACAGCTCTTTACCTTGACATCTTCATAGGATAAGGCAATGGTCACAACACTTTGATTCAAATGTTTCTGTTAGAAGAGTCACTGTGATAGGAAAACACCTACAATGTCCCACTGAAACTAGATGCTAGTGTGGATTAAAAATAGTATGCTAAACTAAATGGTCTTAAAACATTTAGCACAAGAGGACGACATAGTTGCATTCAGAAAAACGATTACCTTCAGTGAGTCTGCTATACTGAGATCCCAAGGTCAACCATGTGCACATAGAAACAAAGAGCAAGCTGGCTGAAGGATTCAGAATTCCCAACCTAAAAACCAGTGAACTTGAGTGCAGATTTTTAACAAGAAGACCCACTGCAAATAAAAGCACCAGTTAATCAGGACTTTATAACATACCTAAAGGAAGTAGCATGTAGTCAATTTCAAACAGGTTTCAAGGTGTTTTTTAGGGCAAAATTTCGTTTTGATTTCTTCTAACTCCTGTGGAGAACTCAATGGGTGCTCTGCAAACAGGGAAGGCTCAGATCCATTGAAAAAATGGATACTTCCAATGTAGTCTTTACTGGGAAACTGCCGTTTTTGCTCTGGGCTGCAGAAAGAATTCTTGCCTCAAGAACCTCTTTACATTTACTGCTTGTTACTGGAGCGGCAGGAGTGCTGACTGTTGCCTGTTGGCTGCAGCTGGCCACTTCCAAGCCTGGGGTCCACAGTTTGTTCAGCTGTGTGCAGCTCCAGAACTCAGCATAACACAGTATCTTGCACAAGACAGCATGCTGGATAGAAAGGTCAGGCCAAAACACTGCATAACACAGTAGACCAAATCTATGCTTCGTCTCTTTATTGTGTCTATATTATCAGTTCCCTACCTAATGTTTGTGTTTCTCCCTTCTGTTTTGCACTTGTGAATGGGTTACTTTGTGGATATGTGAGGCTCCAGCTGTAACTGTTCTGTTTGTGCTGTACATTCCCCATACCATATTTGGACAGGCTTTAACCAGCACATACAGCATCGGCTGTATTTGGTTCAGGCCTGGCTAACTCTTTGACAGACTACAGATGGTTTGTTCATCAGTCCGTTATCTAGCTGCTTATCAGTCATGCTTTCAAACTTGAGTCCTTGTTTCAGTTGCATGGCTGCAGTCATCAGATTTCATTTGTTTCTTCGCCTGCACAGATTGCTTCAGCTGAGAAATGGAGTCCTGCAGCAAGCCCACACGTGCTTCTGTTAGCCAGTGCCTCCTGCCCAGAGCCTGGAGATGTGGCAAGGCAGCAAACAATCCCTGCTATGTGGCCTGGGGAAAGTCTGTTTTTCTGCCTTCCATTCTGTGCACAGGGATAGGCTCTGATCTTCAGTCAGGAGCCTTACAGCTAAAGACCACTTATCAGAAAGAAGACACCTCAACCAGAAGTCTTCAGGGTAAAGCTGGGAAAGCCTAGCACTGGAGACAAAGCAATGGAAGCAGGACATTGCAGCTCTTTTCCCTTCTGCCCTCATCCTTCATGAGGTGGAAGAGTGATGGAACTGGTCTTTGAAGGAAGCAAGAAAGAACTTCCAGGTTTGAATCAAACCAGGAAATGGCTGTGACAAAACCATCCAGGGCAAAATTTTGTAGCACAAGCAGTGTTTCACAGACCCGCATAGAACTCTGAAAAAAGACTTCAGTCAGCCAGAAATACTGCACCCTGAGAATTGTAAAGGACAGAGTTGTACAAGGAAGAGTAATGTCCCTTCCTGTAACTCATCCATAGGGCCTTGAAGAAATCCATAGGAAGAAAATATGATCAATTCAATTTAGTCTGGAGTCATAAAATGATGATAGGATCTTATTTCTTTCATCTGTATTAAATCCTAATGCACGTTTCTCTAGGGAACTTATCATAGCATTTTATTGTTTTAACACTGTATGCAAAGTAGTTAGAACTACTAGTTTTAAAGAAATTGGAGCAGACCCTGGTATGTTAAAGCATCCACATTCCCTTAGTCTCATAACCTTTCCTGTACAGCGTCCTATCAAACTTGAATGTGAAGAGATATCATGTGCCTGCTCTTTGAGGTGCCAAGGCAGGGATTTGAATGTCTTCAGACAATTCAGAAGGATGGTCCAAATTACAGCTGAGCACAGGGTGCCTGTTAGAGCACGTTGGGAGACCCCTGCCTGTATATTTGGCTCCCTGTGCTTTTTCTTGTAGATGTGGAGCTGGCATCCTAGCAGGTGTTTGGAATGTTTGTGACATGCAGCAGAACAGAACCCACCTCCTCACAGGCAGTAGTGTCAGGCACAAGCATCTGACTTGGGTTGCCAGTGATGACTGATCCTTTATTTGTCATCTCCAGTTTGTATAAAAGAAAATACACGACCATCAGGGTCTTACCAATAAGTCTCAAGTAAGGCTCATAGTCTCAAATAAGCCAGGGACTTATTAAATAATCTAAAGTAACCTTTTTCTATTGTAGCAAACTGATCTAGGTTGCCTCCATAACTTATTTTTCAGTGATGCCTCAAAGCCCAGTAGGTTGTCCTGTCCTCATGGCTGCTGTTTAGAAGGTTGTTCCATGACCTTTCTGCTCAGAAGTATAAACCTTCTGCAATCAATATGTCTTCACAGTCTTAAATTTCCTTGCATGATTGTCCTTGTGCCCAGTAGTTCTTACAGTTAAGTAACTTCTTTTGTCGCCTCAGAGTTACATGGGCGTTCCTCTTCCAATAAGCCCCTATTAATCTGCTGATCGTGGGGCATTGTTCATGCCAGGAAAACTGGGCTTTGGGGTTAAAGACTTTTTCCTCAAACAAGGATACTTCTGTCATTTAGGAATTTTATGCCAACGGTTGAAAAGAACCTCAACTTTGACTGATGGGAATTCTCCTCACAGAATAGGTCCTTAAATAAAAAAACCCCATGTGGGAATCTTCGTACTCCTACTAGTTTTCATGGTCTTGCAACAAAGAGAATCCTCAGGTAACCCACAAGCCAGACGTTTCTGAGCAGAAGAGGTTAGAGTGCTGGAGATCTGTGGGTGTTGCAGTTGAGCAATAATTAACTGCCATCAGTTAATGGTCCTTCTGCACTGAAGAGACTCTTACCACTGCATTTGCATAATAAATGTAAATTTCTTCCAGAAACACTGTGAACAAATAAGATGTTTGGGTTGTTGCATCTGGCAGCTTCTATCTTGTATGCTTCTCTGACAGTTACAGCTAATGCTGAGTTAAAGATTGAATTCTTTGTATTCCTTGAGATTTGCTTATGTTGATGGAGGAGATGATATGTTAATTTAAGCTGTGTGGGGGAAAAATGAATTCCAGCCTTCCTGGTGTTTATTTGGTTGGCTTATACTGCGAATCACATAAGGTTTTTCCTCATCAATGTAAACAAGTAATTCTCACTCTGTTTTCAAGATACTGCTGTTCTGTCAGCCATCGTGTGTAGGTGATTTGCTTGGACACTTGAATATAATCTTCGCTTTGATGTCATAAAAAAATACTTTGTTTATCCTCCTGAAAGGAAGATACCAACATTTGGAAGAATGAGAGGTTGGACTAATGATTGGCTGATGGATTTGCATTTGTATCCAGCTGTTTTACAGGGGTAAGAAACTCTGTGGAGGGATTTCTCTCAGACTGAGACAAACTGTGGCTTTCTGTTTACTAATCAGCTTTGGATTTTAGCTATATTTCATGTACAACTGAAAGCTAAAGGTCTTTTACATCTGCTGAGATAATGTGGCATTTATTACCTCTGATGTAAGTGTTGTAGACTCCATAAATGTAGTAGAACTTGAGCTCCTTTGCTTTGAATTTCCTTAATTGTGTATGCTGTTGAAGGAAATCTGTCTCTATTCTCATTTCCCAGCCACTCAAGGAGGAACGTTCTCATAGATAAGGTACAAAAAATGTGAAGCAACATCAGAAAAATAGAAGACGCTGGCTGAGAATCATCTTTACCAAGTTAGGCTGTTAGTACTGGGTTATCTCCTACCTATTTCCTCTCCAACCCTGTCTTTTGTGGGGTTTTTTTGTGATTAAGGCTCTTTGTGCCTTTCTAAGGCTGCTGAAAGCCTTTGGAGTTCCAACCAGCAAGCTGTAGCTAAGCTGAGGACCACCGGGCCACAGAGTGCTGTGTGGCAATTTGTGTACGTCTGATACTCGTTTAGCATCTGTGATGTGTTTGGGATAGAGGCATTTTTGAACACTGGGAAATAAGAGCTTTTAACTTTAAGTCCTTTGTGAGTTTGGGTGTATTGGGAGATTTCATGCCAGCATGAGTCCATGAGAACAATAACATCCTGGCCTGCTGCTAGCGAAACAGCATGCGTGTGTGCATTAGGAAGCTTGTGATGTACATCCCGAACGTGACTGCTGGCAAGGCACTTGTATTCCCAAGCAAAGTCACAGGAATATCCTGGCTTGAGTATAGACCAAAGGGATAATGTGCAGGCTAAATTGCAGACAGCTGATTCCGTGGGTGTTTTGAAACCCAAAAGTGTATGGTTCTGGCATCACACCAGCTGATTCTGGATATTGTCCTCTTCTCTACTATTTTTTTTTCTATACTGTCATTACTTCTAGGTGTGTGACCCAGCTTGCTAGCTTTGGTGTCATACCTTTTTGCAAGGAAGCAGGGAGGCATCCTGGGTGTTTGGCTCTACCTAAAGAGAAAATAAGGTTGAGGCATGCACAGCCATGGAAGGACCAATAAATGCTACAAGCCTCAGCTTTGGCTTCCCATTTTGCAAGCTAACAATTGGGTGCTTGCTGCCCCTTTTCCTTTGGGCAGGCTAGATGTGTGACCATTCTTCCACCTGAATGTCCTTGTGCAGACAAAATAGCAAATTTTAGTCTACTGAAAACACTGTAGAGCAGTAGCAGAGAAGTCCCCTTCAAGTTGCAGCCTCATTCCAGTCTCCATGGTACAAGCAGCCCTTGGGGGGGAGGCTGTTCTAGGGAGGGTGGTTTTCCAGTGCAGTACAAAAGAGTCCTGCTGCTGACCTGATCAGGCAATAACTGGGTCAATAAAACTGGAATCCCGCTGGCCAGACTTCTTGAAAAGTAGCCTTTTTGTTTAACCTCTACCAATAACATCAAGTACTTACTTAGGTACTTTTATTAATATTTTTACATGTGGTAGAAGAGTAACCTTAGGCAAGTCTTTTCTGTCTGCATGTCACAGGACATTATGATCTGAAAGGATGCTGTCATGGCTGATAGCCATTGGATAAAATGATTACAAAAACAAGTCTGCTTTCAGGCCTGTTTACAAGAGCCCTGACTTGGTGAGTCTCTCTCAGTGCTAAGAGCTCCAGGGTTTCATTGACTGGGGGGTGCAGTGGGGCAGTGGGCAGAAATTACTCTTTAGTTCTGTCTGTGGGCATGATTGCAGGTAATCATATGCATGAGATGATGGCACAGCAAAACTTAGAGAAGTAAGAGTGATGAGATCTTGCTTCAGTTTCACCACTGTAAGGAGCAAATTGCTTCATCTGTTTTTACTGTTGGTGTCGTATCACAGCTTATTCTCTTCTGTACTCCCACCTTGCAGTCCTTAAATTGCCCTGGAGAGTGGGGTTGTGATACACTCTGAAGTTTCTTTTGAGTAGCACAAGGAGCTCTTCAAAGCTTTTGGAAAAGAACTCCTGTTATGGTTCTGGAATAGGCTTCTCGAGCACACGCCTTATGCTGGAAAGAGTAATTGTACACTTGGAGTAAATGGGCAGCAGATTGGTTTCCACAGGGACATTGCAGACCATGACTTCTGCAGAGCTTTGTTTAATGACAGTGTGTTGCTGTATGTAAAATGCGTTTTATAAATTGAGGCAAATTCATCTGCATTGGCACTGGCATCTGAGAGGTTATTGTGCATTCACTGTAACCAGAGAGGCACAATAACAATTTTATTCCTAGTTGGCCTGTAAGCAGCTTTGGGATTATATTGCAAAAAGCTCTGTGGTGCCTGGATTTTATGTATTTGCATTAAACCCCAGCAATTTCAGGAAGCATCTGAGTTCTCATGCTGTTGATCACTTGTCTCTTCACTGAGGGCTAAATGGAAGAGTACATGGCTGCAGGTATGGCCTGTATCATCCAAACAAGTGAAAGAATGTTGCTTTCAAAACATGGGTTGCTTAAGCAAGATCAGAAAACTGTAAGCTAGCAGGTCTTCTGGGCACATGGTCCCCACTGGCTAGGTATGACTGCAAGGCTGCATCAAGTACTGGAGCAACGCTATGCACCTCAATTTGAGAACAGGATAACAGCTGAAGAGGACAGCTGAGGTCAGGTTCTCAGCACCCAGGGCTAGGAGGAGCTGAGCGCTGCCTCAGACCACACTGCAGCACAGCTCACTTATTGGTCTGCTGAGTGAAGTGCAACTGCACACAGGGTTGATGTAGCAATGTGAGCATAGAACCCACAGTTGAGCCTTGGATGCTAAATTTGTGGTTGTTGTAGGCTGTGTTTCTCTGGAACTTCACATGGAAATCAGTATTTCCTTTCTGGAAAGATCTGTGGATAAAAGTCTTGAAAGTTAACTTCCACCTGTCAAAGCAGAGCACTGTTAAAGACTTCCAGGGTAGTTCTGCATGAGCAGATATGTCTCTGTGAGTTAGATCTTAGTAACCAGGTTGTGCCAGGGGCAATGATTAACAACCTGGCTAATTAACCTGTCTGAAACAGTGAATTGCTGGATCTGTGGTCCAGGAGCAAGGTCACTGTGGGCTGACTCAGGTATTGCTCCTTCCAGTTTTAATTTAAAAACTTTAAAATCAGTTTGTGCTTCCAGAAACGCATGCTGTGACTGTAAGCTGAGGCACTGCCTTAAACTAACAGCCTCATTCCTGACCCTGGCACAGCCATGCTATTCTGGTTGACCACAAGGTATCAGGTGCAAAACAACTAGCAAAGCTGCGGTGTTTCTGTCCGTCCTTGGACTCGGAAAAATGCAGATGAGAGTCTGAGTGAATTGTTAGCTGGCTCCAAGACCTATCAGCTCTCAGCATCAGCCAGGTGCCTTTTGTTGTGGAGTGGCTTCAGGCCCTTGTGTTCTCCATTCCCTGCAACACAGGCACGATCCCACAAGTAAGCAAAATCTCTGCAAAAAACGAGCAGATTTACTGAGAGAGAAAAAAATGTGAGCTGCAGCTTGGCCAGAGCCATTACTTAATGGTGCTTGAAATGAGGCTAGGAGTGCCCCAACTGCAGACTGCTGTTTGCAGGGCAGCGGCGTTGTGCGCAGCTCTGAGCTAACTGGAACAGGGCGGCATTATCAAGCACAGCTGTTCCATCACTGCTCACACAGGCAAACAGCACAGCACAGACCTTGCTGGCCAAAGCCTTTCAAACCCGATGAGGGCTGAGCGCTGTGTGGGCGCTGCTTGGCTCCCTCCAGCAGCTGCTCCCTGTGGCTGAAGGCGAAGCTGGGCGGGAGGGTTCTGCTCAACGCTGAGCGTTCCTCCCTCCTTCCCCGCTGTGCCCCACTGGCCGCTTGACCTGCTGTGCAGCACCAGGCTGTGCTCATCCTGCTTCCCATGGCCGCTTCCCTCTGGGGGCTGGAGCAGCCTGTGTGTGGCCAGCCCTGGGGGTGAGCGAGGTCTGCTTGAGGCCTCCATGGCCTGGACCTCACTGGGCAGCGCTGCATGGCCTGGGCCTTGCAGGGGGCGAGCAGCAGCCCTTCAGCATGGCCCACCAGTGCCCCCATGGTGGGATATCTGGAGGGCAGGTGTGGTGTCTGGGGGATGTTTGAACCGACACCAGTAATAGCATCTGAATGCTTTTTTGCCGGTGACTGGGTGTAATTAAAAGCAAAATGTCACGCAGCAGTGCTGGCCGCACTCCTCTAGTGAAAATGAGACATGGTGAGTTGGTGGCAGCAGTTAATTAGCTTGGGCAAACGATCTCTTGCTGTGGATGTTTGTCAGTGTTATTGTATTTATAGTCAAGCTAACTGGGTAGGAAAAAGGGAAAGGAATGCTGTCTGCCCTTTTGTATTAGGGCAAGCAGATCATCAAGCTGTGGGACTCCCTGCAAGGCAGGGAACTTTGTCCTGTGTCTTTTTACTCTGATTTTAAAAAAGCGACATAAAAGCTTGTCAGTAAGAGTGTCTCCTGAAGGGTATTGAGCTGCATGCAACAGGGACTGACAAGGCTCTTTTCAGGGCCTGAGCGAGCCCCAGTCAGTAAAGGATGATGGGAGACAGTGGGTTCAGCAGAGCTCTGAGTGCATGGGAAGATCGGGCCCCAGTGCATGCCAGCAACTGCACGTGGTGTTCTGAGTGCAGATGGAGGGAGGTGCAGTAAGAGCACTTCCAAACTAGAGAGCAGGATTGTTGAACACACTGTGCTGGGCTTTGAGCAGGTGTCAGGCACCTTTCCAAGTGAATTGTGCTGACTTTCCATGAAGTGAACAATGCCTACTGGTGCCCAAAATACAGTGCCCTTAATTTAACTGAATTTGGCTGAGTTCGTGGTGAGCATATTCTTGTTGACGAGGCTAGTCTAAAATGCACTACATAATCTTCTCTATCATTTTAAATAATGCTAGCTTGAACTCATAGCATTACCATTTGAATATACATAGCTTGAAGCATGAAATACAGTGAGTAGGTATGAAATAGTGTGTGGGCTGACTTGTTCAGCATATGTGTCATTGTTTAAAGGATATATAGTGCTTATCTTTTAGTACCACAGTTAAAAATGCTGTGGAATGAACTGGAGAGGTTCCAGTAGTAAGTAATGAGAGTAATCTGAGGAATTTGATTTATGGGAGATATTTGGATGATTTAAGTGCGCAGTAGAGGAAAATGGGGACAGATGTGAATCTTGACAT
>JAOWBP010004023.1:8878879-8914740 GCA_028571105.1 Tragopan temminckii
AGAGCCACATCCAGCCTGGCCTTGAATGCCTCCAGGGATGGGGCATCCACAACCTCCTTGCACAACCTGTTCCAGTGCATCACCAGCCTCTGGGTGGAAAACTTCCTCCTAATATCTAGCCTAAACCTCCCCTGTCTCAGTTTAAAACCATTCCCCCTTGTTATATCACTAACCACCCTCATAAACAGCCGTTCCCCCTCCTGTTTATACGCTCCCTTCAAATGTTGGAAGGCCACAATGAGGTCTCCCTGGAGGCTGGATAAATCTTCCCCAAAAACTACTATGGCAGTTGATAGAGCTTTGTAGTAAACTAATGGGCAAGAAGACACTGAGGTTTCATTTCAGCCCTGGCTCTTGTAGGCAAGGTCAGAGTGAACTTTGAGATACAATTTAAGGAATTTACTAAATTGATCTTTTTGTTTTATTACTTTACAGTAGATATCTTCAGTTGCATTCTGAAATTCTTTAGTCTAGAAAAACGTCTGTAAAATCCTTTCTGCGGAGTAAGGAAACAACAGTTATGATTTAAGGCTATTTCCTGCTCATTTCTTATATATTTAAAGGTACTTTATGTATTTCTAAATGTTGAAGATGACTTTACAGTCCCTTTCTTTTCCACATCCAGTGACATTTGTAGATGTTTGATTTGTGACTAGTGGAGAACTCAGTTGTCCGGACGGTCTCACAGATATTCGAACTATGTGAGTCATGCAGGGAGCAAGTCCTAAAGTGTGTAGGGTTCTAGGAGACTTAATACCCAATCTTGGGGAGCTTATCTGTGGAGAGTCTTCCTACTGCTCCATAAAGGAACAAAACACATCGGTCATGACTAATTTAGATATGACAGCATTTAATCTTTTTACTGACATCATCAGTTTGTAGTGTGTGAGACAGAATCCAGATGCCAAGTGCTATCAGGGAATGTTTCAGCTGCAGGGTGCTGTTTAGTGGTTAATGGGACATGCAGATTTTGGTGGCTTGTCTTCCAGCAGCGCTGTGCTGCGTCTGTGTTTTTTTGCCTTCCTGATCCCATTCTTCCTCTAACACAGGTCAGCAGTCACTAAAAGTGGTATTGTGTGCCTGTGGGATGTGAGGGTTCCAGATTCTCCTCTGAAGCTTCAGAGGCTGTTTCCATGTGTTGTGTATTTCTAAGTCCCCGCATACAGCTGCAGACTTAGTCATTATGCAACAGGGAGATAACTGGGAAAGATGGAAGGAAATAAAAATTAATCTCTGGACCAAGAGAAAACTGAAGCACCCTTCCCATTGGAACCATTAGACCATGGGGCCTAGGAACAGAATTTTAAACTTGAATTCTCAAATCAGAACAGAACATCTTGCTGGCATCACTTTGCAAAAGCCTATGTCTGAGACAGGGGTAAGGAGTGTGCTAATTTGGCCAAAGAACCTCTCTTCACTGCATCAGTCCCTTACCCATTAAACCCTAGGAGGAAGGCTGGTGGATAAGGAGAAATTCTAGTCTCTTGAGTTCAGATACCATAGCTTTTGTAGTTTTAGGGGATGATTCTTGCATTCTTTTTTTTCTTACAAAATTGAATTAAAGTAGTAGAAGAACAAAGAGAGGCATATTGTGATAGGCTTACTCTGTCACTGCTCTGTGCTGGGATGTGTTCAGAAAATATTCTGCTCCCCCACCCCGGTATATGGGGGATGTGGATCCTGCCTCATCAGAGAAGGAGGCTACTCTGACTCATGGGGGTATTATGAAGAGGGTCATGGATGGAAGGAGATATAGACTGAGTACAAATTTTTAGTCTCTTTCTTAAAAGCAGAAAATAATTTTCCGTTTCTAGATGTACTTTAGTAAAGGAGAAGAAAATGATGTCACTTGGAGTAACACAATAGTGTGATGCTTTGTACTCTGCCTCTTCTACTGTTCAACAGTATGTTTGGCCTTACTTTGCTTTTTTCCACATCCCATTGAGGAAAGCAGGAATTTACTTGAGTATGGTAACAGCCTCTCTCTGATGTCTGATTGTAAATGAATAATTGAGGGGGTGGGAAGGGGATGTTTTATGCTATGGGCCCTTTTGGGGCATCCTCCCCTTTACTTTTTAATATTACATAAAGTTGTTGCTGTCTGTTTTCGAGTAGAAGAAAAAGAGGTCATCTGTGAGTCTGCCAAGCAGTTCTGCATGCCTGCTTACCTTGCTACTGACTCCTGGTGGCATTTTGCATCTCTGGTGGCTTAGGGATAGTGTCTGCTTTGGAATCTCTATGCACACCGTATCATCTTGGCTTTTGTTGTTTTCTGGATCGAGGAGATAGCAGAGATTTTAACACAAGGACTTTGTTCTGCCTAAAACTCCTATTTCTAGATAATTAATTCTGACTGTCACAGTGCCAAAGATGTAGCTTTTTGTGCCTAGGAAAATACTGACAGAAAGCTGACTTAGATACAAGCATAAAATCCTACAGCAACTCTGTCTTCCTGCAGTTGTATTTCAATCTGCTTTCAAAAGGGAGATCTAATTGTTATTATTGTAAGGAAGAAGATAGATGCTCAGTTGAGCAAGTAGCATCAATTACAGTAAGATGGAGTTCTTACTATTTCTTTTCCCCCAGAGGAATGGGAAAATAATAACAGCAATAGAAGCCACTTCACACAGACCAAACTTGGCTCTCACTTGGGACTGTGATTTTGTTGGTCAGCTTTTCACATGTTCTAGCAATTGCTGGGGAATGAGCAGCTGTGTGACAGCCCAGAATATCCAGTGTTCTGTACAATAGCTCTGCTGCAAAGTTGCCACTGGGGAGCATAGAAGCCTTCTTGTAATTTCCAGGCTAATTCTTTAGCTGACATAATTTTGGAGCTGGAAAAAATGTACTGACTTCTTCCTCAATCCCTAATCTCTTCTACCAGTCTGAGAACACATTGCTGGGGATAACATCCTGATAATGAGCTTCTCTGCTTCCTAAAGGCTAGATTGAAACAGAGTTGTTTCAACAATGAAGTTGTAGATTGAGTGGTGAAGTCTTTGGAACTGGAATTCTTTGGGACCATAGCATCTGACTGCCAAACATTGCTGGATTCCAGGTGTCTGCACACAAGCCCTCTGCCTGAATGACAAATTGTACCTCTGGTGATCCCAGTCACTGCAGAATGTGATGAGCAATGACGAGTACAAGTAAAAACTCACGTATTTTGCCTATAACACTGCTGTCACCTCGGGTGAAAAACAGGAAGGCTAACCTCAGGGGAGGCTGTCGTGTGTTTTTGGAGTGGGAGTACTGGTGATCACAGTGTATGCATTTGTGTGTCAGGCTGTTTTCCATAATTTCTCTGCTAATACCTTGTCTAGTTGTGAATCTGTCTTCATCCTTCCCACCTAATTTCATCTGTTCACCACTAAGAGATGTGTATGGGGAGAGCACTTTTCCTTCATCACTGAAAGGAATTTCTAACCTGTATGAGACTGGAAATGCCACGCTGTGCTGAACCCAAGCAAGCACAGTTGTGTTTGCTTCAGCTGCCTTGCCATTGACATTACGCAATTGTGAAATTACACAACCAAGGATCTGTGCAATTTGGTGACAAGAATTGATTCAATTTTTTAAGATTGCTGTGAGGTTAGCAGTGAAAACTCAAACAGCTTGGAAAATGTCCTGGAATCAATTGGAGACAGTGCTGTGTACAGAGCAATTACTCCCAAGAACAATTTCCAGTTCAAACAAGCTCAGGCTGCATTCACAAGCAAAGGACACTGGAGTCAAGGGGATTGTGTAAGTTCTGATACACTTTGACATCCGCTAGGTTTTCGGCAGGAAAGATAAGCAGGCGCCAGGAACATAGTCTAGGAATGGTAGGGTTTCCTGCCTTCTGTAAAGCTGCACCTGCTGTGTTCAGAGAGGAAAAGCGTCCCATTTTCAGAGTTTGTGCCTTGCATTTGGGCTTGAAAGGAAAGGAGGCAGACAGAAACGTAATTAATCAAGGTGGGAGGAAACAGAATTGTAAAGAGATTCATATGCATCATTTGCTTGTCTTATGGCTCAAACTCAGCTGTGTGACGGCTTCCATGACTGTCTGTAGTCTGGTGGAAGTTGGAGCTCAGCAAAACTGAGGCAGGTGAAGATCGGGAGGATGCAGCTGGGTGTGATGCTCTCCTCCTCCTCGGGTCTTATTGTGAGCACCGCAGAATCTGGAGAAGGAGGAGGATAGCAGAGTTCAGCACCATTTGTTTATCTCAACAAATTGGTAATTTGTAAAGATTTTCCAGTGTACCTTGGGATATTTTGTCAGTAGAAAGCAAAAAAGTGCATGGCCTGAGGTGTCTTTCCTTTGCGTGTGTGCCATTGCCCTGAAAAGCATTGCTGGCAGGGATGTCTGTTTCCATCAAGTCCAAGGGCTGAGGTCTGTTAATCAATTTGCTTTTCTAGGCTGTGGCACTGCCACCTAAGTCAGGCTGATAATATGTGCTGCGATTTAGCCACATGCTCTGAATGCAGCATGTCAAATATAAATATATGTGTGCTGCATTCACACGGCTTTGTGGACTTAAAATGTATCCTAATTTTTTTTTTTCCATGCATTTTACAGCACGATAAACCTCCATGATCCCCAGTACATGCCTCACTCACTGGTTTAATCACTAGAATAATCCTCCGCTAAAGCTCCTTTACAATACAGCAGCAATACTCTAACTACTCTCTTATGCCTCTAAATTCTGGGTTTTGTTAAAAAATATATATATATATCAGTAGGCCAGAATCTCCCATCGCCTCTTCTGGGAAAAATCTGCAGGAATTAAGGAGAGCTGCTGCAGAGCTGCCTTGGTGTGCACAGCAGTGCTGCAAGCAGGACGTGCGCAGCCTTGCTGCTTCTCTTCCTCCTCTTGTCTCTCTTTACATACTCTGTACTTGTCAAATAAAACAAATGTTTGAGATGCTGAGAGCATTGGTCACTGCCACAGCTGGGATAAATGGCTTTCCGGGCGGGACGGACACCTTCTGGGGATTTGTTTTAGGGATTGTTTTTCCTATTGGAGGAAGGAATTTATTTCTTTTGACAGTAATCTCCTGAGGGACTCCTTCCTTTATTGATACTTCAGTGTTGTCCTTTGAGTTAATAACCCCGCACTGCATAGTCTGTCACACAGAAATGAAGTTGGGCTTCTGGTGTAGAGGAATGCCACATATTAAATCTACGAGACAGGGACAGCAGCTGTGCCTTAACTTAGAGGAAGATGCGACTGCACAGAACCATTCAGTTGAATATAAAAACAAGGCAGCAGCTTGATTTCACAGAAATACAATCTGAACGGACGGATTCTGTGTTTACACTTCATCCAGGTTGTGTCATCAGCCAGCTTAAAATACAGAGATACTTACAAGTATTCCTGTTGTTGCTTCTTTTTTTTTTTTAATATGCCTGAACTGTACCCTGCTCTTGTAGCAGCTTTCTTTCAGAAGAAAATCATTTGTTTGAGAATATGGGGTGATTGGTTTTGTTTCCCTTGGCACCTCATTTTGAAATATGCAATTAGAATACTAAGATTATCAGCCCTTAGGATTTGAGCCAGGAGAGTCTGTTGCTTTTCTCTAAAGAATTTGATATCTGAGAGTAAAGCTGCACTTTCGTGATTTGATTCAGTATCCTTAAAAGATAAATCTAGCATATTTTGAGGAAGCCAGAGCTATGCCAAATGGTATGGGTCTGTCCAAGGTCTCGTGGCAGGTCTTCAAGCCCTGTCTGCCTCTATGATCACCTAAGATTTTTGAATGTTAACATTTAGCTAACTTGAGTTCTTGCTTTGTATTATATGGAAATTAAACTTGTAGTTTGTATAAACGCTAATGAACATTCTTCCAGTTCTCTACACCTAACTGTTCTTTTCAAATCTGTATTTCAACTGAAGCTCTGCTGACAGCATCTTCCTCTGACCTGTTAGCACTGCACTCTGTCTCACATGCAGTGTCAGGAAGGAACTCAGAAGGATCATATAAAAGAAAGTTTCTAGCAAAGAAAAACTGAGCAGTGACTCTCTGTATATCATATGCTCATGCTTCCATACAAGAGTATCCCGGTTTGGATTCATCCAGCAGCAGGGAGGCTCTGCTTAGCTGTTGAGATCTTTGGTGTGGAAAGGTGGGGAATGGAAAGAGGTCAGGCCCCTTCTACGCATGTTCAGGTTCTTTCTCTACTCGTCCTGTGTAGGTGCATTCACCATTGTTTTTCTCATTTGCACACGTGGAACTTTTGTTCTCTGTAACAGGCAACTAAATAGCAGTTGTTTTCTTCCTTGCTGGTAGCCTATGTGAGAGGCATGTTGCTTGTGCTCTTGTCCCATCTGAGATTCAGACCTTGGGACTACAAGGTGTATTTCAGAGGCTTGTTTGGCTTGCAAAGGGTTGGTTTTGGAATGCAGCTGTGGTTTTATCACTAAAGGAAGTATGTGGAAAAGCACATAGAGTTACTGTAGTTAGCTGTGCAGCAGTGAGATCTGATTTTGTAAAATGCAGTACTTGTAAAACAGTGTCTCCAGTTGTTGCGGGGTTTCATTATCCTGCTCTGTTTAAAAACAAATACAAATAATGCTAGTATAACCTTCATGAGTATATAAAAAGCTGAATCTACCTCCTATGCTTAGCTGACAGTCTGTAGTATGAAATTAGGAAAGCAAACCCCAGCATTAATTGTATAAGACTTCTACGTGCACTCCCGAACTCCAGAACATAGGTCGTATTTTATGGTAAAAGTGCCATCTATTGGAATGTGGCAATATTTGGTGTCAGTGGTACAACTGAAGTTCAGTAAAGTTGCTGTTCCCGTCTCAGAAACTGCTTCCTGGCCATGGGTGCTGGGAATACAGTATGTGCTGCTTCATCCATGCTCAGAGTGCACACAGAGCAGCCTCGGAGGAATATGCAATGTGGGTGATGCTGATATGTAACTTTAAGCACTGACATTCAGAAAGGCATTTCAAAATTCAGCATTACCAGCAGGAGCAGACTTCTAAGGGAAATTTGTAAGAACAGGCACAGGGTACAGCGCTTCCAGCAATGTCTGCTCTGCCGTTAACTAAACACAGGAGAAACTAAACAGAAGAAACTGAACACTTAAATTTATCATTCTACATGAACATGTGTCATGTTTAAGACTTTTGGAAAACAAGGTTAATTTAAATTTAATTTCACTTGGCATGATGCTCCTGGAAGAAATCCTTTGCCATTTACTTTAGTTCTGAGAAAGCAACTTTAGGCAGTGAAGGAGCAAATCATTGTGTAAGTAATAAATCACAGAGTGTATTTGAGGATAGAGGTATATTTTATACATTGAGAACCTTTTGTAGGTGGTGTGGGGTTTAGGTTTTTTGTTTCTTCTTCCTCCATCTGTCAGGCAGGTGACCATTGTGGCTGGAGAGAAGTTTGGAAAGCCAGAACATAGAATCATAGAATCACGGAATCCTTAGAGTTGGAAGGGACTCTTAAAAAACATCTGGTCCAACTCCCCTGCAATGAACAGGGACACCTACAGCTCCATCAGTTCTCAGAGCCCCATCGTGCCTGACCTTGGGTGTATGCAGAGATGGGGCATCCACCACATCTCTGGGCAACCTGTGCCAGTGCCTCACCACCCTCACTATAAAAGACTTTTTCCTTATACCCAACCTATATCTCCCCTTTTTTAGTTTTGAAACCATTTCCCCTTGTTCTGTCACAACAGACCCTGCTAAAGAGTCTGTCCCCTTTTTTCCTGTCAATCCCCTTTAGATACAGGCTGCCCTCAGCTCTCCCTGCAGCCTTCTCTTCTCCATTTGCAGAGCCCCAGCAGTCTGTCCTGTAGGAGAGATGTTCCATCCCTGGGATCATTTTTGTGGCCCTCCTCTGGGTGTGCTCCAACAGCTCCATGTCTCTCCTGTGCTGAGGGCTCCACATCTGGATGCAGTGCTCCAGGTGAGGCCTCACAGCACAGAGCAGAGGAGCAGCCCTTCTTTTGTTGCGGCCCAGGGTGCAGTTGGCTTTCTGGGCTGCAAGGGCGCAGTGTTGGCTCATGTCCAGCTGCCATCCACCAGTACCCCCAGGTCCTTTTTGTCGGGGCTGTGCTCTGTCCTTTTGTCTTCAAGCTGGTAGTGGGGTTAACCACGATCTAGGGTGCAGACCTTGCACTAGGATTTGTTGAACCTCATGGGGTTCACCTGGGCCCACTGCTTAGCCTGTCTAGGTCCGTCTGGATGGCATCCCACAGCTTGGTGTCATCTGCAAACTGATGAGGGTGCACTTAATCTCACTATCAGTGGCACTGATGAAGATTGATGAAGGTATTCAAGAGTATCAGTCCCAGCACTGACCCCTGGGGGACACCACTCATCACTGATCTCCATCCAGACGTATTTCTGGAATTGTGAGCCTGGAGCAGAGTCTTTGTTTTTGTTTTGTTTTTTTAATCCTTTCTGGGTAAGACAACTCCTCTGTCTGCTTTGGAAAGGCTAAGGGTTGGGAACTCTTAAACGTCCAATTCTGTGCAATAGATTAAAGACGTGAATTTACCAAAGGGAAAAAACTGCTTTTAATCAACTGCTTCTTCAGCGTGGGTGACTGGTGTGCTGACTTTGGTTTGTTAGCCCAGCTTTCCATCAGTTTTGTTTTCATTTTGAATTTGCCTATTTCATTTAATAACAGAAACAAAGCATTTTCCTCTTCTCATTATATTGGCATATAGGACCTAAATAAGAATCATTTCTTAAATGGAAACAAGAACAGCAGCACTGTGGAATTAAATGTTTTATTTTGGGGGGTAATCACAGGAAAGGTCAGATTTGTCATCTTTGCCTTATTATGTTTGTTTTGTAAGCTCAAGCAATTGTAAAGAGCTTCAGGTTTGTTGACCAGCTGTACACTGGAACATGCGCTCTGAATTGCTCTGGAAGGCACTGTCCTTGTATCAGCCGTGGTTTTGCAAAGCTACACATTCACGTCAAGTTTCCAGATATTGTTTTGACTGCTTCACCCATCTCCTTCCAGAAGAACGTCCCTTTTCTGACATGTGCCTTAGGTAGAGCTTTGTTTGGCTGTACGTCATGTAAGGGTGGGAAAGGCTTCACCTGCTTTATCCTCTCTTACCTTTCTAAGGGACCTTGCTCAGTTTAGTTGATGATAATCAGCAGTGATTTTCTTTTTATAATTGAAGCTATTGAGATTATGTTGCTGCCTGTGTTAATATACACCTGTCTCTTAATTTTGCCATCTTCAGCTGGGGTTAGCTTTTTATGTATATCTCCAGAGTATCCAAAAGATTATTTCTGTCCAATGACTTGCAAGTGCTAATGTGTCATTTTGAATTCACAGTTCAGAATGCACACAGCATCTCAGATTTGTGATTTTGCTGAACTGCTGATCTTACCAATTTTGCTACTCTTATTTCTGTGTTGCAGTTTCCAGTAAACATCTTAAGTAATTAATTTAATGATTAGAGGAGCACTGACCAACGTGACCTTGCCAGAATGCTTTCTTCTTTTAAAGGAGATGATTAATTATGTCTTCGAAAGGAATTATTCCAAGAGGAATACTGTTTTCCTTGGAAGAGTTTTCTTGCAGTAGCATAAGGTTGCATCTGACGTGTTCAGCTCTAATTCAGACCTGAAGCTGAATGTTATGAAGCCTCTTCTAATAATGTACCTTACACCAGTTTTCTGGGAAACTTAAAACTGTTGAATGTGAAGTCTGTTTCTTTCATGATATTTGAAAACTTGTTGATTGATGTATCTCAACAAGTTCAGCCTCTAAGGTTAATTCTGATTGGCCTGCAGTAATTTATTCTGCATCATCACATTCCCAGGGAGCAGGTAGCTGATGGCAGGCAGCTCTCTTCCTACTACAGCGTGAACAGTATTGATTGCATAAGGCTGTTAGACTTGTCTTTCACTTCTTAAATATATTTCCTAAGAGTATTGCTGTCTACCTCCAGTTTGAAATTTTGGTGCAGTCTCTTTCATTTTCACTTATAACAGGTAGTGTAGGCTGACCATGCAGGGACTGTGGCTGTGAATGGAAGGAACACAATCCAGCTGCGCCAGGAGGTACAGTCTTCTCCTCTAGGTCTCTATGTTCCAGCTTTCTTCACCCATCTGTTTTTAGAGCTGGTCTTCTGTACGCGTGACTATCAGTATTAGATAGCAAAACCAATCAATCTTGGACTATTACAGTGAAGTCTGCACTCCCAGAAATGTAAATATCCAATACCTGAGTGAATTTGACATTTCCATCTTATTTCTCTCTGTAAGGTCTCTCTAAACTGAATTACTGTGGCTCTTTGCTATCCTGCACCTGTCTTCCAGTGGAGATGCTCTCATGCCTTTGTTCACTCAGAACAGAAAGATGGAGTTACGGTTGGCCATGTCTGGCATCTCTCCTGTAGTTTGTTTGGAGCTGCTTTCTCAGATCTGTTCTAATTAACACGAAGGAGGGATCACCATGACCACTCAGAGCTGAGTTCTGCCTCCTTTGTGCAGTGTTGTGTGACTCAAAGACGTGCACTACAAAAACCTTGATCCCCAAGCTGTCATGGCAACTGCAATTAAATAACGTAAATCCTTGATTTCCTGTTTTCCCTTTGGAAATATTTGCTAGCTTGATCTCAGGGATTTTCTTAGAACTGAGATTAAAGTAAAATAGGGGCAGAGGGATTTCTGAAAGGTGAAACATTTTTGCCAGTGTTGTTAATGAGAAGACTGTAGCCCTAGTATGAAACCAGATCTGTTGCATGTTGCTTGAACGCTGGTCATTTGAAATAATGTCAGCGAAACAATCTTACTGCCTCTTGAGGCTTACACTTGATAAATGCACAAGAGCAATTGAAAGCCTTTTCATGGCATTCATTTTTAATTACTTCTGTGGTACAAGGTCATAGATATAAGCCACTTGTCAGCCTGGATAGCTTCACAAAGATAAAGACTAGATTTATAGCATTATGCAGAATTCTGGGAAAGAAAGAAAGGTCACATTTTTCAAATTTAAGTGTTCAAAGTTAGCCTGTTAAATCTGTCTTCAGACACTTATATAAGCAACCTGCTTTTCAGAAGTGCCCGGCAGTGGCTCTTTGTGCTGGCTTTGCTGGCAGTGGTATGTGCCCAGTAAGCCTGTGTTCATTGTATTGATAAGCCATAGCTGTAGGGGATGGGCCTCGTTTCCAGTTCTACTCTCAAATAGTTTTATCTTAACCAAAGGTGGCTGCATTTAAATCATTATCAAAATAATTCTTCATTCTTTATCATTACATTTATAACATGAATTAGTCCATCATAAGGAGCTCCCATGCCTCTTTCTGCTGCAAGTTTGACTGTTGTGAAAGTAGTGTAAGGAAGTTGCAAAGTTGGCCTGAGTGGGTGCAACATTTGGAAGTCATCTCTGATGTGAATTGTTTTACTTCCTATTGAGTATTCTTCATAAAAATGACTGTAACTACTCTTTACAAAGTGGTCTTCCCCAGGCTGGTAGGGAAAGTGTGGTGCATGGTGCAATTTTGTATTTTCCAGACTATGACTGGAAGAAAGCTCTGTGCTTTTTGGCAGCTTCGCTTCCAAGCTCTCAGTCTTCTGAGGGGTGTACTGAGATGTAGAGACATAAAAGCACTGAAATTTTGGAAATGTAAATCAACTGGAGATTCTTATAGCATGTTTACATTCTTTCCTTTCTTTAAAAAGCGGTGTAGGAGCCTATGATAGCTTGGTTTTCTGATACAGTACTGTGAATTTTCTTAGGTAGTTGTTTTAGGGTGAAGCCAATGTCACAGCTGGATCAATTTAATTAAAGCAGACAAGGGCAGCGTGAGACTTGGGAGCTAGCATCAGCACCTGCATTAAGAAACTCCAAGTGCCTGGAGAGTAGCTGCAGAAGTAGGAGGAATAACGCTTTCTGAGAGGGCATGGAAGGAATATTTTCAATCCAAGGTTCTCATTTGAGAACTGATGATGATTTACCAATCACTGGCTATGTCTAAACAGTGCTAACTACACGTGTTTGTGTTGAACAGCGAGAGCAGATGCGCTCCTAAAAGCAAATATAAACAGATGAAGTCTTATTGAAAAGCCCTTTCAGATTCACATCTGTTAGGTCTGTCAGCTGCACTAACACTCTTTGATGTTGCTTTTACCTTCTAGATTTGCGAAGTTAGATGTTGTCCACAATAAATAACTATTGTACTCATTTCCTGGTTCATTTGCTCAAATTTCCTTGGTTGTTACACATCTGGGTAAGAATACATAGGTGTAGAGATATGAACGTGGTAGTTTCATCTTTGCAGTTGAATTGAAAGCTTGCTTGAGGTTACTTCTGATCTGACTTGACTGTACTATACTGTGCAGCCTCAAATATATTTGAGGACAACAGCTGGAACAGTAAATGACATACCAGACTTCCCAACAAGTACATCCTACTGAGGATACAGTGAAGAATGTGCCTGGATTCTAGAATGGATTTGACTGGGAGTTTTGATGGCTGCAGTTGATTTCATGCTTAGATTGTGCTAAGGTTTAAGGGACTAAAATGGAGTTGGCCCCCACCACATTCAGCATTGTCCAGATGTAAAGTAAATAGCATTTCCAAAGACATCTGTCTGAAAAAAATGAGTGCAAACAGGACTGTATGGATGAGTAATCAGACCTGAGCAAATAAACAACAAATAGAGTAGGAGGACATGCCTGCTCCTTTCCACATCAGTAGCTGTGACTGGAGCACAGCCAGTGAATTAGTTGTTTGTTCAGCAGAGGTGCTTTCCAGCAAAGGAGCAGGCTTTGTGTCAGGACCATATGTTTATGTTATTTTCTATCTGTTTTTCCCATCATTTTCACAATTTCACCATTACACCGCTCCCCCCATCCCTGCCACCTGTAATGTAGCTCAGTGAGTGAGGTGTGCTGCACACGGGCATGGTGGGCACAGAGCAAGGGGTACCGTGGGAGGCAGAGCTGTAGAGCCATCCCTCTTCCCCATAATTATCTCTGCTGACCAAGAGAGCCGAGAGTTCTTTCTTAAGCCTCACTGCAAGTCATTTAGTTCTTTTTGAAACCTGGGTGGGTGACTCAGCGTGTTATTGGTGGTGAGAGTTACCATGGGTGACCTGCAGAGTTGAAGAGCTGTCTCCTTTTGGTTTCAGTTGTGGATTCATTCATGGCTTTGGCTAATTGGGAACTGGTTTCATTCACAAGAGGAATTCCATTAGCGGCATTGTACCAAACCACTGATTTCATTTTGATGTGCTGAGCACTTTCCTTTATTAATTTTTCTTTATTATGGGAAGATGAAGCTTGCTTTCTCCTCTTAAATATTTTCTGCCTCTCTTTCTTATGCTCTATTTTTACTTTTTTTTTTTCCCCCTGCAGATTCACTTTCATAAATGAAATCACAAAGGTCTTAGCTCTGTAAGGTTTGGCTTTGCAGGCCCACGTGCATGGTTTGTGGTGTTGCTTTTTGTTGGTTTCTTTCCCATTATGAAGTTCATACTAATGGGTCATTGTCTGCTTTTTGCTAAATCCCCCCCGTCCTTCCCTCTTCCTGTTAAACCAGCCCACAGCCATAAGCACAACAACGTGAGAGGATCTCTCAGCACAGCAAAGAGCTGCAGAATAGCACTGCTGGGGCAGAAGTGGGATGACATCACTGATGGATTTCACTGTGGCAGCTGCACAGGGACCTGTGTAGATCAAGCAGCTGATAAATGATGCACACCATTCAGAGCGGGGCGGGTGGGTGCTGCAGCACAGCAGTGGCAGCTATGGCAAAGACAGGAAGGTGGAGGGCTGTCTTCACCTGTGCAGGGGCTCCCAGGTTTGTTTCCCACCTCACACACCCCTTCTGTCTGCTTGGTGTATTATATCTGCTGAGCTCCCCTCCTCCAGCTGCAGCTCCCTGCGGGTGCACATAACTGCAGCCTTCTCTGCTCAGTGAGGTGGTGGGAATGATGTTGTTAGCTCTGAATTAATTTGCTCTGTGAGTGTAAATCAGGCTCATACTGTTATTCCAGTGAATTATTTTAAATGTAAATGCCACGTAGAGACAAATGTGTGGATGTGATACTGGAAGTGCATACTTGAAGAGAGATACTTCCAGTGCACAGTTGCTGTTTCCTTTGTCATTAATATGTACTTTTAATAAACTGTGGATGCTGTTGGCTTCCAAAGCTGGCTGCAGCCATTCCTTGTTTCCTGCCCTGTCCTTACCCCAAAAGCTGCGGACTGGCTGGCTTTGGGGGGAGCTGCCTGTGACCTATTTTCCATTAGTTCTGGGTTACAGCTGAGGGCTCTGAGCCAGACCGTGGCAGGAGCTCCAGCCAGCAGGCAGCCATAGGGTTCAGTCCTGCTGAGCCATAACTCTGGGGGCACGGAGCTCTCTGGTATGAGGTGGGCTGTGCCTGGGGCCCAGCTGCTCTGGGGAAGCTGTGCTGGAGATATATCCTGTTTCTCCAAGGAGGGTGGGAATCTGTTTTGGTGGTGCTAGGTTTTTGGGTTTGGGCTTTTTAGCTATTTATGTCTTGTGTTCACTGATTCTTTGCACCTAGAATGTGTAAAGCAGGTCCCTGCTTTTGGAGTGGAGCTAGGACGTGGTAAACAAATTCATCTCTCATTGAGTCTCTGGAATATGTTTGCTGTTCCTCATCACTCAGTGCCATTCAGCCCTTCAGCAGATATCAGCCAGCAGTTTCTGGCTGCCCATCTGTAAGATGAACATCACAAGGCCCCACTCCTCTCTTCCTCCCCACCACTCTCTGTTAGGCTCAGTTGTTCTCCAGGCTCAAGTCAGCTGATGACTCTCAGGAACAAGCAAGCACCCTACATGCAGGCAGGTCCCTGTGGACAGCAAGCATGCCATTCCCTATAGCCCAGGGGCAGCAGTGACCCTACAGGCAGGGTACAGCCAGCAGGCTGGGCTGGCAGGGCCATGCAGGAGGAGCCCATCCCACTGTGAGCAGTGTCCTTTTGTGGGAAGCCCCAAGCTGCAGGGCATGTAGAGCAGTGTGAGAATGAACCATGTTCCTCATTCCTCCATTTTGATCAAGCTTTATTTACCCACGCTCTTCTCCAGGATGCTCTCACTGCTCTGTGTCCTTAAGGTTATTCCTTGTGCAGACACCTTACTCTATTCAAATACAAAAAAAGGGTTTGTGCACACTCTTGTCAGTTGGTATTGGAAGCATTATCCATCAGCTTTTGTGCTCCTGTACCATGAATTCTGAGCTTGCTCTTGGATTAACAACAGGAGAATACAGAATTGTAATGCTTGCAGAGAAGAATGTCATACTACTGTTTGTGACACCCCCTCCCTACGTTCCTCTGTATGGGATTTGTTGCCATATTTAACAGAATCTAGCATGACAGCCGTATGAAATGTGGAGAAATCTGCTTGAGCTAATTGGATGTAACTTGGAGCTCAGTGTTATTTTTAACAAAGTGTTGCTCTCTGCTGTCTGATTGCCAGTGCCAGGTCAGATCTGTGGCTTCGGGAGGACACAGAAGCCAGCTGCGGCTGCATCAGTGGATTGCAGCGTGACATGGAGATGAGCATTTGGTGGGGAGCGGAAGTAGGGCACTCAGACCAACTCCTGCACAGTAAAATACTTGTCTGTCCTACTAGTACTGTGCAGCTGAGAAGCTGATAGACTGTTTTAGCCACTTTGCCTAACTTGTCTTCAAAGATTTTTGTACAGTTCTTGCTTTTTTCTACTTGACCTAGTTTATACTGTGCATGTTGAGTCATTACCTACATTGAAAGCCTTCATTCTCCCACTTCCCTGATGGATTTCTAGTGCAATGGGTCACCATTTCAGACTCTTGTTTTATTTATTTGTAATCTTTTCTCCCATGTAAGCTGCTTCAGAGCAAATTCTGGTCTTTTTTCAGTTCTTCCCTGGAACATAGTCTTTTTGGGAGAACATCTAATGACTATCTTGGACCATTCTGTCTTAAAGAACTGAGAACTTCTGAGTGATTATGGACTTCATTTTTTGGTGGAGTATGTCCATGCGGACTTTTTTTTTTTTAATAGGAGTAGAAAAAGGAACTTGACTCTTTTCTGAGAGGCAGGTCAAATCAAGGCATCGAGACTAGAACTGTGTTATGAGCTGAGAGATCATAGCTCAGTGAGAATTGAAAAGAATGCTATCTGATGAAAGCCACAAGTCTAGGTACCATTAAGTTCCTTGTTGAGAACAAAGGGTTAAGGGCATCATTTTCGAACTTGAGAGAAGCTAAAATGTTTTCCTAGATTAAGACAGATGATTATTCTGAGTGAAGGAGAAGCGGTTCACGCTTTCTCTGTTCTTCCTCTTTCTCTGCAATATTTTCTTCCTAACTTGTCTTCAAAGACTTTTGTATCATTCTTGCTTCTTTTCTATTTGACCTAAAAAGCTCTGTTTTCATTATAAGCTCTTGTTCACCTCTGTGTCCTGAGCTTCCATTAGTCTTGGATGAGTTTCCAGGTTTAGGTGATGAGTATCTTTGCTGTGCTGTATTTGATTGTTCATATTTTGAATTCAATAAATATTTAGTTCAAAAGCAGCTCATAAACTAGTCGTGTAGAAGTTAAGTAACTGCGCTGAACTGACCGATGCTACAGTGAATTTACACCTCACTCTTATTAGGCATACTTTTGATGCAGCCTTACTGTATAATGGACAACTTCACATGTAATGAAAGCATTGGCAAGGATGATGTTTGTAGGTCTTCCTACAAATGGAATGAAGTGAGAGCTCAAAAACCAGTCCAACCAATGCTTTCCCTCTCCAAGCTGTACAAGATCAAGCTAAATGCTTTTATTTCACTTGTTCTGCAAAAGTTTTAAGTATGACACGATATATAACTTTGACAGGAGTAATGATAGCAGTGTCTGCATTTTCACTTCACTCAGTCCCTGTAGAGAAGCCATGTTAAGTCTGTTAAACTCAAATTATTAATTACATCAGCAGCTGTCCTCTGCATCATGTGTGTCTTTCTGTTAGCTGCTTATTTCATGCATAGAAATTTTCTGTGAAGCCCACCTCTTTGTCATGGAAACCATTTTTCTAGCAGTTGCTATTCCGGAAGAATATGACTTCAAATGTTTTCTTTAATCATTAGCATTTTTCACAGATTTTGAGGACTCTTGCCTAGGCAGGTATGGGATGAATCATTAACTTGCTCTGAAGTGTATTTGCTCTCTTTTGTATTTCTTTCTTTTTCTAAGATCTTGAGGAGACCTGAGAAAAAGGTTCCTGCCCGTGAAAGAGAGGAATTGCCATTTTCTTCTATGCAACAAATGTGGATATCATTTTTTATTTTTCAGTGTCATGCTTATGTCTTGAGACTTCAGTGCAGGTGCTCTCTGCAGACTGCTGAGCCTCAGCTACCTGCAGCTTATTCCATGTTAAAGCAGAATGACCCTTCTGTGCTGGTGGTGCTAGAGGATACTTCTATAGCAAGCGCTCTTTTAGGGGACAAAGAGGGTTCTCAAGCTGAATGGGTGGACAAAGAGGAAGGTGAATGTCTTCCAAAGGCTTAGAGTTTCCTTGGTCTGAATTGGCAGACATAAGCCTTTTACCTTGCCATTTTTTCTGTAAAATCACATTTCTGCTCTTTGTCATGGGCATGCCTAGTTTCCTTCTCTTCTCTATGCTGTTAGTGCCTCCCTTACTCCTACCAAGCTCATGTTATTGGTGCAGCACTTCTGAGGACCTTGTGGTGTATAACCAGTGAGTTCTTTTTGCTGTTGCAGTGATTGCTGATGGGGCCCTGGACAAGACAGCTCTGACGGATGATGTGGGAAGCGAGGAGGACCTGTACGAGGACTTCCGCAGCTCCAACCACCGCTATGGCCACCCTGGGGGAGGCGGAGAGCAGCTCGCCATCAACGAGGTACTGTGCTGGCAGCTTCTGGCGGGCAGGGGGAGGAAAGATGTCAGTCCTTGGTTTGAACTGTAAGACGGATCCAGGACCATACTGGTCCTGGCAGAGAGGATGAGTCTTCAAATGTCACTTGCAGCTGGTTAATGATGGGTCTGAGCTTTCCTTGAAGGCACTCTCCCCAGGAGTGGAGGACAATGAGCAACATAATAATAGGACTTAAGATTTTTTTTTTCTGCAAAAGTATAATGGTATTATCTAATGCATTAGAACTGGCATCCTGTTAACACAGAGTGCTTTTTCAGCGGGGTGAATTAATAAGCTTTTCCGTTGGAAGACTGAAGCATGTTTCTTACACTTGTACATACACAGACGTTCTTTTTTTTCCCATACATTGGTACCTTTACATGACCTTCACTAAATGAGAAGGCAGGGATAAGATATTTGTTACGTTTTCTTGTGGCTGAGCTATAACTGAGATGATGTTGACTGAGGCTTGGTGCCTGTATGTCAGATGTACACAGTGGTCATGGCCTGGGGTCTCTAAAAGTTACCAGTGAACTGCATAGTAAGGATAACAGCTTTTCTTCAGAACAGCAGCAAATGTTCTTTGAGCAGTTTTCCTGCTGCTTGTGCTCAGAATTCATGAATACAGCCCTGAGATGTTGGGATAAGGAATAGACTCACTGTATTTTCTTCCCGTGTTGTTTACATGCAGTGATTGTCAAACCATGGCCAGAGCTTTTGCTTTAACCTCAGCAGTTTTGATTGGTTTTGCCCTAAACAGGAGAAGTTTAATTTCAGCAATTTTTTAATTTTTCTTAATTTCCTGCACCCAGTGTGTTACACTTAAAGGAAATTCAACTTACCTGTGTTGAGTTGCATTCTCTTTCGTTAACCTGATACGTTCTTGAGAGAGGCCCAGGCACCACAGAAGTCAGTCTCAGAAGTCAGAGGAGAATTTGGTTTTCCTGCCATTCAGGTTCTTGACTTGGCAACTCTCTTCATTGTGGCTCATGAGACAGAACATCCTCTGGACTTTATTTTTTTAAAGGAGAATGCAAAATATTTTACTACTTTCCTTTTATTTGCACTTTATTTTTAAAGGAAATCTTCACAGCTCTTTAAAATCAGAAAAATTATTTAACTTGGCAGTGGATCTCTATAACCATCATATATGTTGTTTCTCTTCATCGTTCTCTGTTATTGAGGACATTTGGTTTTTCTTTCTTTTCTTATTAGTTCATTTTATTTGAGTAAAATTCCACCATATAACTTCTAATAAGGAAAGCAAGTGGATGTGTCCAAAGCAGGTATCATTTGTATCCTCTCTGAAGTATGTGTGGGTTTGTTGGCTGGTTGACTGGAAGAGAGTAGTTTATCTCTGGCACATTTCCTAGAAGCTTGCCTGTTTGGGGGCCAACAAAGCTGTAAGAACAAGCAGTACATTATTTACTTTGTCACCAGATTTCTAGGGGTAATTAATCCATCACTTACCTTTGCTGAACATTAGCACAGTGCTTCCCTACGCAATTACTTCCTGGAACAAAAGAGTGCAGTGACATAAAATCTCTCAGAGGTGAAATACTAAATCTGTGAGGTATGGATTTTGCATGAAGAGAAATCTTAGGGGCTGGAACTGAACTATCTCCAATAGCTGGGAATCAGAAAAGCATGAGCTTTCAGTTTGATTGCTGGACCAGAATCTGGGTACAGATTAATCCTAACTATTTCCTGTACTAACGCTAGGAGTGATCTCGAGTGAAGACACTGATGTCCAGTTGTGTAGTCAAGTCTGCTGAGCAGTCTTGTCCTTGTTGCACTGTATTCCAAATTGCATTTTATTGGTCATGGATAAGGAAACTATGGTAACCACATTATTCTCAAACCTCTCAGAAGGAGCAGCTTTCAAATAAACAGAGAAGGCTAAAATACATTTTTAAGGCATTTGGCAGTACAAATGTTGCATTTAAAAAAAAAAAAAAGCAACCGCTGAGTTTAAGTTCATTTTGGATCAAGAGAAAATGGTTATGGAATAAAAAGAAGCCTTTCATAAAATTCAAATAATTTGTTGGCAGGAAGACAAGAGGAATAAAAGAGCTGGGAAGGTTGTACAGAGCCCACCTAGGAAGATCAGCATGAGTCGGTGTAGGAGCCAAGAAAAATCAGTCAAAAAGTAATAAAAAGGGCTTGGGATGGGAAAAGAGGCAGGGGAAGCAATTTTCTGGAGAAGTCTGTCTGATGCTCTTTCAGATGTAGATCTTCATGAAAAGAGATTTTTGTTTCTTGATTGTCCTTGGAGGAGTTTACTTGGTGGTTGCTCTAGGTAAAGACTCTATCCTTGCATCATTTTTCTTCTGCAGCATAAGTTGGTAAAATGTGACAAGAGAAAGTCTATGTTCCAAATGCATTGTGGTTCTGACTTTGCAGTACGGAATACTATGCACAGGGTAGGCACAGCATAAGGCAGCATGAAATATGGTACCTGTAGGCTGAAGCGGAGGAGTTGATGAATTAAGCATGTAAAAGCCTGCCTGCTGAGCTCTCAAGTGATGCCAGAGATAATGAGGAAAAATGCTGTTTATCAAATAGTGGGCCTTTGCAAATGGTCTTAGGTGTGTTTGCTCGGACATTTCTGATAGGCACCAAGAGTCTGTTCTGCCCTGCTGCTGTGCAAGGGGTTCCTTACAGCTATGGGCTTTGGAAAAAATGCAGCTGCAATTCAGCACAGAGGTGGAGTATTTGCCTCTTTCAGGTGAGTAGTATTATCTCCATCTTATGAAAACAAAGCAATAGATGTTTGGAAAACAGTAGTGAGACTCCCTCTATTTTTCTTATCTCTTCTGACTTACGTTTGATAAGCTTGGAATTTGGTATGTGAAGTCTTGTTCTTGAGGAAATGCAGGGACCCACTGGAATCAGCAGTTCAGGATTTTATGATTTTATCTAAGATGTACAACACTGTTGCCTTATGTTTTAAAATGGGAATATTGCAATATGTTACATATGTTCGTGTTTTACCAGCGCTTGTTGACAGGATGCAATTAAGCTGATTAGTCTAATGTACATATTCCTGATTTAACAAAGTAATGCATATAGAAAAATGTTCAGGAAATGGTGTAAACAAAAATAATCTCCCATTTACCAAAGGCAGCAAATGTTCTAACAGTCCTATCTTGTCTTGCCAAGCAGGACGCAACTGTGGCTGATGAGTCTGTACAGCATTTTTCTTGTGCTAAACTCTCATCTCTCACTGAGAATTTATCCTTCTGGAATAACCCAGAGCTCACCCAGGCACACCCAAGTGTAGCAAGTAAGATACGTAAACTGTAAGGGGATCCACTGAAAATAAATAAATAAATGCAGTTTTAAAATACCAAAGAAATGTTCATGCAGATCAGAACAAAGCATTTCAACTTTGTCAAGTACAAACGACCTCCTTCATGGCTATTTGGACATTATCTGTATTCATTAAACTTCTTGTGCTGTATAGGACGACAAATTCCAGGCAGAAAAAAAAAATAATAATAATGCAGCAAAAGCTTATAATCTCTTTTTCTCTTCTCTCTAATAATTTCCAGGCAGAAAGCAGAATTATTGATCTTCCAGTGAGCATTCCAGCGTAATCTGGGAGAGGAGACTTGTTATCATTTTTCTATCTTAATGTGTGTTGCTCTCCCAGCTGGTACTAAAGCAAATAGAAACCAGTTAACAAATGCCCTTTCCCTTTTTATTCTGCTGGATCCTTCATTCCTACTTCTGTGTCTTGCATATTTCTGCAACCAGGGTTGACAACTGTGGTTCAGAAGCAGCAATTATGATTTATTTGAGGAGCATTGTAGTCACCTCCTTGCTGTCGAGGACAAGAATTAATGTTTTCCCTGATGGGCATGAGTCTCTACAGGATCTGAGTTTCTGGTCTTATGTGCTTGCATACCTTGTGTATGAGAGTGTTCAGGGCGGAACTGGAGCAGAATTGCAGCAGTTTTTGATACCCTATGAGTTTAGTTTTTACAGTCCTCAGATCTGAAACTTCTGATGTCACTGCAGAGGGCTTTAAGCAATGAAATTAGATGAAATCGGTATATCCAAACACTATATATAGCAATTGTGTCTCCCCAAAGGCCAGGATCAGGAGCTAAGTGCTGCTGGGAGTCACTAGAGCCACATTTTGGTTTTGCTATGAGCAGCTGAAGCTGTCCTGAGCTGCTTTCCCCTTCCCTAGCGTCAGGACATCACTGAGGCAGGAGTATGCATACAGACTGCCAACACACATTAAATACACACAGAAGTCTTTCTACAACACGTAATTTTTTTTTCTGGACTACACCAGACTTTCTCTAAAATAGCCCTACTAATCTGATACTTATTAGAAACAAAACAACAGAAAAACCGGCTTAGCTTAGTTCTTGGGGCAAGAATAGCACTCAGGGAATCTGTCACACTTCTAGAAAAATGCTGAGGTGTTACAGCAGAAGGGGCTTTGCTCATGCACAAGGAAATGCCTGCTTTAGGGGACAGCCTCTGCCTTCCGGGAGCAGAGCTGAGGAGGGAGCCTCTGTGTTTTGCCTCTCCATGGTGTGTGTGCTTCAACATGGACAGACATGCTGAGAGAGGGGGTGGCATTGCCCGGACTTTTCTCTGTGGCTGTAAAACAGACCTAAATATGTCACTCAAAGGTAATAACCGGAGGCTGCGTGACAGCTTTGGAGTTCTTACATCAGCCCTGCCAGCTGTTTAATTGCAAAGACTAACAACTTCTGTTCTGTTCACACTTGTTAATGATAGCTGTGTGTACTGGGGACTTGTAATGCCAGCAAACAGCAGACATCATTAAATGTATTCCTAGTTACCGGCCTGTAGAGTCAGGCCTGGCTCCACAAACAGCTTTCCCTTTGAAGAAGAAATGATCCAACATTTAACTCCTGAAGTTACTTTTGCCAGACCGTCTCCAAGCCTGCCTGTGTTTTTTTCAGCATATCCATAGGTTGCTAGCACTCTGCCCAATCCTCCTCACCACTTACAGAAAACTCAGCATGACTGCTGATGCTAATAACAAGTTGTCTCTTTATGGTGAAGGCTCCAACCATCTTCAGGTGTTTTGGCAGCGCCTTACAAGAAGCTCCAGTGGCACAGTGTTCCCTATGGCTAAGGGTTACGTTGGCAGGAGGCCCCGGCTCCATCCCAGCTGCTCTCTGCACACAAGGTCATCCACCTCAGCGCCACTGGGATCTTCAGGCCTTGCTGTGCAGCACTGGAGGTGGTGTGGCTCTCAGCAGCACCTGATGGCAGGCTCTGTGATCCATGTGCTTCCAACAGTGCTTCCTAGAGCGCTGATGCTCAGTCAGCTCTGCACAAGGACAGCCGGTGCTGACCTGAAAGTGAGTGAAGGAGCAGGATGGCACCATTCGTAGGTGGGGCCCAGCTTTCAGTTGTGCCCTGCCTGATACAATGTAGGACTTGCCCTGCTCTCTGCGTCGCTCACCTACTTTGGGAACTTGCTTCTTGCTTTTCAGTGTCCATGGTGACGCCTCGCTCCCTCTTCCGTGATAGGACGTGTGTTAGCAGCGCTGTGATATTTGCATTTGGAGTGTAAGTTCAACTGCAGTTTGTAAACTCTAGAAATTGTAGCATGATGGTATACAAGAGCAAGTAGAGCAAGTCTGTCGTGCAAAATCTTGCTCTTACAATTCACTCCGCCAGCCAATGTCTTTATTTTTAAAATAGTTAGGGATGTCTGCACTCAGTTTGCCAGTTCAAGAAACACTTGCATCAGATAACTGTACAATAACAAAGTGGATGTCAGAGTACAAAGGTTTGCTGAGAGAAGGGGATAAAGGAGGAATGTGATGGAACAGGAATGCTGGGTAAAGCTTAGTGTAGAGGTTATTCCAGGTTTAAGTGCTTGCAGAGAGAGGGGTGAGCATATCTGGAACGAACTGGTTTTATACCTTGCCTCAAGTTCCTCTCAGCATGCCGTTGACATTAAAAACTACTTGTATTTGTTCTCCTCTCTCCAAATCCTGACTTAGAGCAGCTCCTCTCTGCAAGCTCTCCTTTTTCCCCCTAATCTCCAGAATGCATTTGAATCCTGTGGTGGAAAAATAAAGTCTCTCCTGATTCTTCTGGCCCTTCAGGAAGCACTGCTAATCCCTCCAAAGATCCTTTCTTCAGCTTCAGCCCTGTCTGCTGACCGAGGGCCCTGGTCCTACCCTGGCTGGGAAGGGAGCAGAGCGAGCAGCAAATTCAGCCACGTTTTAAAGAAGGAGCATGTTCCTTGCAGCTGCGTTTTCCTGCTTTGATAACAGCTGCAGAACTGTGGGAGCTGTTGAAAGAAGAAATGTCTGTGAGAACCGGGCATGCCAGCCCCACTTATCTTGGGAAATGCTCCATCCCCTGGGACACTCGGTGCCCCCAGCGTGTCCCATTTGGGTTGGTTCTACGCCTGCTCCTGACAGCGAGGAAATGTCACTGGCAGTAACCCCACTGCTCCCACACACAGCACACATGACCCACTGATGGCAAACACAGCAGCCCTTGTCTCCAGCAGCACGGGGCAGGCTGGCGATCCCTGCGCAGCATGTGCCTGCCAGCCAGGCCTGCATGGGGCTGTGGGGAGCGCTCAGGGCCTTGCGAAAGCTGTAGGGTTGTCTGCTTCACAGCTGTTGGACGCCACGTGCAGGTTCTCTGAGCTTCTGGGCTGAGGCAGGTGTGATTGAAGAGAGCAGCAACCTAAGAAGATCTTGATGGGAGCTCTTTTTTAGTGCTTCATCTATCATCTGTGGGAGGATCCTGCATCTGGACATCTTGCCACTGGCGGGTCTTCATGTCAGCAGGCTTTGTCAAAGAAAAAAGCAGTCTGCTCGAACAACAGACTGAACATCCCCTCTCCTCATGCTTGTATCTCTAACAGATGCTTAGCGAGGAGAGCAGAGGAGCACCTTGTGTGTTAGCATTGAATGACAGTGCTGGGGCAATCCATTTTGCATTTTCACTTTGTTGATCATTTTGAAAGCCACTGTTAACTGTATTTACTTCCCTGCTGATGGGGCAGCTCCCGGACAACAGCCCATCAAGAGCTGCTCTCCAGGGCCTGTTGTTCTGCTGCCTTGGGCAGCATGACATGAGCACAGAGCACAGGGACATGCTGTCTGGGGATGTGGAGTGGCAGTAACCATGCTCTCAGTAACACAGAGGATCTTACAGCATTACACACAGTGAAATTCTGAGCAAATTGTGGACCTCTGACAGATGGTTTTCCATTTTAGAAATACATGATCACATGCAATTTAAGAAGCTGTACTTGTTCTGATGCTTTTAGGTGGTGGCTCAGCAGTGGTTTCCATTCAGTTGGGAGCTGCAGTTGTTGCCAAGGGTTAACTCAATACGGAAGAGGCTGGATAGTTGCTTAGTTTGGATGCTGGGCAAAGTGTAATAGTGGGATATTTGGGCAGATGTGTTTTTTAGGTAGCAATGCTTTCACCTCCTCCATTCCATTTGCAGTCCTTGTTTTCAGTTGCTGAACTGTGATAGAAGTCCATCCATTGAACATGCAACCAAAGCTTGATTTCTTCTATTTGCAAGATGCATTGAAGTCCATGACAGCTGGTGCACCACACAGAGCTGTGCTGTGCAGTCGTGCTGTGCAGGCCCACTGTGAGATGGGGAGCCAGGGTGTAGATAGCACTTTCCTGTTCGTGTCTGCTGTTAGTTACTGGCATATTCTGCTTGAAGCACCTGCACTGTTTATTACACTTATTAATTTTTCACATTTTTGTACATAAAACTTTCAGTTCCCATCTCAGCTGTGACAATATTAGCACACTCCATTCATCAGACAGACAGGATTGTCCAAATGCTCCTGGCCTTGTAAAGCTGAAAACTCAGACAGCCTAAGCCTTGTTTGTTCCACTTGCAAGCAAGGTGGCAGCTCGGGGCTGGACAAATAACTACTGCTATTTTAGTGAAAAGTAAAGGAAAGGATGCTTCTGTACTTATATTAGACTTCAACTGCTGTGGGCTGTGTGCGCCGTTGGGCCTCAAGCTGCTCTGCCTTCACCACTGGCACTGCTTTCAGTGACAGCATCATTCCCTCAGAGCGCTTCTGTTCCCATCTGACTGAGGAGAGCTCTTAGAGGAAGGCTTGGAAGTAAATGATTGCAAATCAGATTCCAGTGAAGACTGTGCAATCATTATACAAACTAAATCCTACTTTCCAACAAGCTACGAGATAAAACCTTCCTCATCTTATGGATGCCACCTATTACAGAAGGATGTCTGATCAGTGAGGAGGAGGACTGAGACTTTATTTGTGTAGGGGAGAGTGCTGCATGGCATTCCACAGCACGGGGCAGGAGTTGTGCTTTGTGACACCGTGCACTATCATGGGAGTAGCATCCTCATGCACAGACCTTGCAAGGGGGATTCAGTGCATGGGGTTGGTGACAGAAGCCAGGTTGCAGTTGGTGTCGCTCCCAAACTGCTCCTTTCAGGAGGTCTGAATGTAGCATCCAAGAAGGAACCTACTTTCTCCCCTCAGATAGCTTTTCAGGTGCTCCAGCCTACCCCTCTGGTGTGTGTCTTGGTGAGTTGCTAGGCTCTGCTTCTGATCAGCAGCTCCAAAAGGCTGGAGTAGATGCTAGCTGCTGCTTTCAGATGTGCACAGCATATGTGGCTGTACTTCCTGTTCACTTGGACTGCCTTCTCCTAAAGCCCCCAGCCTCAAAACACTGTTCAGTGGCTTATGCCCAAATTCTGTCTGTTGTCAGACAGGCAAGACTTACAGAATGCCCAGGAGCTGAACAATACTATGAATCAACTCTAACCTTGGAGAACTTTCATTAAATGGAAGCCCACAAGCTCAAGGAGCCAGCATTGGGCTGTAGAACATATGGGAGGGAGCTGTTTTTTCAAAGCTCTTAAGGAAACAGGGAAAAAGCTCAGGAATGCCCAGGAGCTCAGGCAGCCTGCAGGTCCATGTGCTCGGTGTGGAAGGTGCAGGGCCTGGGCCACGAGGGGAGCACAGCTTCATCCTGCCTGGTGTTCTTTGTTCTATAACTAGGCTAGAGATAGGATGTGCAGGATCTTTAAGCTCAGAAAACGGCACACTGATGTAGTTGGAATCATAGGATCATAGAATCCTTAGAGTTGAAGCGACCTTTGAAGGCCACGTAGTCCAACTGCCCTGCACTGCACAGGGACACCACAGCTGGATCAGGTTGCCAGGGCCTGGTCAGCCTGGCCTTGAAAGTCTCCATGGATGGGGCATCCACCACATCTCTGGGCAACCTGTGCCAGTGCCTCACCACCCTCACTGTAAAAGGCTTTTTCCTTACATCGAGCCTAAATCTACTGCGTGGGCTTGGTTTTTGTTTTATGACATCTTACGATCACATCTTAATTGTTCCATAAGCACAGGGTGACACTGTTGGTTTGGCACTTTCTGCATAACCTCAGCTGAAACTGGTACAACCTGGGAGAAACTGAAATGAAGGAAGCACCCAGCTAGGCTGTAACTGAAGCCTGTATCCTTCTGGATCTCTCAGCTGCTGTGCACCAGGATGCACGCAGTGGCGTTGCAGGCCTTGGTGCCAACACCTGAAGGCATTGAGCTGCTTCTGCGGGCAGGCACACAGGGAGGAGGGCTCCGCTCGCGCCTGCTGCCCCGCCCTGCTTTGGGTGGCCGTGCTCGGCACCCCGCCCGAGGGGCAGCCGCCCAAACGAATGCACGCGCTTTGCGCGCGGCTGAAGGATGCGGTGAAGTGCCGAGTCATCCTCGCCGTACCGTCCACCCGTCGCGGTCCCGCGGAGGGCCGACGAGCTCCCGGAGCGCGCAGCTGCGGCAGCGGCAGCTCCCCGGCGCCGGCCGCCCCTCACGGCCCGCCGCTCTCCTCAGCGCGCCCGGCCGCGCATGCGCCGCAGCGCCAACGGCCGCGCCGTTCGAAAGTAAACGGTCGGCGCGCGGGGCGGAGCCGGGCGGCAGCCGTTAACAGCGCCCCCACACAGAGCTCTCCTCGTCATAACGCAAATCGCGATTTGCCCCCCGAGGCAAACTAGAGTTTCTCACACGAGCTCCCGTGCGGCTGTGCCACGCCGCAACGCGTCCTAAAAGCGGCCTTTCAAAAGACATCCTTCCCAGAAGTGATACAGAGCTGCAGAGTGAGACGAAAGAAAAAAAGGACGTCAAAATGACAAAATACGAGATACGGTTCTTCACGTAATGAGTTCAGTTCACCTCGCGTTTGTGGAACCAAAGCAGCTAATAAAGATGAAAGCAGCACAAACTTTTTACCCTGGTTTTATTTCCAGGGAAATTTTGCATCCTGGTATTGTTACAGTATGGATGGCAGTATTTTATATATTTGTTTTGCAAATATTTTTTTTCTCTTATTCTCGAAACAGGGTACATTTCTTTCCCAAGCTCTGTAGCTTCATTACATATTGCATTTAATTATTCCACACGTCCAAAAGCAGAAGTGCTGCTCACAGCATTCATCTGGTTTGTTCACATGCCCAAACCATTCCCAGGAATACATCCCAGAGGATGCAGGTGCAAAGTACCTCGTGTCAAGCCAGAAATCTGCCTGAGTTGAAATTATCAGGTTTTAGAAGTTGCTTGCACTGCCAAAATCATTTAAATCATGATCTTCCCTTGAATTACAAGTGGGCAGATCCCTGCCATTTGTGTTCGTTTTGCCTGCTGATAGTACCAGACACACGTGTACCTGCAGACTGTGTTCTACTTATCCCTTTCCTCCGCTTCCAAGTCACCCAGCAGCTGCAGAACTCAGGCACCCATCACACAGGTGGCCTCATCCATTTCCAGGATGCTCAAGCAGCTCAGTAAGAACCCACCTGAAGAGTAACCCTGAAAACGGTTTCTCAGAGAACAGATATTGGCAGCACATTTCACAGCAAGTCAGAGATGAACTTGGATACAGAACGTGTTCATTCACTGACAGATCACAGAGGCAGTAATCCTCTTTTTATTACAGAGATGTCACTCTGAAGATTTTATTTACTATTTGAGCAAGAAAAAAAACAACTTAAGACAGATACAGAAATCTTTAAATCCAAAAAGTCATTCTCCCCTTCAGTCTGATTTGCAGAGAAAGTTTCAGCCATATGGATGTTTTGTTGCTAGCATCACAGAGGCAAATCTTCACAAATGGAAATTTTGGGAACAAGTAGTACCTTTTAGCAGAACTCTGCAGCTGACAAATTGTTATGAGCAAGACAGTGGGTCACTGTTCTATCTGCACAGCTGACAGCCTGCAGTGTGCTAATGCCAGAGCCATTATGAAAGAATAGCTTGAGACAGCTTCCTTCAGGCTGTGCTAGTAGGGTCTGCCACAGTAACAGCCTGATAAATCAAAGTCCATCCAATTCAGATTCAGAAACGCTACAATAATAACAAAGTTTTGAAGATGAATAGGTAGCGCAAAGTGGATATACAGGTAGTGCAAAGTGGGCATCTCCAAAAGTCCACAAACATAACAGAGGCACAGCAACATAGGTATCAATAGTGTCTTGGTACAAAGAGTTATCTGGAACACAATTCAGCAGTTAATCTCCTTTAAAAAAATCTGCATTTCTGTGCTTATGCACATTTAGAAGTTATGAGGAAACCCTTCTTTGGGTTTCCCCAGTACAATACAACCAAGCTGTGAATGTTTCTTGAGAGAAACTTCTCCATCTCCTCAATACTCCAGTTTTTGTCGTGATGGATGGAAATGTATTGCTACTTTACTCAGAAACCTATTCTAAATCCTCTGCAACTGCACCAAAGACCTCCTAGTAATCTACAGTGCCTGAAAGAGTCCCAATGGCATGGACACTCAACCTGGAATTCAGGTTGTTTCCAGGGTACAGAGCCTACATAATACAGAATATATATATACATATATATACATTAATTCCTTCCACTACTCCCTCAAAAGTCTCAGGGAACAAGTTACTAAAGAAGCAGCTCAAACAAGGGAGCTTTTGACAATAATTTACAAAACAGCCGATAATCTGAACAACAACATACAGTAGTTTATAGCCAGTTTATTCTTAAGTACTTACAAGAAATAAAAGTTCTCAAGATGCTGCAAAGTTTAATTTGAGAAAACCCTATTCTAAGAATGACACGCGTGCTTTCTTCTGCTACCTAATGTTGCCAGCACTAAATCTGACTACAAGCACATGCTTTTCCATCAAATTGCACAACTTCTGTAACATATTTACAGATAAGACTGCATTCAGAGCTTCCCACATCTGTCACTTCAATGTTATTTTATAGACACTTAAAGTCTACCAAAAATACTTTCTTCAACTATTAAAACTGTTGTAGGTAGAGTTCTTCTTAGCTTTGGAGCACAAAGCAGCAGAATAAACACAGCAACCCCATTTCAAGGGATTTACAAGTAATAGTGGAATTTCTTTATGGAAATTAAGTTTCCAGTCACTCTTCTGTAGGTACTAAAGCAACGTTAACTCCTTCAATAAACCATGTGCCTTCTGAGTTTTACTCTGGCAGTGGCTAAAACTTGCTATTATCAAGAGTTTGTAAACTCAACACATTTTCTGCTACTAAGTTCCCTTTCATAAAGTCTATTTGATCCAGATGCATGACTTCTGTAATTGCTTCCAGCCTTGTGACCAACATTCCTGCCAGTAATTTGGTGACATGCAGAGCTGAGGAAACATTTATAGTTAAAAGTGGCAAAGCCTACAAGTATTAACATGAAGACATTCTTAATTATAAAACAGCTGAAGTAATTCAGCAATTTAAGCAATAAACTATACGATAGGAGTTGTTAACAAATACATGCAGATTTCTTCACTTTCAGTAAGAAAATGCCACTCTTCTTTCTCCCTTACACATCCACAGCTTTTTTTTTTTTTTACTCCATGAGGGTTTTGAGATTGTGTAAAAGAGGATTCCTCACTGAAGAGATCAGCTTCTCTTACTCAGGACTACGTTATCTTAGCTGCAATTTAATTAGCAAAACCAACTAATTTCATGACCAAAACAGCAGAAACAGACAACTTACCAAGGCTACTTGTGATCCATCAGATGATACAGCTACATGAAGAAAACATGAAAGGTATTTCCCCATTCAAGCTTCATGCATCCAACAAGTGGCTCTCCGAGGCTGAAAGGCTTCACACAGTCAGGAGCTATTCCACATCCAGGAATGGGAGAGAAAGAAATAGGGTCAACTTCTTTTAGGCTGTTTGTTCAGACGAAGCCTAATATTCTTCACTTCACAGAGCTATTCCTGCTGATAACGTCAGCTAACTCCAGCCCTAAAACGCCAGGCAGCTATCTGTCTTACAATGCTGCTCCTTGGAATTGAAAGCCTACCTGGAATAGCTTATGCGAGAAATTAACTTCTGACCTTTCATTTATTTATTAAACCTCTACTATATTAAATATGGCTTAACAGCTCTTTTGGTACTTCAAAATACTGAAAAAGCAGGCTAATATACGATCCCATCTCTGCACATTTGGTTATTTTTCTTAGAGCTGACCTGGGATTAAAAAGTTAGCAACTGCACGATGACAATCTAAATATCACAGAGCAGCATTCTGCTGCTGAACAGCTTGAGAAGGGCACTTCATGTCATATCTCTACTGTTAAAAAAGAAACATCTGAGTTCCTTCTGTCAAAGGAGTATTTACATCATTCTAACATGTTAGAAGCTAAAATATATCCAACATCATAGAGACACAAAACTGACTTGTGGCCATCACCCAGTGACAAGGCTGCACCCGCAGGTAATTCTGGTAACTCCGCCATTCCCATTTCCAAGTTTTTACCACCTGATTGGTCTTCTAGAAGTAAACCTTCATCCCACGCCTCCTGCAACTCCCCTTTCCCCAAGAATATAATTACCTTAAACGGAAGCTTCTTTGGGGAGAAAAGAAAAGGTATTAGCCAAACAGATTCACGTCAGCCTTGATCCCGAAGAACTCCAACTGCTGCCCCCCAGTGGATGCTGGGCTATTTAACCTTCCAATATTTTGGTGTACTAACAGAGTAGGGACAGGATCTGCTGAGAAGCAGGTGAATTTCCTGCTGTAGTCTTTCTGGATTTTTAAATAAAACATTGAGAACACTCCGTGTAAAAAGGTATGGGCTGAGGGTAGAAGAGCAGAGGGTTAAGGAGGTTCTATTCAAGTATGTAACAGCAGGAAGAGGCAGCCGCAGTGCTGCAGGACCTTGCCACAGTGTTGTTTTCTTCCTGCTTCAAACCTACAAATTGCTACAAATATCTACTCTCCTCTCACCTCTACCAAGGCAGCGATCTCCTCCAGCACATCACACTACAGATTTTGTGACGTGAGTAAAAGTAACTTCACTTACAGCACATCAACTTCTCCAAACAAACACACGCATCAAGCTAACCATTCCACCCCCTCTAAGAGATAGTTGGATCTTACACGGAAACACTCTTACTTCAGCTAACACACACACATAATTGGGTAGAGCAGTAATTTACACCAAAAACCATTGTGTCGAGCCCACATAACACTGCGCTTCGTGCTGATACACGGCATGTAAACGAGTCAGATGACAGAGCAGGTGTAACAGTAACACAGCACTGATCTTCAGCACCTTTTGAAGAATAGTGGAGTGCATGCACAAAAAGAGACGCTCAGTACAATACTGTTGCAAGATTTAATGTTTATTTCCCCAAGACAGCCTAGCCTGCACTCTACTTGGATAAATTTCACAAGCTAGTTTCCGCTGCTTCTAGTTTTAAACTTTAACCATGTTTCTGATGACAAGGAATGCTGCAAAAATACTCTAGTCCAACAAAGAGTTATGATCACAAAATAATCTTTATCCATTCTACAGTGTTTCAGAATTACCAGTTGATTTTAAAACACAAGGTAGATATAGATGCTAATGGTGGCTAATCTGGTATGTTTTATTATAGCAAACTGTTGTTCATGCAACACTTGTGCTCAAAGGGGAAGGCACAGCATTTCCTACAATGAGCCACCTTATAAAGAGTTCATTTTGTACAAATTTGTAACATCACCTTTAATTTAGTGTGCAGAACCTCAAAACTGAGGCATTACTCCAATTATAAAAACACTTGCATCGCTTTTGTGCAAGTTTTAAAAATACAAAGTTCTCTCTAAAGTGGCTCAAAATAGATTGTTCATGGCTGCCTACATCTAAGATAAAAAGAGTCTAAAACAATTGGATTAGGCATATTAAAGGTGTTCAAACCATGACTTGATTTGTACATCTATTCACACCTCTTTTTCGGTCTTTATTCGGCAGTACATATGCACCAAATTCCATTTTTAGAAGTTTCCATATCATTTTCATAGAAAACAAAGTTTGAAAACAAGTAACATTGAAACACAGCACGGTATTCTACCACAACGGAAACATTTGGTTACAGGACTCAACAAAATCTAAAAATGAACTATGCTGTAGATTACCACATGCAAAGGTCTTCATGTTATCTTTGAAAATGAAAAGGATGAGATTTTATTACCACATTTTACTGCTTTCTACTATTATGGTAACTTGTGTACTGCAACACAGTCTATTTGAAGGGAAATGTATGATCTTTTTCATGCAAAAATCTACAAATTAGTTTTGATGATATGGAAAGCTTTTCATAACATCAAACATTCATCTGGTGCAAATGCACAGGGAAGCCTTCCTGAAACTCTGACTTTACAAACAACTAATAAGCCATACAGGAAAGAACTTAAAAATAACTGAAAGAAAAATAAGAGGGGAAAAAAAAAAGAAAAAAGAAACACAGGCTGCAGGAGTAAACCAGAGTCTGCTGCTAAACCGGTCTTGGTTTTGTGTCCAGTGTAAGTTAACACTTATGAACTCATTTTGATGATTTACTAGGTTTTATTATCAGCCCCCTGAAGGCGAATCAAGCTTGCATGCGTTCACATACAGCATCACAACCATACTCTCGTACACACGCCACTCCAGGACTAGGAGTCTGCTTCATGACTGAAGAGCCCCGTATTTGAAACAAGTCTGGCTCCACAGCATCGAGTCCAGACATTCATTCAATGTTGTCCATTCACACGGTGCTTCATAGCAAGGCCTGGGCTCATTCTCCTTGGACTTATATGGGCATCCTATTCTCTTATGCTTACAAGGCTTGATGATGGTAGTACTGCATTTCCCCCCAATTGCTCTAGTAAGTCATTGTTCCTTCTCAGGCACTGAAGATCTTTGACCTGTAGCCCTTTTTCTTTGAACAATCTAAATAAGCATTCAGTGTGAAGTTTTTCATTACATTTTGCCACTCATTCTCACTCGCACCCACTCGCCATCTTGACTTCATTTGGGCTTTTCTGTGATTCCAAATGAAATCTTCACATTTTCTTTCCCGATTTAATGCAGCAGCGGATCCCATGAGCCAAGATTGATGGATCAAACCTTTTTTTTTTTTATTCAGTGCTGCATTGTACCTAACTTCCAAAATACCACTCTAAAACTGGAACCCTTCTGCTGGTACATTGGCAGATGAATTGAAACCAAATGTTCCACCTTGTATTGCTTCTGGTACAAGGCTAGGATCTTCATCAATCTGCAAAAGAACAAGAAGATAATAAGAAGGAACAGAAAGACAGACTCACTAAAGTGACAAACTCTGTCTCTCCACCTATCCCCCCTTCATTGCATCAAGTTTTCTTTTTATCTTCTCCCCCAACCAGGGAGTGCTATTATGATGAAATAATTTAACCTGAAATGCTTCAGATTTAGTAGATACACTACATGACACCTGGTATTCTCATTTTTAAAAGTTTCCACTCTGCATAACACTGGAAAGTATTCTGTTGGTCACATATCATACCAAACCTAGAAAGAGACCAATATTACTTAAAGAGCAAGTTGAAATAGCAGTTTCAGCTTAAGTAGGTAGTATACAGGTTGCTAAATTGGCAATGTATTAAATTCCATGTCTTGGTATACACACAGAATCTGAGCTCCTAAAAATGACCTACTGCTTACATTAAAAAAACAGACTAGCATAAAAAAAAAAAAGGAACCTTAGATGTAGATAATGTTTGCATGTTCTACAGTTTAACCATTTCTGCAATAATATGCTCCCCAGATCTGTCGAAACAAGTAGAAAATCTTCATTTCATGATGCAGACTGACATTGTCTCCTTTAAGTGTAGTGAGCATCTTTTATAATTTAAAGTGCACAGAAATCTAATACCCTTGTTTGATTTACACTGCATGTTTAAACTGAAAGTGACATTCCTGATCAGCATGTTTACTTTCATTTGATGCACATGTACCTACCTCTGAAATTATCAGAATATTCAAAACGTTTTTCATATTAAGCAGAATCTTGAACTTAGTACTCAAGTCAGCAAGTAGGTTAGCAGATGTGAAGTAGCAAACTTAGAAGCTGACAGCTAGAAGAACTACTTGAAGCCTACTTTTTCATTTCCTACAGATAAGGCTTAAATTAAGTATCAGACCTTTAGACACTTCATCACGAACAATAGGAGATATGCAGCAGGTTCATATAAGGGCTCATTCTTCACTGAATCTGAAGTTTACTATAAAGTTTTGGAGATCTAACAACACTCTGGAACCAAAGGGTTGGTGATAATAATAAAACATGCAGAACCTTAACAGTGCAGAAAGGTGTTAAGATAAACAAGCGACCCACTGAGCAGTGCTCTCCAGTGGCACAGTTGCAGAACATGACATATCCTGAACGGTCATGAGTCAGCCAAGCCTTCAGACTTCAATACCCATTTAAATAGTTTCCTCTATGCTCCTTACCTCACTGAAGGTGACATGTAAGCAAAATCAAGCACAATACCCCTACATTTACCACATTGTTGAAGAACACATCAAAACTTTTTAAGCAACTATTTCATGCTATTGGCACTACGACTATTATAGTGCTACATTTTAGGTGCCAGTGGACAACTCAATGCTTCTCTTAGACCACAGGCAAGTTTTTCAGAACTCATAAAGCACAAGATCTATCCAAATGAACCAACCTTTCACATAATACACAAGACCA
>JAOWBP010004023.1:8927002-8942322 GCA_028571105.1 Tragopan temminckii
ATGGTGCCGTTGGGTCAACACATGTAGCAGGGCAAGCTGCAGCACAGGACTCGTAGTGGCTGTTGGCTGGACAAGCTAGTGCTGTGTAATGTATAAGAGTAATCCGTAAGTTTATATGTGAAATATTGAAGTATTTGGGTTTATTTAATTGCATATTCTGTTTTGTTCTGCAGTCTTGAGGACACCCTGGAATCCTGTGGCATTGCAATCCATGTCTTTTCTGTTTAACTGCCCTTTAACAGAGTTTATGGCTCCTAACAATTTCTCATCTGAGAATTTCCTACAAGATCTTCTATGCTGGTCATTGTTTGCCTTTTTTTCCAGCTGAGGATATCTGTGTCATGTTATTTGTCCTTGTCATGTACTCTATTTAGGCTATAGGTCTGATAATTCTAATCAAATCATAGCTTCTTGATTCATATTTCTTCACTCACTGAAGTTCCTTAATGTTTGTTAAATAATCGTGATGTACATGCACCCTATACTGTTTTTATACGTTGCTACACATGTCACAGGTTAAGACGAAAACTTAGCTAATTCAAAGTTCTTCTAATCTCAATCTTCAGTCTCTTTTCAGCTTCTGTACACTTACTTGATGTAGTTCAGTTTTTAAAGATGTGCCCCCACTCTATTTCAGTCTGCTTCCTTAAGCAATAGAGATCACATAATTATATTGTGTATTTCCCTGTCTTAATTAAAACTGACCCAGAAATAAGTTAGTGAGGTTGGCAGAGGACAAAGGCATAGTTTGAAAGAGGAGCAGGGTAAGCAGAAGAGACCCTGCAAGCTCCTGCAGCAGAAAGAACAGCTATAGAGAAGGTTTATTCCTGCTTAGAAACCACAGAATTTACGTAGGAGAAAACCTTAATAATATCCTTAGCAAATAAAATGCTCCAGCAAGAAACTACAATGCATTATGAAACAAATGTTCAGAGTAAATTTGGCTTCAGTCATGTCAGTGTTTGCAGACCAGCATCTTTCTTGAGTCTCCTCATCTCTCTCAGGGCACACAAGCCACAGCAGAATACACTGATTTCCAGATCTTCTGCTCAGTTCATCAAGTATTTTTTCTGCTTCGTCCTACTCTCTTTATATAAATTCTGAATTTCAGACATCTTCACTTTTCAGTCTCAGGTCTATTTCTCCCACCAGTTTTGATTTTATTGTTCCTGCAGGAGCAACAGCTGACCCCCTGACTGGCTGCCTAGTCCAAGTTTCTTCTACTCAGCTTGGCCAGTTTCAACATGTATTTCCACTTTTCCATAGCTTCGTAAGCACGTTCTCATTTTCCGTTCTAGAACCTACTTTCCTTCTCAAAATCCAGGGCCTCCCATTTACCCCATTCAGCATTTCTCTCCAGTTCTTAATCAAAGCTCCTTTCTCATTGCCCCAGACTGCCTAGATTCCTTATCCACATATGGAGCTCTGCCCTCCATCTGCTCTGGCTCATATCCCTTCTGTGTTCACAAATCTGGTATCTGTCTTAATGTGCTTCTGCTGGAATTGCTGCAAGAGAAGAAGGCACAACTTCCTTTCTGTTGACTGGGTGCTTGGTCACCCTGCAAGGTAGAGAGGCTAAGAGAATAGAATAAGGTAACTCAGTGTCTCTACAGGGAGCATGGGTGAGGCTCTCACATATCTATTAAGCATGTGCAAAATGAGACTATTTTTTTTCCTCAAAGACACTAAAGTTTAAGCACAGCTTCCTCAGAAGGTAAAAAACCCTCAAACTCAAATGTTCCTGACATACTTAATACCCCTGAACAAAAATACAGGGACAGGAGAAGAATTCAAAAGAAAAGCTCCCTATTTTGGTCAGTCTTTCTAAAGAACTCAAGGACTCAAGCTGAGGACTATATATGGTCCTGAAATCTTTAGCCTGATCAGTCAAGATTCACAGTGTTACAGGAATTTTAAACAGTTTTCTTGTTCTCTCTCTTCAGGCAGCCCTAATTACGTCCTCCTGACAAATGGTAATTTCCAGTAATCTCTGATACGTACGGCAGAAGGTTGCATTTCTCCATGGTGTCAGCTGGACTCCCACAGCTTGGCATGTATCTGCATAAGCCTGCAGGTTTTGACAGAGGGCTTCGCTGCTCAAATGAAGCTCACAGAGATCATACTGGCAGTCTTCAAAATAGCTCTGTGGATCAACTACTGAGTGACAGTTCTGGAATGGACCACTGGGATCAGTGATCAGACCACAGTATTCCTTGCTTTGGATGATAAGTTTTTCATCAGCAGTGCAATTTGGGGTATGGCCATCATCTGGCAAGCACCTAGTGTGGAAAAAATAGATGTGGAAAATGTCACTGGTGAACTTTGCATACAATTGCACTCAAGATATTTTTCAAATCCCAACTAATAAAACTACAGGGCTGGCCCAGACTGAGGATGACTTTTTAAATCGACATTTCAAATGGGATAGGAATTCAGATTTTAAAATGATCTCAACAATATAACTTTTGTAATGCCTGTAAGAAACTTAAATATTAATTTTGGTTTTAAGTCTAAAAATAATCTTTGTACGAGTAAGACAACTAGGAAGGGCAAACAAAAAGTAAAAGCATTCAAAGTTAAACATCTATCATCATGAAATGACATACTGTATAACTATAAAGTAAACAGTGAAGTATCTCAGAAGAGTTCTAGCAAGATCATTAATACGCTACAACAATAGCTGGAATCCTAGTGGGCAATTGCAGATGTATTCAATTTTTCACTTTTTAAGTATACTTGAATTTGTTACAAGTCTTTTTCCCAGATATGTGAAAGAACTATACAGGCAAGAATATATTTTAGTCCATATTCCTGACTTTTTGGGCCTACATACAACAGCTGCTTAAAATACTGCTTGTTACATAACTCCCAGATAAGGCTAAACATCTTGACTGGAGTCCTACCTTGAGTCATTGTAAACTTGCCAACTGTTTCCAAGGCTGGCCGAGTCTGTTTCCATCCCTCCATCTGGGTTAAGAAAGTCATCTTTTTTGTCTCCATTATAATTTCCACATATCCCACAGACTTTTGATTTATAGGTACTGGGAAGAGTGATTTCTGCTCTCTGATTTCCATCAAACTTGACCTTCAGCCCAAAGTCAGTAGTAACCACAACATATTGACCACTGAGGGAAATGCTGACACTATTGCCCAAGGTCAGAGGGAGTACCTGGCTGACTCCATCAACCTACAGGGACAGAGAAGGACAATCATTATAACCACTTTAAAATATCTATTTTTAATGGTGATTTTCTTAGACCATGTTCCTATACAGAGCATAGGGCTTGTACAGTGAGCCTTTACTAGCATTAAGAACACACAATATTGTGTTTCTGGGTTTTTTTAGGTCTTACATAACCTGAATGCTATACATGGACAAAGATCTCGGGCCTCAAGACTTTAGTAAAACATCTACTTATCTTCCAGGTCTCAGCTGTGGTCAAAGTAAGCTTGGTGAACTAGCTGGAAAAAGTTCAAAAATTATCAAAGTCTTTCTGCTTACAGGCTTACTGGCTCAAACAGGAGCATGGCATAAGATTTAAAAAATGTAGCTAGAATGGAATCTCAGAAAATTTTCAGGATTGGACACATTTTGAAAACATTTTTTGTTTCTTTTTCTTTTATTTTTCTTTTCCTTTTTTCCCCCCTTCTTCTTTTTCTTTCTTTTTAATTTTCACATGTGAAATGCCAGCAATAGGAAGGAAGTGTTCAAATAAAATTTTCAATTTATTTTAAATTCAATAAAACTAACACATTCTTTGAATATTTGTTCTTATTACATAATTAATATATATTTTTTTAACGTAGAAACATACATAATGAAAACAGTAAATGCAATGAAGAGATGGAAAAGATAAACTTTTGGACAAATGCAGATACCAAGTTCACTGTGCATTAAGTTATAAAAAGTCTCTGTGTATATTTAAATCCTTATCTCCTGTCCTATTTTCTTTATAAGAAGAGTGATAATGAAGTAAGGTGATCTATTCAATTATTGTGGATTTTAAATCAAATTTGTATCTGCTACCTTGACTCTGCATGGAAATAAGTTATAAAGAAGACTTAGAATAGAGCAGCTGGTCCGGTGACACAATCAGAGTGATGTGAGTTATCAGGCAGTCTTTCTGGGACTCTCATCTGGCTGTGCTTTATGGCAAGTGCCAGGTACTAAGTGAAATCAGCAGTGATGTAGAACAACTAGAAGCCAGAGATGAGCACGCAGCTTTACAATCTGGGAAACATCCACCAGCACAAGCACTGTTAATGAAAGGCCTTTTGTATTCCCTGCAGACCAAGCTTAGGAATGGAGGGCAATCCCAACTGTTAGCAACACAGCACAACATTTTGGAATTTTTTTTTGTTCTGAAATCTCAGTGCTTTCTTTAAGGAACCCATAGTACTACTGTTCCCAAATATCTGACTGTCTTCTAAATATTGCCAAGAAATTTGCAGCCTTTGTACTACAATTTCTTCAAAGTCTGATTTACTGCTAGTAGATGGTGGGATCCAGCCTTACCTTAACCACTCTGTTTTCACCCAGATTGATCCTGTAGCCATAAACATCAATGTCCACAGATTGGACATAGGACACGCGAGTGTTGCTTCTCCTGTGTTCGTTGGCAGCTTCCACGTTGAAGTAGGGCAGTGAGCTGTTGTTCTCACACAGCTTGGAGAGCGTGTAGGTGCAAGTGCCCATGAAGTCGTGACGCAGCTTATCAAAAGTTAAATAATGAGGATCTCCATGTATAGTGCAAATTGCTTCTGGAGACAGGAAAACAGAGTATGTTTCATTAACATATTGGTGCATCCAGAAAAGCCAGCTCATACCTTCACTGTGCTGTGGGAAAATATAGATGTCCCCATTTTATAGGTTACATATGAAAGAACTGAAACAGCAAAGACAGATTTTTATGGCCTGAGGCAGTGCCACAGAAACACACTCAGATAAAATAACTCAAGTAACACTGGTAGAATGCACAGCTGTCCTCCTCTAAATCATTGACTACCAGATGTGGTTTGTTAAAATTACCTGTCACAGCAGGTGGCATAGGTGCTGTTGGTGTAGGTGTTGGTGGTACAGGGGTGCTGACTGCATCTGTCAGTAGAGAAGACAAGGTCACAATATATAACATTACATAACATTACACATTAAACACTACATACAAACTGACATACACAAGTTTCAACTTACTCCTCACCAGCTTAAAGTTAGAAGACTTTCACTGAAGAAAATGGAACTGTCTACATTTAAAAATGAGGACATTTGGCCCTTTTGAGTTCTTAGGGAAGCTCTGACTACTAGCTTGGTGACAGTGACTGAGCTTGTCCTTGCATGCTTCTCTGAAACTGGAAATGTATTTACAATTGTATATGTGATTCTCTGCTTTGTATGTTAAAGCATGAAGGTCATGCTCTCTGCAAGTGGTGGCAGGTTTGGAAATTAGTAGCCTGCCAGCAGATGCCATGTAACAGTAACAAATGACTCTCAGGACACTGGTGGTTTCTAATCAGAGTTTAACTTTTTTCTACAAAATGGCATTAATTTCTTAGGAATGTAAGGAATGTAGGAGCTTTCTGCTGACAGATACAATAAACAGTGTTGTTGAGTCTTTGCTGATGCCCATTACTGCTTATTAATACGTATTAATACATATTAGCATCTTCTCCACCTATTCTTTATCCATCACAAAGACATATCTTAATACAAGTGGTCCTCTTGGTGTATTTGTACTTGTGCTAACAGCCCCAAGGTGTACTGTAGGCATACAGTTTAGCAGAAGGAGGAGCACTTCACTAGTCACTTGGGATTACATTAGTGCACCATCCGGTGGCTGAACTGTGTGATAATAAGCCTGGAAAAAATGCACAACTGGCTCTCCAAATGGGCCCCAAGCATTTTTCACAGAATTTTAAAGAAAATTATGTATTCCGAGGTTATGAACATGAATGAAACTCTTCATTATCCAAAAATCCTGGCTAGAGTAAATTTAAAACATTTCACTGATATTATACAAGTAGTGTTTCACAGAGATTTCTATTAAGACTTGATGATGTTTTCTGTGTCATATTCAGCATATTTCTTGTAGAATTCACATGTTGTAAGTTTTGCATTCGTAACAGTAAAGGTGATATTAAATTGTAACTCATTTCTGGCTCCAAGTCTTCCACAAATTGTGCAAATCTAGGCTGATTTATTAGAGGGTCAGAGATCAAACTCAAATTACTGATATATAATCAGGTATCATAGTGAAAGTCATAATTATTGATTCACCAATATATATATATATTAATTACACATGACAGTTCTGTGTATTTTCTGGCTCATATTGGACAGAGTTTTGCTGTAAAAAGATATTTAGAACATTGAAATCAGGAGTTGGACTCTATGATCCTTGTGGGTCCCTTCCATCTCAGGTTATCCAAGACCTTGGCTGAGTTTAGAGATGCACTTCACACTTAAAGTTTGTTGGACCATGTGAAAATGGTCACATTTACAGAGAAGTGAATGGCTTAGTCTCTGTGTTTGTGGTATTGAGGAAAGAAATGGGGAGGATTTACAATAAAAGAGGTAACATTTCTATGAAGTGAGCTGGAAAGCTTTTTCCATTTCTCTTTTGTGGCTTGGAGTTATGAAGATTTTCTATATTGCAAATGGAATTGAATAATTGTCAACAGCTTAAAGAGAGATGAGGGCACAAATATAGACTCACCACAGGGTCCATCTCTTACTCTCACATTGTCCAGTGCCGTATCTGCATACTCTGTCAGTCCTCGGACAGCCTCAAAAATGACCTAGGCAGGATGCAAAGTGAATTGCTGCATCAGTTGTTCAGGCATATGTGAGAGAATTTCCCTCAACATGTTTTCAGAATACTCTTTCTGGTCTATCTTTAAGGGCATTCAGGGAACTAATAGTGGAACAGTTTCCCTAGTGTTTTTCAGAATTAAAATATATAATGTGTAATAAGGCAAGGACATAAAGAAAGACTGTCCTCTATTATTTATTTATTTGCTTGTTTATCGACTGATTACTGACTTTTGAAAATTGTCTGGATTGTACAGAGCAGCCCAGTGTAGGGAGCATCCCAAAGCTTAAACCTAAACTCACAGAAGAAAAACTTGTAGAAGTTTTTTGCAGAAAATGTAAGGCACCTAATGTCCTTGACATCATGATAAAATGGGGGAAGGAGGGAGTGTGGGAAGGAAGAAAAGAGAGAGCAAATCAAATATATTTTATCTCCTAGCCAGAAACACCAGTAAACCTCAGGGAGTTGTTTGTTTTTTTCTCTTAGTTTATTTGCACAAAGCACAAGGGCATTATAATTACAAAATATAAACCAAGAAAGTCTTGGTCATCATTTCTAGCTTACATGTACAACATTTCACAGCCTGCAAAGGGAGAGCAAATTGTAAATGCTGATGTTGTACAAATAAATTTATTCTGAAAATATATTACCTTTATCTTTCTCTGTGTTGAAAAAGTATGTGTGACAGCACCATAAATCCAAGAGGAACTTTGGTTTCCCTTCCGACTCCATGCCGTAAACTCCCCTGTGCTGTCTTGGATAAGCACTCTCAGTTCATTCCTGTCTTCTGACCCAAACATATAGTACCAGAAGTCTATGCATATTTTTTCAGAAACCACAATATCTGGGCTCTCAAGCCTGTTAGTGTCGAATGGGATCAGATTACTTGCTTCTTGGTAGATGAAATAGCCTTCTGCAGAGTGAAAAAATAAAAAATCTCTGAATCTTTCTAATTTGTTAGGTGTCACTTAAAACTGAAGTACATCTCAACTCTGGAAGAAATCAAGCACATCATTAGCAATAAAAAGAAGCAAAGTAGCAAATGATTGTAATTTACACTGCAACGGTTAGCACTGTGTAGTTAGCTAAAGTACAGCGAGACTTGGAGAGCAAAGCAAATATATCCTATCTCATATGAACAGTTATTTTGGGATTGCAAATAAAGATTTAGGCTTCTTTCAAGAGACAGCATGTCCAGATGCAGTGCCCAACTTATCCTTGTTCAGCTTCCACTTTCCTCCAAGAAAAATAATGTGATCTACTATGCATCTACTGCACACCTTCTCTTGCAAGATACGGTCTAATGATAAACAAATTTTTGACTTGAGGAAAATTCCAACCCCTCAATATTTGGTTTTGTCTCAAAGCAGGGGGGTTATTTCCATTAAAATGTGAGGTTTGACATTATCAAAAGGAATCGATCTTTTCAAAATTCAGAATCTCACAATATTTGTTTTTGGGGTTTAAATACTTTACTTTTAACTTGTTAATTGTTAGATCACATTTTCCTTTACTAAGGCTGGAGCTTTTTGCTTCCTATCACTTCTCTGTACTAAGATGAAAACTATATTTTGTCAATGCAGTTATGTCAAGCCTCTCCCATCTGACCATGAAAAGGAGTAAAAAAGAAATGACCATTTCTACATTGTAAAGCATTACTCTGCGCATAGTATTTAATATTCAGTCTACTTTTTTAGGGCTTTATTAATAATAAGAAAATGTAAGTAGCACTTGAAGTTATATGAAACATGCCAATTGAAAAAAATACACATATAAAAAGTGACCTTTCCAGTCATGGGATAATTACTGAAAACAGTATGGCTACAGACTGATCTCCTATAAATGAATCTTCTAATTTCTATCTGTAATTTTCAAACTTGTAATGTTTTGCTAGCATGAACATTATCCAGTGTCAGTACAGCGATCATTACATTTCTTGGCATCAGCTGCTATCACTGTAATTTGACGATAAAACTTCTCTGAGTAATGATCTGTTGAATGTGACTGCATTCTCAGTGAGGTCTTAAGCAAGAGGTAGTTAGCATTATTCTACTTTCTTCTACTGCACTGATAAATATTTCCAACCTATGATGAGGCAAGCCAGTTTAGTCTTGTGACTGAACAAGGTGAAAAGTCAAAGACATATCATCCAAACTGACGCATTTCAAAGGATTTAACTGATCTCTTCATGAAAAAGAAAGAAGATAGTCAAGCTGTATTCAAAATGAAGTAAACCTTGACATCAACAAGCACTTACTTCCATCAGGGTAGTCTCCATCAGGACCTGTTCCATCCGTTGGAGTCTCATGCTTGGTTCGTATCCACACTCCCTGGTTGACAGTGCAAGGTTGGGTCCAGTCACAAAATGGCCTTGAGTTGTTGTTAAAATCACATCTAGTGAGGTAAGCTGAAACACAGAGCAAGGAAAGTAAGGAAAAGAAGACACTATATTCAAAACCTGCCTTGGACATTAACAGCACTAAGTATGAGCAGTTACCTGTTTCAGGATCCCATGTTCTCAAGCCACCAGCTGGTCTGTGTTTGATCCTGCCAAGAAAAATAACACAGTGAAATCCCTACAGATTTAGTGACACAAAAATTTTTTAAGTGTTGAGACTAACAGTCATCAGGTGTTCTTACTGAATTACTGCCCAGACTCAGGGCCTCATATGTGTCTGTCTCCTTCCCTTCCCATCTGTCCTTACTGCTTCATTAAGAAGTTCTGAGAGCTAAAAAAAGGTGTGATATGTTCACCTCATCTGAGTGTAGAAGGATCCTCTCTCTGTATCCCTCTGAAATGAAGGGAGACCAGCTAGGCACAGGGAGCTACAGGAAGGATGGCAAGGTACAGCAAAGTTTGGACAATACCAGAATAACACAAAAGACTTGTTATTAACTTGTTTGTAGCATTGGCATCCTCACTTCTGCTAAGCAAGATATGTAAATGCCAGTAAACTGGTGTGTCACAAAACTATCTGTTATTTATCAGAAGGCTTACGTTTTATTTAACCACTACAAATATCTCATGACCACAACTGTCATCTCATTCAGTTTTTCTCTAAGTTATCCTAAAAATGCTACAGGGCAAGGGCAGTTAGAAATACATATAGTCCTTGTGCTGCTATAAAAGTCTGCAGAGGTGAGATGACATAGAACCAAAGCTTTGTCACAGATCACAAGAAAGATGCTCTGTTCATTGTGTATTTTGCATCAGAAAGGGATTTCCAGGACTGTAAGATTACAATAGCTGCTCTTGATGGTGGTCTACAGCTTTAGGAGGCAGGGTCCAGTTCCCACTCCTTGCTGCCAGCCATCCCTATTGTCCTTGTTATACTTGACACAGTATAATCTGTCCTTAAGCAAAGCCATCACAGCAGATATCTCCACAACCCATCAAAATCTAAGCAGAGAGATTCAGAAAATCTAGGGAGATTCATAGTATCATATACAAACAGGATCTACTTCATCACTGAAACACACCAAGCAACTGGAAAACAGACAGAGCTAAAGCTAAGGAGAGAAGTGTGAAGATAGGTAAAGTAAGAGCAGTTTCTTCTTTCCCCACAAGACAGCTGTAACAAGTTGCCATTTAATCTCTATTCCACGCCATCTTTAAACCGCTACATATCAAAGTCCTAAGGCAAAGGTTATTGTAGATATACTTAGAAAGTCAGAAGCATTTGATAACTGCAGCAGATCTCCCCTTTGGATCTGCCATTAGAAATTTACAGGTTACACATTCTTTCACAGACAGCAACCACCACAGAATTTGGCAATTATTTCCTCTTTTTAAAAATGACATGGTTTAATCATACAGCATTCATGCATAAAATGCTAAGAAAGGACATTTGTGACTAATGGTAACTAAGCTTCTTGAACTAAGGTATATTCAACATTGCGCTACTTACCCTGTGGTATTCAGCACTGAAATACAGAATAAAATTAAAATGCATTGTAAGTGCCAGAGGGTCCCCATGCTAGAAGACAGTCAAGTCTTCTGTGTGGTGCAGTCTACATAGTAATCCACGAGCTGTACTCAGCAACAGCAAAGTGAGGACGACTTACAGTGCGAGAGAAGAATATATTGACTACAGGGTGGAGGCGACTATAAAACCTCTGTCCAGCCCTGTTTGGCTGGGCTGCCTGGGTAATCCACCTGAAGAAAAGTACATATTAACGGAAAGTTCATATTCATATTCTGCATGAGTTGTTTTTACACACTTCATTGCCTAGTGGAGAAAATGATTTGATTCTTGAAATGTTTATTGCTACTCTTGTATATTTAAAATGTTTGTATTTTTATAGAGAATACTTCTCATGCTGATAGCAAGATAACATTGGTAATTTTAAAACTTCTGCCCAGCTTTCATTTCTAGTGTAAGTGGGATTTCTTTTGTTCACTGAATTTTCTCCCTTCTGTTAGTTGTAAGCAGAGAAAAAGCAGGTTGGTTGTTCCTTCTGCCAGCTGGGCCTCTGCAGACCAGCATCCCTTCTACTAGGGTCTGTAAGAAATGGCTTGAAGGCTGTTATATTTCCTACGATGTCACCTAGATTTTGAGTGATCAGAATCCTTACATTGCCTTCAAAACCCTGACTACTGCTTTTTTTCCCCATTTTTTTCCCTCTTTTTTTTTTCCTTATTATTTATTTATTTATTTATTTTAATCTAAAAGGAATATGGTTCTGGAAGCAAGGATTTCTTACTATAACTCTGAGGATTAAGGTCATTAAGGCTTCATTATTTAAATGCCTAGAACTTCCTCAATCCCATCTCTTTTACTCAGCACAAAATATTTTCATTTGTCATTAAGGTGTAACTGAGGAAGGTGCTTACAGAAACAGGAAAAAAAGGAAGAATGAAGGAGGCTGAGCAAGACCATAAATATATTTGAGGTTAGTTAGTTAGTTGTATTCTGCTACAAGCTCTTGACTTACAGAAGGCAATCAAAAGTCATCAGATGGATATAGCTGATGTTCACTTGACAGGTAAGCCTCCCTCCCCAGAGAAAATCTCCCTAGAAAATGGATGCATTTTTGCCAGTCAGTACACAAGGAAGAGCATTTCTGTGACTTAGAGGACATTTACTCCCTGAATAAAACCATTGCCCACACTGTTTCTATTCGGTTGAGGAGACCTCAGTGTGAGGGGGAGAATATAAGCAACCTTCAATTAAAAGTTGCATTGAGCACATTGTGTTTACAGCAGGGCTGCTGAGGTGTCAGTCTAGCAAGCGGTAGTCCAGGCTATAGATGTCCTTGTAGCCTTCCCTGTATGCTTGTGCTTTCCTCGTGCAGACAGTTTATGGATTCCTCATGAATCTGATGTTGCACTGTATGATTCTGAGAAGATACGAGTCCATCTGCAAACAGCCACACAGGTCTTCCTGGTGAGGAGATACTGCCCACCTTGGAAAGAAATCAACAACTGGTAAATCTGTCCATTCTGATGATGGAATGTCTTTGAGCCCTCCTCACCCATGGCAAATATGAGACACTGAACACCATGAACACTCCTATCAAAAGAACAAGTCATGCCCTCCAGCAGTGCTGGGTGGCGATTTCCATCATCTTGTCACTCCTGTTTAATGCCAGCTGAGGTACTCTGACTGGTGACCTGGAGTACTGATAGTAGGACTTTTCAGCAAGGGACAAATATAAATGTCTACTTTTATATATGGATAAAATTCCAGTGGGATGTGAAGCTATCTTGCATTCTTGATCATGTTGCAGGTGTGTTATTTCTCTTCTATGTCTGAATGCTACGTATCCCTGAAAGGCATCTGTTTATTTGTCTAAAAATACCAATCTGGACTGCACACCAGTCTGAAGAAGAGGAGCAGCAGTTTTTCATTTCTAATACAATGAACAAAATGTTTCCCTATTTGCAGCCAGCACTAGAAATTCCCCTCCATTCTGCCTGTTGACAAGGCACATTGAGGCTACTCATGGGAACTAATTGCTTTCAGGTGACACAAACAGATTTCCAACATAAAATCATCAGGAGATGAAAACAGTAGGGCTTTTCAATGGACAGTGTGAGCCGTAACATCCTCAAAAGAACAAAGATATACCGTATACAACTTTATTTCTGGCTGATGGGACTCTTAAAGAGACTATTATTTAATTTTTTCAGAATAAAGCTCTGTTCCCTTGGAGACAGAATTAGCTTGATATTCCAGTAAAGGGACAGCAGAATGAAAATAACCAAAAGAGAAAATTGTCTCAAGCCAGGAAAAGCATCCCTGGTCAACTTCAGTTCCATTTGTGTCTTTGTTTTTCTGATCCCAGCTCTACGCATCCATACAGTATTCCCTGCTTCCACTGCCTGCACATTTCCTTCTTACACCTCAGTTTGACTGGCAGACCCTTGCCCAGCCATGCCAATTTTCTGCTTTCCCTGTTTGATTTCTTATACATGGAAATGGAGAGCTCTTGTACTCTATGAAAGGTGTCCTTATAGAGTGTCCAGTTCCGTTATTTTCTTCTGTCCCTAAGGGCAGTTTCCAGGGAATTCCATCCACTAATTCTTTAAACAGGTGGAAATTCTCTTCCGAAGTTTGGGGTCCTGACTTTGATCTTAGCCAGGTTTGTATTCCTCAAGATAATGAACTCAACCAAGGTGTGGCTGCTGCAGCCCAGACCGCCTCTGATCTTAACCTCTTTGATGTGTTCAGCTGCATTTGTGAGAACTGGGTCCAGTAACGCTTCTCCTCTAATTGTTTTTTCTAACACATGGACCAGGAAGTTGTCTGCAACATGTATCAGGAGTCTCCTGGATTACTTACAGTCTGGTGAGTCTTTTTCCCAGCAAACATCCAGATTGCTGAAGCCCTACTTCAGGGTGAGTGACTGAGAAAGTGATGTAGTTGAAGCAAGGAGGCCTCATCAACAATTTGCACATATATAATAAACATGTTTATTTGATTTTCAGGCACTATAAATAAATCCGTAAAGCCCAATGAGAAATAACTACATCAATTTTAATTGAATTGTACAATTTAAGTAGATACAGTTTGAGTAGCAGTAGTACAAACTGATAAAATTTCAGTAGAAGGATCTATCTGTTATTTTACTCTTTGTTTCAATTCAGGCAATAATAAAGTTCTTCCTCTGTCCTAACAAAAGCATGAATCAGATTTTGTAGCACGCAAGACCTCTGTCACAGTTTCTGGAATTCCCAGAGCCCTCTGCTTTGCCTTTATTGACACTGTGTATGAGAAGGCACTGTCAGACCTCTGGTTCCTTCAGAAAGTTGTTTATGTTGCACTCTTGTTGGAGCTACCTCCAAGTCAGTGCTTTGGTAAAACTTCACTAGGGAGTCACTAAACAAACAATCAAGAGTGATAAACCCATAATCACGTACATTTAAATTATACAATAGTGCAATGAATCCCACCTTTGCTCTGTTGAGCAACACGTATTGATAGGCTGAGGAGGAAGTACACACACAAAAATTCTGTTGCTAGAAAATAAATGGATGTTTCTTTGATGAGTAAAGTGTACTTGAGCTCTGTAGAACACAAGCTGAAGCTGTTTTTCAAACTATTGGCTCCCCAAACTGAATCTTAGATTTGAAATTCAGACTGTCTTCTTCCGACCTAACAGCTGTAATTATTTTGCAACCGGAATGTACATTCTTACTAAAGTACAGACCAAAATTTCATTCAATTTCTTGTCTTTCAGCAGAAAGAAAAAGGTAACAGCTTATAAGTCAGTATTCTTACCTGTCAGCTGCCTATGAACAAAAACTCCTGTGTGCAAACCACACTCATATCGTGACCTAAAAGAGATGCATTTTTGAGGTAATGTTTGTGAATTTATTTGGTGCTTACAATGGTGCGCTATATGGGCAGTGTATTACTTGAGTTATAACTGCTAGTGTATTTCTTATCTTTGAGTTGAAATATATTGTGGATATATTTCACTTCCAGCATATCAAGGGGAAGCACATAATGTCCTTCCCGCTTAAGGCTAGACACAGTTTTACTGGCATTCCAAGTAGTATTTGAATAAAGGAAAGACAATCATAGGTAAAAGTAACTTTTTCCCAACTCGGTGATGCTGCACTTGCAATCATGAGATTAGTAGATCAGTTTTTAAAAGTCCAGAAATTTTCTCGAGTCTGCCTCTTAATAATAGATGAGACATAAAGGATACCTTTGAATAAGCATTTTGGGAGCATACCTCTGGCAAGGGGACACTGCTGATATTGCTCTCTATGAACTACTTTCTTTGTGTAGGGATTTTTTTAAATTATGTTTATGATAATCCAACCAGCTCCCTCTGTCTTGCTGGAGTTCAGGGATTTCATATTTGCATCTTGATATATTTTTCATTTATTGGCTCAGATCTACATAGCACAGCAAACCTGTAGAGTGCAAAGACTATTCTTTGGCAGTAGTTTATTTCACAGAGTAGAGCTATCTATTTCTATCAGAGAGTTTGTTTGTAAAACCAAGCTAGCTATAGAGATAAGGGGTCTGATTCTGCTCTTGGCTGTCTCAATATTCTGCT
>JAOWBP010004023.1:8950653-8969013 GCA_028571105.1 Tragopan temminckii
TCTTTGTGGCCCTCTGCTGGACTCTTTCCAAGAGATCCCTGTCTTTTTTGTACTGGGGAGCCCAGAACTGGACACAAATGTGATAAAGACATACTCTGAGATGTATGTAGATGGAAGATAGTACATAAAAGATCATTTAGGAATGGAAAAGTATAAAATATCTTTTAGTAATCTATAGTGTACATACATATATGTACCTCCGTGTAACAGAATTCATGTATATTTTATAGATTCTTTAATATGCTGCATAAAAGATAACCTAGGAAATTTCCATAAGTTTCTGAAAGGATTTCAAACTTTGAGAGAAAGAAGCATTTTATACAAGATTATTTCCTCATCTCTTTGTGACAGGATTCTTCAAGAGTTGTACTTGGTGATAGATGTTGTTGAGGAATGAAATATGTTCATATTATCTAATTTTATTATAGTGATTGCTAAATGATCATAGAAGTTTTATTGCTCAGCTGTTCTCAGCAGAGAAGTTTAATCTCCCTCAGACAAAAATAAGTTGATGGTGAAATAATTTCAGCTAGGTATTTCCTTCTGTCATGTCTTCAACCATGAAATACATTCGTTTTCCCTAGAAGTCAACATGAAGTTTTACCTTCAGTTAAAGAAACCAGAAGTCACGGAGTTAAACCCTAATTCTTGAAACCTACTCAGATAGTGATGGATGGTTGCTGTAGTATAGATTCAAATGCTGGCTCGGTCACACAAGCTCTAATACAAAGAAACTCAAAGAAAGGGGAGTATGGAGAGCCACACAGGCTATCTCACCAATCTCAATCTAAAAGCAATCTGGCCGTGCTCACACAGGACAGATCTGGCAAGTCTGGATGAGGGAGAGGTGTGCTAGCTCAAGGAAATGTTGTAAGGTGCTGCTTTACCCTGTCCAAATAGTGATTTTAGCAATGCTGACTGCTATTACGTGATTCAAGGCTCTGAGCTGCAGTATACAATCTGGAGGTACCTTTGCTCCACAAATCCTTTATGCCCTCACATCTGCATGTTAGGACTGCGAGGTCTTTGGGCACAGCCTTTCTGTCAATGTACTTTTGTACTACAGTTTATCTGACCTCAGCAGAGTCGCGTTGCTTGTGGGTGGCAATAAATCCTTGTCTGACTAATGCAGCTTTGCTGCAGCTGGTCATGACTCCATAAATGCACTGGTTTCCATTGCTGTTAGGTAGTTAATTCATTGACTTCAACCTAATAAACCTCTAGGACTTGATCCATCCTTCCCTACAGAGTCTCTTTCTGCTGATGTATCACAACAGCAGTGATCAAAAATCCTTCCCTCCCTAAATCTACACATTGAGGAATCAAAAGAACTGTGGAGAGCTGTGCCTTTGCCCATCAGTTCCTCCCTCAGTCAAACCAGACTGCATAGATTGACAGTACAATAAATATGAGTTGTATTTTGGGTGAGGCTTCTGCCTGTGGGTGGGGGAGAGCACAGGTCATTGAGTGTGAAGAACTTATTTTCACAGTCAAATAAACAGTAATATGTAAGTTGGGTTTGTCTTGTTCCATAAATATGTGAGTATTCAAGCCACAGGAGGAGTAGAAGACAAGCTGGCACTGCCTATCAGTAAATGATGACTATGGGGAAGTAAGAGATGGCATCCCCTAAATAGGAGGAAGTTATTCACTGCATGAAGCTGATGGTGCTACCAACTTATATCCCTGCCTGCTTGCCCTGAAGATGACCCAAAGCAGAGAGCAGGACTGCACAGCAGGGAATAAAAAGGTTAGGCAGGCATGAACTGGTCACTACTGTGGGACATGGAGCTGCAGCCTGTGGCAGGCATTTCCACTGTAACAGCAGCATATGTGGTATCAGCTCTCTGCCACCTGTCTCTGCTGTGAGATTTCCTGTGTGACAACTTCTGAAAAAAAATCTGTTCATAAACTACAAACCTTGCCATATGGCTGCTATACAATGAATTGAGGCACGTAGAGATGTTTCTTCTGTTGCCTGGTGCTTACCACCCCACAGAAGTTTTGTTTTTGCTTAATCCGCTACATAACAAAAAAGATCTTAAAGTCTTACATCTCTGGGCTTCATTAAGTCAGTCTCTGCTCAGACAGACTGGGCTGAAGATGTATGTTAAGCAAATCAGAAGGAATATCTGAATGCATCCAACCGAAACCGATTTGTTTTCCAAGCTTTATTTATCACTCCTGACACATACATTTCAGAAGTGTTATACTGCAGGAACTTTTATTCTAAGGCTTCTGTGTAGAAGCAGTTGCAAGATTAAGGGTTGCTTGTTAGAATGTTTTTCTCTGAGAGAAAGTTGTAGACGTAAGGAAGTGCTAGCTGTATAAGCCCTTGGCAGTGGATGCATGTACGTAGTCAGAAAATTTGTATCTTGGATCCCTAGTGGGAGTCATCAGCTCTCTCAACTAAATCCTGCTCAACAACCCTCCAATTACTGTATTTTGCATAATAATGAGATGGCAAAAGCAAGCCACTATTTAAAAATGGCGTGTGATTGTCCCAACCTCAGCCGGACCTGCTGATGCTGCAGTGTGGGAGTGTGGTTGTACACAGTTTCCTCTGCATCATCATGGGGGATAAGAAGGCAGAGGAATTCATCTATAGCAGAGAAATGAGGATGCACTGAACCAGCCACCTCCTCTGCATCAGAAGGTGAAGTCTTACTGTAACGAAGATAAGAGGAATTGAGTAACTAAGTGCAGTTCCAACTTGGCTGTGATCTCCCTGCGTACTCTGACCGACCAAAGGGATGCCTCAAAGTGCTGACTGAGGGCTGGAAGAGGAAGGGTGTCCAAACTTGCAGGTCTGTAGCAGACCAGTACGTTTTTTCAGCAGCTCAAGCCTTATCAAATGCTCAGGAACTATTTGCAGGAGACTATTCTCCAGATAAATGTAACCATTCTTTCTGCTGACCTCAGACTATGGCAAAACACTTTTGAAATCCTGAAATATCTGTTGTCATTTCAGCTTCTGACTGTAATTTTGGACAAATTGGAGATTTTTTCCACTGGAACTCATTTAGCCCCACAGCTGTCATTGTTCTAGCGCAGACTCATTTGCCCCTTCTATCTAGCGTTTTAATTTAAGGACTGGAGATTTTTCTCCCCGTCTTTCAGTAGCTACCAACAGACTGCTCTTGCTCGGTTGCACCGGGAGGTGGCATCGTGTCAGCCCTGAAAAGAGGTGGCAGCCGCTGGATGGCAATTAGCAGGGGCTGCGGAACTGCTAGGAGCCAGCCTTGGTGTTCATACACTCTGAAAGGCTGCTCCCAGAATAACAACAACAACAAAACTCCAAACAGCTTTTTTGGATTTCAACGCATTTCAGTTCTTCCTTCTCGTGTTTCACAGTTAGCTGTGAACATTGAGTGCCATACAATACTTGAGTACTTGAGCTGTGACGTTGAGTATAGTCAAGCCTTATCAAGCTTGTAAATTGCTGCTGTGTTTGTCTTAAATCACTGTTTTATTTATCTAGAAGTAGATGTACTTATGACTAAGTTTTTGTATAGCTTCATCTTGTACTTGCAGTACCAGAGAGTAATATTTCTCCCAGCTAAAAGGCATTCTATTAAACCATAGCTAAATTTAAATGATTAAAAAACGAAAATGTAGAGAGAAAAATGAGGACTACTTAATGGAGCAAAACAGATCAGAGCTCAGCCCAGTGATCAAATTGTATGTTACTACCTTTTTCTGAATCACAGGCTCTGAGGTACAGCTTCCAGAATAGTACCTGGGGAATGTACTCTGACTGCTCTGGTGCATTCATGAGAAACAGAGCACAGAAAATCTGAATACAGATCAGAGAGAGCAAACAATGTTGTCTCAGTTAAGACCTGTGGTTCATACGAGGCAGAGTGTAGAGTATTGTCAAGAATTCAGGATTATGTTTTAGATACCTACTGCTACAATTCGGGATGTCTGGGCTGTCTCCCAAGTCTCTATTTTCCATAGAAAATAGGAATGCAGTCCTGGAGGAAGCAGCAAAAATGACAAAGTCCCTCTGGAATCACAGCAAATAGACAGTCATGGAGATAGAGGTTCTGTGAGTCCTCTGATAGGAAGCAGAGAAGATAAAGAGACACTCTTTCATCAAAGGGAAACCTCTTTGCCAAGTCTGTCTCCTCTGACTCAGGCACCATATGGTCTATTACAGGAATGTCAAGATACTTTGTTCCTAATTCTTTCCTTATGACTTTCAACAAGTCCTATACCTGGGGAAGAATAACTGTACATATCAGTACAGGTTAGGGGCTGACCTACTGGAGAGAAGCTTTGCAGGGGTCGACCTGGGTGTCCTGGTGGAGAGTGGGCTGACCATGAGGCAGCAGCATGCTCTTGTGGCCAAGAAGGCCAATAGTATCCTGGGAGGCACTAAAAAGATTGTGGCCAGCAGATCGAGAGAGGTGATTCTCCTTCTCTACTCTGCCCTGGTGAGGCCACATCTGTCCAGTTCTGGTGTCCTTGGTTCCAGACAGACAGAGAACTTCCGAAGATAGTCCAGCAGAGGACCACAAAGATGATGAGGAGCCTGGAGCATCTCCTGTATGAGGAAAGGCTGAGACACTTGGAGAATACTGAGAGGGGTTCTATATTCATTTACCTACCTTATACTAGAACCTTATAGAGAAGTAAATAACATCTCTTACTTAGCATCTGCTTGACAAACTGAGACAGATTCTTCTTGTCCCTCTCTTGTTAAGGTAGAAACTATGACACTCAAGTCCAGGAGCACAATCTTGCTGTGCAGAGGAAAGCAGCAGTGCCTCCTGAAGCCGCTGGTACAAATGGCAGCTGGAGAGAAGCCTTGCTTCTAGGCCAGCACACATCCTTTTGTAGCAGTCCTGGTTCTGGTTATGGCCACAGCAAATGCTGCAGGAGTCTGAACTACGAGTTCTATGGATAACGATCTGGGTATTTAATCAGAAGGCAAATGTTGCTTTGAACACTGATGATGGAGCCCCAAGCAGCAGAAATTAAAGATTCAAAAACACATTTGTTGGTATCAGTATAACTAAATGATAGGGGGGAGAATACAATTCTGCAGGAGATGGCTTTGGCATGCAGCCTCTCTCCTTGCTCCAAACTGCTGGCAGCAGCCTGGCTGGGTTACTTGAAATGGGATTTGATTATGGTCTGCCAGCCAGAGCCTCCTCTGCTGCGCCTGACTACACAGTGTGTCAGGATGAATTCACTGCAAAGGATACTGTGTTGAAGTCAAGAGGGTTGCACTAAGAACAAAGTCAGCCCATCATTAAGCTATTTTCAGGGTGAATTAAGTGCTGATGTAGGCAGGCACAGGTCCCAGTGTAATTGGCAGAAGTTTTCTGGGAGACTCAGGCCTGCCGTCCTGGCAGTGCCCTACCCTGGGACCTGACAAATGGTTCAGTGCTTCTTGTCACATGACAGTTCTCTGCAGACAGATGTCAGTGAGGACAAGTATCACAAATGTTTGTAGCTGTGGAGAAAACTTCACAAATTTAAGCAGAATACGTCTCTGATAACTACTCTTTCTTGGGACTGCAAACAATATGGATAACTATGTCTGGGATCAACATGTAGTTATCCCAACAAAGTCACTTACGTTGCTACCATAGCAATGTATCTGTCAGTTCCATTTTGTCACTGATATTACAGAGGCATCTAGTTAATTTACTTGTCTCATCATCCCAAATTGCCTTCTATTCCAACCTGGCTAGCACTCATTGCCCTTCCTTCCCACTGTTCTCACTGTCTGATTAGGACAGCTTCTGCATATCCATGCTGAGCTATCAGAGTGGAGATCAGAACACATGAAGCCAAATACATAGAGCAGTCTAGTGAAATCTGATTTAAAATTAAATATATATATATATTATTTAATATATATTAAATATATATACATATATAAACTCAGATATTGCTCCAAATGTTGCATCATTTTTTGCAACTGTTTTTAGATGAAAAAAAGGAGCTATTTTCAGAGTTATCTACTACAAAGCTTTGGGGCAATGTATTGATCAGATATAGAAATTGGAGGGCCTAGCTGCAAAATGGAGGCTCAAAATATTCCATGAGGTCCCCAGCAGTATTCTAGTTTTGGTTTTTGTTTTTTGTTTGTTTGTTTGTTTGAGATTGCCTTCTAGGATTGTTTTCTAAGATTTGGTGCTCATTTTTCTTCTTTTCTGCAGAACAGAAGGTTTTGAAAAAGAAGATCCAACTTTGGCTACTAAATCTCTATCTCCTAATGTATAACAGCACAATATCATTTCCCCATAGGCAGCGGAAGCCAGTGTCAGGAACAGATCTGGACAGGAAAAAAGATAACAGTGGAGTGGCATTTTTCTAGATCCTAACAACAAATCAGGTATTAGTGTTTTTAGTGATAGTAGGCATGATATTTTGCTGAAGATCAGTTGTTCAGTGGGAGGCTTCTGTCTTTTGGTATTAATAAAACTGAAATATGGATCACAAAGCACACAAATAAAGCTCTTCCATTATCTATTTTGCAAAACTTCATGCAGACAATGGCTTGAAACCACACCCAGGGTCTGTACAAGCTTCTGCTTTCCAGATAGGCTTACCCTCTGTGGATAGTGTCTCTTGAATACAGCTTCTGCAGTCATTGCAGTCTTACTATGCTGAGCTTTTCTAAAGGGGAGAAACATAAGTATTAATCTGTAAACAGTATTGAGATATTCAGTCAATAAGTGAATGGCTGAGATTGTACGTGCTGAAGTGCAGTTCCTGGCATTTGGGATTTCTCAGAGAATGCTGTGAAAAAGGGTTTTATTATTCAAACTAACTGTTCTTTCAGAGATCATGGCAGAAGGGGGTGGGTTTATTCCCTGAACTGAGGAAATTTCAGATGGTAAGTAGTGTATGATGGAGAGACCACAAGTGGAACCCAGCCAGGTTTTGATTATGCCGGTTCAAATCAGCACAAAAGAATCAGTGACCTGCTGGATTTAAATGCTCAGCTTTACTGGCCTGATTCTACCTTTTATGTTAAACCTCATCAATGCTTCGTTTGCCCTTTGCCTGATTGAGGCTATAGAGAATGAGCCAAGCACACACTGTGGCTCAGGAGATGCAGCACTGCTGGTGTCAGGAAAGGCCCATCCCCTCCTCCCTCTGTAGGATTTGACTCTGGATGCACACACATCTATGGGACAGCCCTGGGAGGTGGCAGCTTTCAAACTGTCCTGATTCATGTGTAAGCACCCATCTCTTACACATCTGCAGCCCTGGTCAGCTATTATGATAGGTGACTGAGATACATGAATGTGAGAAGCAAAGGAAATAAACAGCAGAAACATATTTACTTGTGTGCGTGAATTTACCATACCCAGAACAGATGCAGTGCATACAGCTTTACCTGCTGAATGAGGACAGGCGTGGGAGACACTGGGATGTCACAGGCATGTTTATATGACCACAGTTCACACCTCTTTTTTTACCCGCCTGTAAAATGAGATGTCTGTGATCCAGTTGTGGGAAATTAGGCTAAAAAGCACACCCTGAGTGCAACTAAGTACAACTCTCTGGCAGGCCAGGCAGCATCAGCTTTGCAATGACTGTAACTTGACTTTCAGTTCAGAATAAGAAGGCTTCCAGTAACTCAGCCATCACTCCATCCATTTCCTTTGCCCAGGGCTGTGCAGGATTTGTAAGGGATTTGGAATTTACTTTATATCCTGTCTTGTATTTAATTTTATAGACTTACATGAAACACTTTTCCATGTTTGTACATACTTTGATGTAAATGAGGGAGAACAAGAAGTCTAGTAAGATAAAATAGTCATTTAAAAGGACTGTGTATTTAAATAAAGACAAGACAGCTGATCTCAGCACAAGAGAAACAAGAGTGATGCTAGGCAGAGTTCCAAATTCTGCTAGACTCCATACAGAAACTGAGTTTTAACAATTTTCCTCTTAGCTGTTCGGCACTGAACAAGACAGCATTTCTGAATCTGCTTTTGTAGAATGAGATAAATGTAGCCATTCATCTACTTTACTAAGTTTGGGCAGATTTCAGTCCTCTCTGAACTATGGGCCTGATTCTCCTTTTCCTCAAATTGCAATCAGCCATAACGCTGTTAAAGCTCAGTTCAAGTGAAAATAAAAAGGACATTTTCTCAGCGTCCATGAAGTAGAATGAATCTATCGTTTCTTTTGGTGTTGATTCCTTGGTAGCTGGGGGTGACTTTTTCTCTGCAACAACTTTCAGATTTTGTTGTGACGTGCTTTGTCAAAAGGCAATTAAACCACAATGTTTGTCAGTGTATTCTACAACCTTTCTAATGCCAGCGCAACTTCTGCAGAATTTGTTTAATACATTCATCCAGTTATTTAATCTTTGTGCTGAAGGTGCTTAACCACCTAGTCTCAAGTATTTCTTACACTGCAGTTCCTAATGAGATAGGAGAAATAATTTATGTGTAAATGGTATTGTTAGCTAAGAAGTTATGTGCAGATTTGTACATGTGCATAAATGCACTCTTATACAACTTCTGCTCACAGCACAGAAGGGAAGAATGTGGCATATGTGTATTTCCACAAATAAGGATGAAGATTTTTTTAAGCTTTCCATAAATAAACTACAACTGGGAGCTAAGAATGAAGCAGAATTTCATTATGAGGGGGATTAATTGTCTAAATCTCTGAGGAGAACAGGGTTGTTCTAGACATGGAAATTATTTTTTTTACTATTATACTTGTAATATTAAATGTAGTTGGATCAATATGACAGGCTGGTTGGTAAATATACGCAGTTCTTGACTGTGCTTTTCTCTTGCTAGTTCTATTGTGTTGTGTTTTAGATGCATCTGTGTCTCCAGTTGTGTTTAGTGATCAGTCTAAGAAGCACTAAAAACTGTCTCCCATGTACCTGAGTTATGGTTGCATGGGTGAGAAAGATCTCCAGTTTATGAATGTCCCCTAAGCCCAGCAGAGCTCCTGGCAGCCTTGCTGTTCATGAAATCTATCTTTGTCACAAATAGCAAATCATGGGCTATGGAATATCGCAATCTCATTATGGGATGTCATCCTGCAGCACAAATACATTATTCTCAGTGGATTTACAGACAGTCTAGCCAACGTTGCCACCAGAACATGACAGATGTACTGGGTCCAGATTTACACTGAAACATGATTTACGCTTGTCAGGACAGTGGCAAGAACAGGCTGCAGAGAAGACTAGAAATACTGTCGAGTTTCTCCTTCATGGTTCCTTAGACACCATAATCCCTGTCCTAAAGCATGAAGAGGGGGAGGGAGAAGCTCTCCCTTGCTCTTTCAGTTACAGAAGAGTGTAGGGAGTAATATTCTACTCAGAATTTCTGACTGTGGAGCCTGAGCTGTGCCTTTCATTTAATCCAAGAACTGGTCGCCCTAAGAGGGGGAAACATAAATTGTCTGGGAATGATGGTAAATCAAACTGAAACAGGGAAATCTGCTCTGTGAGAGCCTAAAATAAATGTGAGCAGACCTTCAGGCATCTGTGAGATGAGACAAATGAGAAAGGAAATGATCCACTTAGAGCTAGAGGAGTCCAGTTATCATAGTACCTTTGAGCGGATGGCAGAAAAGACCTTAGGGGATGTTTGCAGGGAAATGAAATAAATGCCACCCACAGAGCCTGCAGGACTGATGGGACTCAGTATCATGTTAGCCTTGTTGGGGAAAGCTGGAAGTCACCGTTTCTGGGACACAGAGAGGAGTCCTTCACTGCTTCTTAATGAAGGACGGCAATTAGAAAAACCTTACACATGCATATGAGGTGGGAATGTGGGGTACTGCAGGGAAGAGGACACGCTCTGTTTTCTGGAGGAAGAAGCAATGAGGGGTGCCCTGAGGGAGCAGGGGAGTAAAGGATCTTGTCTGAGATGTAAGCAAAGTCTGCAGAGAGAAATGTGAGTTGTGGAACTTACCCTGTCATCTCAATTGAGATCTAACTGATGAAAGATGATACACTTAAACTTTTGCCTAAGGTTTGGATGGCCATGCCTTCCCAAAGCACAGTACTCTTTCACATGAACAGCAGTCCTCAGTGACATGCTGAAGTGAGCTCTCGATCCAATTTCTAAGTCTCCCTGGTTCAGCGGTCCTCTAGCCCAGCAGAAGGTAAGCAAAGCAGAACATATTTCCAGCCAGGAACTAAATGCCTAATTTCCATTTCTCAGCTATGGGCATTTAAAGCCTAAAGGCTTTCTGAGTAGTGTCTGTGAAAACCAGGGCCTTTCCAATCCAGAGGGATTGTTTATGGCTCAGGTCTGCATAAATCCAGTGCGTAAATTTCCCATCTGTGAAATTTTAATGGGCAAACCTTGGAAATAAGAAAGTTCTGCATGGCTTTGCAGTAAAATCCAAGACTCACAGATTTATGTTTTAAATATGAGATCTCCTCTGTATGAAGTCACAGTCAACTACAAGGTGAAAAAAGTGGAAAGAAAATGAAAATTAAATGAAAAAAAAGCCAAGCCTGGCATGAAAGCGAAAATCTGTTGACAGATTACACTTTTTTCTTTTTTTTTTTTCTGTGGTCACCAGTGCAAATTGTCTGGTTCCTTGGATAGATGTGAGTAAGGAAGATGACCAGTTGCTCCTGTGTTTCTACTGGAGATACTTTCTATTGCAGTGTTCACGCCAATACTGATTCATGCTGAGCTGTAAGAATTAAGAATAAGGGAAAGAACTCTTGAAATGCTGAAGAAAAAATTCCTACCAAAAAAAAATTGATAGTGTTGCCTATGAAATAGCAATATAACGTTCATTTACAAGTGCAATATTACAATATTATATACTTCTTCTCTCTAAAACACAGCAGGCTTGTATTCATTGTTTTCCTAACCCAGAGAGATGGAAAATCACACGCCTACCTGGGAAATGAGCATATCTAATGACAAAGTAGCTGCAGAAGCAGCGTGTAGACGTTGCTGTGTCTCATTAGGTCAGACTAGAGAAAATCTCCAAATTAGATCTCTACAGCCAGTATTGCAGCATGATTGGTGTGGGTGCTGTACAAGGTACGAAGCAGGGCTCTTCTCCAGCCAGCCCCCAGTACTCACCTCCCCAGCTGCCATCTACTTAGCCCAGCACCCAGAGCTCATCCGCTACATCAGCAGCAGAGCAAGGGCAGGGACCCAGTGCATGGGAAGAGTCCTGCTGCTCAGCAGCCAGGCTGTAGAAAAGGGCTGCTATGTTGCTCAAGGCTGTTGTTCAGAGTCCAAATCTCAGATCCCAGTAGATCCAAACACCCTCATCTCTGTACTGCCTGCAGTGCTTTGCCGGCAGTGCCTGCTTCTGTTGTGCTTTCTCACTTAAGCTGATGCTTCGTTACTTCATCCTGAGTTCTGCTTCATGGGAACCCAACACAGCCGAGTGAGGTGAGATTTACCTTAAAGTCTTCAGTGCATGTTAGATCAAATCTAGAAAGTGCTAGTGAGTTACCAGTGAGTTTTGCTGTGAAGTTTGTTGTCTGTAGTACAAGGAAAAGCTATGTTTTATTTATGGGTGACAGGCCTGTGAATAAATACAGTTAATAGTGCTCATACTCCCAGCACTTACTGCTGCTCCACAATAAAAGTGAAGTATTTCATGACAGTTAGAAGTATGGCAAGGCAAAGACTGACATTTTGAGACTCTGGAAACTTCCTAGGTCTTTCACTCTAGGTGGATATGTGTATTTCTAATGGCTGTGGCTAAAGCATGACTTCAGGAAAGCTTCAGTACTTGATTTTGAGAAGAGATGAGAAAAATATCTGCAGAGTTATCCAGAATGGTCGAGAGTGATCAGACTCAATTATGGTGAGACTGCAGGATAATACCTACCCTGTCCCTTATGTCTGGAGTCTCACAATATTAAGTTTGAATACGTAGAAGGATCCCTAAAACCGTTCATCTGTAAATCAACCCATGACAGATGATAAAAATGTAAGATTTCTACGGGCCTTCCATGTGGATAGTGAAAAAATAAACTAAAATTGTGAATTTCGGTTCTTTGAAAGTCTCCTTTTCTGCAGCACTGACAGGAAAGCGATGCTGAGTGAGTGTGTGTTCGGGACATCCATCTGCCATGCTGGCCTGTATTGCCTTGTTTCTTTGTTGTTTCTTTTCAGACTCTTGCCCTATGCTTCTGTGTGTGCTCTCTGAAACAGAGATTGTCCTTTTGACTTGTTTGGTTTTTTTTTCAGCACATAAACAGTGGTGTTTAATCTCACGCATTTGGCTGCTGGCAATAAAACTGATCAGATCTGATCTGTTTATAGGGAAGGGTTTCCTGTTCTGAAGATGTGACAAATGAAAGAATTTAGGGAATTCTCTTGCTCTACATCCTGCTCTAGGGCACTTACCCGCATGACTATATTAGTGCAACTGTATGTGAGGCCTGTGCTAAGAAATGCAATAGGGGACTTATCTGGATTTTAGAAAAGTAAAATGACTGAAGAATGAAAATATATATACATGGTTAGCCCACTGAGCAGATTCTCAGGCTCAAGAGCAACTGGAGGACTTTGTAACAGCAAGTGAATGGAAAAAAGTAGTAGGACTGGACTGAGTGTGCATTGCTGCTCAATAGTTGGTATTCTGAAATATAGCCAGGAAGTGATGCTCTGAAGTCTTATCTTCCATTAACTTTCTCTATCACCCTATTACAATAATAAAGCTTCCTATCCACTTCGTGAGAGCCAGCCGTCTTTGTTCTGAGGGGAGCAGCTGGTGGTTAAGGGAGAGCAGGAGCACCTGAATAGGTGGAGGTACAAATCTGGATCAGCAGAGACTGGACAGGACAGGGGAGTTGTAAGACTCCCTTTCAGTGTTTCAGTTTGCTGTCATGCTTCACAAGCACTGATCTACTTGTTTGTTTCATCTCGTGCAGAGCAGAGTGCAAGGGGATGGGTGCTCTGATGCCTGTGATGGGCTGAAGTTGATAAATCTTAGTTTGCTAATCTCTGCAGCAGGGAAAAGTGTCAGTTGAGGTAACATGCTAACATGCATTTTGTCTCAAAGCCTCTCCAGACAGAGGTGTGAGAGTGGCTTTTGTTCGGCCACAACGAAGAGTAGAATAGTCATGTATATTTGAAACATGTACTGAAAGCAAGGACTGATCCTCCCTGCTAAATCCAGAGAAATTCTTTTGATCTCAAGGAAAATTGCTTCTGAAATCTTCTGATATCTCAAAGTGAAGTTAGGATCAGGTCTTGCAAGGTATGTTATGTTAGCAAATTAATTTTCATTTGATTCTGCCTAGGTGAGCCACAAGAATCCAGCCATCCCTGCAAATGTGTGTTCTGACACCGGTAGAATCGTCCTTCCCTGTCTACTACTTCTCTCCTGTCCTGAGTTGATTTGGACACAAATGACATCAGTTGCTCCCAGAAAGATTGCTGCCAAGGTAAGTGGATGTGGCAGAGCAGAGAAATTGCACAAGGACCTTGCATGTGTCTGCTTACCTCATGTTCTTACTTCACACATAACTACAGAGCATCTGATGGCTTCTAGGTATTAATGAAATTCAAAGATGTTTGCAGGCTGTCATTGCCTGCCACATGACTACTTTTCCATCCTACCCTTAATTTCTTTAACTGAGCAGGCATGGATTCCTGCATTTACAGTGCCAAATTCTGGTGGAACATCCCAACACAGCATAAACATATTGGAGAAGGCAAGAAAATGTAGTTAGAGAAACGTGCCAGTGAGAAAATGACTTTTAACTTACCCTGACATCTTCATTGCCTGGAGCTATATGGGGAGAACTGCTGAGAGCAATCCAAATGTTGTAATAAATCATGCTGGTGTTATGGAGATGGACAGACAACTGATTGGCTGATTAATCTTTTGGCTATAATATGCAGTCATCAGTGTCAGCTCCCTAAAACACTGCAAGGCAGAGTTTCTATTACAGCTTTGCTGCTGGAAATTGAGTAAACATACCTAAAACAAAACAAAGAAAGAAATCATGGTTCATTAACAATAACTGAGCAGAACTGAGAAAGTAAGAGCAGGAAAGCTCTAGGAATCAAGAGCTATTACCTATGGAGAGCATAGATAAAACCAGACAGCGCCACTGTGCATTATAGCCAAAATGTTGGTCAGATGAACATCTATCCATCTCTGCAACAATCTTGCATTACGGTTCTGCCCATCTCTGCTTTTCTGTGACACAGAATGCAGCAGACGTCAATGACTCAATAAATTTTGTTTGTAATATCCCTGAGTTACCCTGGCTGAAGGCATGATTTATTGTAGTTTTATCCATAACGTTTAGCAGCTAAATCCTATGTCTATTTTACTCTTCCATGAGCAGATGATAGTCTTTCTTGTGCGTACTCTAAGTCTTCATTTCCTTCTCATCCAGAAGCGTGTTATTACGTGCCCTGCATAAAGTCGTCAAAAGAACTTGAGAGATGGCTGGTTTGCTCAGTTTGATTTTCTGCAGAAGGGCAGGTCCTTTCTTTAAACTTTGGAGCAGTGTTGTACAGGCATCCCCAATTCTCCCAATTCCCTCAGAATGAAGAAGCCTGCTCTGCCCACCTTATGACACTGTTTGAAGTCAGACTGTATTTGTCTGTTCATCAATGGAAAAAAATCTGCACTGAATTGCTATCAAACTGAGCTCACAGCCATTGTCTATTTTCCCTCACTTGCCTCATTTCCTTCAGTTCAGCACTGTGTATCCTTTTATTTCCTGTTTACATAGGGCCTACCTGCCATACATGAGTCTAATACAAACAATAAAAAGAGCAAAATTTACAACTGAGTTGCTGAGGTATCTAAAGCTGTTCCAGTGTATTTTCTGATAATGAAGCTGATGTCTCAGTAGAGCTTTTGTTACCCCAGTCAGGATAATGAAAATACAAAATAGCTGTATTAAAGCATCTTTATACTACGGCAAAGACAGTTCTGAGATTGTTTCCCTGCCATGCCCTTGCCCATAAGCATGTTTGACTACACGCAATCAGCTTATCTGCACTGTGGAACTATATATACACAGTGGCACGTTCCTGAATGTGGGCATTATGCTGTGGGACCGGATGTCACCAACTCATTCTCTCATGCCACCATGAAAAGTCGGTGGTGGACAAGGCTGTCCCTTCCCTTCCAGCAAGCATCAGGAGAGTGACAAGCTCCTTCTTCTGCTCTTCCTGGTTTTCTTGACTGCTTTTGCAGCAGTTATCAAAGTTAATGGGAACTCCAGATACTAGTCAGAGGGGTAGGAGCATGTCTGGGAAGGAGTCCCTGACTCTCAGCGTTGACTGCTGAGCTGCCCCTGGAGGAGAATAGGCCTGGGCCAATCCACTGCAGACCTGCCAGAGGAAGGTTTTCCCATGCTAATGCCCAGTGACTTTAGCTGAGGATTTTATCAACCAAGGGATTCAGTTCTATTTTAGTACTGCAAAGCAGTGTGGGGAAAAAACAACAACAACAAAAAACTAAAAAACCAGCACAATTAAAAGGAACACTTCTGTGAAATTCATCGTGCAAACCAACCTGCAGAAGCAGAAGACAACAATGTAATCTTTTTTTTTTTTTTTTGGTGTTACTGTAACATATTGCCTATGAGAAATAACACGTATCAGCTTCAAAGTAACTATGATACACACACTGAAAGCTAAGTGTATTGAATGGGGAGAGACGGAGATAAAACAGACTGCTCTCCAGATATTATTCAGAAAATTAAAGTGAGTGGATGGAAGATATACATCACAAAAATAATCTATTACAGTCTATGTACTAGAGCAGAACTTTCACCCTTTTAAACTCTCATTAAAATGCAGCTATTTTTGTTTCAAAGGATTAATATGTTGGCTCTAAAGAGGGAGGGAAAATGTGATTCATGGTGTGCTTGGAATTAGATATTGTTAATTGAAAATAACTGTAGGCACTTACAAAGTGCTTTTCACTCAAAATCTCAAAACTTTTTTTTAATTTTATTTATTATTATTATTTTTTTTAATGAAATTCATTCATGTAAAACATCTGCTGAAGGATTGTGTGCAGCAGAATCTCAGAGAGTACTGTGGGAGCTCTGGTATACCTACAGCTAGGCAAGCCTCAGCTATGGGCAGAGGTCTTTTGAAAATGTGACGTCTCGCTGTCACATAGGAACAAAATACCTGCCTGTAAAGATAAAAGGAAATGACTTATGAAGGTTGGGCTACAGCTGAATGAATGTTTATACAGCTAGCTGAAACAAGCCCTCTGGAAAAAACACAGTGGTGCAGTCTGACTTCTGTCTCTGGGAAAATATTCGTTGTGAAATGAGGATCTCATACCCATTGGTGAACTCCTGAACAAAACGAACATAGAGAAGAAATTGTCAGTGGTGTTTGTTGACCACAGTAGCCTTTATGATGCTCTGAGTCCTCCAATTTATCAGAGGGATGTGGGTAGGTTAGGGGAATTCAGAGCGTCACAGTGTCCTCTGCAGTCAGCAGCCACAGCGAAGTTCCCAAAGAACATCAATGAAAGCTCAGAGGTAGGCAGATTGTTTACAGAATTAAGGTCAGCAACACTCAATTCCCCTGCATAGCAAATAATGTCTGTGCTTGGCCGAGGGAAGATGGAGGCACACGCAGTGTAATGGCTTGCCTCAGGTCACAGAAGAATTTAGTCCAGAGCAAGATGAAAAACCTTCCATCATGTCCTTTCCCCCACCCCAATGACAAATGAAAGAGCACTGTTCATGAGTTATGGTAATTTCATAAAGCACAGAGCAAAAGTCTTTAAAATTAATTAAAGCAGAAACAGCTCAGAGAGTGCCCTGTTCTTCCTTGGTCTCTGGAGTATTACAATGGCATCCTGTAGTGGTGTTGTGAGGATTTACAGTTTACTTATACAGTACTGCCACTGACGTGTTGAAGATTTAGCTTTGTAAGCTATTTGTTTCTGAACTCATTGTGACCTACTTTAAGTTTTTTGCTAAGTGGCTGAGATTTAGACTGGCTGGGACACTGATGTAGTCAAATTCACACTTTAGAGGAAAATAAGTCACTGGGATCAATGCTAGGCCAGGAAATTTTGCAGTGTGCCACTGGATGAAATGAATCACTCTGGAATAAGGTTGAGGAGGGCACTATGCACTGAGAAGAAGAATCTGCTTGAAGTGGAGAGAGCAGAAAGCTATTTTTCACATGGCTAATCGATGTGGTAATTCCAGCAGGAAGTCTTGTGACTGATGAGTGCATCTAATACCTCCAAAACTCTCCTGGGAATCAGAGGTGGTGATCATTGATAAGCCATTTCTGCAGGCTTCTGCTGTTCTTTAAGACAAAGGATGGCTTCTCACTGCCCTTCAAGCTTCTAATGACCTTCTTGTACCATCTGCTCGAGCCTACATCTACAGCTCCCACAAATAGAGATAGCTTCCTTTCACACTGTGTCTAGGAGACTGATAATTAGACAGGGAAAGATACAGATCCAAAAATCAGAGAAGACAACTAGACCTAAAAGGATGTATTCTGTACCCAGCTTTGTCTCTGACTTTTCAGAGGAAAAACAAGCTGTAAGCTGCATGTGAATAGGCCAGTAACATTAAAACTTTTGGCTCTGAAGAGGCCTGGGACTGAGAAATGCCATCCAGAAGAAGCTGTTGTTCTCACTTCACTCTGAGCAGCTGTTAACCTCAAAGATTTGTGGAATGGAGCGGGCTGGAGGGAAAACCATTAGGATGGGCAGAGGGCACTACCTGGAGTGGGCTTCTCATAGAATCATAGAATTGAAGGTTTGTGGACAAATCCCTCATACCAGAAACCCAGGGAAGTCAAGGGAATAGCTCTTATTGTTGTCAGCAAGGTCAGAATTTCACAGAGGCCTGACCCTTGACTTTATGTAGTCCAAAATGCAGGTCGTGGCCTCACGAGGGGAGCTCCCACAAACCACGGCAGAGGAGTGATTTTTGTCTCTAAGTTCTTTCATGTGTCACCATGGCTTTTATGACGCTGCCTTCTCTCGTATGTGTGACCTCTTCCCAAGGCTCTGCAGTGAGTTCCCTGCAGAGGCCATTAGTGCCTCTCATGGGGCAGCAAACATAGCAAAAAGGGACAAAGAAACATTTGGGTTTCTCAGGAGCTCAGTTCAACATATTAATAAAACCACTGCTGCTTCCTGGACGAGATACAGGTGGGCATGGAGCAAAGCTGGTCCTCAGAAGGATTTTCAAGCACATGATTGGAAAAAAACAGTCATGTTTTTTCAGTTAGCACTTTGCAAGTGTCCAGAAATGCCATGATCCTCAGAGCTCTGAGTTCACTGCATTACTGAGCTTCCATGTGTTAATTCAGTGCTGCTGCATGCAGCACAGAATCACAGAATCACAGAATGGCCAGGGTTGGAAGGGACCACAAGGATCATAAATCTCCAACCCCCCTGCCA
>JAOWBP010004023.1:8979299-9018158 GCA_028571105.1 Tragopan temminckii
TCCTTTTTTTTTTTTTTTTTTTTTTTCCTTTTTTTTTTTTTTTTTTTTGCATGAAGATGGCGGCGCCTCTCGCCAGCAAGGCAGGGTCCGCCGGCACCAACAGCAAGCCTCCCTTCCCGGAGCTGGATTTCCGATCGGGAGCCAGGGTGGAGGAATTGAATAAACTCATCCAGGAATTCACCAAGCACGACCAGAGGGAGTACGACGATCAGCGAGCCCTGGAGATCCACACGGCGAAGGACTTCATCTTCTCCATGCTGGGTAGGGCAGGGACCGCGCGGGGCGGGGGCGATGCCGCCGGGACCTCGGTGCTGGGCTCCGGGCGGTGCGGCACCGCGGAGCGCGTCCCTGCCGCGGGGGCTCCGAGGGCCGTAGAGAGAGACTCGCCTCCGGGACGCCGTTTTTCCCCTTCCGCTCACCTACCCTTTAGCAGCGGTGTATTTAGAAACGGCTGGGTCGCAGAGCTGGCCGGTGCTGGAGAATCACGACGAGCCCGCAGGGCTGGAGGCGAAGCGAGTCCGAGCCTTTATTGTTTTTATCCCAACTATCAAGGATGTCGGAAACGCAGGTTTATTTAACGCGTTTATTTCTTAGGGAGTTATTAGACCGGCCGGTGCTTGTAGAGGAGCATCCTCTGAACTGCGTTTCTTGCTTGGATTGCAAAACTTGCTGTGAGTGGAGCGAGTTGGATTGTGGCTGGGAGTCCGCATCTGCGTGAAACTTTGCATCGCGGGCAGGGATCCTTAAAGTGGGGGGAAAAGGTGCTGGCCCTTGCAGGAATCACCTGGGCTCTGGCATGACTAAGGCTTATTAAGATCGGCAGTGGGATGACTAACAACTGTGATTCTCTAGGTGTTAATTTCCTGATAAATATTTACCTTATTTTGACTAAGAAATCACTCATGTGAATGAGAGCCCTTGGGGTACAAAAGGATGCTCTTGTATGCGCAGGCTGGATGTTAAATCGGTCTGCCAGATGTGTCTCAGTATCCCAAACATTTCTGTGTGTAAAAAAAGAATGTGGTTAATTGGCAGGTGTGGGCAGGGAGTGGTTCTTTGTGGCTCAGAGGTACCCACAGACCCTTGAAGCCTGATGTATGGTCTGCAGTGAATAACTTGCATCACTTTTCTCATTCGGAAGCACAGAGCTATCCTATAATAATTGCTATTATCCTGCAATAATAATTATTTTCTGTATCGTGGAGGTATCCCATCCCAGAAATAGACCACTTTCTCGGTAGCCATGAGCATACCCATGCTCATTAAGTGGGCATCTACCCATCCAGCTGGTTATCTGGTAAGGTGCTCAGGTAATTGCCTGCTTTGGGATTTGCACAACTTTGTGTATGTACTGCTTTTCCACCAAGGGTTGGACAGGATACAACAGACTAAATTTAGCTTGAGAACAAGGACAACAAGTTGAAAAGTCAGTAGCATGTATATTTATAGTTGCTGTTATAAATATTTTTCCCTTCCTGTTTTAAAAAAGCTATGTGGTGAAGCACTGGTTGCAACAAAGTCCATAGGATTTTTCTTAGTGAAAACCCCATCCTGTAGAGGTCATCCCCTATTATAATCTGATACATTTTTCAATCAGGGCTTTAAATAACTGGCTGAGGAAGCAGGTCTGGACAAGATGAAGCGAAGGACAGAGAGCTGTGAGAACAGCAGTTCTCAGTGTGTGGCTGGTAGGTAGAGGAGGCTTTATGTGGTACTGCTAAAGCACTGCTTGTCTTTGCAGGGGTCAGAGACCACAGCATGTTTTCCTGTCTCACTGACAGGAAAAGGTAATAAAAGAAAGACAGAAGAACAGGTTGTAGTGTACCTTGCATTTCTGCAAGTGCACTCTGAGGTCTTGCTATCGTGAAAACAGAGAGCCTTAGTCTGTTACAAATAACATAAATTAATGTGGCTGTTCATTAATGTTATTGGTGGGAGATGAGCATTTAGTTTTAAGTGTCTAGACTAAAACTGGGTTTAAGCAGTAGCTATATTTCTAAGTTACGTCTCACAGTTAGCAATGCAACTTGCTTCTGAAAAAAGACAAGAGCTCAGAACCAAGCCCAGGACAGAAATGGAGATGGGGTGTCTGACTTGTCTGCTTTAGACACAGAAGCTGTGCTTGTAGATCAGACCCTTTTTAGCCAGAGAGGCTCTAAAATCTAAAATGATTTAACATATTAATAAATAGCTCTTTCCCCTGTGCCTGATCCCTCCCATACGTACTGCTCTTATCTCGTCGGGTGATGATAGGAAAATTAAACGTAGCTTTCCTGATTTAATTACACTGGTGCATAATTTGTGGATGAATGATAGGCAAGAAGACTTTGCACAGATTCTCTGATGTTTGCACTCTGTGTCTTGCCCTCTAGCTCAGACATTTGCTTTCTTTTTATGTTAACTATTTTTCTCTGTATGCTGTCTTATGCTGGCTCTTAGTGACAGAACTATGGGAGATCTCAAGAGCTGTGCTATGATAAAATTAGGGAGGGTGCTGCTTGCCATACCTTCATCCAAAATCTTGTGCCCCACACATCGGAATAGGGTTGTAAATGACCTAGCTATCTGGTGAGGGAATTGAGGATTTTCTGAATGCAGGCAATTCCTGGACATCCCATACTTAATCACCAAGACCATATGGTCTTTCTGACACCCTCCACTGAAACAACAGGTGTCTTCTGGTGTCTGTGCTGGGTGACTTCCCTTACACATGCTGAGCTGTGCCTGATAATTACTTGTCTCCTCAGCACAGGTATGACTGAGCCTCAAAGGGGAAGGCTGTATTAATCAAGAAAAGGAGTGGAGGAAAGAGAGCCTTGTGCTCTGCACGACGGGCTGGCTGGGATTGATGGGGAGACTTGAGTCTCTGTCTGCCAGTCATGAAAGGAGCTCATCACTTATTCTGACTGTGACTGCTTTTTCTGTGCTTAAGGAGTGATAAAGGAGTGTTTTTATCGAATGATGATGTTGCTACCAATGATTTTTGGATTTGTAAGCTTCTGCTGTAATTGTGATGAGTGGTGCATAGTACTGATATTGCAAAACCTTATAGGGGTGCCTGATCTTGAGAGCATTGTTCCTGCAGTACAAGTACTCCTGGAATCTTATTTAATAAAGAATACCTTTCTGTTCAGAACCTAAATAAAAAAGTGTTGTAAAGCACAGATGTGCTAGGCTTTAAAAAAAAGAGGAAAAAAGAAGCAAGATTATGCTCTTGGGAACAAGAACATTGCATATTAAACAGCCTCTTGATATTTCCAGTGCTGTTGCTGCCTCACAGCCGCTCACATTATTAGAGGTATTGACTCTTACATTTTACTTCTTAATGAGAGGAGCTGAGAAGAATAGAGTGAGGGGGTATGGATAGATACAGACCACACAGAGCTGTTTCTTCTACTAAGGGCACACAGTGATGTTCAGTTGCCTAGAACAGTTCTCCAGCCCTTTGTGCTGGTGTTTTATTTCCCACCATGAGACAACAACAACTCTGCAGAGTCAGAACAGGGATGTTCAGGGTGCTTCGTGCCCTTCTCTTTCCTCTCAATGCCCTCTGTCCCTCAAACCAGGAAAAAGACAGGTTCAAGCTGGCACAAATTGGTGTTTCTTTTTGAAGGCCTCTGGTGTATCTTTCTGTCACTTCAGTGGTTGCATATTGCTTCTGTGGGACCAAAGCTGCCCACCTCAGCACAGCTCTCAGCTGCCCACGGGCCTGCAGGGCTGGCAGCCCGCTGCCACTTGGAGCTGTTGACAGGATAGAGAGTGAGCTCCCATCAGCACCTGATAGAGGAGAGTGGTGAGCCTGCTGAGAGCATTTCCTGGCTCCCTGCTCTGGTGATTCTCCTTTTCAGTGGTGTCTTCTGTAAGAGAGGTAATTCATGGCCTCTGTGGTACCAGAGGCCTGTGTATCAGAACAACACTGGTAGTGTGACTATGTTGCAGCAGTTTGTGGGATTTATTTTTTTTCTCTCCTTTGCCCTCCTGGTATAAGTTGATGATGAAGCTTCCTATTGTAGACTAGATTTCGTGCATTGTTGGAATTGTTACCTGCTTGTCTATGATAAATCAGAGAAATTCTCTGATTTCTTTTGTGGTACTGAGCTGATGAAATAGCAACAGGATTGAAACGATCTCTCTAGGGTTAAGTCTTCTGCGTGTGCACACCTTTTCTCAAGAGAGGCCAATCGTTACAGGAGCACACTGCACACTGAGGGCTATGTTAATAATGGCTCCCTGCTGGCATTCCCTGTGCTGCTGAATGCATAATGCACAGCTGTTAAAAACAACCGTACTGTATTGCAGATTTCATTTCTGGCTTCTATTCGGTCCCCTCTCCCTGCAGATCACATGTTTCTGCACTTGTATTTGAGGCTGTATTTTCTTTCTTTATTTTTTAAGGGATAGGGTGCTATGCTGGCAATGTGACCCTCACAAGGTATCAGTGTCTTCTGTTTGTCTATAACTATCAGAAGTCAACCAATTTCACCTAAGTTGAATTCTTTCTGTTACTAGTTAAAAAGAATCGATAGAATCATAGAAGTTGGAAAAGACCTCTAAAGTCATCTAGTCCAACCGTCCACCTACCACCAATACTGCCCACTTAACCAAATCCCTAAGTACCACATCTCCACGGTTCTTGACCACCTCCAAGGTCAGTGACTTCCCACCTCCCTGGGCAGCCTGTGTCAGTGCATCACCACTCTTTCTGAGAAGAAATTCTTCCTAATATCCAATCTGAACCTCCCCCGGCACAACTTAGGACCATTCCTTCTTCTCCTATTGCTGTCACCTGTGAGAAGGAGCCAATCCCCACCTCGCCACAACTTCCTGTCAGAAAGTTGTAGAGAGCAATAAGGTCTCCTCTGAGCCTCCTCTTCTCCAGACTGAACAATCTCAGTTCCCTCAGTTGCTCCCCATTTTGTTTCAGACCCTTCACTGTTGCCCCTCTCTGGGCACACTCCAGAGCCTCAATGTCTTTCTTGTAGTGAGGGGCCTATACCCACCTCAGTCTCTTTGTTCAAAGGGTTTGCTCCCTGTGTGCAGTGAAAATAGCTTGAAAATGTTTCTCTTAATTTGTTTTAAGACGCTGGTACTTCACTTGCTCAACTACTGTTTTGAAACATTAGGCTGTGATGCAAAGTATTTAGTGTAATAGCAAGGAACATGTCCTAAGGGCACAAATTCTCATGGCAGGCTTGTCAGACTGCCCACCGCCTGTTCCTTCAGTCTGTGGAAATATTTGTAAAAGATTTGGGTGAATGCTTGCCAAGCCCAATTATGCAATTATGCTTTAAGGGCAATTTTATAATTATAGTGGAGGATGGTAACCAGGATACGTGAGTTGTTGGGTTTTTGACTTTTCCTTTTTTATTCCACATGACTTTGCATGAATTCTAGTTAGAAACCAGTTGTTCAACTTTCTTGTAGGCAGCTGAATGTTGGTGAAGCTAAATAAAAGCAAGTATAACACTGCTCAGGAAGGCTGGGGAACATATTTTATTTTAGCTTTGGTGATTTAAATGACAGATGTGTACTTGGAGACCCAGAGCAGCCTGTAGAAAGAGTCCAGTCTAGGGGAGACTCAAGATTAATCAATCCTCAGTCTTGCCTGGGCTTTTTGAAGGGAATCTCAACACTATGCAAGTTTTTTTTTTATAGCTCCCACCTCCAGTCAACGGGACTTCACTTGCCAGAGCTGCTTCAGCACAAACAGTGCTAGGTGACAATGAAATGTCTGTGTGAAACCCTATGTTGGCAGCTGCAGGTAGAGGTTTTGGCATGAATTTCTCAGTTCTCTTTGAGACTAAGTGGTATGTCACTAAGTCCATTAGGTATTTCTAGGTGATGGTAGTGTATGAATCTGATCCTTGGGTTGTGTGGGTGCTAACTTGGGAAACAAGAACTGTAGCTTATTTGCTACAGTGAGGCTTAAGAACTAAATACATTTTACAAGATAACATCCCTCCTGAGCTGGGTTTCTCCTTAGCAGCCCAGAGCTGGGATGGATGAAGTTCTCTATTCTTAAATAAACTCATGATTTCTGTTCATTGGTATTTTGGTGTAGTAGAAATGCTAAGTCACAACTTGAATCAGTGATTGAGCACCTGGTGGGAAGGCAGGACCAACCCAGGGAGCTCAGGTGCATGCAGTGTACCTGAGTGATGAAAGAGGTTGGGCCAGGATGTACCCCTTCCCAGACCCCATTTAAGGGCTGGCAGTAGAGATCTCTGTCTACCTGAGGATCTTACAGGTCTTCTGAAGTTAAGCAGCTTCTTTCCCTTGTTTCTGTACCCGCTGCTATTGTATCTGAGTAAATTGTCACTCACTGCAGCTCAGGATCTACTCTGTTGTCTTGTTGTGCTTTCCACTGTGTTATGCTTGGTCTGCTGTCCTCTAAGTAAGGAGTTAAAAGTCCCTAGGAGCATGTAGAGTTTCTCTAATTTGCCCATCTTTAGAGTATGAAACAAACAATAGACTAGATGGAGTTGTGAGTAAGGAAGGGGTATCTGCCTGATTTTTCCTTTAGGGAAAAGGGGATGACCTATTGTGGAAGCTAATGCAGGAAATAGTGTTAGACGTTGTACTTACTGAATTTCCCTGATTTAGAAATGAGAAGTGTGTGTGCATGGGAGCAAGGGTAAAAAAAAAAAACTGAAAAATGACCATTAGATAGATATCTCAAGTGTTGTTTCGATCGGTGGTAGTGTGATATGAGTTCTTCAAACTGAAGCGAAGCTTTATCATAACCTGCAGAATACTTCACAGGTTCCTCACCCTTACTATGAATTTTACATCCAGTGAAGTTTTGTAACTTCTTCTAGCACAATCCTGTCTTTCCATCTAACTAAGAAAAATGCAGGATTTGTCTTCTTTCTTAGCCAGTGAAACTGGAAGGTGGTTTGTGAGGCGTGTTCAGAATAAATCCTCAGCAGCAGATGTTCCAACTGACAAATGTTGCTATGGATTTTGCCTCCTTTCTATTAAGAGAACTCCACTGTATGGTTTCATTTCTACCACTCTGCTGTATTCCTCTTATTGCAGCTAGAAATTGTCCTGCACTGAGTGGATTAGTAGTTCAGCCAACGAGACAGGTCCCTGAATTATGTGCTCTTTCATCAGATAAACTTTCTTTAATTCTTTCAAAGCACATTTCAGTGACTTTCTGGTTATAAGGGAATTACCATCTGCTGTAGCATTCAGTTTAAGAAAGATCAATTCCCTTACCCTCCAGTGTATTTGACTTTTGAAAGATACTTGATGCTAAGTAAGTTAATGCATTACATTTCATGTTGGACAGTATGATTTTACTTAAAAAATGGTTAATACATTTTGTTGTGAGCGTGCTGTTGTCAAATGTACAATCTGCATACCACTAAACTGGAGGGGCTTAATTACTTCAAGGTTCCCGACATCTTTGTCTTGATGCAGCAGTGGGTAACAGCTACTCCTACCCACCTGTATTTAGGGCTCTGGGCAAGTGTTTGCACAGCACTGGGTGGTTTCTGCTTGTAGAACAAGAAGTGGATTTCACCCTAAGAAAAACGTTCTGGGTGCTAAACATAGAGTCTAGACACATATGCTTCATTTTAAGCTGTCCTCAAATTCTCACTGCTCTGTGCCAATTTCCGTCTCTAATGATACATGATGGGACCTCAGTAATGCCAGAAGATTTCCCCGTCTCCTGTGCTTCAAAAGTGGTAAGAGGTGGTATGGTAGTGAATATGGAGCACTATGATATTGCTATTCTTTATGTCAGAATGGTTTAACCCTACAACGTTCTGAGGCTATAGCTGGAAATGGAAGCCTGTTTTTGAGAGCCAAGCCTCAGAAAGTCTTCAAGTGGTGAAGGCGGATAGTTGCTCTGTTGTGTGTTGCTCTAGTAGTGGCTTTGAGATCAAGTACAGCTCTGCTTCTAGGAGAGGCATTACAGCCTGACCCAGTTAGGCAGTTCTAGCAAGTAATTTTATTTTATACGGAAGGAATCCCAATGCTCTCAGAAATTAGTTTAAAGAATAGAGGGTCTGTGCTGATGTAACTTGGCAGAGTCTGGCAATGACAAGCGGTAGAAGGCAACAGTTTGAGACAGAAAGCAAGGGAAAATGCCTGACAGCTGAAGCTAGAAATTCTGCTGAGTAGCAGTAAGAGACTGGGACAGAATCGTTGATTTTGCCCTATGACATGTTTCTAAGGCAGTGGTTTAGATGAAAAGTAGAGGTTTAGGTGTGGAGTGTTGTTGGTCTACTTAGGTCTTCACTACTATGGGTGGAATTTCTTCTGTCCACTGATGGAGTGAGTTTGTACATGATTTAGTCCAGGATTGCTGAGTAGCTAGGGAACACTTCTCAGTAACTGCATCCAGAAATACGTATGTTTGTTCTTGCTTTGTTGCAAAAACTGTTAGGCTGTGAGATTTTGTCTATTCTATGATTACTTATTTCAACTCTCCCGTTTGTGTTGTTGGGTGCTGTTCCATACTTCTTTCAAGAGAGGATGTTTTTATTCAGTGGTGCATGTATGACCTTGTTTAGAAAATCAAATACTGAGTTTCTGAGGAAGGGATTGTATTGCACAAGTATTAAAAATATGAAGTCAAAGGCTGTAATCAGCTTCTATGCTTTTCCCTTTAGGCTTCTACACTTTGCATTTTAATGAGTCTCATGGTGATGCTTTGGTTGATCTGGGACTCAATGGAACTCCTCTTGGAAAAGAGTCCTATGCTAATAGCTGGGCCTGATCCACAGGACAGGTGCTTGGAGATACTTCATGTTTGTTTTGTTCCTCACTAATTAATGTATAACTTAGTGGTAGAGCAGCAGGAAAGCTGCGCTTGCTGACACTTCGTGATATAATGATTTAATCCTTCATGACGTGTTCCTGCTGAGTGTCAAAGCTGATAACTCTAATCTCTGTCCCTGGTTTGGTGTGACGGGACCCTGTTCCAGAGGACACTCTGCAGGAGCCTGCAGGCCCTTGTAGGTACTTTGTGGCTGATTCGTGTAAACTCTTTCTGTACATTGCCACTCTTGAATGTGATTGTACAGCATTGCTAGGTATACTGAGGAATCTGGAGTTGAGTGCAAACAAGGGAGCCAGCTGGTTACATTCCAATGAAATAAGGCTCCTCCTGGGAGGAGGAGGAAATATTCTAAGTACACTTCCTTTGCAATTCTAAAGCCTGAATGTAGGTGCAGATCTGTACACAGGGATAGATGCACAGCTGCTCTGCAGTGGTCAGACCCTGCCACACAACCAGTGGATCTTGCTTCTCCTCCAGCATAGACAGTGAATGGATGTTTATTTAAACCTTTTGGTTGAGTGGTATTCATAAAACAATTTGCAGCTCTGCAAATAGAGGAGGGAATGTTGCTGTAACAACTCTTCAGGGGCTCTGTTGCCTTCTGTGTCTGCAGTTTGCCTTTTGAAAGTTGCATACAGCATGGTGAATGGCAGATCAGGTGTTGATATTGGCCCCTTGGTATTAGGCCCTCCATGCTTAAGTTGCTGAAATCTCTGTATTTCATAGATGGGGCAACTGAGTAAGCAATCACTAACTTGAAGAAAGTAAGAGCAGTGCAACTCTCTCCGCAAATGCAGCATATCTGAACAAGCTGCCCAGTTTGAATTAAAAGCTTTTTCTCTTATCCTGTGTGCAAGCTGTAATGCACATCTAAGTGCAATATTGAGGAAAAAGGGGCTATTAGAATTTGAACGAGCATCTATCAGATACAGTTTATGTGCTCTCTGTTAAAGCTTGACTCTGTACTCCTAGTTTTCCTCAGTATCCTCTGAACTTTATGAATGCGTAACGTGTTCAAGTGAGGCAGAAGCATTATACTGAAAATAGCCACTTAGGCTTGTAATACCAAAGACGACTGTCTCTGCAGTTATTTTAATTATCTTGAGAATGGGATGTCATAAGTGCTATGTAAGCACATAGCATGCTTTACATCTGAGCTGGAGACATTAAAGCTACAAGTACATGTCACTCTGAGCATGTACCTTGGAAATGGATATGTGCCTTTATTTGTTTGTTTTTGTCTCACTCTGTCCCAAACAAACAATTTCAGTGAAAGCATTCTGGTATTCAAGGGCGCTGATGACAGTTCTTTGGAGTGCGGTGTTGAGAAGTGATACTGCTGAGGTTTGCAGGTGGAGATCTCATCCCCTCATCCCCTTTTGGCAGATCTGCCCTGGGCTGAGGCCAGCCCTGCTTGGCGGAGATTATAGGAGCCCTATAGAAAGGACTCTTATAGGAGTGAGGAGAGACAAATGAATAAAATCCCCCGACCCCCAACATGATGATAGACCTCCTGTTGTTCTTAATTTGCGTCTGTAAATGGCACTACTTTCCGCTGTTGTGCACCAAAACAATAATAAATAAGAATCATTGGCATTTATATACTACTTCACAATTTTCAGAGTGTTCAACACACATTAACTAATTCAGCTGAGATGCAAATGTTCTCTGAGCAGAGTCACTCATCTTGCTGCCCTGGGGGACCTTTCATTGCAGTTGGGACAAGGCTTTTGTTTTTCAGCCTTAACTGAAGCTGATGACAGGAATGTTCAGTACAGACACTGGATCTTTCTTCTTGAAGAGTCTAAGCATTTGCAAATGCCCCTGTTTGCACAAAAATTGGCTATTCTCAAGTCATGTGATTAAGAAAATCGTGCAGGAGACTTGTAAGTACCGTGCAAATATGCAGACTTATGTTTAATGGATAGTAGTTGTAGAAGCTACTGAATTAGCAAAAATGTTGATACATCGCGTGCATCTCTGTACTTGTGTAAGGCCTTGGGTAACACCATCTGCAGCGGCTCTCTGTACTCATGGCCTCAGCAGCTCAGAAGAAGAATAAACATCCATCAGTTCTGACGATGCTGCGTGATCAGAGCATGTGCCAAAGGGTGTTTAGGATGCTCTCTGAATGGGCTTTGGTCCGTGTTTCTCTACATCCAGTAACTGCTAGAGGGGGAAGATAAAGCCCAGCAGATGGCTTATTGCCAGGTAAGGTGTTATGGGAGACATTGGAGACCGTATGACCGTCATTCACCATCCTGAATCCCAAGCATGGAGTAATGCTTGGTTGGCATCAATCTAGTCTCTCTGGCCTTTGGCTTCCTTTCTGCCTTGACATTTTGTCTGTGTATCTAGTGCTGGTGATGGGGAGTTCAATACGTCTGCATTTTTGAACTGTGTGGGATTGGTTCCAATTCTTATTTGAGAGAATGGCATCTCTTTTTAGTGTCCCAGTAAAGGACAAGGAAATATCCTTTTTTATAAGGTTACAGAGTAACCTACTTCTAGGGGTTTACTTTGAAGACATTTAGTAGTCTTGGTAAAACAAGGCCTGGTTCTTGGTGGTAATAACTCTCATTCTGATCCTTGAAGCTTAGCCATAACTAGATGGCATTTCTGCGTTGCCTTTTTGTCTAACCATTTGGATACTTTCTCTTTTACAAGTGATGCCTGCATGTCTGACCTGAAACTGATTCTGAAAGAACAGCATCAATTATGACTTTCATATAAATGGCCATAAGGGCAGGAACACTATTAGCCTCTTAGTGACCTAATTACACAGGGAAATAGCGGTGCATTCTGAGATCAAAACTATCATATTGCTACAGAATTTCCTTCAGCTAGAAGCGCATAGGAGAGCAGCATGTTTCTTGCAGGTGATGACTTCTTTCAGTGGCCCTGATATCCTAATTTTCCCTTTGAAGTTAATGTGCAGATTGGTAGGTGGCATCACTCAAAGTGACTGTCTGAGCTGTTGTTGTCTGTGGAGATATCTCCAAGACAACCTATTTCTTGGTCACGTAGCACCTTGGCTTCTGCCACAAGGTGTTTAAGGGAGTTGGTAAGCTGAAGGAGCAAGATAATTTAACAGCTTATTATTAGCAATATAGCTGCCAAATACAGCTCAGAGTCTGTGGCTGAAAATGTTCCTATTGAACACTGCATACGATAGCTTAAAGGAAAGGATTGTGAGATTTGACTAGCAAACAGAACTACCAAATAACAGGAATTAAGTCTCTACCTTTGCAGGTCCTTTTCTCCATTTGTTGTTTGTGTTTTATTGCTGGAAGCATGGGGAATTCAGGGGCCTTCTTTCATTTTTATTGCTTTATGACTAGGCTTCCCTGATGCATTTCAGCTCTGTTTTTTCCAGTGCTGGTATGCTGTATTTTTTTTTTTTTTGAAAATATACCCATAAATTAGATGTTTGTTTCAATTTCTTTTCTGCTCTAAAACTCTGAAAGATTTAGTGACTCCTTCTGATTTTGAAATTAGGATAAATAAGCTGAAAGTGTTCTATTTTGTTTTCTCTTTTCCCTTCTTCCCGCTTTTCTTTTCCCTCTAAAAGAGCAGTATTGCTGGACAGGTGTAGATCACTTCCAAGTACTTTTGTTCTGCATTTCCAATTTCTGGTGATGTTTTTTCTATGAAATATTCCCATGTGCACTCCGTTTCAAGGGATGAAGTCCAAAACAAAATAAGAAAATTTCCACATCTTGTTCTGCCTCCCTTGCAAGGCTTGGCTGTACCGCCTAGCTGAACAAACCCTACCTTTGTCTTCTCTTTGGAATAAGAAACAAGGGGGCTTGTTGATTCCTGCTGCCTTAACACTAACCTTCTGTTTTCCTGAGACCTCCCAGGAGACTGCTGCAGTGTGCACCTCCTGCACTTCTGCCCTAGAGACCTTACAGCACTTACTTGCGTTTTAACAACGGGAGGAATGCAAAATTGCTCAGTGCAGTAGTGGGTGGAGAAAGGACACTGAGGGTGCAAGGCTGAGAATAATTGAAGACATTCACAGGAAAAGCCCAGGAGGAATGAAGAGCCCCGACCTCCTCCGTCCCATGGCAGATCTGAACCTGAACTCTCAGCTAATAACCCCTGAGCTACTCAGCAGCCTTCTCCGGGCATGCCTACATGCATGAGGGAATTCTAGGAATGCAGACTTCAGCATGGTGTGGGGATGCTGCCTCTGCCCTCTGTTCAACCAAGTGCTTTAGAAACTGCAATAGGGTTGGTTTTTCCACAAAAAAGTCCCATTGTGCTTGTTTGTAGCATTCTTCAATTAAAGATTTATTTTCCCTGGATAAGATTCCATTAGAACAGCAGGAGCCTCCATCAAAAAGCTGCAGAGAGGCTTCTTCCCTTCGTTGGCATAGCACAGCTTCACCTCATTCCTTTCATCACAACCCCCTCCCAGCCTCTTTATTTTTAAGCTTTACTGACTGGGATATTGAAGAAGCTGTTGTTAGCAGTGTATTGCCTCCAAATTACAGTGGCAGTGATCTAAGAATGTGAGAGGAGAAACTATGCTGGGGAAAGATGGAGCCACTACCACCTGCAGCCCATTTAGTGCCACACCTGATAACTAGGCAGTGATTCAAGCTACCTGAGATGCTAAGTGCAGTGTAAGAAGTAGACTTGACCCAGGTGAGCCCCCTTTGTGATTTTGAAGGAAAATTCTGTTTGGCACCAAGGAGAATAGTGCTCTACTTCCACACTGCAGTTCAGGATTGGTCTGCCTTATTCCTCGTTTCTTGACTCTACGTAACTTAACATGCAAATATTGGTTGCTTGAGTATCTCCTTTCCTGACCCAGTGTCTTCTCATCAAGGTGCTGGAGAAGGTCATGGGTAGAGACAATCCATGGCATGTGTTGTCTGCAAAATACACTTACAATTGTTCTTGGTTGCCTTGCAGCAAAGCTATTTCTGTCCTGCTGATGGCCTGGCTTGGAAGCTGAAAACGTCTGGGTAGGATTTATTATGCTCTGACCATTAAATTTTAAACTGCTTTTAATGGTAGATGTTAAATCACTGCTGTCCCAGTTCCAAGCTCAGTGCAAAATTCCTGAGTTCTTAGCAAGGCATTTCCCCTGCCAGCAGCCTGTGACAAGCCTTGATTTCTGAGGACAAGAAGTCGCAGGGCTGTTCACAGAACCAGGCAGCAGTTGGTTGGTGGAGGACCTGTGTGTGATCAGTTGTGCGGCTGGGCCAACATCCAGGCTCTGGAGAGCAGAGCCTTGCAGACCTGGTACTGCTGTAGTGTGTAAGAGAGGTGTTTGTGTTGGTGCCTGTGTGCAGGCACTCAGCTGTGACAGTGATTGAGGAGCTTTGCTCTTGCCTTTGTCCTTTCCTGATTCAAGCATCTTTGGGGCTGAAATTCAGTGTTACAGCATTGAGCTGTTTAGAGCAAGCTATTTTATTTTTGTTCGTGTCTCATAAATACCAAACTGTTCAATGTTGGCACGCAAATGTGGCTTTGTCCCTTGCTATGGGAGCCTCAGCACAGCTTTCTCTTCAGGCTGAGGAAGCATGGCTGTAATTGTGTGACTCAGTGTGTGTGTGATGCAGGCTGCTTCCTTCAGTGTGACATGAGTGGAGTGCTCTTCTAAAAGCACTAAAATGAAATCTAATGTTTCTCAAACCTCTAAAATTTTTTTTTGAAACCCTTTTCAGCTACTTGCAAAGACAGCTGTGGCAGGTGGGCAGGGGTCGACATCCTTGCTGAGGAGAGGAAAGTGTTGTGTTTTGTTGTATGGCTTTGTAGGGGACGCAGAGCCATGCAGAGCTTCTGACTGTCAGTCCTATGAGTTTCACACTGCTCTGTTGCAGTTGCCTAGCACAGGGTCTTCCTTTTCACCACCAAGCTTATTTAATGTTTTGCTTTCTTTATCCCAAAGCTGGACATCACTGATGATTGGACTAAATGACCTTAGTGGTCTTTTCCAACCTCTATGATTCTATACAAAATAATCATGTGACATTCCTCTGATGGGAAATGTTTGAGATCAGGACATCAAAAGAGGCAGAATTTATTGTATTCTGCAACAGTTCTCCAGAGGCTGTAGCCAACCAAAGCAGGATATCCCGTGTCCTCAGTACAGTGCTTAAAACCACCGTTCCTGGCAGTGTTTGCAAGGACAGCAGCTGGAAGTAAAGCTCCGGACCAGAGTATCTTGCGTTTAGTAATTTTCCTCTTATGGAAGCAAGATCAGTGTTTCATCACTCAGGTTATTTAACTCTTGCTTGCAGTGGACAAGAGGCAGACAAGAGTAGAGAATGAGGATTCTAGGAGAAGGTGTTAAACACAACCGTTTGGCAGGTATGCTTTCCTAGAGCATATCTGCCTGTATCAAGGTAAACGGAGGCTCTTTTTCTCTGCTTCTTTTCACACCTGTGAGGTTTGAACAGACCTTGTAACAGTGCTGCCGTATGGCTCCTTCCTGTGTTAGAAGGGAAGGTGCTGAGTATGGACATCCCAGTGTGCATGCGTCTGTCTGTCTGGACCTGTCCCATCAATTAAACAGGAGCTGACGTCATATTTGAAGGTCAGCTGTTTTATAACCTAATATTACCATTTTGTTTCCTCTGGGCTTATTCTTTGCCTCCAACCTGCAGCTCGGCACCATCTGGTGCAGGCACACAAGGGAGAAAGATTAGAGGAAAGTAAAGCAGCTTTGTTTGCTTCTCCCATTGCTTCCGATGTACGCAGGAGTCGGCAGTCTCTTACAGTATTGAATTTTAAGTGGTGGGAAGGGCTGGATCCTGTTAGCTGTCTTAGGGAGGGTGAAATAGCCTGTACTTGCAGTGATCTCTCAGCGTCTCACAGTTCCTGAGGGACTTACTGTGGCTAACAGAGTGCAGTCTCTTGCATTTTATTTTATATTTCAATAGTCTTTTTATGAGCTGTTTTTGCCAACCCCTGCATTTTCCATACCTACAAATTGCTGAAAGCACTCCTTAAGGATGTACACACCTGGTGCTCACCCTGACTTCAGGCGACTTTGAAGTGCTGTAACACCTGACCTGCATTTACAGCTGGCAGAGGCAGCAGACTGGCACAGCACAGACATCTGTCCTGGTGGCATCTGTCTGCACAGACCGAGGAGATGTAGGGCTGCTTCTCCATCCTCTGCTGTTTGCGAATAGCACCAGTCATTTCCATCCCATGGTGGGAGGGGTTGGCTCTTCATGCTGCCTCCCATCTTCTTTTTCTCTATCCTGCCAAGGTGTGATGCTCTCCATCCAAACTCTGTGCTGATTGTTTTCTGTGAAAGACAAATGTATTTTCTTCCTGATATTAAAAAGGTAATAATGCTGCTGATCTCCCAGGCCAGCAGCATTACTTGCAAACTAATATCATATTGTTTAGCTTCAGTGATGCAAATTTTGCATTGGGATATTTTGAAACAAAATGTCTCAAGCCATAAATAACTATTATGTGTTTAGCTGTTTGGAAAGGATAGCTAATTGATGTGCTTTGGTTGGATGCAAATATGCACGCCAAGTAATGAAGGCATTTGGCTGACTGTGATTCATGGCATGTACATGGCACTGTATTATAAAGCATATAATGTGCGTGTAGACTTTTTGTCATCTGCCTTTTCTTTGCTGCTGTTTAGCTTTCTTCCAAATCACTTTTTTTTTCAGGTCAAGGATACTTTATAACAATTCCTAATTCCTGGAAAGAGGATGATTCAGCTCAGAGGCTTTTGAGGAGGCTCATTTTAATTTCTATATTTTTAAGAATTGGGTTCTCCCATTGTGTGAAGAATCTTGAACAACAGACGTTCAAAAAAATTATTTGGAACTAGGTGCAAATTCAGAGTTTTTCAGTCGTTTAGGTTGGCAGCTTTGGGTGTGTTCTTGCTTCTTCAGCTGCTCATCAGGATGGTTAGATGAAGTGCAGGCAGGCTAGGGGTCACTTCTGTGGGGCAGGAAGATTCATTATTAGCACAGACTTGGTTGTACTTGATGATATAGCAAAGAATGTATTGTTACTTTATATATTAGTATTTATTATTATTCAGTTCATAATGTGGTTTTGTAACCTGAAATGCTTCTAGATGTATCAATTCTGTACTACCAGCAATCTGAGTACATCTCTCACTTCCCATATCCAGGACAGCATAGGACAGAATCTCTTGGCTTGGATCACTGTGAAATCCCACGGCCTGCCTGTTCTTTCTTTCTTTTTCTTCTGTTTCTAACTCTTGTCTTCATTAGTATTGAAAGCATGCAGCCAAGGTTGACAAGGACAAAAATTAAGCAGTAGCCAGGCCTTACTTAACTCTTCACTGCTTTTCTTTAAGAAAACCTGGGAGTGAGCAAGGCTTTTTGATCTCTTTTTCTCTTTGTTTTTCTTTCTGTGACAATGCAACAAGGAATTTAAATGTTTTTTTATAGAGCTAAGGGATCTGAAGTTATGCATCATGCCTGGTGGTATTTAGCGCTCAGCAGGGAGCTCAAGTTCTTCCATCTCTTACAGTCTTTTCTTTGAGAGGAGGGGAAATGCAATACACTTTACCACAGGTGATGTACACACCACATTTCCAAGGCTTCAAAGAAAAGACAACACAATAGCTGGCTTTGCTACCCAAGATTTGTTTCCCAGGAAGATGTTTGGCTGACAGGACATCTTTGCAGCTCCAGGTGCTGCAGCCAGAGGAGCGCCCACATTGTCAGATGGGGTCTTTGTAGGGGATGAGCCAGCAGTATGGTTTCATGTGATGCACATCCCAGAAGTATTGGGTCAACGGTAATCAGCTCTGCTTAAACCAGTGTTTCACGTGGAAACTGAGGCTTTTAGTTTATGGTGCCAGTATCAATGGAGTTCTTGTTTTGGGATAGAACTCTATAGTTCTCAAATCGGTACAAAGATTAACAGGAAACTGTGATCTTTGCTTTGAAGAAAATCCTTAGGCTATAAATCTGTTATAGCTGTTTTGTTTTAAGTAATCCACACCTTGTAGTCATTTGTTAGCTTTCACTTTCATTGGATTGTTTTAACCATTGATTGACCTGTTGAGATTTCCTGTTTCTTTTGATTGTTCCTCTTTGCATCTCTGCACATGGTTTTCAAGGTTTGTCCTGTTTGTTCCCAGAAGTTCTTCTTTGGAGGAGCATGGCAGGATTTTGTTCACCATCTCTAAGCAATAGTTGTGGTCAGTTAGTGAGTTACAGAGAATAAACTAGATTGATTTTTTTTTTTCCTTTTGCAGCCTAGACAAGCTGATTCCTTCTGTCTGCTGTGTGTTCAGGGCTGCAAGCCAAGCTGCTATCAATTTTACCTTCTCCTCCTGTGAAATTGCTGAAGAAAAGATGCTTTCCAGATCATGTGTGTGGAACAGATGTGGTTTATATTACTAGATGATTCAGCTAGAAGTGATGCCAAAACATATTCCAGAACTCTCAGCTGGCTGTCGGATTGAGAAGAGCAATAACTGGAGTGAAATGCTGGGCTATGTCTGTAACTGCTGCCATGCCAAGTAGTTCCCTCAGATTTGCTGAAGGTCTAAGAGAACAGTGGGATGAGGGGTGCACACAGAAGTCTTTCAGTAGGCTTGGTCAGTTTGTGGAGATGCACACAGTGTCCAAACTACATATAGCTTTTCACTTTATTGTCAAATACCATCAACATATGAACCGTTAGGGTCCTCTTGGCCAACTGCATTTCCTTCCACCTTCTGCTGAGATGGAGGAAATTCAGTTTTCTTATATAGAAGTATGATTGGCTCACCTATTTTTTTCCTTCACAATCATCCTTGGCAGTGTTCCAGTGAGCCAGTGGAACAAGAGTTTTTGGGGCTTGATTTACGTGCAGATGTGAGCCAAAGGTGAGACTGGGCAGCTGTCTGAAAGTCTAGCTGTGTAACTGCACATTCAAGACTTGCTTATATGTAGACTGAAAAGTGTAGGGAATGGAAAGCACCCAGTCAATATCATAACAAGTGGCTCTTTGGACTTTGCTGTTGAGGTTGTAAATTGAGCCATTTCATCTCCAAATCAGGTTAAACTTTTATACATGGGTGAAGTCCAAGGACCTACTAGTGGTGCTTGGGAAATCCAGCCCAAAGAGCAGACACCGACAGTTTTGTGTCCCATAAGAAGGAAGTATTAAGTTAGTCTGAACAACAGAACCAGATGTGGGCTTTTTTTTTTACTGCGCAGAAGAGTTTCTAGTGAATCTTAGCACCAGAGAATGAGGAGTCTACATCTCTGTGTCTGTGGCTGTCAGAAGTCCCACTTATGCAAAAGGATTACAGGGTACCAGCAGCCTCCAGCAACCACAACACAACTCACAGATGCTTCAAAGAGAAGAAATGTGTATGGGCGGTGGTGGGGTTTGTCTCCCCTTATGAATCAGTTTTGAGCTAAGTCAGAAAAAGCTTGAGTTCTCTCTTCTGCTGAATTTTATACTGTGTTCTACCCTTACTAAAGGGAACTTAGGAAGAGCTATGGTTTGTTTCTGTGACTGCTGAGTCAGGAGGGGGCAGAGATGAGAAGTGCTGCCTTGTCACTGTGTTCCCATGGGGAAAGTTGTTTACACTGTGGCACAAAGGTTCCTCTCTGTGCCTTCCTATTGGAGCTGTCTGCAGCCCTATACCTCCTTCCACTATAGATCAGAGTATCTGCCTGTTTCTTGCTTTTGTACTGTGGACTGTAAACCTGATCTGCCATGCCAGTGAGTGAAGCAGCCCAAAAGTACTCTCTATGCAGAGCTCCTGGCACATCTGCTGCTAAACACAGAGAGACCAAAGCATTGCATGCTTGGACTGCTGCAGATTTTCCTTCAGCTCAGAGTACAAGAGCTGGTGCTCTCAAAGCAGGAGGCCTGCTGGCTGGGTTAGGTCAGGCTTTGTCAGCAAAGTCCTGTCAAGATGCCTATGGCTCATGCCAGGGATGCTCTTTCCTACTTTCATCTGTGTCTAAGCAAAAAGCAGCATCGAGTGGCATATTGGCTGGGCTCATATTGTTGGGCTTTCACTAAAATTGTTAACCGTGAATCGCGTCTCTTGTACCTTTTGGTTGTGCAAGCAGAAGAGCTTGCTGTTGTGTTGCTACCACATTTAAGAGCATTTTGTGGTCCCTTGTATTCTATTCAGAACTGCATGCATGCTTTGGTGTTAAGTGTCTTGGTGGGTTGAAAACAACCCAGCTAGCACAAACGCCAAGTCTGGGTGGATGCAGAGATGAAGAAAAGTAAATTTGTCAAGCTTTTATTTACTTTCACCACAGAGATTTTAAATGCAGGCATGGGTGCTATTTAGATAAAGAGGCTGTGTGTTCAAAGTGTGAAAGACTCAAATCGTTTGCACAGTGAACAACTTGCCCCAGTATCAGAAGTTTGCAGTTCCCTCCCTAGCTCTGTGACCATTGAATAGTGGAAGGATGGAGTAAGCAAAGAGCATAATGTGGAGGAAATTCATTCCTCCCTATCCCACCTCTTCCTGTGAGCAAAAGGAGGGGGAGCACACAATGAAGACATCTGTTCCTTTGAACCCACTCACAGACTTGCTGGGTAATAAAACCTGGGAAGAAAGGGAGAACTTATTGCTGCTGTTCAAGTGGTTGTTAATCGCTGATTGTAGGGTATGGAGGGGTGAGCTTTTATCGTGTTGACTTTCTTTAGGGGATACTGAAAAGCAGCTGGCACTGAACTCTGCCAGGATTTTAATCCAGGAGCTGCAGAATCCCTTTCTCCTTTGAGAGAGCAGGCAAATCTCTGTGGAAGCTATGCTGTCCCTGTGCCTCAGAGTCATGCCTACTGTGCTGACCCAGATGCTGCCCTCTGCTCTCCTGGAGGAATCCTGCTATCAGCTTACAACCATGCTCTGGGCTGCAGGAAACTGAATGGGAGTCCTGCAGGAAAAACTGTCTCCTCACCTGGACTCCAAGCATGCGTACCTCCTGTCTGAACTTTGCTCTTATGCACAGTGCCTAAAATCTCACCGCCATAAGCACAGGACTGTGACCTCCCTGCCTCTCCCCCACTCCTTCTGTTTAATCGCACTGTGCTTCTTAGTCACAGTGAGGACTGCTGTAATGGGCTTAAGTGGCCCAGCTCCTGCCAGAGTGTGTTGTGCTTTTAAGTTCAGCCTGGGCCCATTCTTTTATGTAAGACCTGAGGTCACACACATCTGCAGCCTCAGAGACTTCCTGTTGTGTCAGCAGGTGCATGCATGAATACTAGGTGTCCCCTCTGTCCTTCTAAGTATCTTATCTGGAACAAAAGCTGTCTGGTAAGCGGCATGCCAAAAATGCCAAGGGGGTGATGCACTGATCTCAGACCCTTTCATGAGCTCAGCCACAGAATGCAAAGGCAGATGGTCCCCCAGGAGCTCTCCCAGACCCCTGTAAGTGCCTTATGGCATACACCACTGGCTGTGGCACTTGCATTAATAAGGTTAATGGGAGACATTCTTAAGTTGTGCATTTGGAGTCTCCCATGAATTTTTCTGACCTTTCAGTTTGTCTCCTAAGGTTTGAGATTGATGAAATAACACAGTAGAGAAGAAATGAGGGCCTCCTTCTTGTAGGTGGTACTGGAGCATAATGGCTTGACTATAAGAGATGGGATTCCCTAATTTGGAGATGGGCATTCTTTAATAGAGATGGGTATATTACATTGTAGAGGTGAGAAAGGAGTACAGCAGGCCCCAGACATCTCCCTAAACTGGAACAGGTGGCAAAATGTAAAGGGAAGAGACACACCATACTGTAACAGCACAAATAATGTGGCATTTGAGGTTGAGCAAGCTAGCAGAGCTAAGCTGCTGCAGGAGCCTGGAAAAAGAGTTTGAGAACCAAGCTCTGTAAGAATAGAGGCAAACAAGACTAATAAAGCAATGAGCAACAGGAGTGGCTGATGCTGGATTAGTTTTATGAACTAATAGGAGCTTGTTCCAGAATTATGCACTTGAAATATTGAGCAGTGGAAACTGCTGAGTAGATAAACTCACTTTCCCTGGTAGGCACAGTTGTTCCGCATCCCAGAGACCCTGTGAGTGCAGGATGGAGAAAAGAGTGCTTGAAGAAACCTTGCATTTCTCCACCTTGTGTTTTTTATCCCCCTTCTCTCTCATGGCATGGAGCATCTTAAAGAGCCTATGGAGACAAACTGATCCTTAGCAAGAGGAATGGAAGAGAAAACTCAGCACACTGGTGCATCACGAAGCTTCAGAGAAGGCAGTAAGTGCCTCTGAATGTCAGAAAGCGCTTGAAACCAACGCAGAAGGTGAGTGCCAGAGCTCATCCAAGGATGTAACTGATGGGAGACAGCCCTCAAAAACTGTTCATGTGAAAGTCTGTGGGCGGACTGAGCAGCTGAGCCAGAGAATGGTGCCGCAAGGAAGCCTGTGAGGTCATGGATGATGCTCTTCTGCCTTTAAATATGTGGTAGTGCCACAAGCTGATCTCATTATGCAGGTGGCTACTGTAGCAATGTGTTTGCTTAGTTTCAGTGCCGGGCAATGAGTATGAGTAGAGACAAGCAGGAAAGAAGGAAATGAAGGTCAAAGTAGGTTTCCTTTTAGTGAATGAGTGAAGGTGATTACAGGGCAGTGGCAGATCCCTCAATAATGGGTTGCAGCACGTTTTGCAGACTAGTTTAGTTTTAGTATGAACGGGGACAGAAAACAGATCAGAAAAAAAAAAACACAAACATTATGCAGCATAGTTGTACAGCATACTATATTCTATCCTAAGGATGGAGGTAGAGACTGTAGATTTAGTCGGGAGAGCGCAGGGGGTTGTCTAAGTTGACAGGGACCAGGAATACGACCTGTGCTGAGAGTTTGTCTTAGAGCAAGCCAGGCTGCTTCTTTCTTTTTCTCTATCGATCTCTAGTGAGTTCTAAGCCCGTGGTTAGGATTTGTATGCAACACTATTAAGTGTCGTTTCCACTGTGTGCTAGAAACCTAGAGGACACTTGAAAGGATGAAGAAACAAAACCTGTGAAGTTTATTCTCCTTTTCTTGAAGTGTTAGCCTTGGGCCTGAAATGTCCTGGATGGAGAAATTGCTTCTGATAACCCACAGTGCTATTGGCTTTATGGAAATGAGATCTCTGCAATAGTACTCTCTCCTCACCCTGCTTTTCAAGATAGAGTTTGGTGCAAATGCTCATGGTGCTGCTGGAGTGAGTAAACAAAGGGTTGCAGCAGCATCCCTCAGTTACAGCTGAGTGTGCTCTCAGGTCTTCCATCAGCTGTTGAACGATGGGCAGAGGAGCATCTCAGCACCCTGCTTGCTATTTGTCCATTTCCAGTTTCAGAGTTGAGTTTAGTCTTGAGGTGTTTCTATTTTGCTTGGCCTGAGCTGTTAAATGAAAGTGCTGCTGTGTGGGTAGATACGGTCAGGAACTAGGGAGGGAACAAATCACCCTGAGAAATGAACCTTCAAAAAAGGAGAAATAATTCTTTTCGTAGAGCTGAGGTTATTGTCCACAGAATTTTCATCAGCTGGGACAAGAATCCACCCGTGGGAGTATGGGACAACAAACTTGCTTTTGAGATAGTTGGCAAGCAGGAATTGATTTTTGCTGACATCCAGATTTTTTAAAGCAGGACTTCATCCTCATGATGGATGGGCTCCCATCCTCTTCCTCCTCCTCCTCCAGCTATCTGCAGAGTAGGCTGGAAGAGAAAGTGAGTTTTGCTCACAAATGCCCATAGCTTCACTTTTGTCCTGACTGCAGGCTTCTATTACAGCTCCTCTTACAAATCCCTCGAATATCAGCTTTAATTTAGCAGTGCACTGACCAGACAGACTGAGTTTGTCAGTTCCTTCTCCGAGATCAGGATCTGATTAGCCAGCAGTGCTAGAAGGGATGTGTGTGCCCTAATGCCTTCCTCTCTTTGCCCCCTTCCCTGTTATGCAATGGGATTTGTCTGCCCTGATAATGCCGATATCACTTACAGGAGCTCTGTCCGGATCTGTCATTGGCTGGTAGAGATTGGTTTGGTTGTCATGTTTGGGTCTGAATATAATCTCTCTTCCTTCTAAAGCAGCAGTAGGGATGCCCAGACCATTGAGGTAATGCCGTAGAAAAGCAGCAGCTTTAAATAGTGAACTCCTGACCTGTGGCATTTGCTACTCTGTTTTAAGAGGAGTCTCTTTGTTGTGCTAACCTCCTTTGTCCCCTGAGGTAAATGGCAGTGAGCAGTGTGGAAAAGGTGATTATGACAGGACCTGGCTGTTTGCCACACCACAGAAGAATGACAGCATCAGTACTGGGTGGCCAATGAAATATGCAAGGTCCCGTGACCCATGCTTACAGTAGGGAACCTTTTGCCCCTGACGCTTGAAGAACAACATATGAACAGGTTTAAAAGGAATTGTGCTAATTCACAGAGGATTTATCCGTCACTGGTTGGTTACTATTTAGCAGTCTGCATGCAGAAGCCTGTAAGCCACTCGCTGCCAGAGGCTAAGGAAGGTGTATTGCAGGGAGCACTGCTGTAAGCTCGTTCTGCTGTTTTATGCTTCCCCCTGACATTTCTCCTTCTTGTCACTGTCACACAGCCTGTGCTATGTGAGCTGACCCGGGATTGCTTTTTCCCTGGTGTTATAGGCTGCTGTTGTTTTGCCGCAATCTCTCTCACTGCTGTCATCTTTGCCTCTTCCAGCCTTGTGCAGGTGTCCCTGCTCGAGCCTGCCTGTGTGAGGCATTGTCCTGCTGAATGCAGAGCTTGGAAGTTGTACACAAGCACACCACAGTTTATCAGCTGTTTCTTAGTAGGCAAGAACGTCATCAGCTATTCATTAGATGCTTTGGGTCTCTGATGAAAGGGCTTCTTCCTAGAGGAGCTTCAGGCTTTGTTGTCCATCTTGTGAAAATTCAGGGAAAATAGAGACTTCCCTTCTTGGGAATGCTGGCTTGGGACATGCTGGCTGCTGCTTTTGGACAGATTTGGTCCTAGACTGTTGGCAAGGACATCCTGACAACATTCACTGCTGAGCTTTTTTCCTCCTACGTAAACTGTTCACTCAGCACACAGATGTGGCCAGGTTTCTGTCCCAGTTTTCCATCCGTATGTGTGCCTGTCTTTTTCCCTAGCACTTGTTCTACTCCCTGTTGACTTAGCACCCACCATAGGGCTTCAGGTGAGAGCTTCAGACCTGCATCACTCAGCTTCTTCTCCTCCAACAACAGATGAGGCAGGTGGCTGGGCTGAGCTTTAAGGTCATACCAATGTGTTAGGTTACGCTGCTGTTTTTGTACCTTCAGAGAGCCTGTGTGCTTGGAAATAATACAATTATAGTCTGTTTGCAGCATTAAGCTCTTTTATGAGGAGGAATTGTTGGATTTGTTTAGGACTACTTAATTTGTTTTGTCCCAGCCCCTTTCTCTTAACATCCCTTTAAAATGAGACTGTTCTCAAAAACTCCATGCTTTCCAGCCTATGCAAAGGAGATGCCATTGGTTTTACTTCAGCTCTATTCCCTACTTAGTTGTGAGTTCATTTATTTATTCTATTTACTAATTACTTGCAATGCCCTTGCTAGGCGACCTCATTGCTGACCCCATTCTCTATTCAGTTCTTCCCATCTAGTAGGAGAGACAATAAGCGCATACTGCAGTTTGTGTTACAAATTGCTGCAAGCGTGCCTGTGGCATCTCAGCTCTGACCATGCAGTCCTTTTGCACCTTCATGTCTCATGAAACCTCACAGATGCACTGTTTTATAGGTTCCCACCTCAGGGAAAAAAAAAACCCGAATGGTTTCAGTGGTCTTTGGATCAGTCTTTTAATCCTGTGAAGGAACGTAAGCTGTATTCTTCTGTGGATTTTAGCATGACGATATGCTGAATGCCATAATGACTGCTGCGATATTAGCCTGCATATTTTCCATCAGGGTGTGAAATCATCTTGATGTTTGGAACTGCTCACATATTTTTCTAAACCATTGCTTATCTCTGCATGGGAGCACTGTGCTGTAATAGCCTTGGGACTGGCTGAATATCACATGCTCTCGGATTGTGAATTCCCCCTTAATCCAGGAGATTCCTACAGTCTTTTTGAAAACTATGGTAGAAAAATGGACAGAGGATGTCAGTCTGAATGTAATGAACTTTTGCAGGCAAGCAGTTATTACAGGCCTATTAGTGTAGATTTTCTGTATGAACTGATGTTTTACTTGGAAGTCGTTCTGCAGATTTCCATCATATTTTTAATCTTTGTAGCATATTGTAGCCTTGAAGCATATCTGTGTAGTACCAGGAGATTTTCACTGAATAAATGCGAGGTCCCTGACAGTGTTTCAAGGTAATGCTTATTTTTTTGGCAGATTCTATGGAATGCTGCACATGCACAGATATTTTTGGAAAGGATTTAAAAAATAATTTTCCTACGTTACTAACACCTCCTATATTGAGACAAAGTAGGGTCCTATACAGTGGATTTACTTCTCTTTTTTTATGCTTCCCCATTTGCCTTGTTGCACTTGATTCATCCTGAAGAGTCCATCAAAGACCAGCTACCTCTTCTGCTTCAATCTGTTGCTTTCAAGCAGTGCCAAAGCATTGGCTACAGATACTAACATCACGTTATCTGTGAGGAGCAATCTTCATAAAACAAAAAGCATACATCATCCCCTTCCCTTTCCTCTGGTCATGGCTTCTCCTTTTTTTTCTGTAAAAGTTGACTCACTTTCATTCTTGTGTAGTTTTCCTTGGAATGGACAGTTCTAAGTACTGATAAGCTATTCTCTCAAACAGTTCTGCAAATCATTTCCTTTACATCACACGGTGGTTGCATGTCTCTCCAGGGTGGCAGAAGGCACAAGGTACAGTACGTCGGCCTCTTTGTTTTGGTTCCTCTTTCAGAGAAATTCTTTTCCTGTAGTATTGCATTCCTACAGACCGGTTGACACGCATCTTGCATCCTTTTGCATGGCAGTCAGATAGCCAAATGGCACTGAGTCTGAGGGCAAAACAGATCACAAGGATCAGCTGTAGTGGCTTAATAGGACAGCTGAAGCCCTTGGTTGGAAATTAAGTACTCTAAAGTCTTGGTGATGTTGTGTGGCGTGGTGAGAATTGTTCAGGAGAGGACTTAAGTTGGACTTCTTCCCATGGTGAACCAGGGGTTCTTTCTTGGGCTTGTCTCAGCATGCTTCTAGCATCAGGAAAAGAAGTGACAATAGTGTGTTCCTAGGCCTTTGTAGCAGATGGGAACCTTGCTTACGCAGTTCTTGCTTTTCTTGTTGTTTTTTTTTTTTTTTCATTGGTCTGTAAGATCCATCTGTCCAGCAATGGCAACGAGCTGCAGAGACCTCTGATCCACCCTGTGTGTGGAAGTGGAAATAGCAGCAGTGGAAATGTTGGCAGCTTGGGGAGAGTTTCGTTGGCACAAGGGGTACAGAAGTGCTTCACTTGCATTGTGCCAGATGTCTGTTTATTTCTGGCTGCTGGAATAACGCCAGCTGTAGGTTGGGTGTGGAAAAAGGGATTTGGGGACAAGGGTCAGGCCTGGCTGCTGCTTAGTGCCTTGCAGGATCTTCTTACAGCAGAAGCCTTAAGGGGAGGGTGGCTTGCTGCAGCATCCATGGGCAGCCACACATCCCCAGACCCCTCTCCCAACTGCTCTCTTCTTTTCACATCCATGTGAAGTATGTGTGGGTCTGGCCTCACACATGCTTGGCATAAGCAAAGCAGTATCAAACATGCCTCTGAGCATGGGAAGTGCTCCTCCCAGGAAATGAAGCCGGGAGCATGATTGGAGTAAGTCAGATATGGACCACAGGGTCATGATAATGATTAGTCCTGCCCTTCCCCCTAGTTGTAATTAACTGTGGTGATGTCACCCTCCATTCTGACTTCTTGCTGGCATTAATTCCAGAGCTGCAAATTTCCTGCCTTTTAATTGCTCTCTAGGAAACCTGGAGTTTACACTGTTCTTAATGCATGCCAGCAAACTTCCTCGTCAAATGCTACAGGGCCTAACCTCTGGCCTGCAGACACCCTGGATCAGGTGTATTTGCTCAGGTGCTCTTTTGAGCAGAAACTTCTCAGGGTTAGAAATGTTCAATGTTCCCTTTGCATCTCTTGAGCTTGAGACCTTCTATCTCATTGCATGTTAGATTCAGTCCTAGAATATGTCCCTGCTCCAAGAAAACTGAATCCAAAGCACCTGTAGTGGCATTTGGAGGATTTACTTTGGTGATAATTTGCCTTGATCTTCATACTTGCCTTGCAGCGTTTCAGGCCCTGTGCAACTTCTCAGCTGCATGTTGGCTTTGTGCAGACCTAGACAAGGTGGTCTCGTGCCTCCTTCAGTCAAGCGTCTCACAGTCAATCTTCCTTTTGTTTTGGGTGTCTCTTCCCTTTGAAGTGGGGTGCATCTATCACAATGGATGCATCAGTAACACGAGGGGAACATATCCCATAATCAGGAACGTTCTGTCTAGAGAGAAGTGTTTATTATACACAACTTGTTAGGGACTGTCAGTCAACGAGGCTCCCTTTGTTTCTCCATAATGCATCATTAATGATGGCTTCTGCTATGCATTCAGATTCATTGCACACAAGGGCCTTGTCTCTGTCTCTCCATCCCCTTCCCCCTTTTCATAATCACAAGAAAAAATTAATAAATTGATTCAGGGAAGGAGAGCTATGGGCTTGCTACAGGCTATGTTTGGTGTCCTTGCTCGCACTGAGTTGTACCTGACTCTGGGAGAAATCTCTTGAATGTCAGTAGAGCTATTTTGGGATTCCTGCTTGCTTCTCATCCTGAGAAAGGGGGTGATATCTGCCAGCACACACACGAGCGTGGGTAATTGGCCATGTAAAGAAGAAACAGAGGTATCTCATGAAAGTGATGTTGAGTGCCAGGGATGCAAATGCCACGTCCTCTTCAGCTCTTCATCTCTTTCCCCACTCCTCTGGACTTCAAGCCTTGAGATCACACTGATGGTTTGCTGACTGTCATTTTGCTTGTTCAGCCCAACATAACTTATTCTTAAAAAGAATGTTCAACTTCTCCAGGGCTTGTGGCAGGGAGAAACAAGTTTCTTGGAGACTATAAGTTCATTAAGAAAGTTATTGCCTCCCCTAGAATTTTTTAGGAAACCACAATTAACAAAAAACAAACAAAGCCCGATGAGAGAAGAGGCTAGCTGTGATGTGTTTTAAGTAAACTTAACTGTGTGGTTTGGGATTGACTTGCTGGAGGCCCTGAAGTTGATTTTTTCCCATACTGTCAAAAGTTTGCAGCCTTCATCTGCAGCTGAAATTCAGGACGCCAGCAATGGCTGGGATAATTCAGCCTTCTGGCTGCTGTCTGCTAATTGGTTTTGGTTGGTCTCCCTGTCTCATTTCTTTCTGAATGATTATCTTCAGGGCTCTTTTTTCCCTTTTTTTTTTTTTTTTTTTAGCAGAGAGGGCCAAGCCCTGATGTGAGCTATAGATTCCAAACTCTCGTTTTGTTGCTCTTCCAGGATTAGAAATGACTCATTTTCCCTCTTCCCTTTCCTGCTCTGTGGAAAATCCAACTGGCTTTGTGGTTCTGAACCAGCTGCCTGACATCTGTCTTGACACCACAGCTTGCATAAGTCCCATGCTGGCGCTGCCTGCTCACACTGCATGTTGCCTAGGTGTGCAAGACGCTGGCCTTTCATTTGTTCATATGGAGATGATGCTTTGTATGGCTATTAGAGCAAGGAGTGGCTTATGCTGAGAATAAGATGCTCTCGCAAACTTTATTTCTGCTCTACTCTCCTGTATTTCTCCAAAGGAGGTCTCTTTCTTGTCCCTGATACTTCTTTCTGTTAAAGATCTATAGCTACCTCACATCAGTCCTGAGGATACTGCATAGCTATTGAGAGGAGAAGGAATTCTGGTCAACTTCGGATGGACTTCTTTAATTCTCTCTCCCCACATCCTTGGCTGCAGGCCATCCTTGCTTGGGATTTCCCCCTGGCAAACAGCTTTGGCCAAGTGCTCCAGGCTGGAATCCAGCTTGTTTGCCTTTATCCTGAGTCTGCTGGGGCAGCCAAGCCTGGCTGTAGGCTTCTGGTATTGCTGGACAGGATCCCAGTGCTGTCCATCTATGTGGGCATCACCTCTTGTGTGTAAAAGTGGGAAAGCTACGCAGATACCCTTCGCTGCTTTACAAAAGGGGAAATCTTGCCATTATTGCTTGTGACTGACCACTTGGCCTTCTGTCAATGGAGCATCCTGTTCTGGAAGGCAAAGGCTGTGAGTGGGACTGTTTGAAACACCTGATATGCATAGTTGTTGCAAAAACATCTGACTGTTTTCCATGCGAACAGGATAACTCGCAAAACTGTTTCCCATTGAAAAGGAAAAATAAGATCTGATATTTCTTTTCTGGAATATGCTGCTCCATCTTCTTATGGAAACATTTTGCATATTTTTATTTGGTGTTCCTTCACTGAGCTATCTGAAATATTTTAGATTCTTCCTCACGTAAATAGTTTCAGAGGTTTTTTGGTCTCTATTTCAAGGAGAAGGAAGTCAAATTTCAGAATGTTTAAATCCTGATTTCTGCTTTCTGAACAAGTATCAAACAAATCCAGGGAGTTGTATAGCATAGACAAGCTCAAATTTTACCTTTTGTTTCCAAATTATTTCTGAGATGCACCATTTCACTGGGGTCACATTTTGGCACTTCCTTTCTGCGCACTAAGGTCTCTTTCTCCCTCTCCTCAGCACTAAATCTTCTGGAGCCTCTGGTGACTCACCAGTGGAGAAAATAGCTTTTGGGGGTGGGCTGTGAACCTGTTAATGTGTCACCATGTTTTCCCCATAATGCAGTGGAGATGAAGTGGTTCATTAGAGTGATGACTGGTAGAGATTACACAGTTTGGCAGGGATCCTAAATTCAACTCACTGGGAAGAAAGTGTGAAGGTGTAGCAACTAATCTTTTGGGGGAAAAAAAACCCTACAACAAAAAGAATTTTATTGTATTCTTTGATTTGAGCTGTAGTCTGCATTCAACCCTTACATTTCAGTAATTGTATCCTGTAAAAAAAAAAAAAAAAGTATTTACTAATCTACTTTCTAATACTTCTTCATTAGTAGGATATTCTTCAGAGAAGACTTTGCTGTGCAAATAACTGGTGCTGAATTCCAGCTATCACACAACTGTGTGAGAGGCGTTGCTATGTGTGTGATGGTGGGAGAATGACCAAAAATTGGTAGGAGGATGGAACTCTCAATGTTGCAGTCTAAGTTCCTTGAATTTTTTTCATTACCGCTCACTGAATTTCCCAGCTTGTTTTATCACAAGGTTGGAGCTATGAACCTTGCTGATTCCCTCCTCATTCAGGGCTAGCACAGAGCAAATAATTAATTACGGAGCCTTAAATCACTACTTGAAACCGTAACATCAGATTATCATTCCTTTTTAATGTCTCTGGCACAGGTTCACTGTCTCTGATTTTCATGTCTCACCAGTGGCTATTTTTACGTGTTTTGAATGGAAGAAGCTGCACTAAATAAAGCTGTGTGTTGTAGTAAGCATGTGTGGACTTCAAAATGGCTCCACTCTGTTGTGTGCCTTACAACCTGAATTCCCAGCTCAGCTTTTTCCTTGCCAGGAAATGTCTCCTACCTTTGAAACTCCTCTCAAGAGATAAAAGATTAGCTTGGTGCTGTCAGGAGCTGTCAATTCAGGCAATTTGAAATAGATCAGCTGACTCCTGGTAGTTTTGCAGCCATCCTGCTTTCCTGTGACTGCTTCATTTCTAGTTGCTTTTGGAAGGGTGTTACGTTTGGTTGATTCTCCCTGATTATCCACGCATACTTATTGTTCCTGGCTGCTGTTCTCTGGCTGCTTTTTCACTGGTTGTGAAGCTCTTGGTAGCTAGCAGTGCTGCTATGAGGGAGCTTCATTTGTAGTGTGAGGGCTGGAAGTGTCAAAAGTGGATTTCATTGCTCCCTCCTTGCTAACCCAGTCTGTGAAGGTGGGAACAGAGGAAGTAGAAGTTGGTATTGCTGAAAGCAGAGGCAGATGAAAAAGCAGCTTTTATTGCCCTGAAGATCTATCCTCTGTTTGGGTGGGGAGGAAATAAGCAGCAGGAGCTAGAGAATTGCATACTCTTTGCATACCCTTTGGCTACATCTTTCATTAGGAGCACTTGCCAACCATCTGCTGAGCACCAGTCCAGGCCACCTGTCTGTTCAATGCTCTCTCCAGATAGGTGCTTGTGCTCTGATCTATTTCTGAGTTAAATATTGCCACCTGAAGTATGCAGGGTCCTAGGCTGTTCCCAGAGGAGACACAGTCTGTCAGCTAGAGGCTGTTTCTTTGCGCTTTAGATTCAGTTTGTAGCATAAAATCAGTGTGGGAGAGCTAGAAGAGCTCTGGGCAGTAGGAGGCATGGCAACTAGGAGAGGCACGATCCTGTTTGACCTCTGCAGTTGCCTCCAAAGCATCCTGTGTGTGAAATTACCAACTCCAGGTCTTGGGTAAGCTGCCAACTAGTTTTTGGCTTCCTCTTCTATCTCTTAGCCTGTATTTTAACTGACACTGAACTAGCAAGCAGTTGACCTGTGTACTCTACCTTGGAAGTGCACTGTCCTTGATAATAACATAGTTTCTACCAAGCTGTTGTTTGAAAGATGTCCCCTTGACAACAAAGTTTCTTGGCAGGGATCTGTTATCACTGGATGGAAGCTAAATGGAGAGCTAAATGGAGAGCCTGGAAGGTGCCCAAGCTCTGAGGGTTGGCCTGTCTGCTATTTCAGACATCTTCAATGGCAAAGGCAGGCGAGGGTCTGCCCACATCCAGAAATAGCAAGGTAGGGTGTCACTTGGTCCCTATGTGCTCCTAGGTGGGTGGGGAGGAAAACTCATGTCACAAAGAGCATGGTGTTCAAACATTGCTCCTAAGACCTTTGGGGGAGCCTTTTGTGAAGGCAGCTGAAGGATGGAAGAGCAGAGACTGGGTGCTGGGCTGTGTCACTGTACTGCTCCTGCATCAGCTGTGTGCTGAAAGAGGCCAGGATGTGGCCAGATGGAGCGGCGGGGAGGGGAGGCTGGGGAGCCTGGCCTCGCAGCAGCCTGGGAAATGGGGTGGGCAGATCAAAGCAGGGAGCTGGAGGAGGTCAGAGTGGGATAATCCTCTAACAGCATGAAGGCTGCAGCTGTTGGTGTTACAGCATGGCATTACTGAGGTTTTCTGCTGCAGTACTGTGGATGTCAGCAGGAATTTGCCAGCCTTGAGCATTGAGTGAAGGAGGGTGTGTCAGTCTTCCTTCCTTTGGTCAGTGCCCCCAGCGGGTGTTCTGGGGCATTCAGCTGGAGGAGCCCAGATGTGTGCAGGGTTCTTGTCAGAGCCTTGTCCAGCATGGAGTGCATTTGTAAGACCTGTGACATAGCTTGAAGGAAAGGGAGTGTGCTGCAATTCCTGTGCTCAGTTTCCACTTTTGTCCTCCTTTGCACCAAGTCATAGCACTCTACCTAGTCTGAATGCTTCTTTCCCTGTGCTGCAGTGAGGCAAGCAGGGCAGTGGGAGCCTCTCTCCAGCTCTCAGTGGCTTTTCTAGCTGCACCAGCATAAGCATGCTTTGCTTCTCTTCTGCACTGAGCCTGCAAAGAGTTTGTCTGGGTAGAAGATGTGTGAAGGGATATTAGAAAACTCAGCAGAATTGCTGTTGTGAAAGGGACACCTAGAAGGTCACAGAAACACAATGACCATTAGGTCTTGGGAAAAGGTGCCCTTCATCTCTCTCCTCCAGAGCAGGGAACTTGCTGTTCTGGAAGGTATATGCCCTGCTCTTGCCTTCCCTACAGCTGCAGACAGATCCGTTTTTGGCATGTTTTCCTAGAACATCACTGTCCGAGGGAATGACAGGTAGGATTCTTCTGCCCCCTTTCTAGCAGTGCCACCTCTACACCCACTCATTTTACTTTTGCTATAATTTTACCAAGTACTTTTGTAGAGAGCTGGTGCCAGTCATCCAGGGGAGACCTCACAGGGAAGAGCGGTGAGCTGGTTTGCTAAACCTAAGACACTCAGAAGCTATGAATTGGATTCTAAAAATAAAAGCTCCTGCTGTATTTTTATTTCTGTTCTCTTCAGCTTTTTAAATCTTTCTGAGCCTCGTTGCCTTCAGGGTATTTTTGGTTATTTGCAGCTGTGATGGATAGAAATTGCTCTTTTTTTTGCCATAAATTTAAGCTGAGACTTTTGCCCAGGCTTATGGCTCCAGAAACTGGGGTCTTCAGCAAAAAGACAGAGGCAGAGGGCCAGTAACAGCTGGTAATTGGGCAAATACTGGGGACTGAAAACTTGTGAAGCACCTCCAGTACATCTTTGCTTAGTGCCAGGACATGAACACAACACAAGGATGGATCTGTGGCTCAGTTTGGAAGCCTTGGAAGGCACAGGTCTGGAGGTGTCTATTAGCTTAGTACATGGAGGTGATGGATGAGAATGGATCTTCTGTGTCACAGCTAAAAATGGTTTGAAGCAAAATACAACCATGATTACTGCCCAGCTGCCAAGGACTGTTTACAGCTATCATCACAAAAATTCAGGGATGTCTCCTTTTTCTTCTCTCTGTTTACTGGAAAGTTTGAGATGTGTCTAGAACTGTGCCAGCAGTTCTGTGTGAACGAACTTGGGATGTGCTGGAGCAGGCAGATCAAATAGCTACGAAGGGTGTGAATAAGCCCCGGGAAAGAGCAAGCAGGCGGTTTGTTTAATGTTTGCTTCCCTGTGTTTGTGTGAGTCACAGAGCTGGCGGTGGTCCTGCTTTCACCTCGCGGAGAGCAGAAATAGGTGTGTAAGAGCTGCACGCTAATTTGCTGAAAATAGCTGAAAGCCAGGCTCTTCAGATACTCACTAGAGATTGCAGCTCCTCCATTTATTGATTCTTTCTCTTCCCTCTTCATCTTACAAGCTTTTAAATGATGGTAAAACAGGGGGAAGGGCATGCGTGCAGAATGCGGTGTGTGGCTTTCTGCCCCAGCCCATGCCTGGATGGATGGCGTGTGCGTGTGACCTTGGCCGCAGAGGACTGCAGGATGTTGTGTGGAATGGTGTGGGGAAGCAGACATCTGCGGCAAGGGAGGAGGTGAAAATGTCTTTCCTGTTATCCTGGGGGCTGCTGGCACGTTATGCTGCTGCCACAGCAGCATCACACACCAACTCTGTCCTCAGAAGCTGAGGGGTTTCGTACCTAAGCTGATGCAGCTGGGGTATGCTCCTGTCCTTCTCAAGTGGAGGGGGCAGAATACCAGTCGGGTGCCTTGCAATTCTGCCAGCTTATTTTTGTTTCTGTGTGCATTTTTGTTTCTGATTTTAATCAAAAGCAATGTTAAATGTTATGCTCTCATTCAAGCTTTGGCTTCTGGAGTCAGCATGGGATGTTGTGAGAATTCCCTTTTTGTTCTCTGAGCAGAGGAAGTGCAGACTGGTAGCTTGTAGCCTGGAGGCAAAGGCAGCAAGGAATCCTGTGTTTTTTGTGTGCTTCCATGGGCCAAGTCTGTACTTGAGCTCCTGCTGCAGGCTTTAAACGCAATCATTGGCAGAGCTGCCTCTGATTTAGCTGGCTGTGCATTGGGAAAAGCTGGAAGAGTGCTTTGGCTTGTAGGGAGCACAGGGTGATGGGCATGGAGGCAGCTCAGCTCAGCTGGGCAGAAGGGGTAGTGGGAATGGCTGCTGTCCCTTAGGCTGCTGGTGTGGGGAATGCAGCTGTGGTTTGGGGCTCTCTAAACCAGAGCTGTTTATATGCTGAGCATCTCAAGCAGGCAAGAGCCAGCCATCCCCCAGCATTTGTCCTTCATTCAATCAAGCGATTGCTTTTTAGCAGTGCAGGCTCCCCTGAAGCCTGATTCCTGTATTTCCTCCTTGCCTTAAGCAATCTTTGCTTCACTTGTTTCCATATTTGTTTCTTTAGTTACGCAAACTCTGGTCTTAGGCCTGTGAGCTGAAATATGCTTCTAAACTGCTGCAATATTGCTTAAAACTCAGTGTTCAACAATTGTTCCTCAGGGAATCTGCAGATCTGGGGGCCATGTGAAGGCACTGTTTGCTCTGGTCACTTTATTTGCACCTTCTGGTTTCTCTGCTACTTGGCACATGTGGGCCTGCCCTCAGAGACCTTTGTGTCCCTACTACCTGACCTCCACAAAGGAGGGGGCTGTAGACTATTCTTTCCACCCATCCTCCTTGCAGCAGGAGGTCTGCCACTCGTTGTGTCTGGGACTGCTGGACTGGGCTGACACAAGCCCTGCACAACGCTCCTTTTCTTCAAAAAAAAAAAAAAAAAAAAGATTTGGAGATTCAAGGTTATCCATCCACATCCCTGTTTTCCAGACTGCAGACCAAGAAAGGGATGGGGTGGGGAACAGCATGACAGGGCACCCTGCACTGTGCCCTGGAGCATCAACGAAGCTATGCCATCTGGAGTGCTGTCCGGGGTGATGTTCCAACACTTGAAAAGCTGTTCTGTACCTTGAAATGGGCTCATCTGGACTGCATCTGATGATGCTTGTGTTGAGCCAGGAAGAGAGACATCCCCGCAGTATCTCCCCTGAGATCCTCTGAGCAGCATTTCTAGGATGAGGAGCATTCTGGGATGTGTCTTCTAATGAGAAACATGTTCGTGTCATCCACAAAGGTTTCTGCTGGCTTACACCTAACAGGTGGGTGTAACAACAGCTATTTAATGCAGCTTCAGAAGTGTTTGTAGGCAACATAGCATCCCTTGAGGGCTGCTTGCTACAGTGCATGCAGTGGCAGCTTTCCACATTGCTTGCTGTAGCTAGTCTACAGTTCCTGTGAACTCAGAGGGTACTTGGTTTTGTTCTGTTTGTGCTCTCTCATCCCAGATGTGTTATGCACTGCCAGATATTCATAGAATCATAGAATGGCCTGGGTTGAAAAGGACCACAATGATCATCTGGTTTCAACCCCTCTGCTATGCGCAGGGTTGCCAGTCACTAGACCAGACTGTCCAGAGCCACATCCAGACTAGCCTTGAATGCCTTCAGGGATGGGGCATTCATAACCTCCCTGGGCAACCTGTTCCAGTGCTTCACCACCCTCTGTCTGTTACAGCAGACGCATCCAAGGCTGCAGTAAGTGCACCCACTGTTCAGGATGCGTTTCCTCACTTGCCCATAGATCAGCTGACACGTGAACCATCTGATAAGACAAGACTCAGCATTGCATATGAAGTTTTGCTTTATTTAACCTTGCCATTTCTGAAAAGCGTTACTCACAGCAGAGGGTCTGTATGTTAAATCGCCGAGGAGTCACACTGACAAAATAGTAATAAAATGTCTTTCAGTAGGGAGCTAGTTCAGGCTTCTAAGTGCCTCTGCTATTTAGCTCCAAATTTATGTAGTTCAGAATTTTTTATTGACGGGATTAAAGCATGCAGAAGTGCTTCACGAGGACACTGGGTTTTTTTTTTCTTCTTAACACTGCTTTTCTCTTCACCATCTCTGGGTGGGCTCATTTATCGTCCTGAAACAGCTCCAAAACCTCATTGCTGCTCCTCAGATGGATAGCGTGAATGGATGATGGTGCATTCTTAAGTGACCTTCTCTGGTTACTCTTGACATATTCTCTCGGCTCTGAAGATGAACATAAATAAGGGGAAGTGATTAGTTAAGTGTTAGAAACATCTTCCAGGGATGTTTCTGACTGAACACCAGGGCTTTCTTATTGAGAGTGGAGTACCTGCAGGTGAACCACTCCTTGGCACGAGCACGGCTGTGTGCTTGCTGTGTTTGCTTGCTTTTAAAAAACCCGAATTCAGAACTAAATTTACCTGTGATGATTCATTTGGAGCAAAGCTCTTTCTGTAACTTATTAAAATGCATTAGCAAGGAATTTGTAACGGTGGTTCTATAAACAGCAATTGTTCTGCTTTGAAGCTGCGACACACATTGCCTGCGCTGTTCTGCTGCTGTGCAAAGTGGCCTAAATGCTCAAAGAGAGATGACACAAAAGGAGCCCTGTACAGATGGCTTGGGAAAAACGCTGGCCTTTCCCCTCAATCATCACAGGCTGGAAATCTGGCATTAAATAGGATTTGTAGGCAGGTTTGCTGTCTGCCTTCTGGCTTATCTGCGCTTAAACTTGCATCTTGCTTGCACTCTGTGTGCTGAGTACTGCCAGGGGACTTCTAACACACACTGGATGAAAATCATGCACTAAATGTGGTGTGATAGGAGATAGCCTGATGCTATAGGTCTCATCCTCTCCCATGCAGCGATAATTGCGTCAGAGCTGCCTTTCTCTTCGCTATAAGCCCCGGCAGGTGGCAGGGAGAGATGTCTGTCTGCCTGAACGTGGCTTTATCCCTTGCCCGAACAGCAGTGTGAAAACTCCGCCGCCTTTTGTTATTCGGAGGTCCTTTTTCTCTTTGCTCCGAACCCGCAGCCCGCCTCGCTGGTGCGTTTGTGCCATCTGCTGACCGCAGCGCTCACTGCACGCACCGGACTTGCCGGATTTTTGTCCCTGCTCTGGGATTTCGTTCATGGAAGAATGATCGTGTCAGTATCAACGGGGAATGTTTTCTGCCTTCTTGCTAAGGTGGCTGGGGAACTAGCAGTAAAGTTCGAAATGGGGTTTGAACCTCAATGTTACTATCTCAAGAGCTAGATGTAGAGCAGGATGTACGAGGGTTGGGAAAGGAAGATGTTTATTGGAGTCAGGATTTCAAAGCTGTCTTTCTGAGAAGGGGCAAAACAGCATTTCTTCCTGAAACACAAAGCTCTGTTGGATAGTTTTTTGCTTACTTTCAGAGCACTCAATATAATGTGGGTAAGGTGAAACGATGGTTTACCAATTGTATGTTACAGGGTCCTTCTACCTCATCCGTAGGCAGAGAATGCCTGAGCACAAGCAAACATTGCCCCTTTGGGAATCAACGTGCTTTGGCTGCCTTCTGGGCTATACCTGTGGGGAAAGGTTGGCTGATGTCAGAGCTTAGCATAGAGGTGCCCCAGGGCCCATTCAATGAGAGATCTACCCCTGGTAGAGAAGAAACCTAAGAGTTTTTGTTCTGCCTGATGGCAGCACGCCTCCTGGTGGGTTGTTCTGTGAGCCAGGCAATGCAGAGCAGTGTGTGG
>JAOWBP010004023.1:9055510-9069572 GCA_028571105.1 Tragopan temminckii
GCTCAGCTTACCACAAGATTTTTCTTATCTGCTCTTATCTTTCCCTCTCTATCTACTCAGTTATTCAAATCCTATTTGAATTGCATTCATTTCTAATATGCCATAAAACATGATATGCAAAAGCTAGTTATTTAGGGAGAATTGCAGAAATTATTTTAGTCTGTCATTTGACCTGTGAATGAGATAACACGATTAATTTTTACATGCAAAGCTTGGTGTTTATTAGCATGGCAAAAGGCAGTTTGACAATGAAAAATATTCCTGGTGGGTGTAATAATTAATGCTTTCACTCACAGTATAAAGATTTTAATAATACCGTTACACTAAGATGATACTAAAGGAGTTTACTGTTTTCCTGTCAATGATACAAGGACGTATCCTCATTCATAGCTCCTATATCCTTGCTATTTCTAAGTGCTTTTTATGTTCAGTAATAGTACAAATCATGATGCTAATTCATTGAGTTTCTTCTCCCAGGTCTCAGGTTTGGTTGAACCTTATGATTTGATATTTATGTGGGATACACACTGAAAGCTTTGGGTTTTTTCTTCAGATTGAATTAGACTACTTATGGTGTCGTCATGTTTCAGTAGAGATCTTGTGGCTTCAGCTGATGACTGTTCACTCAATAGCACAGAGGCCTGGGAGTAATATTGTGGTGTCTTGTGGATGCATCAGGATGTCTACTTTCAGAAGTAAAGTGTTTTATTCAGTGTTCTTAGTAGCATGTGCAAAACAAGAAAGGAAAGTAAGGAATGGCACTTCTAATATGGGGAATGGTTTTCCTTAATTAAGTTGTGCTTCTTTTTGTTTTGCTCCTCTGAAACCTGGTTAAGATAGACCTTATTTGCTATCAGTCTTCAATGGATGAAGGGTAGTTTACCGAACATGGCTACTTGGAGGATTTATGAAGAGAAATCAGAGGTACTGAATGTTTTATTGGCATAATGAGGGAAAGTCTCCTTGCTTTTCAGTCACTGGGAATGTATTATTAATGCAAAAACACTTTCCTTGAATTTAATGCTACCTGTATAGAGGCTGACAAATCTCTCATCTTCACGAATGAAGCATATCTACCATGCTTGCTCCAATGTAAGGTACCATCATTGATTCTCTTTTTCTCCAAGTCCAGCAAGCCAAGGGCTATTGGCAGGATGGACACCCTCAGGTGTTGAGGTGATCCTTTCTTAAGCAAATGTTGGACTGGAGTCCTTAAAGTCTCTTTAAGCTTATGTTGGTCTCCAAAACAATCCTACTGAGAAGCTTGAACCCTAAATCTGATTCAGAGTTCATCATCCATTCACATACTGGTCTGTACTTCATTTCCATAGCTGAGTGTTTACCATTACTTGGGTCACTGAAGGTCTGGGTCCAGGCTTTGTGGTGGGGATTTTGCTGCAATCTACACAGTGTGAGGGGAAAATATGTGGCTATGCAGTTTGAATGATCAGTGCAGTATGAAATTCAATAGTGTAGAATAAACTCCTGCCTCGATGGACAGCCATCAGAGCTTCATCCTTTACTGATGCTCAGTTCGGAATATGTATTTTGGGAGAGAGCTTTACTGGGTATAAAACTTGTCTGACCATCAGTTAGCAATAGCTTATAGCAACAGCATTAGGATGTCAGAAACACAATGCACCAACTATTGCAAATGGACAGAATTGTTCAATTTCATCCTAGATAATTTCACTTTGAGACTCAGTGTAGTTTTCTGAAACTTTGCCTAGGAAAAAGATGGATGGTATGAGCTTACACTTGAGAATCCTCGAGTGGACTCTTCTTGTTACAGTGTGAAAGTATCAATTTCGTTGTTGCTTCAGAGTAATCCCAAATTCACTCTTGAAAACTTCAGTAGATGTGAACAGATGAAAACAGCAGTGATACCAACAAAATGAGCAGAATCCAAATTCTGGGATATGGCAGGAGGGCAGGGGGAAGGACACTTACATGAAGGAAGGCTTGGCTTGCCTAATCTGATACTCATGAGCCATTGAGGCATAACTGGCTTGACAGTAGAGTAGGCATCCTCAGCACAACCTGCTTTTGCAACACTTCCAGTGCATTTTTTATCTCTTTGAAGACTGAAGCTGAGCTTTTCAGGTATCTTTTAGCCTTGAATTTGTATTTCCCTGTATTGCTGACCAGCACACCTGATGTTCTGACATTGCCTTTTAACGAATGCCATACATTCTGAAATAATTGCATTGACAGTCAGCTGTTAATTTTAAACTTTCTATTCGTATCAGTGTCTCCCAGGGGAGAAATTACATGCTGCAAATTGTAGCCATTTTGTTGCCGTATGAGAATTGAGGGACAAACCAGTGGAGAAGTTTAAATATTACTGTCCTGAATCTCTTCTTCCAGTCAAGATTTTAAATAAATCCATGTAGATCTCCTCTGAGTTTGCACTTGTGGGGGCAAATGCGTAGTTTGGTTGCTGGGTAAAGGCCGGATCTCTGATGCCTCACCTAGCTGGAAAGACAATGGAGCTAATACTGTGTGATTATATGGTAGAAGGTCTATTTAATTGCCTTTAGTCCTTAATTATCAACTACTGAAGAAGCAGTAATGCTTTCAAAAATTAGAATGTTCACCTCATCTTAAAAATGACCATGAAGTACAGTTGTGACAGGTTGCTGTGTGCTGAGACACGTTTTCCATTCCTACTGAACGTAGCACTGGATATCTGGAATTATCTGCTAATTTCAATAGTGGGATTGATCTCTCAGTAAGACGAGGCTTTCCTACCTAAACTGTATTCATTGTGCATTTCCCTCAGAATAAAATGCAATATCCAGGAATAGCAGGACTCACTCAAAAAACTCACCTAGAATTGAGTTTTTCCACCCACTTTGGTTAGAAAGTTCCCAGAAATAGAGAGGAGAAGCCTGATGTGCTGAAGCAATGCAAGTGTGTGGCCGTGGGAAGTGCACGGGCAGAGAACAGAATGTTTAAATTCTTAATTGTTATTTATAGTTAAAAAAAAAAAAACACCCTGGTTTTGATAAAATTGTCCTTTCTGTGGTATGTGCTAAGGATGGTCACAGCAGAACTGGGTGCAGGATTTGGCCTCGTGTTCCACTGTTTGTGAAATAGGGGACAGGGTCTAGTGCAAGCAGTGTGCTGGAAGCAGTCTGTGCTAGCCACGTGTGTGCGTGCACAACCGTGGTCTGTTCCTTCTTTATTTAAAGGTTTTCAAGAGCAGTGAGTCTAGAGGAGTCTTGCTGAATCTCAGTGCTGTTAAGGTTGGTGTCATCACCACTGAAATGAGTTTATGCTCATGTGGATGTGGAGTTTGTACTCAGCGATCTCATAAGGCTGAAGCAACTCGACTGCTTTTCTTGCAGAAGCTGCAAAGCAATGCAGCCACCCAAACCTGACACAGCACGTCTTTATTGCAGCTTTCCATCTTACCTTGAAAGTGATTGTGGTGGTCTGTTGGCTTGGAAAAGGACCAGAGGAACTACCTGAAGTATCAGGTTTTCCAGCCTGCAGAAGTTGCAGTCTGCAATTACTGGTGGGTCCTGCCTTGGGCGCTGTGGAAGTCTGAATCCTGAGGTATTAGAAACAGAGCTACTGTTCTTCAGCTGAATGCCTTTGCTGTATGCTCTTTTGGTTAGGATGTACCACGGCAGTGAGCTCCTGCTGATCTCACAGGCACTGTGGATTTAATGCCTTCTTTTCCAGGTGGATGTACATGTGGATCGTAAAGCCTTATCATTATTCTTTACTTGTGCTATTTCCATAATCAAGCTTGAAGCTCTTCTTTTGGTTAAGTATAGGTGTTAAGCTGTTAGGAGAAACAGTTGTTTCCAGCTGTCTATTTAAACCACCTTCGTGAAAGTAAGTAGTGTTGTTTGCTAGGAAAAGAGAGGCACAGGAAATCCTGTGTATTTTTCCTTTCAAAACAATGTCTTTCAGTTCTGAATAATGTGCCCTAATGGAATGTATTTGGAAGTTACTTCTCTAGAATTTGAAGTCAAAGCCTACTTTAAACTGAACAAAGAGCAATGCATTATTTAAAACACACAAATTATTTTTTTTCTGTGGAATTTCCTAGGATGGTTCAAAACAATTGATTATAAAATTTTTAAGCTTTATTATTGACTATATCAAGTATTTCCATGAAGATCTTAGCTGTAAATATTTGCTGTCACTTTGCCAGTGCTTCTTAGTTCAAATGTTTAGTGAGGCCACATGAAAGTGTTTGGCTTCAAGGAAACGACTGATCTGGTCTCACCTGGATGCATCATCTTGTAGCTTTACTGAAAAAGTATGGCACTAGAATTAGTAAAGTATGACTTTATTGAAAATGGATGGCATTTTCTTGATTTGTGAACCATATACCTTTCGATCTATGTCTCAAAATAGCCCCAGTTGGCATTGTAACTATGAACAGTGTGTATGTGTGTACATATATATACAAAACAGATGCTGAAGGATATCAGAAGTAGTGACTCAGGTGGCTATTGGCCAGTGACTGCTGAATGCCCTGAGTCTAATGAACTGAAAAGCTTGTGCATCTCTCTGAGGAAAAGCAATGATTGTCTCTAATCATGACCCCAGAGCAATCTAGAAATAGCAAGAAGGGAGTTTGCTGTCCACGCTTTTCTATAAAACCTGGATGGATCTGGTGTTGGATAGTTGCTTTTTGCTGGAAGCCATACTGGACAGTCCACTGTGTTCCTGGAGGGGCTGCTTGCAACTACATGAGGCAATAATTCAGTTTCTGCTCCTCCTGCTGAGAACCCCTTGGCTCTCATCTCCTGCTGGCAAACAAGTGTGGAGATGGAGAGCCAGACTTGTATGGTTGTACCAAATCCAAGGTACTAGCTTGTAAATCACCTGGGTCTGGCCCCTTGTGTCAACACTCCACAGCAGGAGGATGGCCACCAAAGCCTGTGTCCAATAGGAGTTTCTTTGCATGGGAAATGCATATTGTTATGACTAATTTGAATGGATTGTTGGTGTACACACTTCTAGAGCTGAGGCAGGTCTTCTTCACCTAATGACTTTGTGTTGAGAAGCCAAGTGTCCTGCCCTGCTGATCTGAGACCTTGCTTGGATATTGCGTGCTGCTTGGGAGTGGCTGGCTCCAGATCTTGGTGTGTTGTTGTCCTTATTGCTTAAGGGAACTTTGGAAGGAGGACTTGGTAGTTGTAGGGGGTGAAAGGTGTACAACAGCAGGACTCCAGGATTAAATCCTACATCTGAGTTTCCATACTGCATTGAAACCAGCTTTGATCCCTGTCTGGTTTTGCTACTGAATGATGCAAAGGTAGCTGAGGCAGTACATCATGATCTGGGAGTGTGAATGGCCCTATTCCTGTCAGGTAGGGCCTTAGGGAAGTGGCAGCTTGTTATATCCAGAGGTCAGCCTATGCTTGCATTTCACGTTTTTGTTTTTTTTTTCTCCTGTACTACTGTCAGCTTGAATACCCGCTTTACAATCTCATTCATTGGGATGGTGGAAAACTGGGATTCTATAACTGTAGCTGGTTTACCACAAGATCTGATGGATGGACATTGCTTGAATGGTAAATGAAGTTACACTTGTATGATGTAATTCTGGAGTGCATTACTCCCACTTGGCATCTTACATGGCATGTGTAACATATTTATAATTTGTATTGAAGACTCGTTCATTTGTGTTTTGTATCCTCAGTTAGGCTTCTGTCTGAAAGATGATCTCAGTGAAGCTCCTACTGATAGGACCTGCTCCATATGGATTTTCTGGTGGGATCTAAATCCTTCACTATTAGAGACATCTTGCTTCTGTAAAATGTTTCGTATCTTACAATATAAGAGCATATTTATGAGCTACAAAAATGTTATTAATCTTGCAAATAATCTGCCTCTTAATTTTAAAAGGTTCAGATGTCGTATAAAATTATGATGGTGTCCTTGTTGTACGAAGCTTAAAAGAACGTAGTTACTATGAAGTAATAATCTGTAAAGTTTCCGTGCACAGTATATCTCACTTCTTATGCAGAAAGAGGCTTTCAAAGTCAAATATTTGCAGTAATAGAAAAGGCAACATGGAGAAATAGTGACGAAGAACATTATTCTTTGTATAATTGTTTCCATTCTTTCTATTACGGCTCTTTGCTCAAAGTGGATACCCAGGAGTGTGTGTGAATATGCTGCAGCTGCCTGGTTCTTATCACCCTTTTTATGAAGGGAGGGATCAGAACAGACAGGATTTAAAGTTGTGCCACTTAATGTTTGAGGTCTCTTTGGTAGTAGCTTACCTGGTTTGGTGGTGATGCTCTGCTCCAGAGGGATCAGAAAGTGGATTTCACCAGAGCCTGCCAAGGGCACACTGCTCCTGTTGATATCTCATCCTGTGCAAAGTGGGAGGTACTGCTGAACTAGAACCTCTTTTTGAAGGAATATTTCACACGTCCCCCAAATTAAAGGGGACTCAGTGGCTCTGGCCCAAGTCTCCTTTCTTTGCTGACTAGCAGGAGAACCTCTTGTGATATGTGACCTTGATCCAGCCTTTCTCAGGAGCACTACTGAACCAAAAGTGAAGGTAACTTTATGCTGCTGGCTTCTGGATAGCATTGTGAGTGAGAAGATGTCATGGTAGCCTGGAAGGACCATTTCCCTTCCTAGTCAGAGTTACTAATGTGAAAGTGTATGTCCACTGTTGTCTTGGGCTTAATGTTCTACAGATACAGACATTTGATGGAGGTGCTTTTTGGTGTTTGTTCCCTTTGATTTCTGCTGTGATACATGACCTGCTCCTGCTGAAGCCTGAGGAAAAGGTGCAGTTGGCAGCTCATGCTTTTGTGCATTTGTATTTTACGTTGTTGGTACTTAAATGTATCCATGATGCTTTATAGCTGATATTGTCTGTTCAAATAATATATCCACTTCACCAACAGAGGACATTTCCTTGGGAAATCAAAATCCTTGTTTGAAAATGTTCTTTTTTTTCCCATGCCCGTGCAGGAACCAGCACTGTCAGCTCCTTGTGGTGTTGGAGTGCTTTTGGTGTAACGAGGCTCATCTTGTATGTTCAGCAACTGTCCTGGCAGCCTATTAGGGACACTGAGCTCCTTAAAGCCAAAGCCTTTCAGTCTTGTTATAGCCTTGAATGACTTTCAGAAGGCCCATCTTATTGGAAAGTTTGTGTCTCAACGTTTTCTTTTGCACAGAGGAAAACTGGCATGAAAAACCTGTGGGGCACAGAAGGATCAGTTCAGCAGCATTGTGGAGTTTGGTATGTTGAGCTCAACATCTCAAGCACATCCAGATGACGTGTTCAAATACTTCATTTTCACTGACTGCAGTGTTTCCTCTAAGTGACATGTGGTTTTAGGACCGGAGGGTGGCTGTTGGACTCTTCATCCTTCCCATTAAGTCCAGCTACTTGGTGAAACTCCAGCAACTTGTGATGTGCAGCACTAAATTGTTGCATGGCTCTCCATGTTGCTGGGATTCAGTGCTACAAAGAGGAAGTGAAATCAGCATTGCAAAGAGAAACAAGGCGCAGAGTAGAAGCAACTTGGTAAAGGACATCCTCTAAAGTGATGGAGTAAGTCATTCCAATGGTTTGCCATGAAGCACCTTTTCGTGTGCTATATGAGGACATCTGTATGCTTAATGAAAGACAAGGAGAGTGTGGAAGATGGAGTTCTCCAGGGACTTTTCCTCTGAATGGAGGCACAGGCCACAAGTTCTCTTTAAAGCAGTGTGTTAGCAGGGGAAGGCAGCTCAACTTAAAAACATTTTTCAAATATTTTGGGTCAGTTCAACACAGCAGAACACTATTATTTGACTCCTCATCAGTTACCCTGATGAGACTACCTGTGTTGAAAATGCAGGTTTCTTTTCCTTGCATAATATGGAAAACCATTCTGAAAGACAATTCTTAATGATGGTAACGGAGAAAACCTGGAGGCTTGTTGAGGTCCTGGTTCATAAGCAGATGACTAGAGTATGGTATGGTTGCCCTCCTTTGACAGAGAGAAGTAGTAGGACAGCTTAGACAGTAAGTTGACACAGTATGTATGCCCGCTACCAGCACTTATTCCTCCTGGGGCTTTCAGAAAACTAAATGCTTCCTACTATTGACTCGGGTATGTAAATATTTAGTGTAAATATGGACAGTTATTAGACATGTCAGTTCTGTTCTTAAATGAAGCTTTTTCTGCAGTTAAGAGAAAGCAAGGTTTGCAGATGTGCCTTCCTCAGCTGCCAGCATCCCACCTGTCCTCACCCAACAACAGGAGCTGTGTGCCTCCCACCAGCAATGTGATGAGCATGGTGTGGCTGTTGTTTGTAGGGCAGAGGATGGGGTTGTGCTTTGAGGCATAACCAAACCTTCAAAGGCAGCCTTTGAATTCCAACTTCAAAAATACATTACTGGCAGGGAAATCAGGGAGTCCAGAGGAATGGTTGCATAACTCACTCAAATATTCATCACCAGGAAAAATACGTATGAGCTACATGGTGGTTTAGAGGGGTGCTTGTATTCTTTTCAATGGCTTCTTGGTGTTGTAGGAGCTGGAGTCTCAAGCAGTTAGTAGAAAAGGAGGCATGCAGAAGTATCTCAGTGGAAGTGACACCAGCGTTTGTCATGGGAAAGGGTATATTAAAAGTGTATAGTGTTTATCTCTAACCTACATTTATAAACACACACTTTGTAAAAAATACTTTCCTGGCCTTCCAGCTTCTTATGGAGAGCAGTCTGTTAGCAATCTCTAAGAAAACCTAGGCTTCCTCCAGTCAGACAATCACCTGCATCTGGGTGGTCCTTGGCTTTGCTTTTATTCAAAATTCAGACTATTTGCTCTCAGTCTTTCAGTGTCTCATGGCTGATTGCTCAGTATGGTGGAAGGTGGATATTTTCAAAGATCTCTGCTTAGTGTTCACAATATCAGCTACTGCCTAATCTCTGCTTGGATAAGATCGAAAAGCAACAAACAAATGAGAAGTCACTTTTCAACATTTGGAGGAAAAGAATCAAGATAAGGCCTGCTTCACAGCTCATACTTTATTCAAAAAGCCATGTATTTCAGAAGAAACTATTTACTAAGCTTGTGTAAATCTATCCTTCTGGCTGTTATTTTAAAATGATGCACCCAGTTGACAGGCTGCTGTTTATACGAGTTCAAAAACCTGGTGAAGTTAAATTCTGTGGAAAATAGAAACCAGAAGTGGGCATGAGAATATTATTTCAGTATATTCTCTGCGTGAACCATGGCTTGGTCAGCAGGATGATGGAGTATAAATAAATAGAAAACTCCGGATGCTTTGTTTGTGATGTTACCTTAAAACCAAAGGGCAGCACTTGATTCTGTTGTATGCATGATGGCCTTTTCTCCATTGGAATGTGAAAACAAGCCCAGGATAAACTTGCTGCAGACTGAACTACGTAAGTCAGCATAGAGCTCCAGGGTGATCCTGATGCTGCAGAGCAAAGACGTGTATGGCCTCATCCCAAGACCAGTGCAGACTTGCTTTTCAGACTCTTAGCAGCCTTCCTCAGTCCAGAGTCCTGTGAAATGGTGGTTTGCATGTAGCTGCTGTGTTATTCTGTGTCTGTCCCACACCTTGCTGGTGGGAGCTACCACACAGAGATGCATACTGTGTACTGGGTTGCCTCTGAGGTGCTGGAATAGCATCAGCTGCTGGGTTGTCTGTACAGCAAAGGCGAGGGCTGTGCAGATGGAGGCTGCAGTACTGGATGGCTGTTGGCGTTGCACAAGCATTACAGATCTCTTTTGCACTTCATCCTGAAGCTTGTTTTTGAATATGAAACGTTACGTATAGCTATTTATAGATTTGCCAGGCCTCTTCTGAAGCTCAATGAAGAAGATATGCTTGTTATCAATAAACTCCTTCCTCTGGTTCCTTAGGCTTATTGATTTTTGTTTTGAACCACTGTTTATTAGTATATTAGATTGAAGAAATATATCGAGAGGTTTCTGATAAATCTTGAGATTCCCTTCTTTTAGTCTTTGATGCACTGTCATTTGAGGAAATGATACACAATCCTAACCTTCACCACTAGTCTGTAGGCTGTCCTGTCTGAGTGTCTTTTGGGTGATAGCAGGAATGGCCATCACAGAAGGCAGACACACGGACGTTTAGCATTCCTAGCTGTGTAGTCAGCGAAGGTTTCTTCCCAACTCAGGTGTTATCAAGCTGTGGGAACAGCTTGGCAATGCTTTGGGACATCTAAGGCAAATATAATTTTTAAGTACAGCCTTAAGTGTCTGCCTCAGCAAGGAGCTTGCCGAAGACATCCTGATGGGCTGGTGCGAGTTCCAGTAATTTTCATGTGGGTTTGATGAGGCTGCCTGGGTTGGCTGCAATATACAGTAGGATGCAATCAAAGAAGTTATGAAATCATTATCCTATAAAATTGTGAATCTATGAAAGCCCATTCTCTAAGTAAGCACTTTAGAGAAGTTTTAATGTGGCTCTGATAGCTGTCTTGGCACTGTATGTATGTTTATGTTTTTGCACCCCACGGATTCTCATTTGCCAAATAAATTAGTCTCCCACAGATGACTCTCTGGAAAATGCAATCATCCATGAGCGGTCAAAAGCAGCCAAAGATGCTCTGAAACAGGAGAAATCTATCCTCATCATTCTTGGATGCTTCTAAGTTTTTTTTTACCTTCAAACTCTGTGCTGTGCCCTGCTAGGAAGTCCCAGGGGCCAGGATGAAGTGTTATTGTTGGTGACAGGGTTGCTGTTCTCAGAAGGAAAAAATAACACTTCAATTGATCTGTTAATTGTAGATCAGGCTCAGATACTACAGAAGAGTAATTGGCTTACTTTGATCTGGTGTTGTATTAGTCTGTGCTCCAGCATTCATTGCCAGTAACCCGGTGCTACGTCCCTGGGCAGTGGCTTTGGGGGAAATGGGATGGGCTGAAGTGGGTGGACAGCATCCACAGGTGACCTCTGCTGCAGGGGTCCCAGTGCCTGCCCTGGGCAGCAAGGATGGAGCTCAGCCCCAGTTGGAGGCTGCTGCTCAGATGGACTCTGCCAGCGCAGGACTCACATGTGTAGAGGAGTTTGATTACCACATATAGCTGCTACTAAGTGTGTACAGCTCTGATTTAGCCAGCTGATGTCAGGACAGTCAGTCACTGCATAGCTGCAGGGAGGAATACAGGAGGGCGATAGAGAAACGTGATCAGCCAGTGTGCATGCTGCCAATTCCCTGGTTTGAACTCATAAGTCCTAAATCTATTTTTTTCTTTCTACTCTGGACTAATAAATTTGGAAATGAACATGGGTCTGTTGCTATTCCTGTGCTTCAAGTGGGATTGAGGCTGTGATGTTCTGTGCCCTGGAGAGTCATTACTTTTGGAATCTGATGGGACTCTGCAGTCATAGCAGTTCACCATTGTATCAGTGTGCTCTGCCTCGTTGGTGTTTCAGTACAGAGCAGCATGGGCCTCTTATGGTACACAGTTCTACTTTCAGGACAGGCTGGGAAAGAAAGTGCATTATGCTTTGTTTGGAGGAGGGGAAAACAGGGCTGTGGCTTTGTGTGTGTGTATTCTTATAGCACTGAGCCCAAACTTCCAATAGTGGGACACATTTGCAAACTCACACCTGCAGATTCTGCCTTTCCAGGGTTTTCATGTGCAAGCTCCTTTGCGCCCTAGAGAGCAGCCTGCACCTGTTCCATTCCACCCGTGGGACCAGCAGCTCGGGTCACTTGGCAGCTGGTTCTGGGTGGAAGGAATGCCTCATCCTACAGTGCCTGCCCTGTGTAGAGGCTGCTGGGGATCACCCAGGTGAGCAAGATCTGAAGTATAGCCCCACCAGTCTGTATTTTTGGCTGCAAATACTGTCAAAGCCCAAGCGTAATAGGATATGTGTATATAGCACTGATGATGCCTAAGCCTGCAGATCTTCAGGCTGTCAAGAAAAGCCTTTTTTGCTGGTGCCTGCATGAAAAATGTTGAGGAGCTGTACTACACGCTCACTGCCCGTGAGTCTGGCCTTGTTTCTGCTCCTTCCTAACCATGCTTCGTGCGTTGCATTTTTCCTGAGACAGGAAGCTCAGGCTCCCATAACCATGGAAACCTGGTTTGTCTTCTCTAATAGCTTCAGCTGTACTTAACATCCGTCTCCTTGGGAAAAGGCAGGCTGCAAGCTACAGGTCAGTTTTGTGTACCTTTTGGGATGCTAAAGGCAAAAATAAAAATCCTCAAGTCCCCTGAGCTGTCTCCTGGCCTCTGGAATGAAGCAGAAATACGGAGGTGCAGAGCTGGTGCCTGGGGGACTTAAAAACATACAAAGCAGAAAGGGAAGGCTGTGTCCAGAAGCAGGAAGGTGCTATGGAGCTGAGTAAGAAAATGCTGAGTGTTGTTTGTCTTATTCTGTGCGTGTGTTGGCTCGAGTGTTGCTGGGCGTGTGGAGCTTTGCTGTGATTTTAGTTAGCTTTTTTAAAAAGAAAAAGGTTTTATTTCTGTTAGAAGTGCTTTAAATAGCCTGTAGCAGGGGAGGAACTGGATTTAAGCCTGCGAGCATCCAATATGCTTTGGGATGGGATTAAGAATTCTTATGCTTGGACAGCTGTCTCCATCCAGCCCCTCTCTCGTACTGGAGGATCTACTGCTGTAAGTGTGTCCCAGGGTTGTAGCCTGGTGTTGCCAGACCTGTTTACAGCAGAGAAGTGCCTTATCCAGAGGCATTAGAAGCTAAATCAGGAAAGCTCTTTCTGCTGTGTTTTGGTGTAGATGTGCATGCATCTCTTATTGACTGACTACTTTAACTTTCCTCTTTGATGCCGTAAGTATCCTCACCAGCGCACTGCTTTTGTGCCGGGACCTGTGCTGGGGTGCTTGAAATGGGTTAGAAGCAGGGTGAGATACATCCTTGTCCACTGGCAAATTGCAGCCTCAGTGTCTAGCTGTGAAATGGAGGTGCTGATGTTTCACCGAGTGTGCTTTGAGGCTCAGTGTTCACAAAATGCTCTGAACTCTGGTACCTGCTGGAGAGGGCACTTAGAATGGTCCACAAATGTCTTTGTTGACACAGCAGGCACGTGAAGGCACTGACACCTTCCAAATATGAAATATTCAGAGATTCTGGGAATGCTCACGAGTGAAAATCAGGATGTTTCTAAAACCAGCGCATAATATTCATCTGGCACCTGTCACTTGGAGGTGTTCTGAGTACAAGGGGAAAAGAAATGGTAGCAGCTAAATCTGGTGAAATTCAGGGTTAAGGTTAGTGCCTGAAGAATAAAAGCTGCTTTGGAAATGCTTTGTACCTCCGCTTAATATAGCTGTTGACATTCTACCTCCGAGCAGAGAGCCACCCGTCTGTGTGATGGGTCCAAATTTTTTTTATGGACATGACAAGCATAAATCAGTGTTTTCTCCATAGCAGCCTGGAAGGAGGGTTTTCATGCCAGTTGCTGCAGTGTTATAAGGAGATTGGACTGAATCAGGGAGCCATACTCCAAACTCGCCCTCTCAGTAGGGATTCTGGCCAACAGAGCCATGCAAGATGTAGCCCTGTAATAACAATATGCTTTACAGAAACAGTTATAGGTTTTCTGGCTCCTTGACTGTTTGGTGAGCAGAGAAACAAATGCTTGTCTCTTGTCTGTGCAAAATCCAAGTAAAGACTTCAGGAATTGATTCTGCCTGCGTGCATCCATGTACACAGCATTTGCTGTAGGTTATTTTTCCAGCAGTTAAAATCAATGTTTTTCTCTTCTCAGCTTCTTGGTGTTAGAGGTGTTTTCTCACTCCTTTACACAGAATAAAATGATTTTTGATCAGAATACCTGCGTCCCATCCGTACAGATTTCTGGTCTCTTTCCAACACGGACCAGAGGAATGCTTCTCTCATACATTTAATCAAGATTTCTCCTTCTAATTAAATTTCAATTAAAAGGCATTTCATAACAAAAGAAAAATTGTTAATACGAAAGCCAGCTGGGAGAGCTTTTCCCCAGAGGAGGTTCTGGGAGTCACTTCTGCTGTTGGCTCGTCAGAAGTGCCCCAGGACCCCTGTGGTTCACAGAGCCATTTCAGTGGTTGGCAGTATGGATGGCAGTTAGCCTGAG
>JAOWBP010004023.1:9075203-9087559 GCA_028571105.1 Tragopan temminckii
GAAAAGCGTTAATCTTCTGACGCTTTCTTCCCATGCTCCCTGCCCACCACCATGTGGAAGTGATCAAAATAGCATTGGAATAATCTTTAATATCTTTAAAAATCCAAACTCTGTGGCTCTTAATTTTACTGGCTAGATTCACCCCATGCCCTTCTTTAGTTATCCATTTCCACTTCCTTGCTTTTGGTTCCTTGTCTTCACCTTTCCCTTTCTCCAGGGTGACGCGTGTTTAATCCTGTGCTTCTAAGTGGCTTAGTAGTGGACACAGAACTTTAAGTTGTACGTTGTCATCTGGATAGTGGTGTTATTATAGAGGGTGCTTTGCTAACAGCCACATGGCTCATCTTTTCCTTGCTGAAATCCGCTGCAGTAGCACAGCTTTCATTCTCATCCGCTCTCAATGATGCTTAAGGAACAAGAATAAAATCTCAACTTTGTCTCTTTCTGAGCTGTCACTGACCCCAGAGAAGGAAGTATTGCTTCTGAGAGTTGCTCCATTTCTCTTCCCTACTCCTTAAATAGCAATTCCACAGATTCAGCACTGTCGAGTAGTAGAGTTTGTCATAAATGAGCAGTCCTGGCTCCTCTGTTATATAGTTCTACCTCTACTTGTGCAAGCAGGTAAAGCAAATTATTCCTGTAGGAGGCATACAGAAAAGAAATAAATCCTGACGTTAATTTGCTGCAGTTTTTCTCTCAAATACCAGCGTGTTGCCGTTGGTTTATTGCTCATCTGGACAAACCCAGAACAGAGGATCTTTCTCTCTGTGAGAAACACATCCTTCTTCTAACCCATGGTGGAGTACTACTGCACAGTCAGCCTGCTCTGTTCCCCATGGGGTTTCTTGTGTTGAGTGGTTGTGAGCTGAGAAAGCCACTTCTGAGCTGACGCACAGTGAGAAGTTCTCTTCCCATGAATTCCTCAGATGTGGCTGTATCAGGGAAGCACTGCTATTAGTCCCTGGAGATCTTTGCCAGCCAACTTCAGAAGCCTTGAAATTTGCATCTCATCTTGGATCTGGGAGAATGGCAGGCTGTCCTGCTGTTCTCTCCCCGAAGAATGCTTTCTCTTTCCATCCAATCTTCAAAAGCTGTCTGTATAGATGTATGGAATGAAAATTTCTTCCCTCCACAAGAACCAATGAGCATTCATAGTGTTAAAAACTCTATCTTAGCTACTGTTTCATGGATACAGAATGTGTTCTTCCCCAAAGTGCATGGCTTAGGCTCACCTGTGTGCATAAGCTGTGGTATGGCACGTGGTACCAAGAACAGGCTAATCCAGGGTGTCTTCCAAGTACACAGGCTTTGGGTGGATGGAACACCACTCGGGCAAACTCAGCTTTCCTTTGCTGAAAGCTGAGCTGATTCAAGTTGTCTCATGTTGGGCTTGAGCTCAGGCTTTCCTCAGCTCAGTATGAACAGGGCTCCTTGATCATCACGCTGCCTCGTTGTGCCTTATTTGTCCCAGTCTTCTTTGAGAATAGAAGAAATTCTTTGATGGTTTGGATGATGCTCAATTAATGGGATTTTTTATACCAAGACTCAGCTGATTTGTAAAAACAAATAGAGAATACTTTTAAAAGGCTTCCTTTGAAAAAAATAAAGTCTGAGTGTTAGGAATGACCTTGATATCATACCAACAAATACATCACACGATTTGTAAGTTAGCCTTTCTGAAATCTCATCCTAGTCTGCATTTGAAGTAGTTCTTTTAAGGATTATCTCCTCCACCCTCAGCCTCTCCCCATCCTAATTGAAAGTTTATACAGCAGCCATGTGAATTCAGCATGGGGAGCTGGTGAATGTGACATCTTGCATTTTCTCTCTATATGGCAGCATGGTGGGAACAAAGATTTGTTGTTACACCAGAAAACTGCAAGGCAGTTAATGTGAAATTTGCATTCCCAGATACAATAAAACGCTCAAAGTCCCACAGGATTTTCTTTGTCATTTTGACCTTCCCACCTGAGTTGGACAGAATTGAGACAAGATGAATTCAGTAATTAGGCCTATCCACTTTTAATACGTTTGGAATGGCCAAAGCTATAAACCCAGATGTCCCAGGCTCACAGATTCAAGCCCTTGCATGTGGCAACTGGTGGGTCTCTGCGGGCTGGTTTCTGTTATTGCTATGTATGCTTTCAACCTGTGCTTTGCTTTAACATAGCTCTTAATCGGTAAGTATATATGGCATTAAATATGGCCCTTGTCAAGTCTGCTCTTAGGTGCCCTCATAAGTCAGAACTCTTGAGAGTAACTGCAGGTGCAGGTGTTGTCAAGCACATGCTGCTCCTGCAAAAAGTAGGATGTCCTTTGGAAAAGAGTATGAGTGGTTAGGAACTGATGCTTCAGATTAACCTGATGCAGGTGGGAGTCGCAGAGAGCATTTTTCTTTCCTCCTTATGCCGCTTTGTTCTGCTGTAAGTTTGCTGCTTCTACGTATGCTCTAAAACATCTAAAGCAGCAATGGAGGTGTAGCTACCACTGCTCTATCTCCTAGCCACAGCCAGGAGGCACAGAGTCGTTATTAATTAGAGAAATGTGGCAGGACCTTTCATCTCCCTGAGCAGCAGTGTTATTGGAATCCTTCTGTCTACTGAAGAAATAGCTGTGAGCTTTAAACTTAATGTAGCAAACCAAGGACTTTAAAGATGCCTCCGAGGTCTCCTTTGCTATTGGAGATGATGGCTGGTGCATGATGATATCTGAAAGATGAATATAGTCTGCTTTGGAGAAACTACCCTGTGCTCACGAGCAAGTCTGTCTCACGCCTTGTTAGCAGTGGGCTTGAGAATTTGTTGTGGTCTAAGTAGTATTTGAATCATCTCGGAAATAACTTGCAGTAAATGATTTTGACTTGATCGCCTTCAAGAGGTGTGCTTTCACCCTGTACAAGAGTACGTTTGAAATCAGATATTTAGGATGCTTTCCACCAAGCAGGGTGGGAGCGGCAGGGCTGCAGGATGAATGCAGGTCTGCTGCCTTCAGCAGGGAGCAGTTATGTTTCTGCCTGGCATTTGTTCACAAAGCTACATTGTGCTCAGTGTCACAGAGCTGCCCAAAGGTGAGGTCCAAAGGGCTCAGTCTCTGGAGCAGCAGTCAGCTCCAGTGACACCTGGCCTGTTAGCAGAACAGCTGATTTCAGGGGTGACACAGGTCTGTAGTCTCTAGATAGAGCAAGGACCTGAGCATCGCCAGTGCTCTCACTGCAGATCTGCACTTAATACAACCAGAAAACTTTATTCCTGCATTCCCTGTGCTTTTAAATCATTAATGCTATGTTCCTGACCTGGGTTGTTCTGACTTGGGAAGGAAATAGAGGAGCAGCCTTGAGGCCTCCCCAATGGGATTGGGGTCACTCATGGGAGCTGGTGTGGGGTCGACTGTGCCCAGAAGGGAGGTGTGGGTGATTCATTAACCACAAATGCTGTGGATCCCTGAATTCCTGCGTGGTGCTGAACAGACCCTGAGAAGTGACAGACAATCAATGACAGGAGAACCCTGTAGCAAGTAGTACTTACTGTGTGTACTTGCAAGCTTTTACTATGACCGTCTGCTAATACCTTGTAGGAAGGGTGTACTGGGCTAAGCAGCCTATCTTTATGCTAAGAATGGAGAACTTTAAGCATAAAATAGTTATTTGTGACACTTTACGCTTAACGCTGCTTGTGTGGTAATCATTAAATCAAATGCTACAACACTCACTGTCTGCAAGTATACCAATACCTCTGTTCCCTCTTAGTGCCTCACTCGGTTTATTCAAGAAGACAGTTCTTGGCGTGAAAGATGAAATGTATTTGCTCTCATTGTTAATAAACACCCAGGAATGTACGGTGGCAGGGCAATGAATCAGGCAGCAGCATGCTGAGTGTGCTGGGGCTGCATCTCAGATCTATGATGCTGCAGTGCGTTGGGGGCTGAGCACGAATGCCTCATGGATGTATTGTTTTCCCCACTGCTGTCCTGCTTGGGGAAAATGAATTACAGGAGATGATAAAGGGAACTTTTATGCAAGCTACATGTATTGTGAGCAGAAACAAATGGGGGAAAAAAAGGGATTTTGAAAAAAAAACTGAGTCGTCACTACTTGGAAAGGTGGAAAAACGATGTTGGCTAATTCATCCCTGGTGGGATTTTGCTGTTATGGAGATAACTGGAAGACATTTGTCCTTATAGAGTGGTGTTCCTGTAGCAGCACGAACTTGCTTGTTTGCTGGGTAGCAGGGCTTATGGCTCAGCTCTTTGAGAGGTGAGAACAAACCTGGCTGCACTCTGAAAAACACATCAATGTCATCTGAGCCTGAAACAGTCCCAGACACAGTCTGTGCTCCATAGAAATACTTCAACATTTTGAAATAGTCATGATCACTTTCTCATATTATGATTTCGGAGGAAAAAATGATGTTCTCTAACTAAGGCTCTGCTTTCTTTGCATTATTCACTTTCTTTTTTTTTTTTTTGAACAAGGCTGTGGAAGGAATTAAACAATTTTTCTTTAATTGACAGAGAGAAATATCTGTTCTATTTTTGTAATAGACTTTTTTCCTCATTATTTGGACTAATGACATTCATTTATTTTTGTCTCCGGGCTAAGAATATCCTCCTGCACTAATCTCTGTAGATGAACATAGGTCCTGGAGTCAGAGCAGCCCACTTCTTCCACATGGGAAGAGTTTATCATCAATAGGGCTTTATTTGACCATGTGACTTTGGTCCAAATCCCTGATAGTGACAGCCGGGCTCACCTCCATGTAAATGGGGTTCCCGCTCTTCCCAGAGAGGAGCCCAGAGAATTGCTCATAGGAGGGGAAATAATAGTGTGGAGTTGCGTGTCTGATTTCTTTTCAACTGTGCAAATTGTTACACTAGCAAAATTGAAGTGAATGTAATTTGTCCTTAAAAACTATTAGTTTAATTAATTTTTGCTACTCTGAACTCTTTTGATGGCATATATGGCCAGTGGGGCTTCTTTTAAATATGTATACTCTTAATATCAGCTAAAAAATATCTCAGAAAAAAATAACAATGGAATGTAGAAAATCAGGTTCTTTTTTTTCCATCTGACCTGGCCTATGCCTTTGTTATCTCTGCTTCTGATGGTGAAACTCACAGATTAATATCAGCAGCTGTTTAAGTAAAGTTGAGGCAGCTGCTTTGCCTTTCCCTCATCCCGAGTGCAATGTCTGCAGCACGGCTGTCACAGTACACACCATCACTCACGCTCCTAATAACTCAGGAAAAATAATTACTTCCTAAGGGCTGCGTGCTGCCAAAGGAGGCTTTTCCATTATCCCGTGTGGCTGCGGTCTGCAGCATGTTTACACTGCATCATCATGATGTCAGACCCGGATTTATTTTACTAGAGCCGTCTGTGCTGGCAGCAGCCCAGTGCTGTGACGGTGCTGTGTGACACTGTCCTGGGAGGGGTGTGTGGTACCCTCAGCTGCAGCAGCCTGAGCCTGGCGAATAACTTTGTGCCTGCAGGTTTAAGGCTGGCTATAGATTAGCCTGGTTTATATGAATAAGTCATGGCAGCTCCTATGGCTGAGCTGTGCCCTGGGCTCTGTGTAGGTCTATGATTCTATGATAGGTCATGTCTAGAGATTGAAGTCTAAAGATGCTGTGGCTAGCAAGGCCGTATGCAAGGCTATGAAGGTCAAGCCCCTCACACTTACAGCTGCTTGCGTGTGACTGTAGCTGTAACTTGAAGGTGCTGTCACCGCCCTTGCCGAGTGCAGCGCGTTTCCAGGGAACGTGCTGTTCTTGGAAACTTGGCCTGAAACTGGCTTTGCCTTTTGGGTTTGTATTAGAACAGCTTGTTCCAGTTTAGCTACCTGGATTTTGGACTTGGAAGGGCTCTTAATCATCTCATAAATCTAATCAGTGCTGTAATTTTCTGAAAACCCGGGATGCAGTTGGGAGCTGAAGCCAAGTGTTCTTGGAAAAGATGTACATCTGTTGGGGCAAGCTGGTCCTGAAGCTGGAAAGGATAGTGGGGGGAGACCTATCCTCACTGCTGCTGGCAGACCAAGGGGCTCTCCCCGTGCTGAGCTGCCTTTCCTTTACATCTCTGGGTTCCAGGGGGCCTTTAACCCCAATGCTGATCACATCTTTTAGCTCTGATCATAAGGTCACAAGTGTGACTGGGAAATTTGATAATTAATTATTGCCTCATTAGCGATAAAGACCTGCTGTACAGAGCCCCCAAAGCTCAAACTTTAAAATGGAGGGGAACTCTTGCTGCTTGGGGGATTTGAAGAAATTAAAGACCAGCTGAACAGCCTCTGCATAACTTGCAGTCCAGCTTTTTGTTGTTGAAAACTAGTGGGGTTTGAGAGCTGCCTTAGGGCTCTGACCAAGCAGGAGCTAAAACCCTCTCAGATTAAGGTGAGCTTTCTGGAGTCTTTCACACCTCCATCACTTCATCTATCCCTGGAGTTCTGTGACTGTGAAAGGACACTGAGAAACTGTGGAGTTGTGAAGATTTAGGTACGAAAAACTGCAGTGCTGTGAGAACCTTCCCTGTGAAATGGTAGTAGTGCAATGCAGCTATATTGCTGCTACTGCTGCTTTCTGCACGCTGGCTACAATAACCATTACACTGGAGGCCAGGCAGCTGTAGTTAGCTGTGATGTGGTGAGCACTGGTGGAATAAACTTTCCTTGGGAATATCCCAGCTGGTTTCTCAAACACATATTGCCCTTTAAAAGACAAGCTAGTGCCACCATAAAAGGAACTTGTTCAGTTGCTTGCTCAGATGTAACACAGCTAGCAGTGCTTTACATCCTCTGTATGTGAGAGGATTTCCCTTTTATAATCCAGTGATAAATCCAACTAACCGCTAATTGAGTGGAAGGGAGTTAGAGCAGCAAATTTAAGATCCTTTAAAATGAATTTTGTCTGATCAATCATTCCAGGAACTGGATTTTGCCATATGCCCATACATCTGCTGGTAGCTCCTGTTCCCACCAGCAGCACATTGGATCTTAGATGCGGCTTTGCATCACACCATATCCTGTTATAACACAGCCCTTCTCTCCACCCAGTCCTATTGCTGACTTCGGCATTACTCATTGCCCCCAGTGTTACAGGGCAGTTAGATGAGCCACCTGTACGCTTCCTTCAGAAAAATACTCATTATTCACTTTGATCTGATCTGTTTCAAAGGGTGTTTCTCTTTGAAGAGATGAATATGTGAAAAACATCACTGCCCTAGTCAGAGGCCCCTTATGCAATTAGGAGATAGCACTATGGATGAGGATCAAATCCCATCTCTGCCAGGAGCTGCTCTGTGTGCAGGTCTCTGCCAAGTCCCAGTGTTTGTAGCTTCAACAAGGCCCAGCAGAACCAGGATGTGCAGGACACAGGTGCTTCTGTTGGCAGGCTGGTACAGCACTTGAGTAAACACTTGTTCCTTCCTGTGGTCGAGGAGAATCTCTAATTTGCATGCTGGTGGCTGCAGAAAAGATGCTAATGAAGTGAGCCTAGCAGCCTCCTTTACTCATACCAAATCATTACCAGTAGATAATTCATTCTCCTGGAAAATACAGTAATAGTAATGTAATACACAGAACATAATACTACGTTCTAATAAGTCTGACAGGCAGATTGCAGTGTCTATTTAGACTGTATTAGCCAGCCGGCAATTTTAAATGCTTTCATGTGCAGACCTTTTTGCTTAACTCCTGCTCTTTGCTGGTTTAGCTCAACTAATTAAGGAAAAATGTACTATAGTGAAAAAGTCCAAGGAAAAAGCTTAAAAGAAAAAAAGCCTAAACAAAATAACTCCTCCTCGCAAATGAATGGAGTTCAGTTGTTTTTGCAGAAATGAAAGCCACTTTGTTTTTCCTGAGGATTGAATAGGGCAATTACACTGTGTTTAATAATTTTACTCCGGATCTTGGGTTCCTAAATGTGGAGTGTCACTGCAGACTGGAAGCACTGAACAAAGCTTACATAACCTGGCTCTCTTGCTCCTATAGCGTGAGGTGACAGTTCTGCTGGGACTAATGCTGCAGGAATGCCTCCTGCTTCAGGAGCTGGGGGGCTGTTAAGGGTCTGCTTAACTCTGGGCTAGCAAACACATAAGGGTATCTGCAAGGAGTGCATGGCCCATAGAGGTAACACCAGTTGTTGGAGAGTTGTGCTTATGGGCTGCCAATCAGTTAAAGCCCTTGCAATTATCTCCCTATGGGAGATAAATTGCTGTAATCTTGATGATGGTTGAGCAAGGCAGCTGAGCATATATTTTGCTCTTAAAGAAGGTGTTTTTCCTCAGCATTTCTGAAGAAGAATTTTGTCTTCCTAATGCTTGTCTCAATCTGGTTGCTGTCCCAGGGAGAGGGATGGGGATCTTTCAGATTTTGTGCTATTTAGAGAGAAGTAAGGAAGGGAACAGGATTGAAGAGGAGGGAGAAGTAGTAGAGGAGGACTGAGAATTTTCTTCTGGACTCTCTGCCCTGGTAGGGGGATGGAGATGTGCAGACCCTGAGAATGTCCCCTTGCCCAAGGCGCAGAAGTGAGCAAGGGGTATGGATGGGACTGGGGGCTGTACATGGTGGGAGCTGTATCTTGATCAGCACCTTTGGCAGGGACACTCTCACTGTTGCACCTGCATCCCCAGAAGAGTCTTTCCTGCACTCGTATCTGAGCCCATAGGTCAGGAGACAAACCAAAATTCCTCATCCCAACTATTTATGGGAAGGCTTGTTTCTATTTTAGATCTCTTGATGTGAAGTTTTTCTTTCTGGAGCAGTGAACTTGTGTTGCTTCTCTCTGGACTTCAAGCACCGCACGTAGCTAGGACTGCTCTGGCAGGTGTGCTGTCCTCTCACTGGGGGGGTCTACCCACCACAGAGCCTGGGGCAGGCTTCAGCTTTCCCTTGCTCTGTTGCAGCTTGACTTGAGCGACCCACCCTTATCAGTTCTGTTGTGAAAATCAGTCCGGAGCAGAGAACTTGTTGCGTATGCTTGTGTAATGCAGAGTTGATTGCTGTGCTTGGAGTTGGAATTGAGAAGCCACAGCATCCAGCGGGTTTTCTGCAGACCATGTTGGAAAGATGAACACCAATTTGGTGTTCGAAGAAAAACTGGCAGCATGTGCAGCTGAATGCCAGCCCACTCCAGTCGTTGACTGAAAGATAAAATGCATTTTGCTCTTGGCTGATTTTCTTGCTCGCTGATGCACAGCATCAGGAGCTCAGCACCTCAGGGGTCGCCTTGAAAGAAGCAGAGACCTGAACTCCCCTGCTGCCTTCCCGCTGCCATTTGCCCACTGAGCGCTTTGCTGAAGTGCAGATGACAGCAGGGATGCTCTGAAACAGGCTGGGTCTTCTTCTGGCAGGGTTCTCCATGTACATCTTGTCTTTTATTTTGCACCTGTGCTAAGGCCAGTCTGAAAACCTGCAGAGCTGCAGCTCTTCGCGCACCCTTAAAGGACACAAGGCCGAGGACCACTTGGCCATGCAGGTGTATCTTATCCTCTGGGAGACTTGTAGTCTTTTCCTCCTTTTTAACCATCTAAGGAGCTTCTCTGCATGCCAGTTAATTTACTGCGGTTATTTTGATTTTGTTCAGAACCTGTTCGACAAACTCTTTAAATTTAGGCTTTTCACACTGAGGAGGGAACAGACTGAAGCCAGGCTGGATCACAAGTAACAGCAGGAGACAGAACGCTTAGCCGCAAAAGCTGCAAACATGCCTCTAAGCTGATGCATGGAAAACTCAAGTGCTTCCTCAGCTGCCTGCCACTATGAATGATAAAGATGATAGAAATGAACTTTAACTTGCTCATTAGTGTGAAAATCAAACAACTGCAGGGCCAGCTTTTACCACACCTTGCTCACTCTAAGACTAGTTTTGTAACAACTACTCCATGTCTGTGTTTTCTCTAAATGTTGTTGCCCCACGTGAAAAAGGGAGGACTTTTTTTCCAATCACAGGGGCTTTTGCCACTAGCACCAATGATGGAGACTTTGGTTTTGCTCACGACTTTAACTGCTGACTGCAGGAGCCCTTGAATTGTGGGGAGCTGGGGATGAGAACTGCTGCACGGCCCCCAAGGGCAAGGTGCTTGGCACAGCTGCTTCACCTCTCCTACTTCTTAATTAACCTAAAATTGTTTTGCAGCCTCCATAGTGAAATTTTTCATTCTCAGCACTTACGCTCCTCTGTCGAATTTGCTTATTTGTTCTGCATCCCCAGGAGTGGGGAGTTTTAATTCTGTAACCAAATGTCTTATTTTTTTTTTTTTTTTCCTCCATACAGCCCTTTATTACCTAGCTCCTGTAGGTCAGCAATTAGTCATGCAAATGTTTGCAATTGTATTTTCAGCCTGGGGAGGTTACAGCAGCAGGCACAGGATGGCAGCAATTCAGCCAGTCCTTAGACAAACACTGTATTGCCAACCTTGCTAATGCTCTGTCTCCTGGCAGCTTTCTGTAAGGGTGCTGCATAATTGTCCTGCTGGAAACTTTTCCATTAATAATGGAATATAACTTTCTAATGCTGTTAGATTTTTTTCTTCTACGTTGGCACTAACTGTGGTGGCTCATGAAGATCTCTGCACACACGCAGATGTAACTGTGTGAGATGTTGGTCCTATCCCTTGGGGCAATGTCCCAGGGCCCCAGAGAATTTCCCTAGCTGGCCTGAGCCAAGTAGCTTACATCCTGAGAATCTGTTTTGGTATGGAAGTCACAAAAAAAAGCGAGGTTGTCTTAGGGTTTTGATGCTACAAAAGTAGTAGTGATGCACTGGCTGCCCAGGGAGTTGGTGGAGACACCATCCCTGGAACCATAGAGAAGTGGCACTGAGGGATGTGGTTAGCAGGCCTGGTAGGGGTGGATTGGGCTGGATGATCTTAGAGGCCTTTTCCAACCTTAATGCTTCTATGATTCTGTAACTACTCATAGCATACACAGATCTGCAAGTTGATCTCCCAGTAAGAAAAGCTAGGGTCTCCCCTCGCAGACCTGAGGAGAGGTGGGATGACGTTCCTGGGCAGCACTGGGAGAGGGCTCTCCATGGCCTCTCTCAGCTGTGTAGCTCACTCCTCTGAGGGTGCTGTCATTTCTGACTAAAGACCACGGTGGTTATGTTTATCAGAAAGGGGGCTTTGACTTTAAAAAAGTGATTCAAATCTATACAAACATATTCTCCTTCTCCCGGTTATGAATTAGGGTAGTGCTTCCAACATTCTAATTATGGCTGTTACAAGCCTCAACATATCTGGCAAGAATGAATAAAGGGTTTGACTGGAGCATATGTTAATACACAGAAGACAATGACACTTAAAATAAATGCCCCCAAAGTGCCATATTTGGCAGCGACTGCAGGAGATGTGTAGTAAATGATGCAGTGCTGCCACTGCGCTTACGAGGGACAGCAGCAGCTTCAGGCTGGGTCAAAGATTTAATTTTGCTGAGCTCCAGCAGCCGTGTGGGCAGTGACCTGCAATGAGTGCCCTGCAGCTGGGGCTTTAGCCACTGATTTGAGCTGTGAGGTTTGGTGCCAGCTGCAAATCCTCTTGCAAAAGGGGATGCAAGGCACCTCCAACCCAGCTGCAGGTGCTTTGGAGCTCTGCTGGTTCAGCGGGTTTCAAATCTGGGCTGGGAGGGGCTTCTGGGCTGATGCTGTGGCTTCTATCACAGGAATCCCTTATCTGCCTGTTCCATGATCCCATCTACCAAAAGGTGTCCCCATGTCTCTGTTAGCATTGTGTAGCTCATATCATTAGGGTAGAAGAGCAAGGTACTGTTTGCACTATGGCACAACTTCAGGCACTGGTGCTTGTACCACGAGCAGAGATATTTAAGTGCAGCAAACGACACTTTGGCAAGACTGCTCTTTTTCCTCTCGTGTCTTCTGCCTTAAGCCATAACTGAAATACCTAAAAAACTTGTAGTTGTTACTTGCAAGAGTTTTGGTAGTCACGATGTGACGCCTCTGGAAAGGCAGTGGTAACAAAAGCTGAAGGGGGTTGGGGAGCTGTGTGCTTTTTGATTAATAAAAGGCTTATTTCTCACCCATGGATGCAAAAACTTCGTTGTACATCAGGCAAAACTCCTTAATCTGCTTAAAGCCAACAAACTTTGCTATAGTAAGCACAGTTGAGAGGCTGTGTGTGTGCCCACACAGTGCTGCCTGGGCACCTTCGTGGTGTTGGACTGGCTCCCGCTCACCCTGGGACATGGCTTATAGGACAGCGTGCTGTTGGATGCCCTGCATGCAGCTAGCCACATCTGGGCTGGGGTCCCTCCCTGGTGGGGAAGTAAACACTGCAGATTGCATGTATTCAGGCTGTGTGCAGGGCACGTGTGGCAATGTTGAAAGCCAGCCCCTTTTCTCAAGCA
>JAOWBP010004023.1:9087659-9101507 GCA_028571105.1 Tragopan temminckii
GAAGGGGGTTGGGGAGCTGTGTGCTTTTTGATTAATAAAAGGCTTATTTCTCACCTGTGAATGCAAAAACTTCATTGCACATCAGGCAAAACTCCTTAATCTGCTTAAAGCCAACAAACTTTGCTATAGTACGCACAGTTGAGAGGCTGTGTGTGCCCACACAGTGCTGCCTGGGCACCTCCGTGGTGTTGGACTGGCTCCCGCTCACCCTGGGACATGGCTTATAGGACAGTGTGCTGTTGGATGCCCTGCATGCAGCTAGCCACATCTGGGCTGGGGTCCCTCCCTGGTGGGGAAGTAAATACTGCAGACTGCGTGCATTCAGGCTGTGTGCAGGGCACGTGTGGCAATGTTGAAAGCCAGCCCCTTTTCTCAAGCAAGCATATTTGAATCCTAAAGCATGAGCAAAATGAATGGCAAGATTTCATTGCTCCCTGACAAAGCGCTGTCACAGGTGCCATAGAGAAGGTCCATGTCAAGTAGCTTGCAGCATGCCCCTTGCTAGTGCTGGGAGAGAGCAGTGAAGAGCTGTGCACACCTGTGCTAGGAAGCCCTCCTAAAGGCATTGGTGATTTTTTTTTTTTAAACCAGAAATGACTGCAGGTATAAATTAATACAGGTGTAGAAAGCATTTTTCTTCCTACCTTGGGGAACTGCTATGCTGATGTTACTATGGGAACTTAGGATACTGTGAATAATAGAAGAATAAATTTCTAGATGGTAGAGGGACCTCTGGCTCCAGATACTGGTTGGATGTCCTTGTGCATGTTTCTTCCAGACCCCTACTCTGGGAGGACTAGCTAGACCAGGTGACATGTGCTGCCAGGTCAGATCTTGCTGGGGTTAAGGCCAAGAGTCATGATGGCAGTGACAAATCTTGCAGATCTGAACTGGCCTCCAGAGCAATCCGAGGATGCTGCTTTTGACACATCTCTCTAAGCAGACCTCAGTAGCAACTTAGGTGTTTAAAAGTTATTGCTGAGAATTACCATTCATTGTATTATTTGACAAAGCTGTTTGACTCCTGCTGTTATTCCATCGAGCCTGGGCTGCGTGAGAAGGTAATAAATGTCAGTACCTTCTCTAGGACAGTGGGACTTTGTGAGCTTGCAGTTGAACTGAGACATCCCTTGGGATTGCCTTACAGGCAGAAAAAATCCTACAGACTGCATATTAAACTTCCTATTTTTAACTTTATGTCAGGTTTAGAGAGCATAGCAAGACGATTTGATTTTCCCCCGAGGATTCAATAGAAATATCAGTCTGTCATTTCGCTTCACTGCTTGGGGATAATTAATTACCGCTGAGGACAATTAATCATTTTAAATAATTTTTGTTTCTTGAAGGGGCAGGGACAAAAATAGAAGTCTGTAGCTGACCCAACATAGGATGAAGCTGGGTGCTGCGATGTGTTAAATGTGACAGTTATTTGCTGCCTTAGGCCTTGGTGATTGGGTGGCTCTGGTGTTCGGGTTCCTTGGCTCTGTTTTTGTTGGGTGAGACCGCAGCCCAGTCAGGATGGGCAACTCCTGTCCAGTTTGCTCAGTTTGTTCCTATTTTGGGTGACTCTGTTACACACTGTGCCTCATTTAGGCTGAAAGTGCTGTGCATCTTGGAGTGCTGAGGACAAATGAACACGTTTATGTGTGCAGCTGTTGTACTTCTGGCCTGTTACCGCAATGCCTTTCTGTATCCTGCAGACAGGCTGCTGGTGTGCTGAGCGTAGGGGCTGCTTTCTCCAGTCCTGGGCAAAATCTAGAGGGATATTGCAGCTCTTTGTTCTGCAGCATCACTACCTCATAAACTAAGAAAATTGCTCAGCTTGTTCTCATGGCTGGTTGGCTGCGTTTCCCAGTGCAGTTGCACTGTTGATCTTACAACAAAACTACTGCCTATTCTTATGGACTCCTAAATCTAGCACAGAGGAAATGGAATCATGCAATTTTGGAGGTGACATCCTTGACCACAAGTGATCTGAGAATGGATGGCACAAAGAAAGGACTTCCTGTGTGCTAAGGTTCCACAGTGAGGATCAGGTGTTTGAGGTGGCTGTGGACATCCTGGAAAATCTGGTGAGCAGGATTTAGGCCTGCTGGACTTTGGTCCAGCTGAGCGCTGGTCTGATACAGGATCTGCATCTACAGCGTTTCTGCGCATGGCCCAGCCCATTGCTCCCAGGCATCTGTGTTGTGAGCTTATCCTAGATCTGGTGAAATTAGTATCATATCCCTCAGGTGGCAGAAACTGGGTCCTGGTGCTGCTTACCCTACACTCTCTGTCATGGCCATGATGGTATCCTTTTCCTCTTTGGGCTGTGGTGCAAGCGTCAATGTAAATGTACGAGTCTGAGTGTGATAATAGGATTTCTGTAGGTATGAGCAGGGCAATTATGTGTATTGATTCCCAATAAACAGATATTTAAGAGCTAAGTGAAACATATTTTGGATTAAGTATGCTTTATAAATAAATAATAACTCTGATTTGTGGTGTGAGATGATTTTACGAATGTCAGATTGTCTGGGATCAAGCATGCTTTCCTTAGGTCATCACAGAAGATAAGTCAGTTCTCCATCTATACTGCATCTCATCCAAGAAATTAGGAGAGACTGTGGGAAAAAGCATGAGCAAGATGCTAATAGCAAGGGAAGTGGGTAATGTTGTCTTGGTGTTCTTCAGAGAGATTTCTTTGTGGACTTAACGAGCAGTACTTCAGTTTCTCAACCAAGTCCCACAGGCTGTGACAGCGATCAAATAAACTTCTCTGTTTGCTCTGTCCCTGGTTAAGCCAGCTGTGTCCCAGCCTGGCTTCTCCTATGGAAAATCAGGATGCAGCAGTCTGTTTCGAGTGCTCCCCCCAAGTGTGGTCTATGCAGCAATGTAGACTGCAATGGATATTTAGGAATTTGAGATCCAGGTGTTTGGAATTGTTTTGTGAGGAAGTGCAGAGAATAAACGTAGCGTGAAAGCGTGTCTCCAAGCGGAAGATCCTTCATCTCACAAGCACTTAAGTAGAAAATATGACAGCCTATGTGCTTAGATGCCTGTCACGCACCATGCAGCTGGCATCGTGTCTCTTCTGGGGAGTTCTTGGGGGACTGAAGTGGTACTTTTGTATCTGACTTGGGTTAGAGGTGAAGTGCTCTGTGGTGGGGACAGTACTGTGGCTGAGTTTTGCTTCATTCATGCAGCAAAAGGCTGGTGCAGCTCCTCTTACTGCAGCGGACTCCCTTAGCTGTGGTGGTTTGCTGCTGGCTGCCTGCGCCTACAAATGCTGCTTAGCTGATGCAGAGGCAATTTTTTTCTTCTTTAAGCTGCACAGGGTTGAAGGCAGCTGAGCTTTTACGTAAGTGAAGTTTACTCCTACATGTGTGCACGCTAGCCCTGGTGCTGGCTCTTGCTGGAAGCTGGCAGGTTTTGGCTCTAGCATTCTGTTAATCAAATTTGTGAGCTCCTAGTTTGTTCTTTCTGCTGTCAAACCTTTGTTGAACTGAGTGGGCATTTAGCAGGAATAAAGTCTGTAAGCAACCCCAACAAGAAGCAGCTGTAATTATTTCAAGAAAAGCATCAATGTGACTTTACCTCTTTGGTATTTGTATTTTAAAACCAAAAATGTTTAGGTAGGTGCTGGCCTTCAGGTGGGAAACTGAAGCATACTTGGAGAGACAGGAGCTGCTAAAATCCCCTCCAGTGTAACAACTTTCCATCATACCAGCAGAGGAGGCACAGAGACCTTGGCCTGTTGGCTTTCTTTACATTGCTCCCACTTCTCACAATGAGAACAACACATTTGTGAACTTCAAGTGCTCTCTTAAAAGCACTATTTCTGCTTGGAAAGTGTTTCAGAGCCTCCCTGTGCCGATCAAACCTTCCCGATTTCTAAGTGACGTGTGTTTTTGGTCGTATTTGTCTGCACTGGCACCAGTGCTGAGGTTGTCCTATAAATACCTTTGGGATGATCATATTCCCTCTTGCATTTAGTTTTGCTAGGCTTAAACGGGCCAAGCTGCTTTAGGCTCGTCGCACGCGGCTCCGCTTGGTGCCGATCCTGCTGACCCCGCTCTCTGCTCCAGATGGAATTCAGCTCCTTCACAAGCAAGCCACCTTCTTTAAATATAAAAGTCTTTCAGGTTGACAAGCTTAAAGATCAACATCTTGTCTGGCATAAGGCTGGAGTCTGCACATTCAGCATTTGGACTTAAATAGTTCTTCATTTTTCACACATTTTTTAAAAATACAGCATACACACTAAACAGATGATGCTCAGCAGGGCACTGCGTAAGCTGCTTTCTGTTGTGCATTGCTCTCAGTGATGGATGAAATTAAGCTTCAAGAGTTACTGGCAACATTTCTTCTGGATGTTGTGTATCCAGATCTATGACAGAGACAGTTTTTTGTGATTTCATTTTCAGCTTTTTTTGCCAGCACTTCTTAAAGTGCCTGCTTAGCTCTGCCAACCTCCAGAGAGGCTGAGGAATGCAGAAACATTTGGATCCAAATACCTTGAAGGGTTTATGACATTCAGTTCCAGCTATGAGGCTGACAAGTGCCAACTAATGGAAGCGATCACACTAGCTGAGATTTATGGTTGGTTTTGCCCATTGTTATTTCTCTGACAGCATCCAGCAGCCAATGCTTCACAGGGACCTCTTGCAAAGCAGCAGCTGATCAATGCTTCTGGAGGAAAGGCGTCTTCCAACCTCCAGCTTTTGGCTTGTTCCCTAAAGCAGGAATAAAACGTGTCATCCAGTAAAATATAAAAATAGATGATCCTTTGCAGATTTGTGCCAGCCTCTTCCAAAATAAGATATTTTTACAGTGAGCTTCAGAGGTTGTTGCAGCTGTATTGTGCCAGACCATAATATTGGGAATTTTGTAAATCATAGAATCATTAAGCTTGGAAGAGACCGCTGATATCATCAAGTCCAACCCCAACCCATCCCCACCATGCCCTCTAACCATGGCTGTTGCCACATCTCCACGGTTCTTCAACACCTCCAGGGACAGTGACTCGACCACCTCCCTGGGCAGCCAATGCTACTACCTCTTTCCTCTTTCTGACAAGAAAATTTTCCTAATATCCAACCTGATGGGATCCAGGTTACTAGTCAAGTTTCTTTACACTCACAAGTTTCACGGAAAGCTTAGAGCTGTTCAACGTATTCATTGAAGACTGACACTTGACAAGTTTTTCTGTTCTTTTAATGGAAAGAATTACATGAATTCATTAAGGATAATATTAATATACTTTGTTCCACTTTGTTACTGGACCTTAAATTAAACTCAAGTAATAGAATAAAATATTACTAGTAACATGGGAATTAAATGATTTCTGATGCTTCCTTTTGGAAAGAGTGTAGATGTGAATGGAGCAGCAGTTGTGAGGTGACTGATTCCTAAAGCTAGTGTAAGTATGCTGTTAATTAACATTTTTGCAGCTCTTTGAAAATGTAAATTGCTTCAGGAATGTTAAGTATCATTATTATGGCAGTCTTGAAAAGTAAGAACTTAATCTATGAAATTAGGAGTTTGTTCTTCAGAATTACAGGTGTGACCAGAACAGACTGCATGTCATGACCATGGGTTTTAGTGGGGGCTGTTGGAGGTTGGCTTGTGGCTGTTGTGTGCTTAATGATAAGTGACCTCAGAAAGTAAAGATGATGAGGACAGATTGTTCTGAAAGTCATCACATTGGTGAATTAGAAGCAGATCCCCGTTCCTGTCCATCATGGCTGCCCTTGTGGGTGCTGAAGAATTGCAGGGGGGACTGGGCACGAGGAGCTCCTGACTGGTAACTGAGCATAGGCAAGTGCTGTCTGTCAAAAGGCATGCACAGAAATTTGGCAAAGTGGAAAGGTGGTTGTGCTTTCTCTGAAATGGGTGCTGGTGTGATCATGTGTAAAATACCTGAGGCTATTTCTGATACTTGTCACTGAAAAAAGGATACTGGAAAAAAGAAATCAGAATAGCACAAGAATGACCAGAAAATATGACTTATAACGAGAGGCCAGAGAATGTGATTGACTCCATTTGTCAAATAATGATTTGATCTGCTTGGTATCTAGATAAGGAACAGCCCTTTAATATACAGCGAGATCCAGAGGCTAGAAATGAAAGGTAGACGTGTTTTGACCAGAAATAAATTGAAGTCTAACTATGAAGGTATTAGCCATGGAAGAAGTGCATCTGACACTGAAGATTATGGTGAAATCTCCGTAAGTAGAAATGTTAAAATTAAGATAGACTGTTTTTCTGCTCCAATCTTCGTGAAAATTGATCCAAGTCTATCTCTTGGACTGTGTTATAGAGAATACTCAAATGAATTGTATTTATTCATTCACTGTGCTGCTTTGTGCAGGTTTAATGGGGACAGCCCAGTTCACTGTTGTTGAAGTCCTGTCTCCGGTGTGTTTAAAGGCAAAACTACAACCAAATTTGCCAGGGCCAACAATTCTCCAACTCTGACTCTGAAGAGTGTTTAACATTCCAAAGTTTTTGCATTTCAACTGGAGCAGCACTCAGCAGCAGTGGAAAATAGCATTTGCAGAGGAGGTATGTCTTCCCATCATGCCTTATTCTTGCTGAAAGGATGAGGTTAGCTTCCTGCAACACAGCAGTTCATATTGCCCATTTAGCTGCCAAAGACACATGCGAGAGGTGAGTGCAGTCAGAGATGTCCCCCTGGTGTCTGACGCAGTGGTGGAGCTGACCTGCTTGCTGGCTAGGAAACACAGCTTCTGTCTTGCATGAAAAAGTTGAGATTTGGTGCATCTGGCCCGTATCTGAAACTTTTCTTGTGTAACCCTTTGTGATATTGTCGCTACAGCCCAATAGTGGGATGCAGCAGGCAAAGCAAGTTGTTACCAGAAGGTGACACTATCAAAAAAACAAAGTTAATATTTGTGTACGAACTGTCTAACCTGGTAATAAGTGCATCTTGTCCTCATATATAGGAAGCATAAGCATTCTTCATAGATGGGAAGCTTGGGCATGGCCAGTCACTCCATATGAGCAAGCATCAAAATTTGACCTATCCAAAGTCACACGTTGAAGCAGAAAGCAAAAGCCAGGAATAGATTCCGGGTCCTGAACTTCCCCAACCTCTAGAATGGGAGCCAAATTTCATCTCTCATTTGTAATTATGGTCAAAGCCTGGACTGGAAATGAGCAGCGCTGATTTCTGTTTCTGCTCTGCAGTAGATATTCTGTCTGACCTTGGAGGAAAAGTTGTGTCCTTCTGTGTCTCAGTTTACCTCTCCACTAATGGAGATAATTGTACTAGTATGCAGCAAGCTTTAATGGTCTCTTCCTGCGCCTACTGATATTATTGGCTCTTCTAGCTATAGAAGGAAGATCAGATGCAGTATTGGTAGGGTTTCTGGAGGAAAGGATGTTGCAAAGTGACAGATACTAATTGTTTTAACATACAAGCCCAGATAATAGCCACCTATGCCTGTGAGTGGATCCCTTACATGGATAGTAAGGGATAATGATTCAACTAGAAGGACAGCAGCTGCTTCAACCCTCCTGGTGCTGTTTGTGTGTGTGGTCTCACCTGGCATTGGAGCACTGGGAAGCCCAAGGTAATTTGTAGGAAATCCAGGACCCAAATCTGGCCATAAGTCACTGAGCCAGGTGAACACTACACCTGGATGATAGTAGGTGATTGTGGTGGATAAGTACATTACAGTGTCTCCCCTGTGTGTTGTTTTCCTCATTAGGAAAACCAGCACATGCACTCCTCCCAGCACGGAAGCTGGAGTTCTGCTAGTCTGCTAGCTATCCCAGAAATGGGACAACTGTGTGGAAAGACAAAGCAGGCTGTGACTCACTGCAGTTCACAGTGCTGAGCTAGAAAAGTTAGCAGCTCCAGCACCGTGGAATTGAGTGCAGCATCACTTGTCCCTTTGCATTCCCTCCTGTGCACTGCAGTGGTCTCAGTGGTTCTTCCAAAAAATGAAGCTAATGTTGCAAAGAATATGTGATTTGTTTCCTGGTAACTGGTGTCACTGTGTGGAATATTCCTGGCAAGTGTTGGGTTTTTTTTTTTGTTTGTTTTTTCTCTTCTGTTAGATGAGGTCTAAGTATTACTATTAGCTTATACTTTTTGTGCTGATCTCTTGTTTCCAGTGCCAAGGGGAAATAAATCATCGTTTGATCTGCTGACCATACAAAAGTCTGTTCAAGTAAATTATCCCAAAAAGACTCTTTCTGTATGTTTTACTTTGAAGATTTTCAGAACCTGATAAAGAAGTCCCTATTTTGAAGTATCTAGGTTGGTCAGGTTTCAGTGTTAACACTAGCACTGAGGGTCGCTGGAGCAATCACTTTCTTATGGATGAATACTTGGTTTCTTCACATGGTGTGAGACTGTGTTTTCCTGATAGAAGCATACAGCTACATCTAAACCTGTTTTATTGCTCTAGTTTTCAGCAAGTGCAAAGGACTCTGGGTTTTAACTGTACAAAAGGCTGGAAAGAAGGCTGAAAGACAACCTTCACTGCAGAAATGAACAATTTGAAGATAACAAAGGAAACTCTAAGTTTCTAAAGTTTGTGACAGTTTGCACAGAAAAGTTCTTCATCCTTCCCGTTGAGGAAGGAAGAACAGGGTCATTTACTTGCTGTTATGATTACAAAGCTTTACGCATACACCTCCTCACCTCTTTTTTTTTCTATTCTAGAAAGATTTTTCTCATAAAATTGCCCTTGATCTTCAGCCTGAGATTCTGATGCATATTTATAACCCTTCCTTTGTACTTTCTTGTCATTTGACTTGTCACTAAAACCCAGTCCTTTTCTGAGTTGATGACAATACAAAGCACAAGCTGCAGCCCAAGTGCGGATGAAGCTGGAAGGACTCTTGCCTTGCCTTTATTCTGCTCTACTTTGAGCTCCAGACATGTAACAGTAACGCATTTTGCTGCCTGCTAATGAAGGCACCCATTGGGATAGAACTGTCTGTTTAACCACGTCCCCCAGTCCCAGTAGTCCTGGCAGACTGGCAGTGCACAGGATAGCTGAAGTCCTCTGAGGGCAACAGAGAAGTGTCAAAATCCCCAAATCCTGCACCTTGATCGTTTCCAGAGTTATATCCCTATGATACTGCAAATGCAGAGCCCACCTCTTAGCAGGTGCTAATTGTGACAGCTCAGTCACCAGATACACAGCTTTCCTCAGAAAGGGCTGAGGCCCCACTGCTCAGCAACAGCCAAGAGAAATTGGAATTTTTCAGAGAGCTCCCAATCCCTGGAGCCAGAGCGGGGAAACGGGTTGTCAGACATCTTCCATCTGAGCCATCTCTAGGGCAATGCTTGGTAGTGAGGACGCTGACAGCCTTGCAGCTGACTTGCTCTGCAAAGCTCCTATTTCCCTGAGAATCAGGGCACAAAGCGGGATGGGGTCACAACACCAAGCCCTCATGGTTGTAATTCAGCTCACCATGCACTGTAATTCTTGGGACTATTGAGATAGGGCAGCAGACTGGGAGAGGCTGTTAGGAGGAGCTGTGAAATGGCAACATGTTTTACACTCTGTCCTTGGATATGAATCACAGAGATCTCCGTATGCTGGGGGTAATAAACATTTGTATTCAGATGGCTTCTCAAACTGTACGTTGTTGAATGCTGGGGAAGAAAAAATGTTTACTGTTGTTTTACCAGGCAGGGACAAAGTGCAACGTGGTCTATTGAGCTGTTTTCTGAAAGCTGTTCTTAGAGATGTGTTTATTCTGCTCTCTTGCTTACACTCTCCTTGTACAGAGACAGCCAGGGCTCTTGGTTCTTCCTTTCACCTGCTATCGGTGCGGGATGAAATACGATTCCCTGCACAGATCTCAGCAAAAGGCCTACTTGTGGTTGGGCAAATGAGTTCCCTTCTGCTGCTCTTTGTTACCTGGATACTGCTGATGTGTGCTAGATACAAAACATTCAGGCAGAGAAACGCTACCCGACCAAGATTTTTTTCCTTTGCTTTGTGGGGTTTTTTTTGTTTGTTTGTTTTTTGGTGTGTGTGTGGGGGGTGTTAGTTGGATAATACAAATTTGCTGTAGCTTAGAGAAGGGCAGTGGCTTGCACTCATCTAACAGGCCATCAGTGCCAGGACCCAGGCGTCCTATCTTCTAGGGCTGAAAGGAAATGCTGTTTCAGTGGACAGTACTGCACTGCTGTCAGCCATGAGTCTCTGCAGAGGTGCCTTCTCTTCCCATTTTTTGTATGGTGGCCCAGCAGGGCTTCTCCTTCTGGTAAGCCTTCTGAAGAGATGCTGGCAGAGCAGGAGATTCTCTGAAGGCACAGAAGGCTCTCTGCCATAGGCCTTATCCATTGATACAGAACATCTCTTGATGTAGTGATAGTTAAAATCTGGTGCTGAATGGGACCCTCCAGTTGGTTCCATGGGCCAGCTGTTGGCTGCTGGCTGAGACACCACTGAGTTCTCTGTGTCGGTTAAATGACATCTGTGCTCTTCATCAGGAGCCACTGCTTTTTGAAAGCCACAGAAGACATCATCTCTGCTGGGATGACTATTTCTGAGCTTCTCCTGTAGAGCAGGTGTGAATTTTTAAGAAGTGGGGTCATCTTCAGTTGAGTGCCCTCACCATCAATCAGTTACCAATATTTCAACTCCCATCCCTTGTGTCTTTGGAGGCATCTGACATCCATCAAATAAAACAGCCTCCAGATGGCCCTGACATATGGTCCATGTCTCGGAATAGCTGAAATCTAAATGCTTGCCTCCTTGGGAAGCCATGGCCCCTTGCTGAGTCTCGGCATCCAAGGGAGATGCCTGCTGCTTTAATCAATGTGTGTTCTGTTTTTTTCTGCTTTGTCATAGTCATAATAATAAGCAAGTCTCACTTTGGCATCTCTAGCTGCAAGAACCTCTCTGTGCTTGAAATACTAAATGCCTGTTAGTCCCTTCCTCTCCTCTTGTCTTTTCCTTGTCACTAGGACCGTCCTGATCTTCCTTCTGACAGCACTAATTACCCTTTTATTCCCTCCCACTATTTGTGCCTTTCCTTCTTTCTTTTAATCTCTTATTTGTGTAAATTACCCAGGGTGAAGGGAGAGTAAATACCAATAAAGCCATTCAAACCACTCAGGATGTTTCTAAGGGCTATCCAAACTCCTGCGGCAATTAGTGGTGGCATTTATTGGCCTATCCTGCTTTGGACCAGAGTTGGTGTTGCTGTTATCTCTTTGTTCTTTTCTCCTCCTTCTACTTAGCACTGTTAAAGGGCAAAGAAATTTCTGGGCCTCCCAGGTTTGTCTTCAGAACTTGCACTCCCTTAAGTCCTCTACCTGCCGTTGTTGCCATAGTTGTGCACCAATATGCTGTGGGTAGGTGCTAGGAGATGGGCAGTGCCCAAGGAAAAGAAATCTAGCAACCTCTGGCCACCATGTTCCTTCTTCCTCTTAAAACCCATCTGAGAGGGATGTTCCCAAAGAACAATGTGGCTGTGTAATTCTTACTCCCCATCAAAGTTGCAGGCATTTAGAAATAAGAACTTTTACAAACAATTTAAATTATTAGAGCTGAATGGGAAACAGTGCCTCCATAGAAACTTCAAATGGAAACTTTCCATCACTTCATTGTGTGAATTTATAATACAAAAATATGAAGACCTTTCAAAAAGGGGAGATGTGACCAAGCACATGATTGTGTCGCCAGATTTAGGATAGGTGAGTAGTTATGATTCCTACCTATCTCTGCAAATACAAAAAAAACCAACAAATCAATTAAGAAGAATTTGTTACTGCAGTAGTAGAGTCATCATTCTGCAAGGTTCATGAAGTTTGCCTTGTGAGTGATGTAACTTGGTGTTGCAGGTCTCTGGAGGTCAGGTCCCTGGTGGTTTTAGGCACAGGAGCATCACTGCAGAGCTGTATTCACATGTCTTCTAGGCTGAGATTGTCATTTGAATGCTGCTATCTATCGATATGGGATCTAACCTTGTGCATTCATCTGTGTAATGTGTAGCTCACTTAGCTTAGCCTGGGGCATCCACTCAGAAGACCATCACGTTTTATCCATCTTGGTCTGTAGTTCTCTGCCTTACTTGAAAATCATGGCAGATGCTCCTCTGACTGTAGCTTTTATTGCAAGCTTTTGAAGCTAGAGGTGAAAATGAGATTCTGCAACAAGGAATAGAGTCACTGGTGTAAAAGTTATTCTTTCACTGATAAATAGAATATGGAAGTTGAGGCCTTTTGTTTTTGTTCTTTTATTTTCCTTTCTTTCTTTTTTTTTTTTCCTTTAATGCTAAAAATAAGTATTTCACTTTCTTGTGTTCCCTTGGAGTGTTGCATCTGCTTTTGGAAATACTTGATATGAAAAATGCCAGACACTTCCTCATTTTAAAGGACTGAACCTCTTTAAATAAAGAAATGTCTTAAAATTCTTTTTTTTCCCTATAATTTTAAGGAGAGGAGTATGAGCCTAAACGTTATTTTTGACCTTTCTATTATTATAGCAGACTGATCCTCACAGGTCTGTGAAACTTCACACTTTGTTGAACCCAAAGAACAGTTTCACATTCTCCAGCCTAGGCCTGCCATCACTATGAAGAGCTGTGGATTGACAGCCCCGGACCTGATGTCCCATCACAGCTGGTGATATCCAGTGCCATATCTTGGGATGAGGCCTTTCCCTTATCTTCTCTTTGCTGGCACTTGGTCTTTCCCTTGTCTTTCTCTTGCCTGCCATTCCTGTCAGTGCTCACTGCAATGGCAGATTTGCTAGATTAAATCTGAGCTATTGAATTTATTTTACCTAAGTCACTGAAGGATCGTCATGCAGCAATAGCTTCTCAGTGTGTGCTTCAAACTGCCCCTGACTCGTTGCTCCCTTCCCCAGAGATAGCAGCATGCACACGTGTTGTATTCTCAAGCAGTACCTCGGTGTGCATTGACAGCATTTTGTCTCTTGGAAGTGATTTACAGTGACTGAAGCAGATCAGGAAAGTGTCAGCACATGGGTAGGACCTGGGGTGTCCCTGCACCTGTCCCTGTCCCCTTCCCCAATCCCATTTTTTCCATTGTGTAAATCCACCCTCACTTTCTGCTGCTGCTAAGAGTCCAAAGTATCTCTGGAAGCACCAGTAAGGGCAGATCCCAAATTCTCTTCTCTCTTTTCCTGCTTCTCCTACAGCTTACTAATGCTTCTCTGCCCCATGCCTCATTGCCAATGGTTACACAAGTAGCTCCTTTAAAAAGTGGTGGTGCCCTCCCATCAGTGAGCCCATGGGAACAGCTGTAAGGGCAGGCAGACTGCAGCCATCCTTACACCTCACTGTACCCATTTCAGTTCTGCTGCTGAAAGCAGATGCCTTTTGCAGTTGATGCTGATAACGGCTGTAAGGCGTTGCTTACAGGATGTGAGGTGGTATTTAGTGGAGGGAGAGAGAAACCTTTCTAACCATATGGTTGTGTCAGCACCAGTGTAATGCCAAGGTTGGCTCACTGTTGGATTGGGATCTCATTTTGATGCTTCTGTCTGCTAGAGGAACAAAAGTTTGAGCTGGGACCGTAAAATCATTACCATTTCTTTCCATAGTATTATTTCTGCATGCAACATAAAAGATATTCCTAGGTATGGTATTTTGGTTCTACTCTAGGACAAATCAATTCATTCTGTCCCCACTGAGAAGTAGAAAGAAAATCTGTGTGGCTGTCATGCTCTGCCAGCTTTCCTAAGAACTCTGAGTTCACACTCCTGAGGTTGCCAACCCCTCTCAGGCCAAATACCGTACTTTGTTTTGAAGGCCACTGATGGTGTATTGTACAGTCAATGGATATATAGATATTATAAATATCCAAAAGCTTGGCTAAGTTGTTAAACCAGAGCAAAGAAA
>JAOWBP010004023.1:9107524-9121127 GCA_028571105.1 Tragopan temminckii
CATAAAATACACTGAAAGCAGCTGCACCGAACAGATAGAGCCTGACAATTGATGCAGTGTGTCAGTTGCACTACAGTGTTAACCTACTAGGTGAGATATACCTGTATTTAATAAATAGGATGGACAAGGAAAGGTTAATTTGTCTGGTTTTTTGTTAGCAATGAAAGTAGAAGCTTCATGTATTCTTCGAACTTAGGTCTAAGTGAACGGAAATTTTCAACTCTGCAAATGCAGCTGGATGAATAATTTGTAGTGAATAATATATCTGATGGCTCTCACCACATTTGGGATTGACAGCAAACACATCACAATTTTAATTATTGGGAATGATTTGCTGAAATATTCAGGAGCTATTTTTGGTTCCTGCAGACTGTGCATGGAAAAGTTAGCTATTTAAAAGCCAGACTCTTTTTTTTTTTTGCTGAGCTCCAGGCTGGTCTCTTTGTTCCTTACAAACTTCTCCAAATGGGGTAACAGGGTTGCTTGCATTCTGACTTGAATAATCCTGCTGACAATTTCACACATGGGAGACTTTAAAAATAATAATAATAATATTTTTTAAAAAACAGGCTCGTGCAAGTCTTCCTACACAAACATTCAGCATAAGAGCTATGAGAGAATACAGGACAGGGTTTGCTTTTTGGTCCCATGGGGCACTTGTGATGCTGAGGGGTGTTGCGTGCGACCAGGATGGAAATCTGCAAGGTGGAAGATGGAGGCTTTTGGAGAGGTGAGGAGAACTTTACAAAAATGGCACGTTTCTACATCTCCTATACTTTTCACAGATTTGAGAAAGTCAAAACCTCAAGACATCGCGTGCTGTGCACTGCCTCAGGGGAGAGTTGGCCTGGGGGTGGGTGATGCAGAGAGACGTTAGGGGAAATTAGGGAGAAGCAAACATCTTCCTGATGGACAGGGCAAGAATAACGTGAAATATGAGTTTTCCTTGTCTTTCACTAAGCAATCAAGGCAGCATCTTTGAACAAGAAATGGATAGGGGTGAATAAAATTGTGACTCCCCCAAATAACTGAACTGGCAACTAGAAGGTAAGGAGATCTTCAAGTACAGATCTGGCTGCTCTGTCTGGACTCCTGTTAGCTGCTCTCTAAAATGTTTTGCTACCCTCTGGTGGCTTTCTGAGGACTTGTGCGATAGGGTTTATTTTTTTTATCCTTGTACAATCCCCTGCCAACTTTCTATATAAGATGCATTGAGAAAACCAGATCTGACTATGGAGATTTTTATTTTTGCTGATTCCAAAGCAGCAACACAATAGTAATGGCAAGGCAGCTTTGTTTTGTTTTTCTTTATCCTTCTGTTTATATCCAGATTCCTTTACCCTGACATCGGAACTGCAAAGACAGCTTGGCTGGGGGTTAAAATGAATGGATAAGAGCTTTGTACCTAGGGTGGCTGTGCCATGGGACTGCTCTGTGTTTGGGAGCAATACTGGCTTCACAGCCCTGCAGAATGCAAAGCTGTGTCCTCTGCTCAGCTGCAGAGGACACAAACTGAGTACCAGTGAAGTCAATAATAGCAAAATTCCCATGATCTTCAGGAGCCCAGAATAGTTCCTATTCAGCCCGGCGGAGGGTAGTACTCATACCTTCATCTTTCTGACACTGTGCCTCGATATTCATTATTCAGTAACTTCTGACTTTATTGTTTTGTATTTTTTCCCCTTTTCCAGCTTCTATACTCTCTGTGTTGTAGCTTCATGGCAGAGGAGTCATAGGCAGGGATTTAAAGGGCAGTGGTTTGACAGATTTTTACAAGAAACTCTTCTCAGGCATTAATTCCTGGGTTATGGGTTCAGAGAAGCTCCTGTGATCTTCTCAGTCTGACCTCCTGCAAGAGCAACTCATAGGACTGCCCTCAATTGACTCCTGCTTGAAGTGCAGAATTGAATGTAGAAAACATCTCTTCTTGGTTTTAAATTTTCCAGTGATGGAAGATTCACCTCGTTAAATTGTTCCAGTGCTTTATTACCTTTGCTCTTTAATAATTCCATGCTTTTGGCTCCTGGTCTTGGGTCTTCTGTTACTGTGTGGATTTGAAAAGATATGTTGCCAAAATGATGTCCAGTGAAATAGGGACTCATGGTCTTGATAGAGTTGTCAACCAGGTAGAGCACAGAAAGGCACCGTGGTTGTAAGAAGCAGAGAGCTGTTCAACTGAAAGGTTCTGGGCTGTAAGTCTGGCATGTAAGAGCACAAAAGGCACAAAAAGAGCAGTGGGAAGGCATTGCTGGAGAGCGTGTGCTTCTCTCTAATGGGTGCCTGCACTGGGTGTTTCTATAGTTCCCATACAGAGATGATTTATAAGAGTTTTCAAATGAGATGCAATTGCAGGAGTATTGCAGAGATTGGGTCTGACAAGGGATGATGTGAAATACAGGAGCATTTGTTGTTTTGAGTGCTGTTTTTCTTTTTTCTTTTGTGAGCTGGCTGCGTTGAGGTCCTTTGGGATGCAGGCCTTTACATTCAGCAGAATGATTGTCGGTAGCTTCTTACGCTGCAGCAAGTCACGGTAGATTTTAAATCAGCTCCGTCCATCTCACAACCTGGCAGAGGTCTGGAGTGGAGAGCAGCCAGTGCCTGTCGTGCTGCTGTCAGGATCAGCTTACAGAACCCCTGAAAAGGGGGGAGGATCACAAGCCCGGTGGGGTAGTAAACACAACTGGAAGGCCACCTTAAAGGAAAAACAGTTTTCTGTGATTCCAGCAGGGGACAGGGATGCAGGAGCTTTGGTTGCTGCAGTCACCGAATAGACTGTGACAGCCAACGACCCAACTTTTGGTGGTTTGATCTCCATCAGGCCAAACCTGCTGTTTTTAAAGCCATATCAAATCACACGGGAGATGATGGAAAGGCAGTCAATGTGGACAGATGGGATGTGCTTTTGGGTTTCAAAGAGCTTTTTCTTGGGAGGATATCTGAGCCAAGACATGGAACCAAAAGCCCTGAGTTTCAAGGCCACTTGTAACGTGATTTCTTTTATGGTCTTTGGGCTGCTTGCATGAGGCTTCTGATGCTGCCTGTATCAGTCCTACTGTAATACTTCTGCTTGGGAAGGGGGGACAGAAATGCCATCCTCAGCATCTCTGCAGTGTGTACCGTTAAGATTTGTTAGCTGTGCTTAGTTCATGTGGGAACAGCTTTGCTGCCGATGTCCAGCACCCCCAGTCTGTCTTCTGGAGTTGCTGCTTTCCTTAAACCAAAGACATCTTCTGAGCTGGTGCCAGTGGTCATAGCTATATCTTACACTATTTTTTGCAGGCAGACACAAATTTGTTTGGCTGTGTTTTGGACTGGCTGGGCTTACTCTGATTCAACATTGCAGGCTGTGCAATTCGCTGGGTGTGTGAGCCGATGAAGTCTCCCAGCAGACCTAAACTAAGTGTGATGCTCTGCATATGTGGTTACAAAGCTTTGGAACTGGAGACAGTTTAGATCCTTCCCACTCAGGCAAACTTCTTTCCTGGATTTTTTTTTTCTGAGTTTTCCTGCAGCTGGGCTGAGGGTCAGTGACCACTGAGGTTCCTGGAAGTTGTTCCATTTCCATGCGTTTACAATGGAGACCCTTTTTGTGCAAGGAAAGCTCTTCCCCAACTGCCTGTATCAGAGATGAAGATCTGAAAAACCAGAGAAAGTTGCATTGCATCACCTTCCACTGCCAAAAGGAGAAGGAAAAAGATGAAGAAAAGAAAAAGAGGTCTCTGCCCTCAACGGACTCTTCCATTAGGCTTAGAAACAAAATAGACAATGGTTAGGAAAGAACAATCTCATCTAAAAGACTCACCAGTGGGGTTTAGTTCCTGAGGACTGGGGGGAAAAATGCACTCCTGAAGCTACACTCCTCCCTGTTTTCCAGGGCACCGCACCCTCAGATGACTTTCCCAAAGGCACTTTGGGGATGTAGCCTATATCTTTGGAAGGCGCTGAATGGGGAACATGTCTCCGCTAATGAAAGCTGTAGCCAGAAATAAGAGTTCTGGAAGTCGAAAACTAGGTTAAAAGCAGCCAGAAACAGAAAGCAGCTGTAGATGGAGTGGGTTAAAGAGCTCTTGAGCATTAGACAGTGGACAGTTTTTTCCTCCCTCCAAGCTCCCAAGTAGTGCAGTCCTGGCACACTGACAGGGCTTCTGGGTTGAGTTGTCACAAGGTGCTTCAGCTTGTTGGCTTTTTTCCCTTAGTTTTTTATTTTTAGGTTTTCTTTTTCCTTCCACTTATCACACACTACAGTGACCCCTACTGCTGCCAGCAACAAAGGGCCCATCTCAGTGCAATTATTAAGCTGTGGGAAAATATTCCCTGTAGTGTTATACACAGTATTGTTCATTCCGGGCAAGCCAGCATGTGCCCAACTCCATTGATCGCAGTTGGTGTGTGCACCCCAGGGAGAAATGCTCACTGGCCTCAGCAGGAATCCTGCTTCCCTCAGTGAGAGAGGCACTAAGGAAGAGATAATAGGGTACAACAGGCATGAGCCAACAGTTCCCACAAGGCAAGGACCTAAGTGGGGAAGTAAGCCGTGGAGGTGGGAAGGGAGAAGCTTTAAAACAAGAGATTACCCAAGCACGTCTGCCTCCATCCCTGGCAGAGCAGTGCAGGCTTTTCCCTATGATTTGTTCCCCAGGAATTACCCTGTTCTAGTTTTTGCTGCTCAGAGACCATCCCACAGGCTGGAGCAGACGTCAGCTCAGAGATTGCTCTTGATTATTAATTTACTCTGTCTTAATGCAGGCCCATTACCAGGCACATCCACGATGGTGTGCAAGTAAAGCTGACATCCGCTTTGCCTGTCATCAAAGACCACTTTTTACCTGGAGACCAGGGGGCTGGCATCCTCTCTGTGCTTGCTGAGCTGTGTCTTTGGGCCGAGATAAGAGAGCAGATGTGCAGCTCCGGTGCCCTTCTGCCACAGCCTGGGGATGCTCTGCCAGGCAAAGTGCAACTGCTCAGAGGCTTGAGGACCCCTTTCAGGAACTTTTCCAAAAGATAACCTGGGCAATCTGACAAAAGTCTTCTTGAGAATGATCCTTCTGCATTTGCTTTCCTCTACAAAACCAGCTGTTCACATAAACCATCCTGGACATTCGTGATCTTCCCTGACAGCTTTCTTTTACCAGGAGGGTGATTCAGGGAGCAGGGAGAAGAGCAAAGCTCTCTTCTGCTGTGCTTTGCTCTTGCTTTCTGCAGAAGTGAATCAAATACAAATGGAGAGCCCGGTCTCTTGTTATCGGTCTCTTCCCTGCAGCTCTGCATGCAGTGCAATCCAGCTCTGCAGAGCTGGACCAGAGCACTCTCATTCACTTCTGAGTGATGCTGTGTTGCTTATGGTTTCATTATGGCCTAACGCTGAGCACAGGAGAATAAAACCAGATGATGTGACAGTGCCACATGCTGTAACTCAGCAGGGGAAAGGAAAGATCCCCCCTGGGAGCTGACCTTTCCATTCCTAATAGCCTCAAGCAAATGCAGTGTGCTGCCTAGCAGTGTGCCTGGCACTGCTCGGGAGCTCCTGGCTCTGACATCCTGGAAAACAAAGAACAAATCCCGTCTTATACAGCAAGCTGTTCCAGCAAGACTTAATCAGGGGTGAGCTGGGCCAGAGGGAAAACAGCAGGAGATGTGGCATGGGCAGGCTATGGGCCTGTTTTCCTCACAGAGCAACCACTGTTTCCCCCTCCCTAGCCCAGCAGCCCCAGTCCAGATCCGTGAGGACCTTCTGAAGATAACAGTTTGCAATACAGCCAGGGGGGAATTGAGTTGGCATTTCCTAGGCCTGAGTCATCCTGTTAAAGCTATGCACAGCAGCTGGGTAAGGAGATGGGTGAGGGGTGGAAATCTTCTATGGGACTCAGGATAGCAGAAAAGGAACCAAACTGGTGGGGAAAGAGTCAAGCCTCTGGATGCTGGGACTTGGCTGTGGCCTTCCACATAATCAGGTGGAAAAAAGGGAGGCCTTGTAGCTCCTTATGCTGAATGTTTCTTCCAATTTATGCTACTGAATTTGTAGGATGCAGTCTTTTTGGCATGGGGAGCAATGGCTGCAGTGCCCCTTGTTAACAGCAAGAAGTAAGCAGCACTGAGGATTTGGGATGACTGAGGTCTACACTTGTCATTTTCTATTCTGCAGGTGCTTTCTCATCTCAGGGTTGCAAATCAGTGGACAGGCTTACTAAAATTTATCAGTTGCCATTCTGTGGCACTTGTTTGGATCGTGTCCGTGGCTCTCCTAATGCAGACAGGCACAAGGCTAATGCAGGGCTGGCTGGAGGTCGAACATGTCCTGCAGTAGAGCCAGTGCAGCTGCTCTGCCAATAACCTTAGCAGGTAATGAGCTGTGCTGACTTTCCTCAAGTGAGCAGAGAAGGTGCACTGGCCACATGCCTTTCGCAGGCAAAGGTGGGAATTAGGCAAGGTGTGTTTTGGTGACTCACAGGCAGACCAGCATGCATGGACAGGACAACAGCTCAGCTTTATCCTTCGAGATTTGGATCTTGAAAGTGACAAAAATAATTAAGTGCTTGAAACGTAGGGGCTAAATTCAGACCTAATGGAGCAGTATCAGTCTGTGTGAATCTAGCCCCCAATCTCAGACGTTATCAGTAAATCCTCTGGTATGACCTTTCCCCCTGTGGCCCTTGGTCAGTTCTGCACCACAGTTACAGCTTTAGCTTCTGATGAGCTGTGTTTTGTGGCATGCCAGGCCCATTGCATGTGCCTTGTGCATGGCCCAGGGTTTGAACTTTACTCTCCAGAGGTGGACAACCAGCACAGGGATTCACCCTCATGGCTCTTGGCCATCCCTTATCCATGTTTCCCTCTGTTAATGTAACATCTTGCTGATTTATCTGCTCATATACTGGATTATTTGTTTCCCATATTTTATTTTTCTCTTGAAGTCCCACCTTCTCTCATTCGCCTTTTGTAATTTCCTCTTTCTGGCCTCGTGCCATAGTGATCTTCACAAGAGTCATGCTTCATCTATCACTTGAATCCATTTTGCTCACATTTTGTCAGATTACGCACATTTCGAGATGGAACTTGCTGGAATTTTTCTTCCAGCATAAGCCAGGTATTTCCAGCTGCCATGGAATGAAGGGTTCTTCCCTTCCCGTAAGGGAGCAGGACTTCCCAAGGGCTGATAATCAGTGTAATCCTCTGTCTGGGCTGGCTCTGCCCTATGTGCAGTAGAAGCAGAGCAAGGCCATTACTGAGCATGTCGCAAGTCAGCAGAGATTCCATCCTTGGCGGCTGACGATGTTACCTGTCAGTGGTGTGAATATTGCAAACTGGTGTTGCTAACTTTTAGAGAATTTGGGGGCCTTTCTTAAATCCCCAAGCTGTTGCATAAGAATCACAACCTGACATATTTAGTTATTTTCTGCTTCTTATGGCTGCAGAGAGAAACTAACAATGTAAACCTTAAAAGACCTGAGTCAAATGCAGAAAAGAACCCGAAATGATCACACGGGGGCATTGTCTGGGCTACAGCTGTTGCATGCAGTGGTGTGGAATCTGTGTCCTAAGAGGATGGGAGCCACATTGTTCCCTGCTCACACCAGTGCCAGCCAGCATACGTGGGTGCCGTGCAGTTGTCACATTTAGTATGAGACGTGCTTCATTTCAATAAGGTCAGCACCTCTCCTTGAGACTTTATTTTCATCATATTGTCAAACAAAATACTTCAACAGGGTTGAAAGACTTTAGGAAATGTCATTTTAAGGAAAGTGTGCTGATTATTGGATCTCTCTGAAGTATCCATCCAAAGCAAAAGTAACAGTATTTCCTGAGAAAGTCAGAGGATCTTTTTTTTTGATGCCAGTGAGGACTGCGCTCCAGGAGAGAGACATTTTCAGAAAAGAGCTTTTCCCAAACACAGCACCAGACAGCATGGGCTGTGATAAGGTCCCTGTTGCTGTGTTGGTGTTGTGTTGGTGGCAGCTGCTTGCTGCAGAGGAGTGACCCTGCCAGTGCAATCTGCTTCCAGAGTGTCTTTGCGTGCTCCTCAGAGGTCAGTTTAATGAGTGAAGGTCTGAATTGTAGTGCCCTGGTAGTGACTTTGCTGTGATCTGAGCTGCTGTGAATTGAAGCAGAAAGCATTGCTTGTGCTGTTGCTCCCAAGGCAGGGAGCTAGGCAGGGAAGTGCTTGCTTGTCTAGATGAGGCTGTGGCAAATGCGTTATGTCACTATGCCTGAATAAAATGCTTCAGATCTGGATGACAGTAACAAGATTTAAGTGCCCCCGGAAGTGGGGCAGACTGGGGTTGTAGTGCCCAATCTCAGCTGCACTCTTGAACATTTCCCACATTTGCCTTCAGAAAATCTCCTTTCTTTAGCCTCTCAGCCTTCCTCTGGGAGATGGATGGATTAGTTGCACTCCTAAATGAGTTGAGGGGCCTGCCAGTTGCTCGCGTTTCCTGCAGTGCACTGGGGATGACCAACCCAAGAGCACATCCTGATTGAGCTTAGAAGATGCACCCATTCTGGCACTGGTTTCGTCTCATCAGCCACCTGCTGAAGGCACGGGAGCCAAGGTGTCCCAAGGCATCCGGCGATGGGCTCGCTCTGCTGAGATCACCCTCTGAGCCTCTTGGCACGACGAGGAGCTGTTGCCCTCTAAGCTTGGCTCACATCTCAGGCAAAGCCATTGCTGCCTGCTGTGGATTAATAACCTCAATTACCGGGGCGCTGTGGGTCAGAACTTCCCATCACTGACCGCATTATGGCCCTTTAATCTGCTTTCCTCTCTCACGACCTCTGAGCCCAAAGAGATCAGCAGGCAGGAGGAGATCTCCTGCCTTCCTATCAGTTTTCCTTTCTGAGAGGCTGAATACAGAGCAGCAAGCAGAGCTGGCAGAGGACTCGTACCTGCAAGGAGGGCACCTTTACAGTGCTTTTTGCCATTCTCAAGTGTGAAGGGCAAAGTGGCAATGTCTGGGGATTTGCACTGAAGTTCATCGGCCTGTGAAAAATCAGAGCTTCTCACTCCGTGGAGATCTGGCAGTCATCTCTGATTGTCTGGGGAAGGACAGCGGAGCTCTTACCGGGGATCCTGCCTTCCTGATATGTTGGCATGCCCTAAGCATCGGGGTAGTGGTGATCCATCTGAAGTCATGGACTTGGATTTCTATAATGTTTCCCTCACTGGGAGTTCCTTCAATGTGAATGGGTCAAGCTTCCAGAGCAGGGAAACTACCAGTGGAGACAGAGCTGTGGTGCACCATGGTCCTAAATGATCTTGATGAGCAAGAGGAGATACGGTTTGCTGAGCAGAACAAAATCATTTGGAATAAGGAAAGCAGAAGTAGGCAGGAATGAGTTGTAGAAGGATCTCCTGATACTGAGCACCTGGTGAGCTAATAGCAGCATAAAGTGATCCATGCAGGAGAGTGTACCCATGGATAGAAAAAAAATAATAATTCGTGGTCGTTAAAGATGAGGGGGGCTATTGGGGCCATTTTGTCTTTGGTAAAAGACCTCAGAGATGCTGTGGATATCTCTGAAAGCGCTAGCTCAGCAGAAACAAGCTAAAATTACTGGGAGAGGTAGTGAGAGAAAATGGGAGCTAATGTTATGCTATGCTAGGAATCCCTGGTATATTCCTACCTTGAATGCTGTGTGCAGCCCCAGTTATTCTGTCTCAAAAAATGGCATAGAGCTAGGAAAGATGCAGGAAGCAGCAACAAGGTCAGTGGAGCATGCGGAATGGCTGCTGCTCAGAGAGAGATGAAACAGATCAGACATTTTCGATGTCTTCAGAAATGAAACAATTGAGAAAGGAAATACAATGGAGGCGTATAAAGCCATGACTGTCATGGAGAACATGAAATTACCATTTCACAGTATAACTCCTAAGGTGAGCATTAAATGGAACTTCCAAGAAGCAGTTTTAAAGTAATGAGAGCTTTTCCCGGTATGTGATTAACCTGTAGAACTTCTTGCCAAAAGACAGGGAGGAAACTAACAGTATTACTGGCTTCCACAGCCTATTATAAAAATTTGCTGTGAAGAAATCGATCAAGGATTTTTAAATGCAGTGTGAGACATCCTGTGGGTGAGGGAATCACAAAGCTGCAGGCCACTGGAGGTGGGTGAACAGAGCAATGCATGGCTACCCTGCTCTTACTGTTTTCCAAAGCATCCATTCCAAGGCACTGGCACTAGTACCAAAATATGTCTGGCAAAGTCTTAAAAGTTTCAGCTTCTGAGGAAGCATTACTGCGATGCAAAACATCCTGAACAACAACTTTCCATTAACCCTGGCTTGAGACATTTGATACTCAAAGCCTTTCTTACACACATTAAATTTCTTTGTAATCTCTGGAGATGGGACTGTTAAGAACTTACTACTGTGAGATTTTTGTATGCCTGATAAACCAATGAAATGGTTGAGCCTATGGACATCTTTTTTTCTGAACCTCCTTTGTAGAGCCAAGAGGCGGCTGAGATTTCAGCAAGCGTGTTCCTCCACCAGGAGTGGACGAAGTGGTTCCTGTTTCCGTGTGTTCCTATGAGAGCACTGCTTTATGAGCACAGAATGGCAACTAAGAAACTGGTCTTTCTCATTTGATGTATAAAATGAAGTTGTCCTTTATTCCTGTCTCCTCTTCCACTTGCTGTTAGAAGGTGTGTGGTATGCTTTTTCCAAGGTAGACTTTCAAGCAGAAAAGCTGCTATCTTGGCCTTATAACAGACGCAATTTTATACTGATGAGAAAGAGGCTAATCCTCGTGCTAAATCACCAGAATGAGACCTGATGGATGATTCCTTACTTGGCCACAGATTTGTTGAGTTACCTTCAGCAAAGCCCTGAACTTGTGCCGCAGGTTCCCACTGGTGTGCTCTGCACCTCATGGAGCTGGATGCAGGAGCCATGAGTGGTTAAGCATGGTACTCAGGAAGCAGAGCTTGCCATCCCTCCTTGTTAGTGCTCTGCTGCACTACCAGTAAGCAGAAATACTCAAAAACACTGTGATCACAGCAAGATCAGCTTTTGCATTGGAAAGAGATGTAATTTTTTAGCCTGTTCCAGGGCAGGCTTTGCTCAAACAGCTCATACAGTGAAAGATGATGCTGAGAAGGAGTGGTTATCTGCTATTGCTGATCACAGATGGATCCATGGAGTGAGTGTCAAGAAATGAGCCCCGTGTACTCCCTGGGAGATGTGCAGAATTACAGAGAGGGACAAGGGCCAAAGGCTGCATCGGTGCCAACTTGAACAGAGCTGTCAGGGCTAACGGGGCATTTCTTACCACATCCGCCCGCACTTGGCCAGGAAATATAAAGAAGGCGAAGGCTCACAAAGAAAACAGCATGTGCTGGCTGTTTGTCTGTTTATCAGTCATAACGTTCAAAGGACCGCATGTAGTGAAAACAGAAACACAATGGACTCCTGCACCTTGAAAGATTATCACCTGCCTTTGCATGAATAGAAGGGAATGGCATTGCCCAACCAGTCTCTTCTGTGAGCTTTTGTAGAGGTTTTTTTTTTTTTATTTTTGGTTTTAGTAACTGATAAACTCCTGCATATTATGCTATTTTAATACCTAGCAAAGAGCCTTGTCTGCTAAATCACCTTATTTTCTCCGATCAGAGCACAGTGTATTCCTCTTTTTAGTGGAAGGTATTAATTTAAATTCCATAATCCCAAACATATTCTCGTTTCTGTTCTGTGCTTCAGAAGGCCAATGGCATTTTAATTTAATAAGAGAGAAACACATGACACTGTGTTCCCTGCAACTGTCTTCTGACCTCAATGAGTCTTTCTCAGCTTTCTTTATGTTCCAGCAAATGCGATTGCTGCACTGTCGTTTCTAACACCCATGTTCAACTGATGGGCACAATTTAATTATCTGCAGCATTTTCACAGCAACTTTTTAGATGTCATTTGCATTATTATTTAATAATGTAAGCCCGTCAGTGGAGGCATGGCAAGATTTATGTCCTGTTGTCTGGATGTATGCTGGCCTTTTGCTGAGAAATAAATTTTATTTTGGTTTGTTTTGGTTTTGGATTAAAATGAGTTAACTCATCCAGTAATATCTTGATTTATCTCAGATCTCTTTATCTTCCCAAGTTCCATAAGCTTTGTTTACCGCAATAAGATTTACCTAATTGGGTACACGATATTACTGAGAGTTCTGTGGCATGTACACACTTGAGTCATGCATCACCGTTCCTAAAGAATTATAATTTGCCTTTTTTTGTTGTTCTATTCTGCTGTTTAAACTTACTTAAGCCCACTCAGTTTGAAAGAATGTGTGCTCGTTGCAGTCCTCATGCCCCTCTTTCAGAAATGTCAAGTAACACTTGCTCATTCTTCCCACTGGTTGAATTCTGCTCTCTTGTGCTGTTGTAAATCAGGAACCGACCCCATTGAAGCCTGCCATGCACAGAAGTGCTGATAGATCAGTGCCTATCAAGCCTGGCTCATCATGACGATAGAAGCCCAAAGAGAAATGGAGATTATTTTGTTAGTAGCTGTGTAGGGATTTTTCTGTTTGTTTTTGTTTGTTCGTTTGTTTTCCCAAGAACTGTCATTTTAATGAACAGACTTCTAATTTTTTCTTCTTGCAAACCTCTGTATCTTGCCTAATACATTTGTCTTCACGTGTCCAAGTGGTTGTGCCTACCTGTTCCTATGCTAGCTTACCACAGATGACATCAGTGCACCTCTCTCCTGATACCTGGTGCTGCACTTTAGCACTGGCATCACTAACTCAGAGCCCCCTCATTCACAGCTACACACTGGCTGCAATGCATGGGGAGCATCTTGACTTCAGCTCACTGTGCTGTCCCCAGTCTGCCAGATCCACAACCATTCTCATCTCTCAGGATGGCTGTAGGCCTTCTGTAACTTGGTGAGTTTGCCAGATCCTGTGCAAAACAGTTTATTAATAACTAATCCTTGGGATCTATGCTACTTTGCATCCTTTTAATGGTCCTGAACTTGGTACTACTGGCTTTGCTTCTAAGTGCTGTTTTCAGTGTTCTGAGTACAGCTGACTGGAAAATAAGAGCTTCCATTTCATGAAACATTCAGCAATTCCACTATTTCTTTTTTTTTTTTTTTCATATTATGGAGGAAAACTGAAACTGTGAAATGTGTACTGAGGGCATGAAAGTCTCGTGTGCTCTCACTAATACTGATTTTGCCACAAATCCTCAACAGACTCTCACACTAGAGCAACATTTATTTTGCTGTGCTCGGTTTATGTGCCTCAGTACTCTGATCTCCATGTAATTCAGAGCTTTCATTTTTCCATATGGATTCCTAGTGCTGCAGCCACAAGTTGGCTGTGCCTCTTGTGTTTTGTTATGAGTTGAGGGACATCTTACCAAATGTTAACAATAAAGCCTGTTCTGCACTCCCCCATCCATGCAAAGTGTTGGCCAAAAGCTGGTTACATTCCTAGTGCAGCCTCTAGAAATCTTCAGTCTCAACAGCAGGTCTGCTTTTTTTTGGTGATGGGAGAAGCAAATGCAGAGAAGGCTTTGAAAGCCAGTGCATGAGTACGTAACTGTGTGTAAGCACAAAGTAATCCAGATTGAAATTCACCTGGAGTAAGGTTTGGATTTGTCCCTTTCAGTG
>JAOWBP010004023.1:9129762-9142526 GCA_028571105.1 Tragopan temminckii
GCAGGGAAAAAGGGCAGGATGCAGGGGAACACAGAAAGGACCCAGAGCAGGAAAATTGAATGTGTGGGCATTAAAAACAGGGGAAGTGTTTTAAATGCAAAACTTTCTGAATTCCTGTGACTTGCTGTTACTTATCTGCTTCTGTGGTGTTTCTTTTTGCTCGTAGAGGTGTGGGTAGAGAAGACATAGATAGTGTGGGAAGGATACATGAACATGAAGACGGAATAAGGAACTGAAAGCACCAAGGCAGAGAGATGGAGAAAGGGGGACTTGTTATGAAACTGGTTCTAGAAATGTGTGCTTTCTTTGTGGGTGAAAGTGCTCAATGTGGTATTTCATGCTCTGCCTTAGTCTGATGAATTTTCAGGTTTGGAGAATCTGCTGGGGGAACCTGGGGTGTGATAGAATGGAGGGACAAACCTCCAGCCTTCCCTGTGGGGCTTGGGGTGGAGGTGGACATGTTTAAACGAAATGTTCAGACTGGGAACGCACAAGGATCAGGTGTGTCCGTGGTACTCCTACAGCAATGGTACTCAAGTGTCTTGATGATTTTGGTGCATCTAGGAATGGCCACTGGAAAGGTGCTGTCAAGTTCTCTATACTGCGAATTCCTCCTGTGTTCTGGATTTCCTCTTTTATCAAAATGTGTGGTGAAAATCAGACCAAATGGGGTGATCACAAGTATGCTGCTGGTGGGACTGGGCAGCCAAAATGCTGTTAGTGTTTGTCTGAATTTCTGCAACTTGCTGCTGCTTGTCTTCTTCCACTGTGCTTTTTTGCACTGTTGGAGACAGCAGCTTTCCCTTTAGTAGCCCTGTAAATGCATCTGACTGTACAAGGAATCACAGCGGTGAAATTCAGGTGCAGACCCTGACAGTTTGGGGACACGTCCCTACGTCCCTGTGCAGTGTGCTCTCCTTGCTCCCAGCTCTACTGCTTGCCACCTTCTTGGGGTTATTATTGCAGTCGGTGTATTGCTGGGACTGGAGGCACCCGTAGATGCTGAATGGCTGATTTCCCCAAGCACTTTTGTTCTGTGTAAGCAGGGTAATTTGTAAATATTTGGTTGGTTGATCAGACAAATATGTATGTAAATATTCAAGCGTGGCTCAACTTCCTGCTGCTACACTCAGGCATTCCTCTCAGATGACTGGGATTTACCTTTTATGGTTAAGACTGAAACTCAGTTTGCTTTTCCTCTATTTCTGAATGTGATGAATCCATTACTGTTGTTAGCCATAACCTAGAGCAGTTCTGGGGATAAAATTCACGTCTGTCAGTCACTGGCAGGCTGCTCAGCAAGGGAAATGCTCCTTCCCTACCTCCACCCAGCCCAGTAAATGTGACACATCTCATCGGATCTTCTGGGAGATCTGCTACTGCCCTGCAGCTCACTCCCAGTACCTCAGCCACAAGGTGAAAAGATTTGGTTTCTTTTTAGAGTTGGTATATCAGTGAGTTGGGTTTTTTTGTTTTTGTTTTTTTCTCTTGATGTTAAGAAAAGTGAGTTAGAAAAATCAGATTTCTTCAGATGTTTTGTCAAGCATGAATAAAAAGTACAGCTAAGTGGAAACATGTACTTTTCTGATGGAACACTTCTGTGAATGAATTTTGTTCTTGTTGGGCATTCCCAGCAAGCGGAGGGGTCTGCTGAGAGCTTCCTGCTGTACACACAACTGTGTCCTTTGGGTCAATACCCTGCGTTAGCACACCGGCTGGCAAGCCCTCAGGGAGGGATCCTCCTGGAGGAGGTCAGGAAACATGGCTTTTAAATGATAGTGCTTGCTTCTGGATAAGCATGTAGCACCACTAAGTGCCTAGGGACAGTCTTCTGTTATAGCACGTTTATAATCTCTATTTAAGCCTTAAAACCAGGAGCAAGCACGTCTTACTCCCTGTTTCAGCTTCGCTTTATCCACAATAATGTTGTGTTATAGAGCCAGATCTTCAATGGGTTTAATATAGACTGAAAAGCATTATTTGACACATGCAAACAAACAAACAAACAAACCCACTGTGTAGGCAGCATCAATTAACAGAAAAACATGAAAGCAGTTAAACCGGGCCAGAATAAAATGTCCATCTCACCCAGCATTCTTTTTTCCAGCTAGATTAAACGGATAGAAAAAAGTAGGAAAATAGCATTAAGATATGTCCCTCAAATGCTCTCCCAGCTGCTAGCTATTTTCAGCTTAGGAAATGTTCTGAGCAAGACATGGTTCAATGTATTTAGAGATTCTCAGTGGATTTCTCTTCTTTGTGCTTGACCAGGTTCCCCTTGAGCATCATAGCATCCTGTGGAAAGGATTTCCCTGGATCAGATATAGAAAGGTGCACTCCCCTTTCCTTTTTTTTGAATCTGTGCCAGACAGCTTGGTTTAATGCTCCCCTGGAGTCCTCTTTTGAGCTGGTGAAAAGCTGGCCCTGTCCTCCTTCCTTGGCACTTGCGGTTTCATGGACCTCAAGCTGTCTGTCTTGCAGTCTGAAGAGTTTTTGCTGGTTTTCTATGAACCATTCCCAGTTCCAGTGTTTGTTGCAATGAAAAGAACATAGTAGCATATGCAAACCATAGCTTGAACATTCAGACCTCCTCTTCTGCTCCCCCTTAAATGGTTTTCTGATTCTTGTGCGTGGAGGTGAAATAAATCCTATGTAAATCCAAGTGGTGGCGGGGAGACTCAAACAGCACCTGTATGGGACACTGCAGAACTCCAAGGTTCAAAGTAATTTAACATTACTCTGAGTCTGGACACTGGAACTGGGGGAATGGGCTTAGATTTTACATATTTAACAGAAAATGCACCATGAGGATATTAGAGTATGGATGAGATTACTCATTTGTGCTTTGAGAACCATTTGAGACTCCCAGCCATTCAGTAAGCTCCCATTAAAAGCCCATTCATTATACATTTCTCACATAAAAGTATTTAAGGTTCAATAGGAGTGCAGCTTACCAGGGAGAGCGTGTTGACTGTGTGCTTGGAGAAAACAGATGCAGGCAATTGCTTTGTAAGGGCTAAGCACAACCTGTGAGCCAGTGCCTGCAGGGCTCCAAGGTTGGATGTTAGGAAACACTGCTTCTCTGAAATAGTGGTGGTTCATTGGCACAGGCTGCCCAGGGAGGTGGTGGAATCACTGTCCCTGGAGATGTTCAAGCAACATGGAGTTGTGCCAGTGAAGGACATGGTTAGTGGCCATGGTGGTGATGGGTTGACAGTTGGAATAGATGACCTTAGTGGTCTTTTCCAACCTTAATGATTCTGTGATTCTATGGTGGCCATCTAGAAGCCTGGGAGGGCATTGATGGATGTGTTGGCAATGAGCACCCTGTCTTCCTGCCTCCCCAAAAGAGAGTTTTGTCCAGGGAAGTTTTCTAACACTGAATCTGCATCAGCACTCATTTTAAAGTGCTCAGAGTCACATCTTCTGCATGAAGGTAGAGAGGCATTTATGGAAATGTTTTAAGAGGTAGATTTCACAGAAAACAGGGTTTTGTTTGGGGCTTACTTGTCCTCTCTGCATCACCTGCAGCAGTGTGCTAATGCATAGGCAAAGTGGGCTGTGACCTCAATCAGCTAGTTAATTTTAAGCCCATGCTTAAATGATTTGCTAAAACTGTACTTATTCAGAGAAGGAAAGCTGACTGTATTTTCATTGCTCAAGCTAGGTGAATTATAATATGTAAGGGATTTTAATGATGAAAGGGTAAATTACGCTTTTAAACAATAATTTAAGTTCCCATAAAGAATATTAGTAGCAGTCAGGATGTCAGATGGTAGATAGTCATGTTTATACTTCGATAATAGCCTCTTCAAAATTACTTGAAATGTTCTATTGTGCATTTACATTTTTATCTCTGGATTTTTAAGATGAGATGGCCTTATTAAACCAGATTCATTTTATGGCTTGTGTCAATGGAAAATGTTCTTTTAAATGTTTAGAAGGAGTTGGTTACAGAAACATGGGAAAGATAGGGAAGAGATTGTTAACTGTTCACATTCAATATATCCTTCGTCCTTTTGCTTTTTGATGAATAAACTGTTCTGTATTTGAAATTTCAAATTGTTGATTGGAAACTCTTGCAAGAGCAAGACAAATGGGACTTGATTTTGAAAAATGCATTCATAATTGTTTGTCTAATTTGTGTGTGCAATTAGCATGATTGCCTCTGGAAGTGGCCATCTGAGAACAGTTTTGGAGATTTCTCTCTGTTTCTGATCTGCTTGCTCCGTCTCCTTAAAGTGCTGGCTTCTATGATGCCTAAATATTACCCATGGAAGTTTAATCTGGTAATTTGTTTATTATCTCCTTTCATCTCTTACCTCTCAACTTTCAGACATTTGTTAAAAGGCTGGGAAAGATTACTCCCTTCTGCTTCCTTCTCAAGTCCACTTGGCACAATGTAAGAGAGGTTCTTTCATCTAAGTGCTTGATCTTACTATTTAGGGTCTCGGATCCCTTTGGAGTCTATAGATTCTTAAATGGTCATAGTAATATACAAGGGCTTTCCAGGCACTTATAAGGGATTGTGGCTCTCATCAGTCAAGTCTCTTGCTCTCTCCCAAGGAGATGTGTGCATGCAGGGAACGTTTACTAGTGTCAGGGCGGCATTTTTTGGTTTTGTTTCAAATATGTGATGAATTAGAAAGGAAAGGTAGATGAATCTGAGAGAAGCTGAGAAACGTGGTTCAAGTTAGAGATTTCCAGGGCACGTTCAGTCTTTGAACAGACCTGAAGGAGAATGGCACCAAGGCTGCAATTCCTCAGTGGCTTCACTGCTCTGTAAGAGAGGGGCACAAGCCTGCTCTTCCATCCTCTGTGTGCACATACGCATTCCCTCCCTGTGCTAATGCTACTGCTAAATAATATTTTATTTAAATTTAATTTCCAATCAGTCAAATAATCATCTCCCTTAGCTGAGTCATCATGTGGCACCGCACAGGTGCTGCTGCTGTCAGGAGGGAAGCAGCAGGAAAGGTGCAGTGTGAGACAGGGAGAGGGATGTGTGGCACTGGCCCTGGTAGCAGTTGGGTCTCAGGCAATGGGGTGTTGCACCCTCCATGTGACATCTGCTTTGCATTCATCGCTCCTGAAATTTTCTCCATCCTGAGACAGAACTAAGTCAAACCTAAAGGTTCGATGCCCTGTCTGTTTTCGGATGTGACTCAGAACCGTAGCTGCAGAGGTGGGAAAGCTGTGGCTGGCAATGCTGTAGAAGACAAATATCCCCTGAATCATTAATCACGAGATGGAGGGCATGCTGCCTGATTGCTTATTGGCCGTGACTTTCATTAACGGTAAACTCAATTTTCCCATATCGACAGCTGCCTGATGGAGGGACCGTGCTATGTGGCAGGCACTGAAGGGCCAGCAGCAAACATACAGATAAAGCCATATGTCAAGAATGATACTAGCAGTGTGTTTCTTTCTTTTCTTCTCTTCTGTGCTCTCTCTCCTTACTCAGAGGAAACAGCTTCTAGGGCTGAGATGTTAAATATGCCATTCCTGGCCTGTCTGTTAGATAGGAAACACTGCAGTGTTAGCTACTTCAAGTGGGGCAGCTGGTTCTTGCTGGTTCTTGCTCATTCCTGGCTTTAGTTGGGACTGATTTAATTATAGAAATGTATTACCATTGCCAAAGAGTCCCCCAAGCCAAACAAAACCCTTGTTTTCTTCCTGCACACATATTTATTGCACTGTGAGGGGGAAAAAAAGAAAAAAGGAAAGAAACAAGCAAAGTATGTCTTGCCAGAGAGCATCCAGTTCTGCTGTCCCCTGCAGTGCTCTTCCCACACTTTGGCCAAACAAGAAGCCTCTCTATCAGCACAGCTTGTTTGAGCATCTCCCCTCTCATTTTAAGAGCTGCTCCAGCCCCTTCCAAACATGTAATTAAGGATATGAAAAAATAAACTTGTTCTTATTCAGCACCTGATAAAATGATGACTCAGGCATTTTCATTTTGCATTGGAAATGTAAGTCCTCTTGCATTCAGAGTGCTCACTAGCACGCAGCCTGAATCTTAAAAGGAGCTGTGTCACCCACTGGAAGGGCACAATGGGTACAAATGCAAAAGGCCACATGGAGGCTTTCAGGAGTAACTCCATTTGACCATGATTTCTGCATGATTACTCAGACCAAGGTCATTTGGTCTCTGTGCTGACCCCTGCAATGTAATTATCTCAGCAAGATCCTGACTCACACCTAGCAGTGGGCTGTGGAGATGTTGTCTTCATTCATTTATCCATTCCTGATAGTAAGGATGAATATCCCATCCTCGATGTTGAGACTCTTAGCCCCTTGCTTTACTCACTAGGCAGTACTGGTGCAATGTCTGGGCAGGAGCTAGCACGGCCTGACGCATGGAAGAGCTGACGAGCTTCTGCAGACCTGGGTGATCTGAGCAGAGGGATTCCATTAAGTTCTACCGTTACAACATAATGCTTCAAGGGAAGATGCTATACAACGCAGCAGAGCAGGAGGTCTCAGAGAAGGCAATTTCTGGCTTGTGCTCATAGACAGCCCCATCCGGCCTTCCGGAGAATTTGTTTTAGCCAAACTTGCACACAACTCATTGAGCAACCTGTAGGAGTGCCCAGATGCAGCTGGGGACCCTTGGATGCATAGGCAGTGAGGTTAAGCACACAGGAGGGAATGAGAGGAATAAGCCAGGCCAACCAGGCAGCCATGAGATACCTGTCTACTGCACAACCAGCCCAATGTTCAGGGCAATCTGTGGAACAAGGACACCTCACCAGTTTTAGGGTGGCCCTTGTGAACATGGTGATGACATCCTGTTCCTATTATAAAGATATTTCCTTGCTGTGTCAGGAGATCGCTGGTGTGGAGGCTGGAAGCAAGGTACTTACTGAAAAGCATAAATCTCTCTAGCCAGCTTCACTTGAGTTATTTTTAAGCTCAGGGCAGGCAGTGCGATGAATCTTATCTCGTTAGGGCTGGAGGAATGGCAGCCAGCTGGACTGGCTCTTTGGAGCATGAGTCCGCTCTTCTTCCTGTCCACATGCCTTATGCTGAGCAAAGAAAGTCTCTGGGCTGTGACAGCAGTGCAAGGATGGCAGGAACAGCTACCACAGCAGCAGTGCTCTGTCTCTGCCAGGCTTCATGAAATTCAGTGGCTAGTCCCTTTCTCCAAGCAGTTACATAGGCATCAATTGCTGATGTAGCTGAGCAAACAGGGACCCCACATGGGAACGACTGTAACATCTCTGAACATGAGCCAAAACTCTTTAATCATAACAAGATAATCCACTAAGTAATTTGAGCCCAGCAGTCTGCAGGACATGGGGGATGCTCTGGCTGTGCTCTCAAAGATTCAAAAAGTTCTGTAGAAGCTGCTGCCCTAGTGAAGGAGGCGGAGGCAAAAGCCTGTAGAAAAAGATATTTGGACTTCAGATTTTAATTTTTCCCATGAGAACATTACTTGCTAAAGAAAAGGTAAAGAGCTTGGTTTGGTCTCTCCTCTAATTTGTTGGGGAATGGTTAATGTTTGATTATAGTTAGATGTGCCTACCAGTCACTCAAATACACTGCCAGTTCATCTCATAACGCCCCACCACTGACCAGCCTTGTGGGAGACCTCCAGTTAAACTCACGTCCTGTCAGAGGCACGGGGATTATTTGTGTTTTGCATCACTGTGTTTCGCCAGTTAATGTTAACAGAATAATTCTGAGCATCTAACTGTCCTCAGCCCAGCTCCTAACTTGCCCACCTTCTGCCATGTGAAGGGAACGTGATACACTTTCATCTCTGACAGAAAAGAGTGGTCAAACTCTTCTCTGAAAAAGATTCAGAGCCCTGTGACTACTGTTTCCTCCGGAGCCCTATCCTAAATTTTAATTTCTGCTTATTCTTGAAACCAGCATGAGATACGTATCCAGATCTGCTTGGTAGTTTTTCAAAAGAAAGTACAGCCTTTTATTTTAATGTTAACCTTGAGCAGCTTTCAAAAATAGCCATGTGAACTGATAACCATCTCCAGAGGCATCTGTACCCTCAGAGAATATTAGCCCATGTTTCTGTCTTTTATTTACTTGCTTTTGTCATGGAGTGAAGCAAAATAACAAACTGAAAAGAGCATTTTTCTGTAAAATGTGATACCTGTTAAAGTGCTTTGCATGCTTACCTGAATGTATCACTTGTGCAAAATTTGCTCCTTGTGACACTGTGCAAATCTCTGCAAAATGAGCATCACGAACCAAGAGAAGTGAAAGGTGGGGAGCAGGGATGCAGATGGCGAGTACCCATGGGGAATCCCTGGGTGGGGGGCAGGAGCCCAACGAGCTTTGCAGAGCATTCTATCAGCCCTTCCTCCCTCCATCAGCAGCCAAATCCCCAGTGCAGCGGCAGCCCTGGCAGGGATAAATGGGCCATGCACTATGCAGTGCCTCCGTGGCACAGTGGCAGGGACGGATTAACCCTCTTCTGCAGAACCAGCACAGAGATTGCAGCTGGCTGACAGCTGAGAGCTGTCTCCGTCAGAGACAGCCTGAGTACAGGCAGGGGCCTTGTGGAGCTCTGCAGAACTCTGCTCCTGCGTGGGGCACTCAGTGTATCCAACAGCCCCGGCTGTTGTCCTCTCCATTGCTCTCTCTGGTCTTGTCAGAAGAAATGCCTTTTCCACGGGGGAAGGAAAATGCAAGCATTTCCATTTCTGGCTTGTGCTGTGTGTGACATCTTCAGTGAAAACTAACATTTTTCCTGCAGCGTTTTCAGGCTGCTGGGTCCCAGGTGGAGTTAATGAGGGAGATTTCAACCCAGGGTCTCTCACTGAGGAGCCTGGGGAACGCCTTCAGAAATGCACCTCTGTGCCCCAACTCCTGGAGCCATGTTACCATGCCCAGCAGGTTGCCACACAGCCTTTTCATTCATTAAGGATGATCCAAGGTGAGGAGGATTAATTATTCACAGGGAGTTGTTTTTGGCTTTTTTGGGCTGTGGATCTGTGAGGAGACAGCAGTGACAGTGGGACATGAGCTCCCTTGGCACCAGCCCTGTGCTGGGGAACAAACCACAGCTCCTGGTCCCCTGAGCAGGCCCCACCATAGGACTGTTTGAGTTGGAAGGGACACTTAAAGGCCATCTGGTCCAAACGCCTTCAGTGAACAGGGACATCTACAGCTCCTCAGGTGCTCAGAGCCCCGTCCAGCCTGACCTTGCACTTCTCCAGGGATGGAGCACCACCACCTCTCTGGGCAACCTGTGCCAGCACCTCACTAACCTTATTGTAAAAAATTTCTTCCTTATATCCAATCTAAACCTCCACTCTGTTAGTTTGAAACCACTTTCCTTCTTTCTATCACAACAAGCCCTGCTAAAGAGTCTGTCCCTTACAGCCTCCTTTAGACGTTGAGAGGCTGCTCTCATGTCTCCCTGGAGCCTGCTCTTCTCCAGGCTGCACAGCCCCAACTCTCTCAGCTGTCCTCCTTGGGAGGTTTCTCCCATTGTAACAGTGGCTTACTCCTGGTTTTGTTGGTGTAACAGGCATTGGCTGGGCAATCTTTGTAACTCCTTAGCACCAGGAAAGATGGAAGAATACTATAAAATGAAACTACCCCTTAACTACCCTCTGGTGTAAAAACAAATGAGGTACAACACTGTGCTATTCTTGGGTCATTTTATTCCAAGTAATGTTAGCGCTCCTATACCTATGCTGTACTCAGTGCTGTGCTGCAGGTACACAGGAGGCTGTTCTGGCTCTTCTGATGCCCTGTTCAAAACAAAATCTGCTAGAAAATTTGCTAAGAGGAAAGCGCAGTGTTGGCCCGCTGAGGCTTTGCAGCATCCTGCCTGCACTTGTTATTTGCTGTGATCAATGACACTGCAAAGGCCATGTCCCAGGCTAGGAAACGCCTAATTGTATAAACAGGCTGTACTGGGAAGGCAAATAGTACCCAGTAGAGAAAGCAGCGATGCATTAAAAATAATGGGCTCTCTGAGTGTGATTTTACCAGGTGAGGCAACCTCAAAGATTTAAATAGGGCAGAGATGTGAGGTACTGCTACGTTGTCACTGTGTGATGTTTTTTGCCAGTCAGACAGTAGCTAGCAGTAAAGGCACTGCTTTTTACGGTGTAAGTTCATTTACACTGTGGCTCTGCAGTACTTGTTCTGTGCTAAAGCAATGCCCAACAAATTAATGTGCAGAGAAAAGTGGCATTCAGACAGGGATGTCTATATTGTGGGTCTATTCTGTGCACTTTCTGCAGATCTTGAAGGTCTCCTCAAGAACAAATATTGAGTATTTCCTATTTCCTGAGAAGAAACCTTGAAAAGTTGCCCCCGTGGCCTTTTCTCAGTTCTCACTGCAGTCAGGTTATGAGACCAGGAGGTCTGTGGAAATTTCCCATGCAGGCAGTGCAGCACAAACTGATTGTATTCCATTAAAATGGAATGTAGCACTTAGTATTAATGCTGTGGTGGAAATCTGAGCGCGGCTTTTTTCCTACGATAATTTCCTGTTTTATAGGACAAATTACAAACGTTGGGCTTGCATGACTGGCAGAGCAAGAACTGCTCAAGGCAACGCAAACAAATAGCTATGAATAATGGAGTGAGTGGGGACCTCACAACTCACAGCCAAATGAGCAAAGGATGCAGCAAAAGCTGAGCTCTTTAGCGAATGTTTCCCTTTGGATCTGTGCACCAACACTGCCCATGGTCTGCAACATCCAGAGCTGATGTGGCAGTGCACCCAGCTGCAGGGTGTCCCTATTGCTTATTGGGACGCCCAGAGGATCTCACCATGTTTTGCTAGATATTCACATATCTGGTGCTCTGGATCTAAGCCTCACCACTGGGAAAGGATGATGATGGTAACAAGGAGTGCTAAAGGGAGAGAAACCGTCTCCCTTGCTCCAAAATCAGCATCTCCCCAGCCAGGCTCATAAGGACATGGCAGAGTGCTGCTCTGTGCTGCTAAGGGTGATTTGTTCCACCCTGCTGCTGGTGTGTTGGAAGCAGGGAGTGGAGGTGACTGTAGCACACACTCAGTTCTTCGGAGTCTGTAAAGCAGAGCAAGGGGGGGGGGGAGTTAAGTTAGAGCAACAGAGCCAAAAAGTTTGGAGGGGAAAAAAAATGACATCTTAAACTCTTATTCCAAAACTGCAACAGAACGTGATGCTTTCATTTTGTTGGAAATAGATGATCTTTAAGGTTTCTTCCAACCTAAGCCATTGTATGATCTCGAACTTATTATAAATCCTTTGAATAAAGCATCCTGGGTGAAAGAACGGCCGAGTGTTAGACTTGTGGAAGTCAGGCAGCGGGGCCGTGCTCTTGCTGGAGAACCTCCCCCCTGGCAGATGGCCTTGGTGGGCTCAGCCGGCAGCACGGGGCGAGAGCTCGGGGGTTGCGGTGGCTGCACCGCCGATGGCTGCGTGTGTCCGAACGAGCGGCAGGTGGCACTGCGCTGCTGCTGTCGCGCTGCTGCCGCCGCCCTGACAGAGGGACCGCGGCTCGCCGGTGTGCGTGTGCTGGGGCACGGCAGGAAGCCCTGCCGGGGAGAGGTGCTCCAATCCTTCCATCGTCCTCACGGCCCGCTGCTGAGCTCTCTTTGTGTCCGTGCCTGCTGCACTGGGGAGCACAGAAGTGGGACACTGGGAGTGTCTCCCCTGGTTCTGAAACCTCACGACCTGCTGGCGGTGTTTTGTTTAACGCAGCCCAGCCTGTTACTTTCCACGCTCAGCTCACCCAAACTCCTTTTCTGCCAAACTGCTTTGTCTGGGTGCCCCCCACCATACGCTGATGTATAGTATTGATCCTTCTCAAGCTGCAGGATTTGAATTTCATTGGTGCAGAAGAGTGTCAATATCAGGATGTGGAGCTGTTGGAGCAAGTCTAGAGAAGGGTCACAGACATGCTCAGAGAGCTGGCGCACCTCTCTTATGGAGAAAGGCTGAGAGAATTGTGTTTGTTCAGCCTGGAGAAAAGAAGGCTGCAGAGAAACCTCATTGCAGCCCTCCAATACTTGAAGGGAGCTTACAAGCAGGAGAGGAACCGACTTTTTATATAGTTTGATAGTGACAGAAGAAGGGGGAATGGCTTTAAACTAAAAGAGGGGAGATTTAGGTTGGTTGTTAGGCAGAAATTCTTTACTCAGAGGGCAGTCCCTGACTGCTGCCCAGAGAGCTGGGGTGTCCCATCCCTGGAGGTGCCCAAGGCCAGGTTGGATGGGCCCTGGGCAGCCTGAGCTTGTGAGGGGCAGCCAGCCCATGGCACAGGGTGAGGACTGGGTGGGCCTTCATGTCCCTTCCAACCCAATCCGTGATACAATTCCATGAATGTCACACACAGACGTGATGTGTGATGCACCATACAATTTGGGTATGGTGCGGAGCAGAGGGGGAGATGGTAAAAATTTGCGTAGATTTGGTTTTGGGTTGACTTTGTTTGTTTGTTTGTTTGTTTGTTCGTTTGTTTATCGACACGCCTTTTTGCAAGGTTTGCCTTTGAGACCGGGGACGGCGGTGCGGCTCAACCACCGCTGGGCGGCACTGGAGCTCCGCCGCCCGACCCGCCGGGAAGTTGCGGTTGTGGCCGCCCGTCTCCGAGAGGCGCCGGGTGCGGGGGGAACGTGGTGAGCCGTAGGTCACAGGGCAAAGCCAAGCTGAAGAACCGCTGCACCTTTTGAAAGCACTTGCAGGCATCCGTAACAGTCGTAGTAAACGAAGAGTAGGGGAGGGGTACTTCAAACAGAACCTAGTTTAACTTATGACTTGTTAGTGATGTAGATACGAGGGAATGTGTAC
>JAOWBP010004023.1:9175483-9193069 GCA_028571105.1 Tragopan temminckii
AAAGTAATGGGCTTAAATGGAAGCAGAGATGAATTTGGGTAAACAGCAGAGAAAAAGGAAATGTAAGGACAGTTCTGCAATATTTCAGGCTGGCAGAGGAGACAAGGGAAGCTGCTTCTGGCCTCTCCTCAGTGGGCACAAGAGCAACCTCCTGTGTCTCTGTAACTGAGTTAGCCCCACATCACCCAGACAGTTCTTATTTAAGTCAGAAATGTTAGAGGTCAGATTGGCAAGTTGCTAAGTACTTGTAAGCCTCTTCCACTCTGTCATCTTAATTGGAAATAGATGGGCAGAAGGGCACTTCTGGAGTGTCAGTTTTTCTGGTGAGATGACAGCCCTACCTTGGCAGCCTGGTGGCACAGGAGGCCCATGGCTGTAATGTGCCAAGCCCACTGCTCAGTCATGGGCTGTGCAGGAAGGTTTGGTGCATAAAGGGGCATTTCAGATGGAGAATACAGAGGTCGAACAATCCCCTATGTCCTGACCTTAGGGGATATCAGAAGAGAAACATCCAGTCTGAAGTATTTGGCTCCTGAAAATGAGAACAAGAGTATGCTTTATTCAGTTCTATTTAACTTTTGACTGCTCACTTTCCTTTACAAATCTTCAGTTTAAGTCAGTGATTTATATGATACGAAGCCTCCTGTTATAGCTTCAAAACCAAGTAACACTTCTGACTTTGGAAATAACAAAAAATAAAGCATACATCCTCTTTTCTCTATTCCTTTAGATCTCTTGAATTTTGACCAGAAAAAAAAACAACACGTAAGTGCATTCAACTAAGTGAACAGCTGCAGACTTGCTTCACTGGTATTTTCTGTTTTAAAATATTTATCCAGAACACTCCTGGCCAGCTATTCAGAAGCCTGCACTGTATTTCTGTGCAAAACTCATCAAAAATAGATAAATGATATTTTCCTGTCCCTGGAGTGGTGTTGGTTAACTCATTTCCACTGTCAGAGAAGGATGCTCTTGATGCTCACAGCAGGTCCTTGCCACCATGTGTGGCCATGCATTCTCTGTTCAGAAGTCATCTTCACACAATTAAATGCCCAGTGAATGCTGCGTTCCATACACTGACTCTGTGTGCTGTATCTACACACTAATTATTTGAATTATCATTATGAAAGGAAGCCTAATTTTTGTGGAATGCATTAGGTTGGTTTACTCTGGCAAAACAAACATTTCAAATGAGATGCTGACATGTCCCTTAGATACATCTGACAAAATTAAAAGTTCTAATAAAAATCCAACTATTTGTATAAGAGGAACTGCTAATATTTAAGCAATTTTAAAATGAATTATCTATCTGGTTCCCATTTTATAGGTGTTCTTGAGAGGCTGATGGTATTTATTTTCCAGCTCTTCTCTTAAAGAAAAGGGGAAAAAAACAAGCCAAGTTCTAATGGCATTTGAATGGGCATCCAGCCAGCTTCCCACAAAACAGTGCTTGGGACATCTGTTCCTTATACCATGCAGTTAGAGACACGCTATCTTAACACAAGCAAGAGGACAGGTTCCCTTCCTACTTTTATTGGGATATATGAAGAATTTTCTGTAAATAAGTTAGCTCAGACCCATAACCAAGTAAGCGTTCAGAGTTTAAAAAGTGTCATGTGTCTGATAAACTGCAACGATCAGTGTGTTTGTGGCCAAAGGGTTTAGCAGTAGAGTGTGATAAAAGTGCTGTAATCAATAAGCATTGTCACGTATAAATCTGGTGGTGGGAGAAGATGGTGGAAGGTAATGACAGCAAATCAGAAGCATGCAATGTCTTAATTTTTTTCTATCTTCTGCATGTAAAGAGTATGTCCATCCCATGTGGTTGCATATGGCATAGAAAATATAACTTTTGCAACAGAAGAAAAGTGTTTAATGTTTTTTTTTTTTTACTACATCAGACCCCATAGGGTAGAATAATAGAATCAGTTGGAAGAAACCATTAAGATCATCTAGTCCAACCCCAAAGATGTCCCTCAGTGCCATATCTCCATGATCTTTCAACACCTCCAGGGATGGTGACTCCCCCACCTCCCTGGGCAGGTCGTGCCAGTGCACCACCGCTCTTTCAGAGAGGGAATTTTTCTTTATACCCAACCCGAACCTCCCCTGGTGCAACTTGAGACCGCTCCCTCTTTCCTATTGCTGAGAAGAGGCTGATCCGTGCCTCGCTCCTACCTCCTTTCAGGGAGTTGTATAGTGCAATAGTGCCATAAGGTCTCCCCTGAGCCTAGTGAAGTAGTCCTAATAGTTATACCCTACTGCAGGTAGTCCCCCTCCCCACCCTTAAATCTGGTATTTCAAGTTAAGTGGAATTTTTTTTCCCTGACACAAAAAGAGACATTTACTTTTAAAGTTTTTCCCTATGTTTTTACTTTCTTGTAAGAAAGCTTACAAGCTTTGAAATCTGTTCCAAAACAAACAGGATGAAATATTCATTTAAAAATGACAATGAAAGGCTTTAACTAATTCAGAGATCTTTAATGATTGGATTGCTGAAACTGTTCTGAGAACTTGCACAGCTTTGATTGACCCTCAAACACTTTCAGTAGAGAAAAACGTTTGCTTCATAAAACTACTTTAGCTGTCAGTCACCTCTGTCAGATGTGTGCCCTTCAGCTTGCCTGCCTGCCCACTTGCTTCCCTACTGTACAGCATGTTGGAGGAGATGCTCTGCCATGCCTGAAAGCCATGATTGTGAGCTGCGGGACCAAGGAGGCTTGGGAGCTGGCAGTGTTCTTGCTACTGTCACACAGCACAGTAGGATTATTGGTGTGCTCTTTTAGCATACGCTTGTGGAGAATAGAGAGATTTGGACATGGAGGTACTTCCAGGTGGAACTTCTCCCCACTAATTCTGGGCGTTATCACCCCACTGCCTAATGAATGCTTTGAACGGTCTGTCACAAGTTTTGTATGGAAGACAAATCGGCTGTACAGAAAGAATGATGATGCCCATTTTGCTTCATTATTTGCAGTAACATACTCCATTTTTTCAGTGGGGAAAAAATTAGGGAAGGGAAATTGCTTGTAAATAGACTTAATGACAGAGCGTTTTAGACCTTTCTAGTAGTGAGAAATTGATTGAAATATAGGCTTGCCTCGGTTACTGTGCTCTTCAACAGTAGAATTATGTTGTAATGCAGCTCTTTGGTGCCCAGTACACTGGGACATGTCTGTCTCCTTTTGGAACGCTGTAAGAGTAGTGCACTCCTTGACTCTTACTGTTCGAAGACCAATACCTATGTTGAACTTTGTATGCATCTGTTGAAACCCTCTGCTTGCTTCCTTTGAAATTGCTTAAACATAGGCACTGATTTTGGTAAGGCTTAAGCAGACATTTTGATATTTCACTGAAGATGGTGCTTTTACCTGCAAGAAGTTGTGCAGTTTTTGGGAGCTTGACAAATCTCTTGTGTTCTCCACTGTTTGCAAGGAAGCAACAATTTTTATTTTTATTTTTTACTGCTTTTCTCTCCATATTTGCTATAAATATTTTCCTCTTTAAAAGGGAATCACAACCGCTTTTGTCTCATCCTCTCTGTAGTAATTCACATGAAGGAGGTTCTTAAGAAGTGTCTCATGATGGAGTTAAATCCATATGTTACCTGGCATGTGTGTGCCCAGCAGGTCTCCTTGGAGAGCGATGTTGGCATTGAGTTGGATTTGAGTCCTTCCATCATACCAGCTTTAACAACAGCCTGACCTGAAGAGCTGCAGCAGTTTGACTGGGACATTTGAGCAAAAGCTGCTTTTGCCTTCAGTGCTGATGTTAAATCAGTGGTGGCACGTCTCCTAGAGAGGGAGAGGCTAAGAGTTGGCACAGAGAGGTCTGCTTCTCCTGCAGCCATTATGGGAAGACCTCTTCCAGGTGTAGAAGTTTGTAAATGATCTACAAAATGGATCAGTTTGAGGATTATGTCCTTACAGTCAGTTGGAAAAAAAGAATGCTTCATTGTGCTCTGTCACTCAGTCCTTCTTCTACGCTCTGCCTACTGTTGGGTCTCCTCTGGGCTAATTAAAACATCCCGGTCAGTTCTAGAGGTTTCAAGCATATTTATTTAAAAAAAAAAAAAAAAAAAAAAGCATTAAAAAGACAAGAAACACTTAATGAATGTGAAAGGGGCAGTCTGAATTAGTGACTAGGAAATTAGGAAAAAACTCCCATTCCAGAGCAGTTGTGTAGGAAGAGACCTTGAATGGAGCATTCCCATGTTTCTGCTTGACCCTGTGCCTGTTTTTCCATACGCTGAACTCTGCCCATGGCAGGGTCCAGTTAGCTCTTCGCAAGCTGAAGCATAAGGTCCTGCAGCACCTGGGTGCTCTTGTCCTACAGATCTCAGTGGGAACAAAGCCATGTTAATGCCTGAGTGTTCAGTCTGTCAGTGCTGACGGTTCTCTCTCTTTTGAGTCCCTTAGAAATGCAGCAAAAGCCTGACCATACATTAATGGGTATGCTTACTGGAAAGGTCTTTCACTGAGATCCAGGGGCTGTTTGGAATTGAGCAATAAGAAATAATTGGCAGGAAGTTGCTGCAGAGCTTTAGTCATTAGGATGGCAGTAACATTGAGTTCTGAAAGGTCGTATCTTCTGTCCTATCTAGTGCTGCTTCTGAATGAGGAGCGGAGCTCTGGTCAAGTCTGCATCTCTTCTTCTGTCCTTTTTAAAAACTGCTTTCAGCATCAAAGCTATGGCTGCGGATCCTTCATGTAGCTGGAACAGGACTTGTTTCCAACTCAGGACTGGGGTGGGCTAGCCCCAAGGCAAGAAGCAACAGTGGCCACACGAGCTGATGTCTCAGTAACTTTTGCTTTTCTTTCCGCAGCCCTTTTCAACCTAATTCCTGTGGGTCTTCGTGTGGTGGCAATCCAAGGGGTGAAGGCAGGCCTGTACGTTGCCATGAACGCTGAGGGCTATCTCTACAGCTCAGTAAGTACTTGCACCCCTGGTGGCTGGGTTTTGTAGGTGGGAGGGAGGACTTGGAGGCAGTCACATATTGGAAAGCCTGTAAAAGCAGGAATGGTGGGAGCTGCTGCAAAGCCATGCAATATTCACTTCAGAGTGTCTCTGCGGAGCTTCGTGGTAATACTTCCTGACCTGTGAAGATATACTTTGCGTTCCTTTGAGTAGTTACTTAATGTAGGTCACGTCGTAGAGGAGGTTTTGTGGTTTGCTGGTTATATTCTGGTTTCATATTTGTGAAATGGGATGGACCGAATGGAATTGCTTCTGCATTGCACCCAGAAAACTGATCGTAGGTGGTGCCCTGATGGGTCATGCTCTGCTTTTGACTGAGGTGTAAATCCACTGTAATACACTGACTTCATTAAAATGGTTCTAGACTGTTCTGTTGGCAGTGCTTCAGTGGAGCAGAATTACCCTGTATTTGTGTGGTCTTTTTAATGCACATTAAAGATAAGTGAGGCATTTTTTACTGACTAATTCCCCTATAACTTTCTTAGATGGCATGAAAGGGCATGAGGTTATTCATAAGATTCTCATTTGAAGTAAGTAATTGATTTTCACATTGAATAATTGATTCAGTGATTTATTAAATATGGCAGCCCTTTGCCAGAAATTTTTATGCTTCAAATAACTTTGCTCTAGTTCTACATAGTGATAGTTAATAACACACTTCTCATTTCTGTGCTTATGATATCTTGAAAGCGTATAGGCAAGATTCTAATCTCATCTCCGTTTGTGTAAATTTACAGCACAGTGATTCTGCTCTTGTCTCAGCATTTACTTTGCTTTAAAAGCGCACGTGAGATTGGAGATGGGACTGCTGAAAGGACAGCAGCCTCTGTGGTGCAGGGCATAGATGTTAATTTCTGCAGCCTGTCCACTGTGTGCCTTCCCATAAACCTGTAGACCATACAGTGCTGTACCATGTATGCAGACAAAGACAATGCTGTGTTCCTGGTCAGTTTTAAATCACTCACGTGGCTGGGATTTCCCCTGTTCCCTTGGGAACTAATAACGCTCTCTTTCCCCAGCAGCTCAGGGTAGAAAATGGCAAGTGGATGTGTTAGTATGCCTGGTGAGATAGGTCTCAAAACTGGCTGCCTGTCAAGAAGAGACAGAGAAATCAATCTGGATCTCTATGGATGCCAGACGCTTCCTGTTCTTTCATAGTTCAGTAAACATAAATGACTGCCTCTAAATAAGTTACATCAGTTTACTAACAATGAAAATTTTCTTTTTGTAAAACGATCAGATCCTAAAGGTAGATAGATAATACCAAGATATCTGCTATTCATGTGAAGTGTCTTAAAATGCTTCAGATCATATATTATTCAAATTAGAGTGGTTTAATGGGGCCTGCTTATTCCTGTGTGTATCTTAAACTGTGTGTATCTTAAATAGGATGGTTAAGCAGGGAAGACTAAGGATATGCTGTGATGGCCAGTGGTAAATGAAGTGCACCTCATTACATGCCATGGCTTGACAGCATCCAACTCTGTTTAAACTAATACAAGAGTGAAGCTGTTTTTCATGAATATGATGTAAGGTTTCTGTTTGTGGCAAATGTATGCTACTGTCCCATCTCCCCATCTCTGCTTCAGGGAGATGGAACTTTCTAGGGTGGATTTTCTTCTTGTACTGACTGTCTTACAACAACACATCAATAAATTCACCGTGCTTTGGAGAAGTCCCCAAGATAAGAAGATAAGAAAATTTGGGGATGATAACACCTGTTAGAAGCAGGGGGCATGGGTCAAGCCTCGCATAGTATCAAAGACAAGGGATTAGACCAGGGTCCCATGAAAGAACTGGATGTGACTGAGAAGAGCGTAGCCTGTCCAAGCAGCCTCTTGGATGCTGCAGCATTCCTTGTGGGGCCGGATCCCACTCCAAGCCAACGTTTGGCACGGCTGTGTCTGACTCAGAGACTGCTGGGGAATTGCTTTGGCAGCACTGACAGTCTGCTCCCCTCTGGGGCAAGCCAGCCACGGCCATGCTGCCTGGACCTGACTGCTGCCCAACCAAAGGACATGTTGTCCCTGTTCCCTTGCTCAGCAGACCCTAAACTACAGCTTTGGACTAGCTTCCTTTGTTGTTATGCTTGCACCTGCTTTTTCCCTAGCCTTCTCTGAGAGACTTCTGAAAAATGGGTCAATATTCCCCATAGATACTGTTCACTCACGCGGATCCATTGATAAATGAACTTATTTTGCTGCTTGGCTGCCTCACCTGCTGTCTGTCCCAGACTAGCTCTGCTAGGACTTCTTGTAATGCTTTCGAACCTGGAAATGTTTTCAGATAAAACACAACTGTCTAGGGATGTGCTGCTTCTTACATTTTTTTCCTCCTCTAGAACCCAGGTTTTCTGCAACTGTAGCTGAACACATCGCCACTGCATGGTTTGGTTTTTTGTTTTTTTTTTTGATAGTATTCAATCTGTGTGCCAACTGGGACCTTGGCTGACATCCTCTGCACTGGATCAAACCAGAGGCTATTATCAGCTTGGTCTTGGAGATGGTTTGTGCCAGCTCCTTCTCAGCATGGGCTCTTGAATGAATGAGTTTAGAATAAGCAGCCCTTGGAAAAAGTCTCCCCGGCACCAATCAGAGCTAGTTCTCTGATGCCAACTATGGTGAGAAAGCTCTTTGCAGAAACGTGCAGTCCTCTCCAAGACTGATGTGCAGTGAATTTCTTCGTCTCTCCCATGCAGTTAGAGATGAGCAGGGACAGCGTAGGGTTGGTTTACTTGCTGCCTGCAGCCAACCATAGATCCCTAGCTAGCTTTACAGCTGGCTGGATGTGTTAGATGCCAAAGCTCATTGGCTTGGGAATCAGCTGTTTATGACTTTTATCGATTGTTTATTTACACTTGAGACCTGCTTTTTTTTTTCCAGACTAGCTTATTGAGGTCTCTGAGGTCTGCTGTGGAATCAGGTGCTGAGTAGGCAAGAAAATCAGGCCTTGATCTGAGGCACTTGCCTTTGCAGACAGCTGGATGCAAAAGCACCATCCTCACAGCAAGCTTGCAGAGTCATTGGTGAGTTTCCGCTGAGGTTTGTTGTAATATGGAGCAGCTGTCAATTCCCTGGTGATGCCCACAGATTTTTACCAGCACCTGTTTTGGGGAGATGCACAACCCTCCTGTGGATCCTCTGTTGGCATTTGATACCAAAGTAGCAATATACAAAGTGAGTGAAGGGCAGCGTTTCTACTTGTACTGTCTCAGCTCTTGGGAAGCTGAGACCAAGGGCTGGTTGTTGCAGAGGACAGGAAAACAGAATAAAGAGGTACGTCCCGCTCCAGTGAGTTTACAGCTTAATTGTAACGGGAGAAGACACAGAACATGCTCTCCTGTCTGTCTATCTGCAGTTAATGGCTTCACTACCAAATTAATTCCTGCTTCCGTGTAACCTTGCTAAGTGAAGTTGGAGCTGTCCCTTCAGTCTCAACTCCCAGCTTTCTCTCCATCACTCCTCTTACATCTCAGAGGAGTAAGGGAATGGGATCGCCCCAAAAATAGTTTGGCTGAGAGGCAAGATCCTGGAGCTTGTCATGGGCAGGGTGTCCCCAGGCCCACCCAGTCATGCCAAGTACACCAACGTTGCAGCTCTCCATGTGATATGTATAATTCAGTGGCATTGTGGCTGGGATTGGTTTTGCCCCAAGTGCATAATGCTTCTAAAATGTATTGCTCTCATATATTCCTTGTTGTTTAACTCTGAGTTCTAATTATTTTTGAAATGGCAAATCACGATACATAATTTATTGGGAAGACTGAGAAAACCCTAGCAGAGATGGGGAATGCAGAGGGGAAAAAAATGGGTCACTTACTAGGACTCAGTGTGATTTTACAGTATCAACCTGCAAGTTGAAATGCTGAAATTAGAGCTTGAATCACTTCAAAGATTCCTGCTAATAAGGGAATGATTATGCACAATAAAAAAAAATCCAAACAGCGCTGAAAAATAAAATAGTCATGTTAAGAGCTCACTGTCTTTTCATTTTCCCTTTCTCTGCTTTTTTATTCTGCTCTATCATTTTGCATAATAAACATGTCTTGCATAATAATAAACAAGCATCTGGGGAAGTATGTATATTAACTGTATTTTTTAATCTGCTTGCGATGCTGTAACTATTTCGCTACAACTCCTCCAGGGTTGCTGCACTCTTATTTACATCGTTTCAAGGTCAAGGGCTGAAATCAATAATGCTGCATTCTCTCCCCTAATAGGCTTGGGGTGTCAACCTTCTGCCAATGGCATTTCTTTAATGCCTGTTTGAGCTCGAGCCCTGCTAGGTGAATCCATCCGAAGTGCCGATCCATTGGCCAGGTATCCTGAACATCTCGTTTTTGCAGACTTTGTAGATGAGCACGCTGCTGGGGGGATTCCCTGGTTTACATGGCTCATTAGGGAGCCGGGTCAGCAGAGACAGAAATGTCTCCAAAGGGAAAGCACAACAGGAGCCCAATTTAATGTGCTTTTAATTTTTCCCCCAGGGCATCCACTCTACTTCGCTGGTGGTTTAAGAGGGTTTGCTGAAAAGAGATGTTAACTGGGAGATGTAAAATGCCTCCTGTCTCCAGCCTTAATCATTAATATGGAGGGAGTAAAATGGATGCTGGGGGCAAGCAGTTGTGCCAGGAAAGCCAGCCCCTGGGAGCAGATTCCTGCCTTGCATCGAATGTTCCTAAAATACAGCTGATGAGTGCCCTGGTAGCATGGAAACCTGTAAACACATCTATCAATAGCCAGGCGGTCACTTTTCTAACCAATGAGGTGCTCTACCCATGTTGCCTGGCTGTCCTCATCTCTCAGAAGCAAAGTGGTGCTTCAGCTTTCTGTGTGCCCTGGCATTGAGAGTTCCCCTGTCCTGCATGTGACTGGTGGTAACTGGGCTCAGAGGATTGTTGAAGATGTGGTGGCATGATTGACATGTGTGAGAAACCAGTCTGACCTCACTTGGCAGCACCTCCTGTGTTGCTTGTCAGACAGGGAGGATGGCAGGAGATCTGGGTGCTGTAGAACTGTGACTTTTGGGGCAGGTTTCCCATCTGGCAGCTCGCTGAGGAACCTTTCTCCCAGGACTTCCTTAGCAGAGAACCACAGAGGGGCTCCCAGTTGAGGTTGCCGCTCTGCGTAGGGTCAGGCTTGGCTGTTTTCTGTGCTGAGAACAAAGTCAGTAGCAGCAGGACATAATTTGTCCCTGTTCATTGCAGGGAAGTTGGACTAGATGGCTTTTAAGGACCGCTTCCTACTCAAATGATTCTGCGATTCTACAATGATCCTGTTTTCTTAGCTAGCTTATATAATAATAGTGCAATTTCTAAAGAATGAAGATGCTTTTAAATAAGGCTTGTCTTCTCTTAATCTTGGTTGCATAGGACATTTAATAGTACGTTATGTTCCATGTAATGCCATCTAAAGAAGCAGGAATGGGACATTTCCCTTGTAAGCAGTGGTCTGTCAATATAGGAATGCATTATGGTCTGTTGCTGAAATTTCATTTTGGAAGAAAATCAGGGAAAAATACACCAGTGGTGCTGACTCATCTCATTTTGACACTTCCCTAAAGAAATGCTGCAGATCCCCATTTTGAAAGGACTTCAGTGCGTTTTATATTGCTTTACCATTTCTAATAAAATCGAAACAAAATGTTTAGATTTTGATGGAGCATTATAATCCTACACGGTTTCCTTCAAGGTAGGGGGAGGAGGTTAAAGCACCGAGGAGGCAGGGTTCCTCTGAACTATAAGGAAGGCAAGATCAGAAATCTCAAAGATGAATCACTGTGATAGCTACCATCTTCTGCACAGCCTTCCTTTTGCTGATTTGTGTGAGTCCAAGTGTGTAGCTCCAATTTTGATAAGGAAGTAGGCAAAGTCTTTAGGGCAGGCACTAAGCAGCAGTAGTGACCAATTTACCATGGTAGGGGAAATGATGAGGTAGAAGCAGAAGAAAATGATTGATGCATTACAGTGTTCCAATTGGATTTTGGAAGGAAACTCTAGAAAATGTCCAGACTGAGAATGGGGAGACGTGCAGGGAACCCCATAGTTAGCAGAGGTGATGTGAGTGGAGCAGCCTGGCAGTGCTTGGAATATAACAGTGCTGCAGATGTTCCTTGGTTGCAGGAATGCCTGTATTGTTGTTGTGTGTACCTTGTGACTGGGCACTAGAAGGATGAAGCTGGTTAACAGTGATTTTTGAGTAGTGCTGGGAGAAGGTGATTTTTTTTAATGTCCCTCCCAACCTAAGCCATTCTGTGATTCTATTAAAAATCACTCCGAGGTTGGTGTTCCACTCCACTGTGGAGCTGATGTGGCAGGGCATCGCCAAGGGTCGTTCAGTGCTGTGCTGTATTTGTTTCCTATGTTGCATTTGTCAGTGTTCACTCTTAAGAGATGCTTCCAGTGCCTATGACACAGGTATTTGTCAAGAAGGAATTGAGCTGAGAACTGCCAGACTTATTATACCCAGACCAACCAACTCTCTGTCAGGAGCGTGGTCCACAGAGACAACAGCTGTCTGCATTACGATGCGTCAAGTTGTAGTGACATGAAGCCTGGCAAATGGAGTTGACAGGTCATGGGGAAAATTGCCATGTTCACCATCTCCCTGTGAGCAGCCCTGGGGCTGTGTGTGCTTGGTTCCTTCCATGCAGGGACCCAGTGGGGCAAGTAACTGCTCTGGTCCACAGCGTCTTCAATGGCAAGAGGAGCTCTGGGTTCTGTTGGTGTTGATGCACTTCTTCAGCCCCCATGAGTGATCTGGAGAGGTGGTGGCAGCACAGTTCCTTTTTATAGGCTTCTCTTTGCATTCTGCTGGCTGGGGGATGAAGAAATGGACAGGAGCTGAGCTCATCTCCCTGAGCCAATAATGTGCTTTGCCCCGAACTCTTCAGCCTGCTTTGGTTTTTTAATATTATTTATCCCATGTCTGCTTTGTCCATAAATAGGGATGATATCTGTTTTCCATGTGTGAAATCTAGATAAAACTCCAGCTTGCCAAGAATAACAGTGAGATAATTAACATTTTGTTTTGTGCTGGAGAGAGGACAAATATTATCCTTCCTAAGTCCAGACTGTGTTTGATATGAAAGGAACAAGGCAGGTTTTGAGAGAGGATGTGTTTGTCTGAGGTCAGGTGTGTGTTAATGAACTGATTCCGATCTCCTTTCTGATAACACCCAAGTCAAATATAGAATGGATAAAACTAGTGAATGGCATGCCTTTGCCAAACAGTGACTAATGGCTCTGGAGGCGAAGGCAGGAGATACGACAGTCATAGGCAGGCTGAAAAACCTGAGAAGAAACCTTACTGACTGTGCATGTAATTATTACTGGGAGCCAAGTGATAGAAAACTTTTTAAATTGGGAACATTGTTGGATTGTAATGTGATTTTCCAGGGGAAAGGAAGAGAAGTTCAAAATAGTTGGGCTATTTCAAGCCAGACTGGCTGAATCTGAGGAATGTAGTGTACTGTAGCAGAAAGGCCTGGATGAGAGCCTGGACTTGGGTTTGCTGTGAAGATACCATCCTGACTAAGCACTAACAAAGCAGAAATAATTTTTGTGAAGTGTCTGTACCCTGGGAGCTGAGTTCAAGTCCCATAACTTTTCATTACTATGAGTCCCGAGACACGGGGCTGGCTTCTGCTTCCTGTAGCTGCATGGCACAGTGCTGCATGGCCAGCAGCCTCCTGAAGCTGGCATAAATGTGCCCAGCAGCGGTTTGGGACCTGGCCTTGGAGCTACAATGGGCTTGACAAGGAGTGGAAGCTTTGTTGCTTAGGGGCCAGGAGAGCAGCAGAGAGCATCAGGGACAGAACCCATCCTCCCCCATCCTCCCCCATCCACTGGGGCCACTGACACACCATCTTATGGAAGGCTGAAAATGCGAGCCCTGAGTGGATGTTACTGACTTTTTTCAGATGTGTCAGTTGTACATTCCTGGGGTATTTAATTACATTACACAACTTGTATGTTTTGAATGGATGAATGAACAAGGTAGAATCCTAATTTAAAATAGCATTTTTTCAAATATTCTGCTGTAAAACTTTTTTTTTTCTTACTAGTTTTTTAAAATCTGGAATGGCACATGAGACTCAAAGATGGTGCATACAGGATTTGAGGTGTAGAATTATGAGAAAGCGAGAGATTTTGAAAATTCCAGTAGTAAAAGGCAAATCATAGCCTGTTATGCCTCATAAATAGGAAGAGAAAACCCTGACTTTGTTGGATGGGATGGTTCAGAGTTTGGAATTCATGGTCTGGTTCTTATTTTTCAAGCTTAAATGAAATTTCTCTGCTTCGCCAGCAATCTTCTGTAGACATCTCACAGGACTGGAAGACCAAGTAATTGTGATCAGAGTCATACCTATTAGTCCTATTATGATGCGTCCTTCCCCTTTCCTCCTGCAGTTAGGCTACATGTTTAATCTTTTATTTTTGTGACTAATTTCACTTACTTGAGGTTTTGCTGTGCTTTAGTTACACCATCCAAAGGCTTTGGCCACTCACCTTGTTGCTTTCTTCATTTTTCCTTTTTCTTAGCCACTCCTCATTAATTTTGTATCAGTATGTTTTGGGCTACATACCCAAGAGGAAGGATTCATCTCATTGGGTGGACACTATTGCTTTTGGTTGATTGAAGAGGGCTCCTTTTGCAATACTGATGCTATCCTTTCTTGAACGGTGGGAGCTACTTGCTGCGGAAAAGCTTGACAAACCCTAGAACTTTTAAATTACACAGACACATACATATGAATCACAGGTTAAATTGATATTTTGACATCTCAGCCTCTGGGAAGGCAGTCAGGAGACTCTGTGAGCATCCTACTACCTCTGACATGCTGATGGCATCTGCGGTGCAGAGGACCAGGAGCCTGGGGAGCAATGGTAGGCTTTCAGGCTTTTTCTATAAGTTATCTGAATCCGAGGAAGTATTTTGCTATTCAGAGCAATGCACTCTCCAATCCCTCAAATACATACCTAGGCACCGACCCTATGCTAAAAGCTCTCCAAACTATGAATACCCTCTTGACATAAATAAGATACGGCATGAAGATGGTAAGTCTTCATATCTCCCCACCATTTTCCTTCTGAGAAGACTGAAGGGTTGACTTGTCTTTGTAGGAAGCTTCCTTGGTTGGCTGCTCTGAAGGCTGCACATCAGATGCATTATTGATAGCAGCGTGTGGGACTTGCATGCATACATGCACATGTTACAGACTCCCAGATGCCATCCAGAGCACTGCAGAGGAATTACTGCAGCTGGGCAGAGATTGTCTGCTTAGCTGTAAAGCTTTGGAGACAGAAATCAGCATGAATCTCTTGCACAGCCTTTTCCACCATTTAATCGTCATGAACATGCAATTGGAGAGGGAAGAAAATAGAGCTGGTGGGATAATGAACATTAGGTGAGGAATCTCTCCTAAGCAAGAGTGGAGGAGAAGGACAATTCTCTGCATCCTTGCTGCAGTGTTCCAGCCCTGTGCACTCATGCCAGGCATCGTGCATCTTCGAAGTGATTGTTTCCTGTTCCTGGAGGGTCAAGCTGAACACTGGCAGCTGATGGGCAGCCAGGTCAGAGAAGTGCTGTGCTGCTTCAATCTCTGATGGAAGCACCACTCATACTGTCAGTGTTAAGCAAGATCAAGCCTGCAGCTGTCACATATTAGGTAGAGAGTCATTAAAATGCAGTTCTTTTGCCTAAAGCTGCATCCTCTGATTGGCCTTGAGGGATGTGCTGGTCTGAGGGTGTCTGGGTCATCTGGATCATGGGCAGTGGGAGGAATTAAGTCAGCTGGAGTTGCAGAGGCCAATGATGTGGGCTCCAAAATGAATCTATTATCATTTACCTGTGAGTTGCTCCTGGGCTCTCCCACACTCTCAGATAATTCTCCCTCATCCTGGGAGGGTGCAACGCAGAGCAAAGAAAACTGAGCACAGAGGAGTGATGTGACAAGCTGAAGGTCATGCATGGAGACTGGATTAGTTTTTCTCTTCTTCTTGATCCTAATTCTTTGCCTTAATCAGGAGCTTTCTTTTGTATCGTTGTGGTTATTCAGGGAACTAGTGCATCAGCAGCAGCACAACTTATGTAGTATCTTGAGCCTGAGCAAATCAGTCTGCTTTGAAGGCTGCATGCTGTGTAGGCAGGGATTGCTTCTCTCTCTCCATCTTCCCATTTCACGTCTTTTTTGGTTCCTCAGCATTTATGTCCCTAGCAATCTTCATTGAGGATAATGGGAACAGGCAAAAGAACCTCAAGAGAGTCTTACTCTGCCAGCCATCTTCTCCTGTACATCTTAATACTGTATGTCAAGTGCAGTTGCTCAGGGCTCCACAGATATCTCTCTTTGAGCCACCCAAGGAGCTGGAGCTGTTTACAGTTTCATCTTCACAAGATGGCAAGTAGGGGATTGGAAATGGCTCCTGAGGAGCTCAGGACTGCAGCAGTGCTTGGGAAAGAAGCATAGGAGCGGAATGACCAGGTCTTTCAAGAAAACCGTTTGGAGTAACAAAATCACAGACTCAACAGTAAGTTCTCTTCTGTGGATTGTTTAGTGGTGGAAGTCGATCTTTAAAGCACCACATCAGCAAGGCAACAGTGGAAGGAACACTACAGTTTCTGTGGTATTCAGAGATGTTTCAGATTCTGGTACCTGTGGCACTTGGTGTATCTAGAGTAAATGCAATGGTGTTCAGTTGTCAGAAAACTGAAATGAATGCATTTACCCTTGGCATACCTGAGACTGTGATCTGCTCTGTCCTTTGGGTAAAGTCCAGTGAATGTGTGCATGCTCCTGTGCAGATATAACCTCAAATTACTACATAAAGAAGAAGTAATTTTTTTTTTTTTTTTTTAACATCAGAAAGGGAATTTTCAATATTTTTGTTAATAATGCTTTAGAATTTCGGTGGAAAGAAAATGGTAATCTCATAGAAATAATTAGTTTGGGAAATTGAAAATTATGATGGCTTTTTTTGAAGTCAGAGCAAGACCTACTTTTCCACCAGAAATCTCAAACTGAATTCCTCAAAAAGAGAATTATCCAATGTATTAGAAAAGAAAACAGAGGTGTGGAAAAAGGCAAGATGGTTTCTCTTTGTTTTATAACTCTTCAGGTGCAAAAGCAGATAAAGTACCCCACAGCCCCACGATTTTGCATCATGCACTAATTCCAAGAGTTTTCTTTTAATTCTCCTGCAGCCCTACAAAAGTGTGGGTCGCTGCATTCCAAGTGCGAGTGGCTCAAACCTTATACTCTGTTTATGTGAAGAGCTCTGAAAGATGATTTCTTAAACTTAATTTAATTACTTTCATATATATACATCTCCAGGAGTTCCTTGCAAATAAGTCCTTTGTGAAAGTTTATTATTCAAATTTGGAATAGTGGGAGGAAATCAATTTCCTCTTTCAGAACTACCTTTTTTCACCTATTCTATTTGCTTATCACTCTCTGCTTTGTCAGGATTATTCTAATCAGATTTCAAATATGAAGAAAAATAACATAAAAATAATTCTTCTCTTTCAACTTTTCAGTAGACTGAAGTAAATTAAGACATTTATCAGATTCTGCTCATGGGTACCTGGTGTGGCTGGGGAAGGAATGTATGCATTTTTTTCAGGAGAGAGGCCAGAAGGGAGGACTGAAACCAGCCTCATCCTGGGGGTAATTTGGCTAACCCTGTGTTCCTGAGTGGCCACCTCCAAGTCATGCATGTGGGCGCATCCCAAACCAGCATGGCAAATGGAGAACAGATGCCTGCGTTGCTGCAGGTTGTACCATAGGAAGCGGCTCTGAAAGGCAGCCAGACCTGCCAGCCTGGTGCTTCACCACCAGCTCTTTTGTTGAGCTGTTTCAAAGGGGAACCAAATGTCCGAATTGCTCGAGTGGTTTTGCAAATCTGTCCTCAGCCTAATGCACCAAAATAACAGCTTGCAGCAAGGCCAGCACAGCTTCTCTGCATACAGCTTTTTTTCTGATTTGGCAGCTGTTTGATAACCTTGTTTGCTATACATGTCAAGATTGATAGCACTCATGAAGAGGCTGTGACCTTGACCATCCTCCTGTTCTTGCACACTTAGCTCATTGCAGGATCCTAAATTGTCGTCAAGGTTTTGGCATGAACTACTATGAAAGTGTCTTTCTGTTAATGCTGCCACTAGGAGATGGGCTCACCTTCAGAGTGAGGACTGAAAGAAGGCTACACCAAGAAAGTTGCTCTGATACTGGTTCTGGCTCCTTGTATGGCAGTCTGAGTATTTCTATTGAGTTGGACAGAAAACAGATCTGTATTGCATAGGTGGGGTCTTCTTGAAAGTGGCTGGAAGATGGATATGTGTTCATACACAGGACAGCGCGCAGGCTGCTGACAGCCACGGTTTCTTTTGGAGGTCTGGGGCACATTAATTTTGGCGTTAGTAATAAAGTCAAGATGTGGGGAAAGAAGCAGAAGTATCCCTGCTTTGCATATGGAAGCGGTTCTTGTACTTAGGGTGCTAGTGGGTCAGTTTGTAAAGTTCAGCTTCCTGCTCTGCCACAAACACTGTCACTGCCACAAACCTTGGTCTCAGGCCTAGTCACTTTGGATTTAATGCAGGTGCCTAAACC
>JAOWBP010004023.1:9205161-9230705 GCA_028571105.1 Tragopan temminckii
ACTGAAAAGTGTGGGACAAGTGGTGTGTATGCCTCCTGGTCATTCTCTTGCTCTCTTGCTTGGTTTCATGACAGCTTGTTTTATTGCCCTTGGCCTGTCCTGTTCCAAATGTCACTGACTTAAGGCAAGTTCGGTTGAGGGGTTCTCTGCTAGAGATCAAGATAAGGCCAAAATAAGGTGCTTGCCTGTCCATTTCTTGTTAGAAGCCTTGAACCTGAGTAGATCCCCCATTTCCCAAATGTTCTGCAGGGAGCAGTCTCCGCAACTCATCCTGGTTATGGCAGCTGAGCAGAGCCTGCACGAGTGGTGCCAGTGCTTTGCTGTTACGTTACCTTACAACTTTCTTTTTGCCCCAGGGAACCAGGGCTGCTGTTGAGTAATGCTAACAGAAAATGCGGGGCTGTTCCTGCTCTTTTCCACTCTCCTCATTAAATGGGACGAATTATGCAGTGCCATTCTGGGAGTTCAGCTTGGGCTTCCCTTCAGCAAGTCTTCTCTGCATAAACATCGCTGCCTAGACAACCCGCCGGCTCCTGCATATGGCTGAGAGCTGGGCAGGCAGTTGTCATGGTTATGGCTGCTGTGTGAGAACTGAAATAGATGTATAGAAAGGCGACAGGAGCAGTTGGCACTGATCCTGTCCTGTGTGTGTACCGAGCTGGCAGGACACAGCACCAAAGAACCACCTGCGTCTTGACTCCTCCTGCCATCACAGACAGGGACTTGCACTTATGGCTGGCCTTGAAGGCTGCAGGCAGCAAGAGGAGCTGAGCTGCCTGACAAAGAAATTGCAGTGAAAAATTTGAGGGGAAAATAGACAGCTGAAGGCGTAAATTGGTTAGGGACAATATTACGTTTCTTGCATTTTAGATTGAATGGATTGAAAAATAGCAGTGTCTGAGAGCACCTTACTTCCCGATAGCTGCTTCAGAGGAGGTTCACATTGAATTTTAGGATTTTTTTTTTCTCTCTAAAGAGCAGTGATGCACTGGCACAGGCTGCCTAGGGAGGTGGTGGGGTGAATGTCCCTGGGGGTGCTCAAGAACCATGGAGATGTGGCACTGAGGGATGTGGTTAGTGGGCGATATTGGTAGTAGGTGGACAGTTGGACTAGATGATCTTAGTGATCTTTCCTATCCTTAATGATTCTGTGATTCAGCAGCAACTGAGTACAGGGTAGGAGCAGGGCAGCTCCTTGGTCCCATAGGTCCATCGAGTCCCTGCAGAAACAAGCCTGTCCTGCACAGCCGCACCACTTTGTGAAGTGTGCGTAAACCACCGTGGCCTACAAGTGCCAGTCCCAAGTGCTGGAGAAGTGCTGGAGCAGACAGAGTGGTTTGTGTGCAAACAACTGGGTAGGAAAGCAGCCGAGGGCTTGCATGAGTGCATTTTCTCGTCTGGATTTGCAATTGCTCCTGGAGGGTGAGGAAGGCGAGCAGACAGAAAGCAGAGGAGGTGGTGGAGTGCTTTGGATAAGGGTGGTGCTGTATTTTGGAGAGAACGTTGATTGGACAAAAAGATCCCAGACAATAGTAATTCTGTTTGAATGCAGGCTACTGGCATCAGATGTTTTTTCTCTGTCCTCTTTCTGCTGCAATTTCTAAAACCACCTGGATGTTTCCTTGTAACAACACAAGATAAATAGTCAGAGCAGAGTGGCTGTTCTGAATGCTTTTTAACCCAGTTCTCTCTTTTGAAAAGCCTCTTATAGTAGGGTTTTAAATTGGTTTAGGGGCAGAGCCCGAATGTGAAAGGATGTTAGTTAACACAATGGGATAATCAAGTCACTTTCATTTCTCCCCAGGCAAACTTTTCTGCAGTCTATTAAAATGAAATATAATGCCACTGCCATTTCCCTCAGCTGTAGTCAAGGTGGTATTTGTTTTAATTCAGCACAAGATTGCCCCACAGGCTCTGATTTCTGCTATCCGTATTGATGTTTTTAATTTATTGCCCTTTCACAATACACACTAAAACGATGTTGTATTTGCCAGGCTGCCTTTTGAGAACTTCATCTCCAGATCAGTCTGTACAGGATACACTGAAATTGTTCTCTGTTGTTAATGTACTGTGTCATATGGCAGTAACAGAGACTCCATCCATTTTTCAAGCAGCCTTGGGTTTAGCAAAGGATAAAAATTGAATATAGCATATTCACAAATATAGCAATATTATCCTAGATATGATTAAAACAGAGGGCCCTGCCCCAGCTTGTGTAATTGCTCAACACGTTTCTGACTAGCTGACACTTTGCGTTCAAATAGAAATAGAAGGTATGAGGAACCAGACTATCGATGATGGTGCGTGTTACTGTTCATCCAGCAGGGATGCATTTCATTAAAAGGTGTATAATTAGCGAGACATGGTTGGGACAAAAGATGCTGCAAAAGTGCAAAAGCAGTTTTATACTCCCAGTTTTGCATGCTTGTGAAAATTGGAACCAATCTAAAGGTTACAGGCACTGATACCACACAAAAATGTGCTTGGTATAATCCAGCGGTCAGAGTAGGTGATAGAGACAGCTTTTTCCAGTTCTTCATCTAATGCATTTTCTAGTTGTCAGAACTGAGTCTCAGAAAAGTATTTTTTCAAAAGGAGAATGACACCATTTACAAGATATTGCAATTTTTCCATTAGATGGATTGAAAAAAAATTAATTTTGGCATCGATACGTCATAACATTATGATTTGATTGAAAATGTCCTTTCTGCTGTGACTGATTCTGCCTTTCCTGATCTTTATTTTTTTTTAATATTCAACACATCAATATCTTGTCCTGCTTTGAACAAGAACATTCCAGACATTTCCAGAAAAATCAACTTTTCCTACCAAGGTTGGTCGTTTGTTTCCACTGTCATATACACAGTTTCTCAGGCTGTGATGTGTTGCCTTGCAGCCCTGTCCGGTGCTGTATTCTGTTGTCTATGCACCTCTAAAAGAAACATCTTAGTAAGAACAGAGCAGTGGCAAAATTTAACTGCACCACATTCTTGGAACCAAGTATTATTGCAACCAAATCTTGTGCAGCACTTGAAATTTCTGAAGGTTAAAGAGTAAAGTGAAAAGTGTAGATGTGACATGAGGGACCTGGTTAATGGACATGGTGATTGGTGTTGGGTTGATGGTTGGTCTGGTGATCCTAGTGGTCTTTTCCAACGCCTGTGATTCTGTGAAAGAAAAGCATAATTTCTAGATGGAAAAAGAGCTTTTAAACAAATTCGGATCAGATTCTTTAGGGATGTGGCTGAGGATTTCCGTTTAGAACTTGTTGTGTCACAGTTTGTTTGAGATGTGCTGTGAAGAATGGGGGAGATGCATCAAACCCCTTCATCTTTTCTAGGCATCTCCTCTTGTTCTTGCCCATCACAAGAGGCTTGTTTAAAAAAAATAAAAGACTAATTTCAAAGAATGGGGAATTTTAATGGCTTCATTTACATGTAATTAGTCTAAAATCAATATTAGTCTGTCAGAAAGGAGAATTAGCTGGATGTTTTTGCTAGATTTTTATGTCAAGGAAATGAGAGTTGAGATAGCTTTCCTCCTCCTTCCCTAGCGCCTCATCCTTGTTCATTTCAAGACTTTTTTTTTTCCAATATAAGTTCAAATATAGAAGAAACTTCCAGTGTTGTTTTCTTTGTAGTTGTTCAAGCCACCTATCTTATTAGCTGATCCATTGGTCAGATGGGGGCAAGAAGGGGTAGTAGTTGTGTGCTGAAAGCCTGAAGACGATCCTGAAAAGGCACACTGAGAAACGCATTGTCTTTCCTGGAAGAACAGGGTTATCTTCCCTGAATGTGGCTTCTGCCAGCACCTATAGAGGCAGATAGACGTGTCCTGGAAGCTGGAGTCTGGCCTCAGTGAAACTGGTGCTGTTAATTTTTCATCACTGTATGAGCAATGTGTAGCTTCAGTTTCTAAACAAAGTGCTAGTGGGGTGATCCAGTGGTTTATAAGGGTTACATGTTGTTTTAATTTATCTTTGTGTTTATTGCAAAAACTGTTGTGGATAGGCTTTTCTCCCATCAGCGTGGGTCTCTGTCCCCATCTGGGCTAAAACTGAGAATGAAATACGGTTCCAGCTGGGACCCCACAGCTCAATGTGCCACACACAGCGGGCTGACCATGCCTTTCATCTCTAAAACGTGAACATAGACCCATTTGCTCAATCCCCAGTTTCCACATCACACTGGCCTGACATTGGAGGGCTTGTTTTTGCAGGTCCTTATTGCAGCTGTGGATGAAATTCTGTTAATTTGAGACTGGTGGTATTGATTCAGATTCATCTTGCATTTCAGTAATATTTTCTATTCCTAATACACTCTGGTTTGGTTTTAAATTATCCAAGCTTAAAGACATAAAAGAAAGAAAAATAATGTCTTAAACCTGAAGATAGGTATTTAGTGTACATCAAGAAGTACGGTTTTTCATCCTGACTAAGATTTCTCCTGATACTTGGATAATAAAGCTCAGAAAAAAAAGAACAGTATCTTTTCTCATATGTGCTAAGGCTGATTCATTGCTGACACTAACATTGTTCCTCTTCTTGCCAAGGGAGGAGATGGCTCAGCCTTTGATCTTCAGAATGACTGGGAATGAAAAAGCCTTAGAAGTCCATAATCTTTAACTCTGCCTTATCTGCATTGAGGGTAGGGTCCTGCAGACTCTTCTTTATCAAGGTGCCTGTTAAACTTGGTTGAAGGTTCCAATTTCTGTCCCATTCTTCTGAAGGTCTTACTACTCAGTGATGAATTCACAGATGTCCAAACGTGGATGTTTGTGTTTCAGTTTTCAGGTTGAAAACTGGCTTATGTAAACTCTTCAGGAATGGAAACCACCAATCAAGGAAGAATCAGCTGAGTTCTGTAGTGAGATCCCAACCTGGCTCTCATGGTTGGTGATTGTGGAGTACCCATGACCCACCATGTGATTCAGCCAGAAAGAAATGAATCATACATCTTGAACATCTAGGAAAAGGAATGTAGCTTATCTCAAAGCTGTAATACAGATGTAAGGCATTTCAATATCACCACTGATGAGGCATCAGAGTCTCCTAGCATCAAATGATGGGGAAGGGTATATAACCTGGTCCTCATTTCTCTTCATCTGCGATTGCAGATAATTATGCCATTGACTTTTATTAGATAGAAATTCACGGAATATCCACCCCGAGTCCCACAAAATACTTCTCTAAAGAGATCAGACTTAAAGGACATAATAGAAAATGCCAAAGGGCACAGTAACAATGTTAATTTCACAGCTACAGAGGACAGAAATCAGACACTGTGTTCAAACTTTACATAAAGAAACCACAATTTTATATAAATGTAAACTAAAGCTCATAACATTTTGACAGACTATTATTTAGTGGCTCTTGTTCTCTGCCAGATGGTATGTTTCAAACCCAGAAAGATTCTTTATCTAGGAGAATATATCCATCAGAGAATTCACTTGCTCTCCTCTTCTGTTCACAAAATACATAATTTCTCAGTTGCCATTCACACATTCTATTACATTGATTTCCTTGTCTCTACTGGATGAAAATGGTTCTATTCAAGCTGAATTTGAGAGGAGGAACAAGAATATGCATGTGTGGGGGAGCAGATCTGAGCTCTTGGAATGAGCCATAAAGCAGGTTAATGCCCAGAATTTTCTAGCAATACAGCTGAACTGTGCATATGTGGACCAAAATGGTGCTAATAGTTTGGTTAATTAAGCCATCACCAACCTCCTGTTGTTATAATACTTCTTAATCCCTGATATGAGCGTCGCTGAATATACCCAGACACTGCAAACAACCTTATGAATCACAAATTAATTAACACTCAACTCACCCTATATAGCTAGCATCAAATATCACTTCATTCTGTATAACCTGTGTTCTGAGTCCCAGTGCTCTGCACGGTGAGTGCACAGGGCAGCAGACATTGCCTGTTGCTGACTGGTTAATGAATACACTATAAAAGCATAAGTAAAACTGGTATGCTGTGCACTGGGAAAACTGCTAGCTGTTATTTCCAGCAGCTGTTTGCTAGATGGAAAAAAATAAAGAGGAAAAATGAAAGTTTTCTTATCTGCGTTGAAGAGAAGCTGCAGTGCATAGGGACAGTCCTTAGGCACTAAAATCAGGCCAAGTGCAGCCTCTCTTCTTGCTACCCGTGCTGTGTGAAGATGGAGAGCTCATCTGGGGAGCTCACCTCTGGGTGGAAAGATGGGTAAGAGACGGAGCATAATTCCTGCAAAGCCCCAGAGCAGCTCTGGGAAGAGGGCTGAGGGTGCAGGCAGGAGCTCAGCCAGCATGTGTGGGTGTTCCCAGGTGAGGTTATAGAAGGTTTTCTGTAGGTGAGAAGCAGCCACCTGTGCAGGCTGTGATTCTTTTGCATCAGCCCTCAGACCGGCGAGATCACAACCAGTTCATTTGACGTTTGAATCAAATGAAGCTACGTTTAATAAAGCAAATGCAGGCAGCATCGCAGGCCCCCTTCTGCTGCTGTTGCTGCCTGTGGGTTTGTTGTCAAGGTTGTTTAACAACCTTGACAAATGTTCTTAATAAGTGACAGGCTGCCTTGGCAGGGTTTCTGCGCACATCAAACGTGCTGCGGGAGGTTAATCCAGCCGTCCTGCTGCTGCTTGCAGGGATGGGAGAGGCTCAGGTGGGGATGTCCACGTGGAACTGCGGCAGTCACGGTCCCACAGACACAAGTGTCAGGGGATGATGGAGTGATGCTGGCATTTCTTTGCTTATTTTTTGGTGTTTTTTATCCTTGCAGTTGAGATGTGTCCAGGCAGACCAGCCTGTGTCATTTTCTGTCCTTGGTCAGTGTGTGACATTTTTTATGATAGCCCTTTATAGGCCACATAATCTTCCCTTCTATTACTTAAAAATCTATTACCTTTTTATGCATCAGTTCAATCTCCTTTTCTGCAATGAACTGCGCTGTGATATGATGTGGAGGTTCAAAAATGCTACGGCTGTGAATCTGGCTTCCCCAGAAGCTGAGGAATTGATGTAATGACTTTTCATTTAAGCCAACCTTTGTGTTTTGAGGGTACGGAGGGAATTTTCCCTGAGGCAAGTTATGCCATTACTGCCATGGTGGGAGCACTTGCACGCTCCGCAGAGCAGACGGTGCTGCTTAGAGGGGATGCTTTATCGGGCAGCCCCTCGTCTCCTCTATGTGACAGTTCCTACGTACGAGAAGAGATCTTGCATTCAAACAGTAAAATCTGTTGCTGGAATTGTTGGTCCCACCTGAAGACTGGGACTGCTGGGGACAAGCAGCAGGGTCTGTGGGCTCCTCCTGGACTGCAGTGCTCTCAGCCTGCAATCTGTGTTATTATCCATGGTGGGACAATCTGGCTTCCAGTTAAATATGTAAGACTTAGACTTACAATGCCAACAGAGGCATTTTTCATACATTTGCCTGTAAAACTACATGTTGTCGTGCATCTACAGGTTACATTTTAGTGATTGAAGTTGATTTAATGATTTTGTTGGGTGTACAGCTCCCACGACCAGCAGTTAGCAGCACTCTGAAGTGCTGTGTATCCATATGTGTTTCCCTGGCTTGTGCAGAGCCTGTCCGCTCACTCAGCAGTGGTGGTTTATATTTTGATCTCAAGCAAGGATTTAGCAGCCGTGGCAGAGTAGCAGTGAGGATTCCTCTTACTGAGAATTAAATTACTTTTCACAATAAGCTACAGTGGAACAGTCCCCAGCACCCTGTGAAGCAGTGGCATGCATAATTAAAAACCAAACTACTCGTGTCAAGTAAATGAACAGAGCATGCCTTGTCAGCTCCTTCCTTTGCCTTTCTGTTTTTTGTTATTATATGTCAACCCTGACTTTGGAGTTTGCAAAACTCAGTCATTTGTGGATTCTTGTGCATCATTAGTATGGCAGACACAGCAAGAGCTGGCTTTCCTTGTGATAACCATAAAACAAAGCACAGAGACTGCCAGACTAGGTCAGTCCTGTAGTTCCATCTAATCCTGTACATTGCCTATTCAGAGGAGGAAAAAAAAATCTGTCTGGCAGATAGGATTGAGATAATCTGCCATCTCTATGCCATCCTTCCTGCTGGGTTGGATAATGGTCTTTAAGATAGAAAGTTTGATTTAAACTCTAAAATCATAAAATATGTTTTGACATTACTGATATAATCTCTTGATAACTCTGTAATGACTTGCTGTCTTCCAGAAGCTCAACCTCTCATCTGCATTTCACCTTGCTCTTGCAACAGGAGTAAAGAACTTCTGTCTTCTGCATGTTTTTCAGTATTAGTTCCAGAGCTGGACATCACATGGTTTGGTTTCTTCCAGTCCTTGTGTAGTCCTCCAAGACTAGACCTAGCAGGTCTTATATCCTCTAATATTCCCATAATGCCATACAGCAGTGTTACATCCCATGCTCTGATAACATTACCACTGGGCTTCACCACAGCTCTCATTATTTCAAGGACTTTGAACTGAAGAAACACCCAGCAGGTGCAGAGCCCTGAGAACATCCGTACAGCCAGAGTTGAAGCATTTCTCTTTTGTATCCAGTCCTTGTCCTGTACGTATCTTCAGCTCTGAAAGAAGCTGAAACTTGAGAAAAATGCAAATAAAGGAATCTTCATTGCTGAATGGAGAGAATCCTAACTTATTAATGGTCCAGCATCTCTGCTAAAATTACTTAGATTCTAACAGAAATTTCTCTTATCCTAAAAATCAATATAAGCCAATTAACTAGAGGTTAGAAGGGGTCCTTGCTGATAAGGCAGATAGACACCTGGCTTCTTCCATTCACCTGTCAGGCTCATTAACAAAACTTGAACCTGTTCCAGGGACCTGCTTGTTTCTTTCCCTCAGGGCTTGCCCTTTCTCCCAGCCATCCTAGCCCACCTCTGTCAACAGAGCACATTAGCAAATCACTTAGGTAGGCAGCTTTCAAATAGCCGGGAGAGTTAGGTTGGGAAGATATAACTAAAGATGGGTTAAAAAAATAAAAAAGACAGAAAGCAAGGACGCAGAGGCGCTGTTCCAAGGGGCAATAATTATTAAGGTGGGGAATACAGCGAAGCTCTGTATAAAGAATTAGGTGCATGAAAGTCCATCCACTTTTTATAGACTTATCATGTTTCTTTCACACTCCAGTACCATTAAGTGCCTGAACCCATGTTTTTAGAAAGATTTATGGCTAAAAAGCATCAAAGTTTGAAAAATCCAGGCTTTATTCTACGTTCAGTCCCATTATGTCTACTCATTGACTTCAGTCAGGATTCAGGGTGATGAGCTTTGTTTGTGTCTTCCAGGACTCAAACCCTGTGTTAGTATAAAGCACATGAAATGCTGCAGCAGATCATTTCAGACCAATGCAACTGCCTTTGTGGTAGAGCAATCAACAGACATGAAGTAAAAGTGCATTGCAGTTGAATGTGGAACGTGCTCTGGGGAATCTGTCCTGAGCCTGGTTCAAGCCAATTTTTTTATTAACAGTGCAAGTGATAGGAGACCGTACTCGTAGAAAAATGTGTGAATTGTACCAAATTGGGATTCATTTTGGAAGATAAGGTTAGAATTCAAGTGTTACCTTGATACATTGGAGAAGTACTGAAAATCAATACAGTAGAATCCAGTAAAGATGAGTTTCTCATGAGTTAACGCTCTACAAAGAAAACTTAAGTGTGCAGATAGAGAATAAAAAATAACAAAGGCAGCAACACTGCAGGGAAGGAACAGGAGCTTACAGCGGACCACAAATAGAACGTGAGTCAAGAATGAACGGGAAGCTTATGAAAAAGGCACCCTTTGTTCTGGCTCTGAATGGATGCCATAGGGGAAGTGTGCTCCTTTGGTGAAGGACTGGAGCCACTTCTGGGCGCTGTGTTTTAGGAAAACCATAGGTCACCACAGAAAAAGAGGTCCAGAGGAAAATTGGAAGGATGGGCAGTGTTTCCTTGTTGTTTTTTTTCTCCTTAGAAGAGAGAAGATTACACATGATACAGAACAGAGGCATGAAGAATGGCAGATGGAGCAGGATTAACAGACAGAAATTGTAGGATGGTTTCAGTCAGTTGTTATGTATGTCCATCATTGGAAGGACAAAAAGCAGCAGGTTTAGCTCTCAGCAACAAAGAAAGGAAGAACTTCTCTAGCTAGGAAAGCTCTGGACCAAATAGTTAGATGTACTGTGGTCATTGAAGATTATGCTATGCTAATATCTGTAAGGACTGGTTTTGGTTTATTTCTTCCTGTCTTGAAGCAGATATTTTAAAGTTTCTAGCGATGCTTCCTGTCCCTAACGTCCATGATTTGTATGACACCAGCATTTTCACATTAAAATGAGACTTGGCTGCTCGAGAATGTCTTTGGAGCAAAGACTTTTAGAATCCTATTCTGTCCTCATCTGTACACTGGCAGACACTGAATTAATTTTTGCATATGCTTAGCAAGCTGTAGGTGTAGTCACATCACTGACCTGGCATGGAGACCTGTGAGTAGTCTTTATATTTTAACTCAATTCCTCTTCTTCCATTTTTTTGAGACCTGTTTGATTACCAATGGCATTACAAGCCATTGAGCACTGTTAATAACCCCAGTTAGTCACAGAAGTGCATTTCCCCTTGAATGAGTTCAGACAGTGAGAGCGAGCCCAGCCAGGTTTAATGCTCTGCTGCAGAGCTGCTGTGCTGCTGGGCAGTCAGAATCAGGCAAAAAGGAGCTGCAGATGCAAGATGGCTGTTCTGTGATCTGCTGAGATCAAGCTGAAGACTTTGGTATAGTTTTGGACCAGGGTAGTAATCCCGATCACTTCTGCACTCAAGATCTTGCTTGCTGTATAATTTTTGTAAAATACACCTTGTCCCATACGCTGTTGTTATTAATATTAATAAATATATATATTTAATACAGCTTAGTCACTTCTAAGTCTTTAACAATACCAATAGTTAGATTACTTACAGTTCGTAACCATTCTTTTACTTCATCTGTTTTTCAACACAGATTTCAAGTAGTATTTGGATGTGGAAAGATGCTTACAGAAGCTGTGTGGGATTTACAAATGTGCTTAAAATTACTTAGGTGCCTAATTCCCTTTGACACTTCATGGGAGCTAAGCTGCCAAAAATGTTTCATAGCCTTAGTAAGTTCACAAACTACATGTCAAAGCTACTAAATATCTGTCTTGGGAGATGGACATCCAAGGCTGTACTGTACTCAGGGATAGTCTGTCTGTGATTTTAATTAAAGTGGGAAAGACTGATGCTTTCAGGTCTAAAAATCCAGGGTCAGATTTCCTCTTGTGACCAACCACTGTGTTATTACATATGCAGATCTGAAACCATTAAAGCCGGGACTTATTACTGAGCTGATGACAAAATTCACATAACCATTCAAAATCAATTAATTTTAATGCCAAGGGGCTCTCACCTCCAAACGTGAAGCCACACCTGACAGACAAAATGGCATGAATTGGTTCCAGGCCAAGCTCAGAAAGCTATGAGCTGCTCTGCAAAGTAGCTGCGGAGCAGAGGAAGGAAAATATTATGTAAAAAATGAGGTGATTAATATTCATGCAGGTGCTAAGAAGTGACATTTTGATTCCCTAACACCAGTATTAGCATTTTGCTTTTTGTCAGCAAACCCGAATTGATTTTTGGCTCAGTTTTACCCTTTGAGGTAAATCCATGGTAATAAAGTTGTACTTCCACAGCTTACTGAGTGCGCACGCATGCATTAGAAAAAGGTGGCCCTTTCGGTGTAAAGTGAGAGTCTGTATAAAGAGTAATGTAGCGAGAAACCTTTTAGTCGTAACTATTTCTGTTAGCCACTGCTTTGTATTTTCACGGTGTCTGGAGAGCCTGGAAGATGCAGGATGGAGGAAAGTCCATCCATGCAAATTCATATGGAAACTCCAGTATGTGTGGCACTAGAGACGTGGGTTAGCGGGCATGATGGTGATGGGTTGACAGTTGGAGTAGATGATCTTAGAGGTCTTTTCCAACCTTAGTGTGAATCCGTGTGCTGGAAAGACCAGCACAGAGGTCCCCAGATTACATGGGAGTCACAGCTGTGGGACGCTCTTTGCCCTACTGTTGAGGTTATTTGTCTCGGTTTAAGGAGCTGCACAGTGAAGATATCATTACTGGCAGAAGATCTCAGAAGAATGAGTATCTTGTAGTGCAGCTGAGCGTTCACTGCCTGCTGATCAGTTGCAGGACCTTTACGCTCTGATTAGAAGCTGAGCGTTACACTTTTTGTTTTCAGAAACTCCTGAGATAAATTAATCAAACACAGAAGCACACTGTGGCTTGGCAGGACACTCAGGAAATCAGCTGGGAGCCGGGGTGATATCTCCAGCTCTCATCTTGTTTCACTCTTATTGCCATTGCTTGGTGACTCTTGATATGAAAAATATTGGCTTAGCAGAAATGTGCTTGTCACCTGTCCAAATAGCCAATCTCCGATATTCTGAATGTCTGAAGGATTTTCACTAGGCGTGACTGAAGGGTTCATCAATAATTTAGAAACAGCATTTAAAATACAGAGGAAAGTTTTGTCAAGGGATCTTCAAGGTCAGGGGAGATCAGTAAAGTTTTACCTATCTGTGGATAGTCTTCTTTGAAGGTATAGAAACTTGCAATTAATTCCTATGCTTGTACTGATAGAACAGTGGGGAAATCGTGCTGTCAGCCACAACCTCCCCTGTCCCTGGCAGAAGTAGAGTCCTTCCAAGAACAACCTCTGGTGTCTTCACTTAACACCAAGATTGTTGCAGCTCCATTTAAGCACCATCAGGTCGTGGTGAGTGTTCAGAATTTGATGAGGTCTTTAATATATCCTTCCAATATAGGGACGATCAGGGTGCCCTTGTTTAATGCCCATCAGTGTTTTTTTCAATCTCTACATTGTGTCTCCAGACACTGAAATCCATTGCCCTAAATATTCACTCCCTTATAAGAGGGACCACTCTTGAGTTGTTCAATCCCTGCAGAATCTGGTCCCTGGTTTCTGTGCCCCCAAGGGATGAGGAGACAAACATTGCTATGAAATCCTCGCAGACAGACCAAATGGCAGCGATGCTTTTGTTCTCTTCAGGGGTATATGAATTTGGATAAAATCAAACTTAAAAAGCACAAACATATAACCTGCTGACACCAAACTTGCTGTCAGTACGAAGAGCCTCTGTTTAAAATGTGCCTCTGTCCTGTATTTGTCCCAGCAAATACACACAGGGTCTGAATTTCTGATTGTGGTTGCTCCTGTCTGTCAATCACTGCATATTGCCTCTAACTCTTTTCTTCCTTGAAAACAGCTTTTTCATGGAAATTAACCTGTTTGGCTGAGGATTCTCACTGTTAACCATTTGGATTGTTTTCAACAGAGTGAGTTGACAGCAACAGCAATAAACTGTGTTTGGGCAGGAGCCAGGTATCTTCACCACTTAGCGGCTATTGCGAGGGTGTGGAGGAGGTGAAGGGTAGACCAGGAGGCTCCTGGCTGCAGAAGTGTGGAAGTGGAGCAGGACACTCCTTTTCCACACCAAAAGTTGCCCCAAGGCAAAAGCAGAGAGGTTGGGTCATTGCTGAGGATGTATCGAGAGCTGCACATGTGCAGATGTCATCTTGTATGTTAGAATATAATGTACATAAAATGCATGTGTTGCACTCAGCAGTGTGCTTCCTGTACAGTACTGATGCGCTAAGACACACCACGTATACAAGGGCTGCTCTGAAAATAATACCTCCAATTTTATTATGTTGGCCTGCAACATCAGAGGCAGATGTTGGTGGTACAACAGCTGAGGTTGAACCTTTCCACTAGTGCTCCCTTAAATTTTGTTGCTGTGTGAGAGATGACAGCGGAGGGGCATCTAACAAAATAACATCTGACATGGAAGCGTACATGATGCAAACGTGTATCATTGAATTCCTCCATATGGAAAAAATTGCATGCACTGGCTTTCATCGATGCTTATGATTGTTTATTGAGACCAGACAATGGATGTGAGCACAGCGAAGGGTGGATGATAAATTTCAGCAATGGCAGTGTGAAAGGCAAGCTGTGTTCTGGATGGCCATGTACAGTTGTCAAACTGTAAAATGAAGAGCTGTTGTTTATTGCTGGTGGAAACGCATAGGTAGTCGCAGAGACTAAGCTGAAAAACAGTGTTCTGTGGCAGAGAATTTGCTCTATCAAATAGTGTTATAGTGCTCTTCCTAGCTGTTGCATTTCCATGAAATAAAGAGGAGGCATTACTTTCAGAGCTACCTATGTGTATATCTGCTGCTGAAGCTCTCTGTGTTGGAAAAAGATGTTGCCAATGACCTTGGTTCTGTTACTTTTCTGCTCCATCATGCCCACAAAGTTTACCCTGGAAGAACAGTACGCCTCTTTCTCATTAGGCTGAAAAGCCCTTTTCCTGTCTCGCATTTCTTTGTGTTGTCACTTGTGATGTAACTGGCCAAAGAGAAGACGTGATGAAGTTGAGGCAGAGTATGTTAGGAAGTCAGCCTTGTAAGTAACTTACGAACATAAACGTCCGTACTTAATCCAGTAGGATTGTCAGGATTAGTAATGTCTTCTGTGATTGTTATTGTGTCTAAATGTTTTTAGGGCATGGTGTAGTGTGACCCGTGTCTGGAGGACCCAGCACAGAAGCTGAGTATCTGAGAAGTCTCATTTGTGTAAAATGTGGATCAGGAAGAAATAGAAGTTTGCGGTGCTGAAATAAAGTGCAAGGGAGCAGTGAAGGAGAAATGGGAAATAGATTATGTAAGTTACGAGTGGAAGAAAGAAGAAGGGGTTGCTATGATGTGGCACTGTCCATATTGTGAGACTCCAAAGAGATAAGTGGTTCAGGGACAGATTTTAGAGCAAAGTGGTGTCTTGAAAAGCATGGGAGGGGGCACACTCCTTTTCCTAGTCCAACCAGCCCTAAGCAGCAACACCCTGCAAGGTCATCTCTGAAAGGGATATTGTCAGATATGATGAAAATGAAGTCACCGTGCTTCCCTGCTGTCCCTAGCATATTTCTCCTGAAAGTGCAGTCAGTGCAGTTGTTATGCATGAGCTGTGAATGCAGACGCATCTCCCCAGTGCCCTGTCCTGAGTGCACACCTTTATAGCTTTCAAATGGCTCCTGGAACTGAGGGATCTCAGCCACACCTCAGGTGTTCCCAGCTGCTCCGTGGTGGTCATATTTTCAGAAATTGTCTGGTTTCAGCAATTGCCCTGGATATCTGAGCACAAATATTCCTAACTCTACAATGTGCTGGTTACTGCCTGCCCGGATTCATGCTTTGCCTCAGCGCTGCGTAGGGGTGTGGAACAGCTAGTACAGGGGGAATTTGCTTTATGAGTGATTCGGGCTGGGATGTAGCCAAAAAGACCTTCATCCTATTCAGCTCAAAATGAACAGTGTGAAACAGCCCAATTAGAACTGGAATGAGGAAGGGCCCTTGAAGCACTGCAGCCATCTTACATTGCCCATCATCTCTTTCTCTCATTTGTGTTCTTCACACTGAGACAAAGGATGGGGCAGTGCCCTGTCCCAGGGCCTTTTGAGGAGCCACAGCTCAGAGCGGTGGTACTGGTGAAGCTGTGAGCTGCATCCAGCTCTGTTTTGGCTGTTGATGGCTGGAAGATGCACGCGTGGAAGTACGGCAGCAAGAATGACAGCTCACTTTGCTCTCTTGCCTGCAGGGACAACGGCCCACTGCTTGAAGCACGTGGTGTTCAAGAGCTTGCCACATTGATTAAGGGAAGGCATATCAGGTTTTGACAACTTACACTGGAGGCTGAACATTGTCAGCTGTAGAGTACATGCTAAAACATATACTGCATACATAAAAAGCTATTTATCTTTGCAAAGAGAGAAGCTGCTGACGATGATAGGGAATTCATTTCCATGGACCTTTCAGGGCTTTTTGATGTGTCTGTGTTCAGCATTGCTGCTTGACAACTTCATGATTCCCTTTCATTGATGATACTTCTGCTGGAGTCAGACAGAAGGGACAGGCCATAGCAATGTGGTGACTCAGTGCTGGTATGACAGTGCCTTCCCAGACTACCCTGAACACTTCTTTATGCTGAAAGCATTGGGCTGTGATTCAGAAAATCCATGTACTGACTGTGACAGATCCAAGGATCGTATGCAACTGACCTCTTTTCTCCACGTCCCTTACGTGCACACTGAAGTGGGGCTTCCTCTGCTCCTAGAAGTACTCAGGTGCTCTGCTAAAAGGCATCAGGTGGCACCACCACACTTACTTGTAGTATTAAGGAGTTATCATGCTCCTGACCCACCAAACTGCTCATATGAGTCTAGCGAGACCCAGCCAATGATCACAGATGGATTGGGGCTGCCAGCGGTTGTTGTCCCTGCGTTGTGCCCAGTAATTGGTACATGGCACTGGTTTGGCCCTTCGTAATAATCGCCCTTTTTATCGCGCTCTTCAAAGGTGGCCTTGCATACAAGACCAAGAGCAAAACCATAGTTCATTACATGATTGCATAATTACATTCTGCTACAGTATAATTTAGTTATGGAGGTAATTAAACAGCTCAAGGTCAGCAGTAGGGCTCAGGACGCAAGTAGGGAAGAAAAGACTGGAGTCTTTTTAGGGCGAAATATCACTTTGTTGGCATCTTTTGCAGCTCAGGTTGTGTTTTTTTCATGGCCCTGCTGGTTGCTCCTCACAGGGAAGGTGTGAGGGCTGCTTGTGCTTTTGTGGAGTATCATAGAATTATTAGGGTTGGAAAAGACCATTGAGATCACTTAGTCCAACATCCAGAGACAGCATGTGACAGTGGGCTTCTGGAAAAGCCTTGCACCATGAATGCAAGAAATCAGAGGGTTATAAAATATTAACTGAAAGTAAGGCATATAACAAAGTTTTTGAGAGTTGAGCCTTTCGGAACAACCTAGTCTTCCTACAGACTTCCAGAGCCTGATAGGAATAAATAACTTAATGGCTATTAATGTGAATGCTATTGATTATGAATCTCAGTTCCCATCATATTAAACCCTGCAGCCAGCTCTGCTCTTAAGGAACAGTCTTTTTGCAATGGCTTTGTATCTATATGAATGTTATCTGCAGCCTCTGAAGAGGCTAAAGCTAAAAAATGGCTTTTGAAAATGTGTAGCACCAGCATTATCACGCCTCGTTTTTTTTATCAAGTTTACACTAACGAAGAAAAAAAGAACAAAAAGAACAAAAGCCGAGACTTTTCAATATCAAAGTTAAATTTAGAAAGCAGACTTCTGAAAGCATCCTTGTCAGTTGAAAGCTTATTTTTTATGGCTGACTTAAAAAGTAAAATTTCACAGCTCTCATTATTTTTCTTTTGTGCCTCCCATGCCTCGTATTTTTTTTACTGCCCTCTTCTAAGTAAAATGATCCCAATGGTGCTGTCACTTTCTGTGTATTTCAAGTGCACAGGCTTCTTGCATGTATTTCTGAGCATACTAGCAATGCGCTGATATGCTTCATTTGGGTCAGTAGAGCTGCAGTAGTGTAAAACCAGTGATTCTGTAAGTCCGGTGATTCTGTGAGCGTTCTTCACTTTTTGATTGAATTTCTGCATCGCAGTTTTTCACCTTCCAAATGGTTTTGTGTTGTTTCAAATTCAAGAAATATGCTGACAGTGGTTTGTGGCCACGCTGTTCGTTGCCCAGGGTGACAGTTTTGAATGGTGTGAGACACTGCGTGCCTGTTGCTGAGCCCAGTGCTATAGACTGTAGAGGCACGGGTGACTGTTCAGGTCCATTAGTATGAGTACATCATTAGATAATAGAGTTTTGCTTAATCATTTTGCTTGCATGAGGTCCCAGACACCTTGGGATTTCAGGTTATCTTTGTGTCTCTTGCTCCAGGCAGCAGTCATTACGTTCCCACAGGACTTCTAGTCTTCTCCTTCATTTCCCTTGTTATGAAATATCCATTTTAATTGAAACATTCATGAATCAGTGTTTATTCCTTGAACAGAATGTGTAGTCCAGCTTTAGTGTTTCGTAAAAGATCCATTTCTGCTCTTGTTGCTGCGTTAATGATTCAGGACTTAGCATCAGTGAAAACATATGAAAACTATGAAATATTGTGGATGTCGAGAAAGGACTGTTATGTCGATGAACAAATGGTTTCTTTTCCATCTTGTTTTTTCCCCCTGCTCCGGACTAGCACAGAAGAAAGCAGATGGTGACTTGTTCCTTCTCCAGCGATACAGTCAGGAAAGCCCTGAGCTTTCCTTCCCTTCCTAATGTGTTCATTAGAACACATCAACCATTAGATTTCCTTAAAACTTATCACATTAAGAGAAGCATTTTCAGATCTGTGAAGGATCCAAGTGTGACGTGTGGTCAACTCCTGGCTTTCTGCAAGCAATGTACTGATATTCAAATAGACAGGCTGAATAAATGACCTCTTTTCTTCCTACTGCTTACATGGTTCCTTCTTGTAATGGATGTTGGTAGGAAGTGCTTTTTGGAAGGCTTAGTGTTTTGGATAGATCAGGAGTGCACTTGTAGAGCAAATCCTCCAATTACACTCACATGCCACTCTTTGGTTCACATCACAGAGTGCAGTCTGGATTCCTTTTGAATGATGCCAAACTGAAGGGTACCCCCAGGAGTGCCTCTAATGTGCCAGATGTTTGGTCTATGTGGGCCGGTGGCAGACAGGCAGCTGAACCCATCCTGAAATGTGAACAGTGCAATTGCCAAACAGTCCTCACCAGCAGCAGTTTCGCTCTACCCACTTGGTCCTGCACTGTAGACAGAGTATGTCACCTAAAGTCAAATGCACACAGTGATGAAGAGAAACCCTGGACTCACTGAGACTGTGAGCTGCACAGCTATGAATGGGATACACCAATTTTTAATTCTGGGTTGCTTTGTTGATGTGTTTTGGGTCATATAATTTGAAGACAATTTCAGAGTCTTCTATAGGTTAGTAACAGGGTAAAATTATCTCCTGCTTTACTGTGCATTGTGCCAAATAGAGTTGCTGTATTATATTACTCTCTCTAGAGTGACTATATTATCTTAGATTGGAAGTTGCAGTCATTAGTTGGCTTCTGAACAGAATCAGATGCCAAAGCCAATCTGAGTTCTCTAGCAAAGTGTTCAACAGAGTGAAAAATTTCACTGTAGCCACTGCTGCAAAATTCCTGATGATATACTTCCATCTGTCTGATTCCTGGGAAGCAAAGAGTCAGCTGCAATGGGTCACTTGGCTGCCTGCAGTGGAACAGTCTGATCTAAGCTGTGGCATAGTTTGGGTCCATTCAAAATGTGTGTGCGTTGTCCACGGGTTATTTCACATCAAAATTAAAGTAACAGCAAAAAAAAAAAAAAGAAAAAAAAAAGTAAGTCAGGCTGTCGGTACATACCTATCGTGGAAATCTATTCGAGGTATAAGTAAGCCTGGCCTTCTCTGTAAAGCAGTTACAGGCTGTGAGATTTGTCAGCTCTTTCAGGCTAAGCAGAGATAGTGTGGTCAATATATGGATGGGATTTCTATCACAGCAGAGCTGGCTGATTTTCCGAATTCCCAGGAAATAAATGAACAAAGGGCTGTCTGCATTTTGTGCCAAACACTTATTTCTCCTCTCTCACCCAAAAATGTTCTTAGGAGCTGAGTCTCATTCATTCCTCAGGCTGAATATCCCTTTTGTTGTATGCAGCCAAAGACAGGCTCTTCATACACAATGAGCAGTTTAAAGAATTTTAGATGAGACAGTAGTCCGAAGTCTCTGGCTCAAGGACACAGAGTCTGGAGGACTCGGGACCAATAGAAGAACCTGTTGTCAGAACTTAAAGTCAGTGTCTCACTGACAGGGTTAGGTGTTTGCCAACAAATTGTTTCCACTTGCAGTAAACGATACTGAGACCCAACAGAAACATGCCTGAAACCCCCCTGCCTTTGTAGACGTATCCCAGATAGGCGGTGCTGGATGATGAGCAGAGGGATTTGAAGCGTTGGACACGTGCTTTGCTTGGCTGTAGATAGAGCAGCCCCCAGCGGGAGTAGGGCAGAGAGGGTAGACCTGGCAGTTATTAGGGAAGCAGCTTGGCCTTTTATTTGGCTGGCTTGGTCATCAGAAACCATGCTGAGACACAGGCTTGGCGGCCTTGGTGGATTCCCTTCAGTCCTCCTGGTGGGCAGCAAAACTGGCCCCAACCCAAGAATATGCCACAAGCCTTTCCTTTTCTCTCTGCGTAGGCACTGCAGCAGCTGTAACGAGGGGGAGGCAAACGCCACATGAATATTCACACTTCATAACATTTCTTTTTGGTTGTGAGGTGCAGCCTGTCCAACACCAGCTCACTCCAGCCTCAGCTGATGCCTTTAGACCACAGGGCTTGTGGTTAATTGGCCAGTTGTAGCCAACTTGTCAGCATGCTGTCAAAATATTAATCATCTAACACTACTCCTTTTCAGGATGGAAGTTTTAGCAGCAAAGAAATTGAATTTCCAGCTCTGGTCATGACAGCTCTGAAATTGGTTTAATGCAGGGGAGATCTCCTCAGCATTAGAGAAGATAGGGAGTGTGTCAGTGATGGTGTGCTTCCACCGCGTCCTGCGGTTTGAATTTAAGAGTCCAAGCAAAGAGGCTATCTCAATACATCACCAGCTTATGGTTGTAATAGGCCTGGCGAGCTCCTTGGCAAGTCCTCTTATCTCCTGCCCACGTGACGTGTTACTTCAAAAAATGAAGTAGGCAGAAAATTGTCCTAAAGCCTTCTCCTTTCTTCAGACCTGTGCTCAGTGTCCGGCCGTGCTGCTGGGGTGAGGGCAAGCACAGCTTGTCTGTGTCTGCAGAGTCTGCCTGACAAGGGCTGGGGCTCGCTGTGGTCCCCTTCTCCCTCATGTTGTTATAGCTGTATTACTTCATTTATGTCAGAAAGAGAGGGCCTTTGCCTAAGAAAATGAACTGGAACCCGGGGGAAATAAGTTTCTCAGCTAGCTCTGACACGTCGTGTTTTACAGAAGGCTAAGCAAGCCACTTGGTCTTCCAGTGTTCTAGACCTCTGCACAAAAAAAATGTAGAAAACAAAAGGTCTTCCTTCTGCCTAGGTGAGGGTGTTTTTATTGAATGCCCGTAGCATTATTACTGTGGTTTGTGCCTTCCAGGATAGCTTTAATATGAATAATAATATGATAAATCTAATACTTTCTGCTAGTTTTTCACTGAGAGGCTTCTTCTTCCTATCAGGATAAAATAGTGTTGTGTTGGAAAATGCGTGATTATTATTTTAGTTCAATACATCATTGTTATTATTATCAACAGTAGTAAAAATAGCAATGTTGCAAAAGTGACCAGAGGCCCCAAGTCAACTTATCGTGTCCTCTGCCCAGGCTGAAAGTGATGCCAGGAAACTCTCTGTCCCCATAGAGAGATGACAGATTCAAAGCATCCCATCTGGCCGTGTTTCTAGGGTTCTTACATTATTATTTTTCTTCATGGTTATTTTGGGCAGTAGCAGATGAGGCAGTGAGTTGCTAATTTAGGAAGTCTGTTTTTCTTGTACGCAACTAACATATCTTCATCTTGTCCCATCTTGTCTCATGATCGTTACCTTTGAATGCATAAATGTATTTCTGGATACTGCTTTGGAGTAAAGCAGAGCTGATGGCAATGTTACCAATTCCAGACACTTTGTCAGAAAAACGGAATGCAGAGAAACCAATAGGTGATATGGAATTCCTAGATAATACACCATTCTGGGGTTTCACCAGATCTCCAGGCTGCCAGGAACGTGGCACCAATGCTGTCCAAAAACCCCACTTGTAAGAATCCGTTGCTTTTCTAGAAGAGTGATGCTGAACTAGATGGGCCACCTGCCATGTGACTGAGCTATGCTGTGATCACTGCTTAACAGCTCCACACTTTTAAGGTCTTACAGTTCTAACTTGAAATAAGATCGGAGAACAAACCAATCAATTAAAATCCAAATCTAGCTAATAATTTGAAAAGAAATGATGTAAAGTTATTTCATCCAACCATGAATTTGAATTTGGGGTTCATCAGTAACAAAAAGCATAGCATCAGACAAAACGTGTCATTTTTCATGCGTGTCCCATCTGTGCATTGCTCACCATGCAGCCTTTTTGAGATGATATTGTACACAGAGCTGCTCAGTTTTCTGTACTCAAATCTTTCTCTTGGAGCCTCTTCTCTCACTCAGGCTCTCCTGGGAGGCATGGAAGGGAGCAGCCCAGCTTGAAGAATCATCCTGAGTTATGTTCTTGTCAGCACTCATTAAATTGAAAGCCGTGTTCCTATCAGGATTGCATGAGCAGCCGCCAAAGGCCAGTGCAGGGAATCTGTGCATATTTAACTTTATAAAGCATTTAGTAAAAATGTATCTGTGCAGTGAGCTGGCCAAGAACTGAAAGCAGAAGAGCACAACGCAGAGATATAGTGGGATGCAGGGGTCTGAATTTGACTCTCAAAAACTCATTGAGTTTCCAGATGTGAGACCATGGCTCATGTGGATCTGTACAACCCCTTTTTGATCCTGTTAACCATCCAGCTGGAGCAGGATGGAGCTTAGCATGTCATGCAAAATCTGCTGTGGGTCTAGGGGGTTTCAAGTGAAGCCAATATAACACATACATACCCTGAACACAGAGTTTTCCCACAAAAGTAAGTGTAAATAACTTCTTGTTATGGTTTTCAGGGGCAGTAAGTCGGATTACTACTTAATGTTGCTTCTCAGCTGTCAGAGCTGGGAATCAGACTGGCATAGATGGGGATTTATGTGAAAATGTGCTCCCTTCGACCCACAGATGGTTCAGGAAGAGCCAGAATACTTGTAGATAACCATATTGTTTCCTCAAGTATATCTACTCAGTAGCAGGGCTGTGTGCTCTCATATAGCAGTTTGTTATTTTAAAACTTATCTGTTCTCTCCTACTTCTAAAAGGCCACCAGGAAAGCTTGTCACCAATCTCTTATGGAGCTAGAAGGGGGAGGAAAAGTGGAGTGTGAACAGTGAATATCACCTGCCATCTGGACAAAGATGGGATGAGATGTAAAGTTTGGATGCAGTTTTGCGGTTCTTGATCGCATGCCAAGAGAGAGCTCAGCTACAGTTATTTTAAAGCATTTCCAGGCAGAGGCAACCCTAGGCCATGGTGTAAGCTACATGGAGCAGTACACTGCTGTAGTCTCAGTGGGGCTTATCCTGTGGACAGGACCTACATGTTCTGGGAATAAGAGTATGCCAGGACAAGTGTTGTGGTACGAGGTTTGTGGTCACAAACTCCCAGGTATTCAAAGAATTGTCACACCTTTAAATGGGAGTTGGATATTGACATTTCATCTGGGATCTCGCATGTCTGTGGGAATCCAGTGTCTTTGTTTATTCACTCAGATTGATGCGCACTGATACCTGTGATGAGCTTTTTGGTGCTTGTGACACCAAAGGGGTGTTGATTAAACCCTGCTCTGATTGAGGTCAGTGGGGAACACGGAGTGGGTTTTTGAGAAACCCCAGGAAGCAGGTGCTCTGCTGTAGTGCTGTCCTCTCCCTTGGGACAGAACAGTACTTGTGCAGACTGAGTGAACATAATCCAAGAGTTCGTGGGCTGCCTCCACAACCACAGTGCAATGTTGATAGCAGTGCTGTGATTCCATAAACATAGAGCCATAGAATCGTAGAATCATTAAGGTTGGAAAAGATCTCCAAGATCATCTAGTCCATCTACCACCAATATTACCCATTAAACCAAATCCCTAAGTACACACCTCCACATTTCTTGAACACCCCCAAGGACAGTGATTCCATCATGTCCCTGGGCAGCCTGTGCCAGTGCATCGCCACTCTTCTGGAGATTTTTTTCCTAATATCCAACCTGAACTTCCCCTGGTGCAATGTAAGGCCATCATCTCTTTTTGGAGAATAGGCCAGCCCTCACCTCCCTTCAACCTCCTTTCATGGAGCTGTAGAGAGCAAAATATATTTTAATTGACTTTGATGGACTTTGAACTCTCAAATCTAAACACTAACATCAGTAAACATCCTGAGTCATATTCTCTAGGAGGAAATCTTTGCCATGTGTAGGTTTTGGTACAGTTAAGGGCTTTTATCCCATCTGAAGATCTGGTTCACTAATTGTGCAGAACATAAAAAAGAAACCCATGAGTGCTGTAAAAAAGGGAAACTGTTACTCTGGGAGTGTGTTGGTTAGGTATTTCTGCACTCATAATTAACATTCTCTTCCTAAACTGTAGCACAAACTACTTGCAGAATGGGCTTTTTCTTTTATTGCTGCTTGTTTCACTAACTAAATTTATTAAGTCATTGGGTTTGCGTGTGAATGCGTATATTTGCTATTATATTCTGGGTTATAATAAAAGGAGATATTCAGGGGAAAAAAAAAAAAAAAAAAAAGAGCTTCTGCTTCACTGGAGCAGTACCAGGACTGTGACACCATTGGGATGGCAAATTTCGGAGGAGCTGAGATATCCAAGGGTAGCTGTGCATTCCCAGAATACTCTCTGCTTCCTGCAGGGTTTGTGCCTGGAAGTCCACATTTCCATCTGCAGATGGCAGGAGATACTGCTGGGGTCAAGGATAAATTAAACATTGTATTTTTCTAAAACAGGAATAGCTGTTGGGGCAAACCATGGTACCTTACGCCCTCTCTGAGCATGTCTGTTGCACTAAGAACAAAAATCAAAATGCCAGTTATATCCATTCAGCTACTTTCTGTGTTTCAAAGTGTCACTGAATGCGGTCTCCCTAATTTTGTATGAGATAGATGCCATTTTACTTTTTTCCTAAACTGTGAAATTTTCAGTCAAGCTAGAGTTAGCACAAATGAGGTCTGTGTTTGTTTTTCAAAGCAAGTCTAATTACTCTGTCTTAGTGGAATTGCCTCTTGTACAAGCGTTTGGGTTGAGATACAGAAAGCAAGTTGCAGGCAAATGCTATTCATTTTGCATGTAAATTGCTAACATTTCTTGTGCAAATATTTCATGCAAGTTTTTAGTTTAACAATTAAAAAAAAAAATCTGCTCTTTCAAATCACTTCCAGCAGTATCTGTTGATATTTAACAAAATGTCTCAGTTTCATAATCTCCAAAAAGTGAAAAAATAAATGCATTTATTTACTTTCTACCCCAAAAATAATTTAGTCAAGAATACTATACCTATACCATTATTTCTGGAGGAGGTTGTAGGAGGACAGCCTGAGGGTCCCTTTGCTGCTTTTACCCTTTGCTAGATGGGTCTCCCCATTTAGCACATTTAATTAACACTGAAATAATCTTAAAAACCAAAACAAACATAAAGATCTGGACAATAATTCAGTGGTTTTCCTGAACGACCTTCAGTTACCTCTGATTTCAGCCCATGCAGCGGTTCCTGCTCAGGACTGTTAGTGTGAAGTCTGTCCTGTTCACCTACACTCTGCTTTTTTCCAAGCTCTTCTCAGCTCAAGATAACCGAACCAGCAGTTCCCACCTGATTTGACGTAATTGCCACAATTAATTTTGACAGTAAAGCTTGTAGATAGGTTCTGCCATTAATATCCCGAGATCCTTTCATTATG
>JAOWBP010004023.1:9237549-9256211 GCA_028571105.1 Tragopan temminckii
CTACTTGCTTGCAGAATTCTTTGTGCATGCAGAGCAGCCTGCACCAAGAGCTGCAGGCACCAGGCAGGGCACAGCCCCGCTCCCACTCTTTCCATTCCACGCAGCGGATCAGGCTCACGGCGCTTCCCAATTAAAGCATGAATATGGATGTGTTGATTAGAATCTGGGACATAGGAGCTGATTATCTGATTGAAGCTCCAAAGCATTCGCTGGGTTTGCAGACATGAAATGCTGTATTTGGTTTGAATTGTGGGTGTTGGTGGGTGGGAGAAGCAGGAGGAGAGCCTGTTCTCACCAAATTGCTCATCCTTCCCAAGCTGCCTGGTGCTCTGTGCACACTGCCTCGCTCTGTCCTTACAACCCCATGCACACACATCCATGTACAAATATCCAGGCAATATTTAGTGCCACACAAATTCTGCATACCCCACTGATATGGGTGTATCTAAACACTGAAAATACACAGGTCTCTTGCTGCTGTAGGTTTTCTGGCATGGTTTGTTGGCACAGCCTGTCTCGTACTGAGGCTTTGACAGCGCTGTCTGAAAAGCACATTGAGCAGCCTCCAGCCCTACCCCCTGTCAGTGCTCATAGCATCTGCTGGAGTGGAGGATTAACCTCTAATTCCTGCCTTATTTGCTTGCTAGGTACAGGGTTTCCTTAATTTTCAGGTGCACGGTGTTTACTTCTGCAGCCTGATTTGTATTCATGACTCTGTGGCCAGTGATGATGCAGAAACCTAGACTATGCCTTGAATTTTTCTGTGTTTCTTTGTCTGTCCTTCTGGGCATTGAATTCATCTCCCATTGCCCAGCTGAGGCTGGAAGCTGGGGGGTGAGTTTAATGCACACAGCTGCTTGAGAAGGACCCATGCAAATGCCTATGGCTTGAGCCTGGACCTGAGGCTGAAGGAGTTGGGATTGGGGCAGAACTTTGTGTATGGCAGAGTATAAGTGCACCAGCAGCACAAACCCACATTTCTGATGGGAGAGCATCACATCAGAAAATGAGATCAGTTTCAGGAGTGCTGTGCATCCTGAGGATCATCAAAAGACTGTGCGACACAGGAACATGAGCACAGGTTTTCCTCCATTGCTAACCTTTGTCACGTTGGTCTTTAAGCTTTCTCTGTCCAGTGTTAGGCCCCTTGGGCTGCACTGTGGGCAGACATAAGGCTGTTGCGATGGTGGCACTTTGGCACACCAGGAAGAGTTGAGGGACAAGTGCCATGATGTGGCGGGCGGCTCTACAGCTATGAGACCAGTGTGCTGCATGCTGTCCTTGCAGCATTCAGGGTTCCAGGCAGCCCTGGCATTGCCCATTTGGCCCAAATGCAGTGGATAACATTACAAATTTTCTCTTTTTTTTTCCTCACGTTCATCAGATAACAATGCTGCAGTGACAGTTTGCAGTGCAGGCCCTGCCTCCCAGATGCACTGTGAGGCCCAGTGTGTGTTTGTGAGTGTGCCTGAACTGCTCTGAAAGCTTTGCGTGAAAGATACTCTATGAGAAAAGTCATATTTTTTCACTGTTCACATATTCAATGAGATATCCCTCCCATTAGTACACAGGTGACTGCACTTTATCTCTGTCCTATATTGTTGCACGCTGCTATCACTGTTTATCTAGCGAGGAGTAGAATGCAGAGCAATAATGTCATTTGTAGCCTGCCTCTAATTGCCAGAATTTATTTGCAAATCAGGGAGGTTTTAAACATTACAAATATTAAAATATAAATTTTCCTATATGTGGGGTATTTGTTTCATCTATTCAGATAATTTTTGAAATTTTGCTCTTGTTGAGCACCCAGAACTGAAACCTGATGGCTTTGTCCCCATCCTATGGTTCTACAGTATGAAGCAGTGCATAATCAGTTCTTTCCATCCTAATTTTTGCAAAAATGCAGGTAGGAAAGTTGAAGGCCGGACCTGTCTCAGGCTCTCAACTTCAGAGTATGTGCCCTTGGAGTGCCCCAGTATTTCCATCCCTTCCACAGCTCACCACATTTACGAAGAGCTCCACAGAGCTGTTCCTTTTGGTGTTACCCACTTGGCTCAGGCCATCAAGGTGTGCTGGCTCAAGGCAAGCACTGGCACACCTCGGTGACACAAGGACAGCCACTTGGACATGGGCCCCCTACATCTGCCTTGGCTATTGACTGAGAGGGAAGAAATAGTGCTGAGAACAGACCTCAGGCTTTGGCTGAAGGCACCAAATGGGCTTCAGTCATCACTTCAGGACCCAGAGCTTCACACCCAGAATGTTTGGGTGGCTCAGAGGCAAGCATAGCTTTGATTCAAGACTCTGAGAGTCTTCACGTCAGAGATTAACGACTGGGGAACAGGTAATCCTCAGACCTGCTACTGGATGATAAAAGCATCTCGAGACAATGCCTGGTGCTATGAACTGGAATGCTTATTTTATGTATATAATATATTAAAAAATAGAAAGCCTAGACTGACTTACCCATGGAGAAGCAGAAATCCCTTGTGTCTGTCTGTGCCTCTGGAAGGATCTGGCTGGCAGCAAAGGCAGATAGCAGATCTTGCTTGATAAGAGGATCTTCCACTGGGTCACTGAGGCTTTTGTATGTCTGCATTTGTGTTGTACTGGGGTGAGGACTTCAGTCTCGCATACAGATAACTCGTGGTCAGTGACGCTGTGACTTCGGGGCTGCTAACGGGTGTCTTTTCTATTTGCAGTGTGCATGTACAGAGAGCCATCGCTGCATGAAATTGGAGAAAAACAAGGACGCTCTAGAAAAAGTTCAGGGACACCAACCATGAACGGAGGCAAAGTCGTTAACCAAGACTCGACATAGCTGACAAACACCCTCCCTCCCTCCAGCTCCTCCCCTCCCACCCACCTTCCCACCCCACCCGGCGAACCCACACTGAGAGGACGACAGCTGAGCAAGGCAGGACCTACGGTAGTGGCTAGGAGCCCGAACTCCAGGAGCTTCCTTTATGTAGGACGAGGAAACTGAACCCCAGATCTTGCCTGTTGCAACGTTTTAAAAAACAAAATAAAAAACACACACACGCGCAAAAAAAAAAAAAAAAAAAAAAAAAAGTTAAGAAAAAAATGTTTTAAATCAGGACTTCCATTACCATTTTCAAAGCAAACTGTTTGCTCTGTGATCAAAGGGGGAAAAAAGAAAAAAGATCTCATCTCTGCATAATAATAATAATAACAACTAATAAATACAATAATAATAAATAAAGATGTTACCTTTAAAAAAATAAAACAAAGCTTTTGGAAAATCGAACTTAGCAATAATGATGTGTGAGAAACGCAGGCTGGGACTGTGCTTTCTGCCTTATGCTTCCACCTCACGTTCACACCACTGGGTTTGCGATCCTCGCTTCCCTGGGGATGGATGGGATTTTTCACACAGCAGGAAAGGTAGGGACGGATTATGACTGTGTTTGCTCTGCTATCAATAAAATATGGCCTGTCCGAATTAGGAGTCTGACAGTTATGGGCGACAAACGAGCTGCTCTGTATTCAGCTTTTTCCATCTACATTCAGACACTGCGTAGTTATTTGTTGCCAGTGTCACTGTGTGGATATGTTTGACCCAAGTCTGGCATTTTATGCCTTTTTATCATAATTATTTATATTTATAGGCTTGTTTTACTGTATTAGTTGCCAGAGGAGTTTCAGAAATGGGTTTTCAGGTCTCGCAGGATGAAATTATGATATTTATTAGGGGAGAGCGAGCAGATAAAGGGAAGGAAGGATGGCTGCTTGCTTTAGAAACTAAAATGGAGGCAGGAACACTGCTAAGTCCCTGGTGTCAACAGTGACAGGGCACTGCCAGGGGGGTGGCAGTAGTGGTTCCTTCTGAGCCTGGCTCAGGTGCCAAGAATAAATGCCCTTGGCTTTCCTAGATGGCCCAACACTGCCTTGGCTGTGTGCTCGGAGGGTTTTGGTGCTCAGGCCGTGGTTAAATCTGTTGGAGGGAAAAGCAAAGCCAATAAGCAAATACCCAAGGGCTTGAAGAGGGGTAGTGGGTTGGAATGGCCCATTACACAAGTGAAAACAGCCCAAAGCATTGCTATTATAAGCCAGGCAGGTTTGTTTCCCTTCATAAAATTATGGGCACACATAAAAAAATGCACAAAATAGCACTATAATTCTTGGGTCTGCTTTGTTGTCACAGCCACAGAGCTGCTGTGGGAGATGATGAGCAACCCAGCTGCTGGCTGGGCGAGCAGCTGTACAGGCACCAAGAGGGCAAATGCTAAGGGTATGGAAGACTCCCAGGATCAGCACGAAGAAATGCATTTCAAGCATGTTTTCAAAAAGCTTGAAATAAAGAACCTTATGCCATGGCACTGCTGCCCAGCACTGCGCTCAGATACAGGCAGCCTGCCTGTGGGCCAACAGCAAAGCATCAGCAACACCAGCCCAATGTTAACTTTAAAATCACACACTGGAGCCCAGCAGTGAGGCTTTCTGGGATGAGCTGGGGAGCTCTCAGTCCCACAGTGTTAGGGCAAAGTCACAAACAGATGTGTAGTGAGCCAAAGCCCAGCCTTATCTGATAACCACTCATGGCCTACATGTCAGCTTCGTCCCACACTACAGGGATCTCCCAAAATTAGGCAGTGGTGGGTTGGGGGTTGGCTGCTTACTCACACTTGTGACGGACATCCAAAGACATGGAGCCTAAAGACCATCATGCAGAGCTAGCAGTTCCATGACCTAACCAAGCCACCAATGCCCTGGTCACAATTTGGACCTCCCTGCCCCAGCCCTGGAGGTCACAGTTCATGGAGCACAGCAGGATCTGTGGGCAGTGACAGCAGATCCAGTGGGACTAAGTGCTAATTTTTCTACTGTGTGTCTCACACTGGGCCTTTACCCAGTACTAATTTTCATTTGCCAAATCAGTGCTAGAGCGAGCCCCTGGAAATGCCATGCTCAGGCCAATATGTCAAAGGAATCTGCTTCAATCCATTGTGTTTGATTAAATCACCTCATGTGACACTCACTGTGCTGGCCCATAACAATAACTAATTAGTGCTGCTCACAACCAGGGTTTACATTACCTCGGAGGGAACAGAGAGCAGCTCTTCTGCCATGTTCTCTAAGTGCTGGCTTTCCTTGCTGCCTACTTCGCCTTAGCAAACCATCAGCCACATGTGGTGGCATGAGACACAACAAAAGCCTCTCACACACCTTAGGAAACACTGTACACCTCCTAACCTGTGTGGCAGATGGATAAAATCAGCTTGTCGTGGGACATTAGGACAGCCCCAAAAAAGCTGGGGTTACACAGCCAGCTCCACACCTGGGAGCTGCTTAGCTCCAAGTGCCCCAAAATTCATCACACACCTGAGAAAGCCCAGGAAGACCTTCAGCTTGTTGGTACAAAGGTCTCCACGTGTGTTTGATTTAAACTCCCTGCCCCTCTTCTCAGTGAAGTGCTGTGGGTTAAGTTGGTTACCCATCAGGAAAGACTTTACAGAGATCTTTCCTGCTTTGAGGCTCTTACACTCTCTTCACTGTTTCCCACTGTTATTTGACAGTGTCAAAGTCCTGATGAGCGACAACTCTATTTTTCTTTCTCTATCCACACACACCACAACCATTTACAGAGCTCCGAGGCTCAGTTTAACATGCTAGCAGCTACAATCCTTGCCTATGTGTGGTACCAGGAGGATAGTTTCCCTTCCCAGCTATGGTAGCATGCCACTGGGAGAACATCTAGTACACAAAATGGCCAACAAATGTAAATTGTTTAAGTAAGCTATTGTCTGTCTCACTTGGCCTCCAGCAACTGTTAACCCTGCTGAGTCTTTGCTCTCATATACTGCACGATTTCTGAATGAATGGAAGAACTTGGATGTTCTGTCCAGCAGCAGAAAGCACTCCATAGCACAGAAATATCATTACATTTAGAGGGTTCGTATGCTCCATCCTTGACAGTGTTGGCTGTGCTGCTCTGCCAGTACACACTATGCAACAAGGCTCCTCTCACCTATACAACAAGAGCAAAGCCTGATGACTGCAGGTTGTAAATCAGGGATTTAATGGGAAAGAAATGCAGAAAAAGACACCAGCACAAAAGACATGGCACATTGTGCCAGCAAGGCATGCCGCAAGTGTCGGCGCTGGCATGTGACAATGTGCTGTGAAGTGAACCTGACACTCGACAAAGCAACTTATGAAAGTTGTCTATCAACACTTTTTTTTTTTGTGCTCAGACAGGGTGTGGCTGCTGGAGCCCACGCAATCCTTCAAGCTGTCAGGGGCCTCAATTTGCACCTTTATACCCTTAAATTGCACTGATAGCGCACCGTAAGCATGGACTCCCCAAAAAGACAAAACATCCACATCTCAGCAAAGCTGAAGTGAGCAGCGGTGTGAGCTCCCACCGCTGATTGGAGATAACAGGAAACGAAATGTGCTGTCTTTCCTGGTTTCACGCCAGCAAAGCTGAGACATGGATGTGTGGCAGACATTAAAAAACTGTCTTTTTGAGGGCTGCAGTGCCTAAAAACGAAGGCGCAGAGCTATCATCAGTTGTAGCAAACAGAATCAAACTTTCTTAAGAGCATGCACTAAAAGACATTACCTTTAATATGTGGACGTCGACGATAGAAGGACTTGGTGCCAAAACATAGCCAACCTTGGGCCTCCAACCACTGTAACATAGATAGTAGGGCTCAGTCTGTATGTCAGCTTGAATCAAGAAAAATAAAGACAATGAGGAAAGTCACAGGTGAATGTCTGCAGGGCCAGATTCCTCTCAACACTAGAACAAGATGTTTAGTTGCTGCTGTGGGATGACCCACTGCAAGTATCTACAAGCAAAATCAAATAAAACACCACGGTATTTCCTCAGTGAAGCAGAGTGGTTTCCATGGCATTCACATCTTCGTCTCCCACAGCCAATGTTTCAAATTTCAAGGTGATGAAAGGTCGTTTCCTTGGAATACAAAGCAGCAAAATTTACATCCTCCTCACCAGCGTGGATTAATGCTGAAGAATTATCATGGCATCAACATGTTTTGCCATGTTCTTCTTATACACCTTGATTAAGGACAATAAAATCCCACAAGCCAGGTCATAACATTTTTAACATCTTGTTTAAGCACCTCAAACCTGCTCAAACCCTCATGGCCACAAAGTAAAAGCAAAGTAATCACCATTTCAGGACAGAGCATTCCAATACTTAAATAACTAATTGCACGCACTGAAAGCTGGATGCCTTCCCAGCCTGCTGCCCTCTTGGACCCCGGGCACCTTGTCTTTCACAAAAGAGATGTAGGTCACCATGGCTCCAGGGCCCAGTTCAGCAGAGCTAATCATTGCGATGGTACAAGGAGCTCACACAAGAACCAAGGCATCCCTACCGGAGGCAGTTGGAGGATTTGGTCTTCCACAGCGGTCTGGAAAGGGCAGGAGCTCTGGTCAAGCAGCTGCTTTAAAAGGGAGAAGATAGGGTGCTTCATTTATACCATGCTCTGGTACAGGCATGGAGATAATTCATCTTTGGGAAATGCCATTAATGTTTACAGAGCAATACAAATGGATATGGGCTCTCCAGAGGGGAAGAAAGAAAAAAAAAAAAGTATTACCAATTAAAAAAATAAGAAGAGTCTGGGTATGGAATCTGAGCAGAAGCAAAGGATAACCCTCCCAGGAGTCTATTAAGAATGGGTTATATATTGTTCCATTTTCCATGCTCATTACAATCACTGCCCCAATAATAGCTACATGCTATGCCTTTTTCTATTCTAGTACAGTATTCCCCATGGGAACTAAATATCTCAGTTTAAATACTGAACAGAACTGAAAGCATGTTTCTGTTGTGCTAACCTTATGTGTTAATCTGCATTTTTGGGAGCTGCTTATTACCCCTCTTTCTCATTGCTTGACCCAGAGGAGCTACCCCAACTCTATGCCTGCTGCATGCAGGCAAAGACAAGAAAATGGCATCCTGGGCCATTCTGCTTCTGAGCAGAATGGTTTGCGCAGATCCCATAAGTCAGTACTCCAAAAGTATAAGAAGAACATAGCAACACGGAGATCACAGGATGGCTAAGGTTGGAGGGGACCTTAAAGATCATTTAGTTCAAACCCCTGCCATGGGCTGGCTGCCCCCCACCAGCGCAGGCTGCCCAGGGCCCCACCCAACCTGGCCTTGGGCATCTCCAGGGACGGGGCACTCACTCTGCTCCTGGTGCCTGAGGTCTCCACGTCCTGCTGCAGGGATGTCACAAGGATCACAATGTTCCAGCATTGGAAGTGGTCTGATACTGTGACAACGGGACCCTGGAAAGGCAAAGAACTTCCAATTAGAAGGTCCCTCAAAGGGATCATTCCCAGCTGACTCTGACAACATTTCCTATTAATTCTGTTTTCCAATCTACCGCGCAAGCTGGCAGGTGATATAACTCCACACAATTCACTGTTAAACAAAGAGGCAAAGCAGTGCATAGAGCACAAGTTCAGAAATGTACTTTGCTTGACGTTAACTCAATTTGAAGATCAAAAAGAGGTGTGTTTAACTTTGTATTATCTTCGTATTTAATTTCTTCTATTTTCTGTGCTTTCTGCACATCAGAAAAGATAGAAAGAACAACTAACAGGGAGCAACACACTGGGAAAACATTGATTTCTGGCGTAGAAACAGGAAACACTCGCTACCCTCTCAGATTAATTGATACTTTAGTAATCCCCACATCAGTCATAAATCTACAGAAGTTCTCTGAGCTTCAGATGGTGGTTTTTCCCATGGGCACGCAATGAGCTTTTACAAGGTCACATTCAGGGCACTGCAAGCTTGCCAGTCCCCAGCACATCCAAGCACTTCTCTTAGCAGGGTCAATGGGCTGCAACGTGGGACCCACTCAGATTCAGTACCCTGAATCTGAGTCATCTGAATTCAGATTGTGTGGAACCAAAGTCTCCTGTGAGGAAAAGAGACCTAAATTTGCCACAGGGAAGGGGTCTAGTTCAAAATCTTTGGATTTTCCTTTCATACTTCTCTCCCCAAGTGCAACTTTCAAATTTCACAATCACCTCTATTCTCAAATTGCCAAATACATTTGCTGCATTATTCCAGAGTTTTATTGCCTCCACAGGATCGAATAGGCTTCTTATAAAGTCATAACATTTCAGACATCACAAAGGTTGAGATATATCTGATTGTCAGGGGTCATGATAACCCAGCTTTAGACACGCACCAAACTTGAGTCCGTATCACGTAGAAATCAAGCTTCAACTGTTGCAGCTTGAGCCCATCTATTATTAATTCAGTAAAACCACTTTTTTGTTCAGAAATGCATTCCTCAGGAGAAGCTCCTGCAAACACATCAGCAGGCGGTGAGTTCAGAGAGGCAAAGAACGGATGCACTCCTGAGAGTCAAAGCTGGAGATACTTTGAATAGAAAGACAAGCTCATCAATGAAGTGAAATCTTTCCCAATGCAGCATGAGCTTGTTTAAGGTAAAGACTTCACCTTTTCTTTGTCAAACAGTTGTCTGCTCCTATAGATCAGAAGGAATAAGGTTTAAGCCGTGATAGTTTGTACTAAAACAACTGGAGGGAAAAAAAGAAATGCACAAGAAAAACCCCCATCACTTCCTGACTGCCACCCACCTGGATTTGGCTTTGTTTTGGAAACTTGAAGGAATTCAGAATCAAACTCACCTTTAGGGCATCTCCAATGAAATCAGCGTGTAACCCTGGGAATTAATCTGGCCCAAGCCTAATTTTCTCTTTAACTGCAGGAGCCAAGGTCATTTTCCCATCTGGATTTTGCAGATGCTTCCACACATACTGATGAGTTATACCTTTTGTCAAACCTTTACCATCATTTTCAGGGCTAGAAAACGATTGCAGTGTCAGAGGATCACAGGAAATAACAAAGACTCTTGGTGTTAAAATCCAGACCTTCTATTTGCTGTGTTCCACTTTCTCTATCACTCAAAGCCATATATGGTTTCATTCTGCAGGGCAGCGCAGGACTTTTTTTTGCCTTTGTTTCCAAAAATCTCTCTCTTTAATTCCAGATGACACCCCTCATCCTTGATCTTAGCTTTGGAAAAGCTGCTGTTTTCCATACCTACAAGATTTTATCCAACAGTCTTTATCTAATAGTATCTGGAACAAGCAGACCAGAAACACAACTTTATGGAGGGAGACTGTGTCAATCCACCTATGACTATAGCCTTGTTCTCGTCTTTATCTCCCCCCACAATACTAGGGCAATAATTCCTACATCCCAAAAAGCAGACTGGCACAGAAATGAGGCAAGGATTGATGCAGATTCCTCAGGTTAGACAATGGGAAAAATTTCTTCTTCAAAAGAGCAGTTGGGTGGTGGAGCCATCATCCTCAGAGGTCAAGAACTGTCAAGATTTGGCACTAAGGGATGTGGTCAGTGGGCATGGTGTGATGGACTGAAGGTTGGCCTCGATGATCCTTATGGGTACCATCCAACCTGAATGATTCTGTGACATGACTATGAGTACTTAGTCCCACTATCATAAAGAGGAGATGCCAATCAAACACAGCAAACATTATAAGTCAATGTACTGGAGAGAAAGGGTCTGTAAAAAACAAAAAAAAAAAAAAAACCCAAATACATAGAATATCCCAAGTTGGAAGGAGCCTATAGGAATCATCAAGACCTACTCCTGGCTTCACACAGGACCACCCAAAATCGTTGCCTGGAAGCAGGCTGCACGAAGCTGTGTAGTGCATCCCCTTTCACCCCAGGCTTAGTATGAGCACAGCCTCAGCCAACAGACGAGGGTACTGAGCAGCCCCCCAGTGCTAAAACAGAGAGCAGCCAGCTACGAGGTAATAACACCGGGAAATTTGTGGTTTGTGATATTTAATATCCTGAGCAGAGGATTATTTGCTGTTTAGTATGCTTTAAAACATTCTCATTCTGGACGATTGATAGCTTTGCTACTCCTGGGCAGAATAACAAAGAGCTGTGCTGTTAAAATAAGAGAGTTCTTTGGGATCATCCCAGGGCAGCATCATGGCAGTCTTGTAGCCACAGTGGGACGTGGAAAGGATGAGTGGCCGTAGGGCAGGTCTGCCAGCTGTTACAGGTGCTCACAGCTGTTCAGAGTTTGTGTAAAAGAAGATTTCATCACTGATTATTAAGGGCAGAAAGGATGGCTATAAATCATCATCTTACCACTTGTGTAACAGATGAGTGACATCCGACCAGAAGTCATGGAGGAGCTTGGACAGAGGTACACAGCTGGGGGATGGAAAGGCTGCTCTACTTTACTGGAATTTCACATGCCAAAGTTGTATTTATATGATGCTGCAGAGAGTTCATCGAGTGGCTGGAGACCAGGGAATCAGATTCTATACATGTTTACTTCTTGATTGTTTATTCAATAAGGGTCATATCACAGACCCACTGGAGGCAACGAGAGTCTTGTTGACTTTGCAGCAGCCTGAGTCAGACCAGAAGCATGAGGAGTTCAGGCTGTGCTTTAGTTTGCACTGGAATTTAGCACCGTTGCTTCCAATGGACTGTACCAAATTACAAGGTCACTTTTGAATACTGTGTTCATCGCACATCTAAACTTGCCTGAGGGTAACCCTTTATAATATGCTCCAAATGGCCATCCTGCCTGGACCTACCCCTCAGAAGAGCTATGACCCAGGTTTGCCCACTAACCTCCACTATTTAGAAATGGTTTCTTGGCCCAAGTGAAGGAAAGCACTGCTGGGGAGGATGGCGGAAAGGATGGAGCTGCAGCTCAAGAGAATGAGTGAATTGAGAAGTAAAGCCTTTCTGGGTCCAGCTCCACACAAGCCAAATGAAGATGTGAGCTGGCAACCCTTGAAATGTAAAGGCACCAATGGGAAAGATCTGTCAAGGTTGGGCCATGTCAGATGTGGAGCTAGAGCTGGTTTTATTGTCTGTTGATTGCCTGATAATAAAGATCATTTGTCTGGTCTATAGAAGACTGAAAAACTAAGTAATATTTTTTAGTGCAATAGTATTCTTCCAGTGACAAGAAATAAAGTCTCTGATTTGTATTCCTCTGACTTGAAATCATTCATTTTAAATGACTGTTTGTTCTGTTAATTTAGAATCTGGACAGGCACGGAAATAATCTATTCTGGTTCAAGAAAGGAGCTGAATTTGATTTTGTTAAACGCTCATATATGTTGTTGCTCTGGGATGCACCGTGACTCCCTGCTAGAATGGAATTTATTGAGTGTCAGGAGCTCCACCGTGAGCTCCATAACGGTGGGTCCGAAGCCAGCCCTAAATGCATTGTCCAGGTGCAACACCCAGGAAGGGACACTGCTTTGTCCTCTCACTCTCTCACTTCTGCATAGCCCGAAGTGCTGAGATGTCACGTTTTGCTGCCACCTCTCCTTGGACCAAAGCTTCGGTCTGTGTCCAGTCAGAGGGCTCCTTCCCGCAGGCTGTGCCCCCACAGCCTCAAGGACTCCCACCTCCCTTCCTTTCAAACCAAATTGAGAAAGACAGCACAACCATCAGATCTGCAGCACCTTGCCTTGTCTTCTCTGCCTGAGTTATTTTCAAACAGTCCTTTAATGAACTAAACATTTTTCAGATGTCTGTCTGATAAGGAGGAGGGCACAGTCAGTTCCAAAGTGACTTTCACAAGCAGCCCTGCGCGATGCAGCGCAGGCACCGGATCAATATTCCCATAGGACCCAGTCTGACACAGACCTTCTGGCTAATGTCCTCAATGGGGACCACCACGTGAGCCCTACAATGGAGAAGAACTCGTGCTTCTCCCACCCTCATTACAAACTCAGGGTCTCACTGCTGGCAATGCTCTTCCAAAAATCCTGTCCATGTGGATGCACATAAAATAGGATTTAGATATCACCAGCAGCTACTATCCCTATAGATACATTATCAACATTCACTTCTTATTACTTTAGATATACCTGTGTCTGCCTTGCAGCAAATTTCCAAGACAAAGTTCTGATGCCTGTTAACTTTATTTTCCCTGATGCCTAAGCAAAACTTTTCTTTTCCCCTCCATTATTATTTGAAGCAGAAAAAGAATTGCCTCTGAACAAAAGCTGGATAACGTTATCTTTCATGATATGGTGAGCAATGAGTTGGACTAGAGGAATATTAGATGGAGCTAGGATTTGTTTCAATAGCTTTCATTCTGGTTTTCCACAAACCCTCAGTAACAGTACATTAAATACATGTAGTTCAGTATCCCAGCACAGACATTTTGTTCTGAAACTCAGAATGTTTCATCTTACCACTCTGAGGATTCTTGCCAGTTGGCAGCATTGCACATGTTCTAAATTGCTAAATTTTTAGCATTTACCCACTTATCTAGTTTGACACAGCATGTCTGAACGAGGCAGAGGGATTTGGGCCTGGGAATACAGGCACTGCACTTTCGGGGTTATAGACGCTTAAATTGGCACTCTGTAGTCAGATAGCACAGCAATGGGCCCTTTGCAATTAAACTGATAAACAGCAAAATATGTCAGAAGCTGGATGAATTGAAACCACGGTCACCTAACAGCAGAACGATTTGCAAGAGAGACTGTGCTGTCAGGAAGGGCCATAAGGAAAATCTGCCCGATCTACTGCAGATGGATCATCTCTGGAAGTGAATTCCTGCCATATCATCACAACAGCTATCCATGGGGGTTACATCCAAAACTAGAAAAAAAAATTGCGAAAAATAAAATAAATAAAAAATTCAAAAGTGAAAGCAGCTGGAGACTGAAATTTCCCATTTTGCAGCATTTCAGAGAGCTCTGGACTTTGTTCCAGACTGAAACTCCAGTCTGGTTGGCGCAAACCCCGTGGGGTTCAGGGCAGCTCTGATCCCATTCACTTGCTCACGCTGCTGAAAGCACTGGCTTATGAGAGGTGAACTGTTTCTAAGAGATGGGACGGAGCCAGCCCTGGCATTCCTTATCACTGCTTTCCAGGGCTCTTAGCTAGTAGCACAGGGCACCCACAGCAAAAGCACAGACTCGAGGACTGCTGGAGACAGCAGCTGCTGGGATAGCTCCTCCTGAGGCGAGCAGTAACATTGCAGTGGGACTGCCCTGAGATGCTCTGTAGAGGAGTGGAACTGCGTCTCTTCTGCTGAGCCCTTCACCTTTGTGCCAACCCGAGATAGCGAGTTTCAAAGGATCGGTTATCCGCCATGCGAAATAGCATTGCCATTTCTATCCCTGATAAATAACAGCATTTTCCTGGCACTGAATGAAAGAGCACTTCTTTTGTTGCTTCAAGCTCCTGAGCTGGACAAGGGGAAAAAATCCACAAAAAAAACCAAACTCAATCCAACCAACAAAAAACACCCACATTGCCAAATATATATATACATATATCTGTTGTTCTGAACCTTTCCAACACGCAAGGATTTGGATGGTACACTGAGTGCCAACTGGCTCAGACAATCTGCTCCTAAGTCCACCCTGAGGCTGGGGACTGGTCCATGCTCACCATGCTGGCCTCGCATCAACAATCTGAGGCCATTCCCGACCTCCCACTGCCTTCCCTCTGCCCCGACCTCCCCATCTGTACCAACAGAACAAGCCATGGGCTCTTTGGAAAGCTTCAGCAGAGACAGGAAAGGCTGAGGGCTGTCCAAGCGCTGCCCAAGCTGCTTCATGGGCAAAGGCTGAGCTTGAGAGAGGAGAGCTGAGCTCAGGCAGCCGCCAGCTCTGGTTTATGAAGCAAGCCCCCTCATTGCTACAGACATACAACTCTAAATCTCCTTCCTCCTGCATTGCTGCTTGTTTTTCTACAGTGCCAGCGAAAATTACAATTTTTTCATTTGAAAACAAAAGTGCTTTGCTGGCAAGAAAAGCTCCATTAAAAAGGCAATGGAAGCTGTCACATCTGTACTGCCTGAACACCATCTGTCTCCCAAGTTTACTCTGAAAGAAAAAAAAAATCCCATCCAGCCCTCGTGCTATATATCAGTAAAATGCTTAGCAGCGGCACTTGGAGAAGGAATGAACACATTTCAATTAGACAATGGCATCATAAAACACCAGCTCCGTAAATAAAAACCTGGAGGTTAACATTTGTAGAGATTAAGTAGTCTGTTAAGTAAAGTTTACCAGGGTGTATTAGGCTTTTTGTAATACATAGTTATGTACATGTAGCATCCAAAAGAGGCTCCTTGGCTTCCCTTTCAGCCTGTTTTTTTGCTTATGTGTGAATGCCTCCGAGGAGTTACCTGAGATTCTGCAGAAACAGAAAGATCTCTGTAGGGAAAGGAAGGACAGCAAAGTGGCACAGGAGGAGGGCAGAAAGGGAAATGTGTTTAAGGGGCTGCTGACCAGTGCTAGAAACAGCGTAACTGCTGCAAGTGGGCAAGTCACCATTCATGAACATGTGACTGTCAGGATGCATGGAAGTGGATGGTGGGATAACGTTTTGTTGAGACAGACCTGAAGTATACCCACCACAGCTCTGTGCAGCCCCCAGTGTTATGAGGGTATAACATTTTTCTGCCCAACAAATCTAAAGATAGCCTCACAAACATTTTGTCCTGGATGGATGGAGAGGCAAACGTACGCACTCCAAGCTGAAGTTAAGAGCAAAACTGTGTCTTGGCTGGTTTCACCTTTATAACTAAAGCAGAGCGAACATGGGCAAGCTTCAGCTTCTTCCAACCTCAGATAAATGCATTTGATTAAGATGAAGCAGTACAAGCAGGCAAGAAAATCTCCTCCTGCAGAGTGCTGCTGAGGGCAGCAGGTCCCTGCGTGCAGGTCTCAGTGCCTCTCAGCGCAGGGACTTCTGCCACTCAGGGACAAAGCCTTGGGACAAAGTCCTGGGGAATCTCCAGCATCAAACCCATCAGCACACTCAGGAAACAGAGGATGGGACATCACAAAGAGCCATTCAGGAGAGCCAAAACCATTAGTCCAATCTTATATTTTGGGAAATGAGCCTCACAGAAATGTTATCTTGCATTTTCCACAATACTCCACTGAAAACTGGGCCAGATCCTGCTCATGCAAGCGATCCTAAATTGCTGCTCTTGCTGCTGTGCTGATCCTCCTCCCCCCTGTTCTGCATCACTTTTCCCCCTACATGAACTGAAAGATTATCTCAATTATTCCAGCTGTTGTGCTGCACCACATGGAACATAGTCAAAGCTAACAAAGCACGCTTTGCTGGCTCCATTGTAATCTGGCTCTGAAAGCTGAAGATCCTAAATGAACACTGCTTAAGCTGATGTCATACTCAAGAGAGCTTGGTGGGGGAAAGAGGGGGGAAGAAAAATGAAATAAAGCGTAGATTTTACACAGTTGCTTTTTTTTTTTTTTTTTTAATTACCATTATAAAACTTCAGAGAAGTATTGATAGGATGGCATGGAAAGAAGCCGTGATTCTAGGGGTGTATCAGTCCTGGTATCTTTTTGATATGCAGCCTTCTTAGGCAAACATCCCTAAGGACACCTTGGATTATGAATGCAGATCTACCTGGCATCATGCTCACATAGAGCCATGGATAGCCTTACAAATTCATTCCCTTATGCTGATACAGGCAAGATTCAGCCCTCCACTTCAAACATCATGAAGAATACAGTGGTGTCTTGAAGGTATCCATTTCAAACCAAATGAAAAGAGAAAATATGAGAAGACTATAAAGTATAGCCCATGTAACAGATACTCACAGCCTATTTCCCTAAGCAGAGAACCCACCAGCATCAGGGTGGATAATAAATAAGGGTGCGATGCCTCCATCAGCCTTAGGCAGTAAGTCCACTGTCCCCCCTGCTTGCCAAAGTCAGTGCACAACAGTGCTCTCCGGCCAACCACAGAGTGGGAGAGAAGAAAGGAAACCACACACTCAACAGCTGGCAGAGGAGACTGGCACTGATCCTAACCCAGTGCCCAAATAGGGAAAGCAAGCACTGGTTCAGCAGAAGCAGTAGCTGAAGATGTCCTCTGCACTAGGGCATGCCCTAGTTCTGCTCCTCTAACTGGGCTTACCTCTGAGAGCATCTGCCAGTAGGTTACAGGTATGTGGTCCTGTTTTTTGTTGCAAGAAACAAAGAATACATCACACGCCCATGAAATGACATTCTCCTCCCATGGATGTTTCTCCAGCTGCTGCCAGGCATCATCCAGCTGAGTGCAGTTCTCGCCCCGGGGCGAGATCTCCAAGAAGGAAGAAAGCAACCATGCCCAAAACACCAACAATCAGAGCTCTCTCCATTCTGGACCCTCTTACAGACTCTCATGACACTTCAACATCTAGAAAAAATTATGATGGCATTCCTAATCCTCCCCCAGAGACTGGGAAGGCTGGAAAGATTTCATGTGATGCCTTTTCAAAGGGCTGAGAAACATAGAGTCATAGAATCACTCAGGTTGGAAAAGACCTTAAAGATCATCAAGTCCAACCACAACCTTGCGCTTTATGTGAACCACAGCAAATTCTCCATCACCATCCCTTAATATCACACCCCCAGGATACACACTGCAAGAGCACTGAGAGCCTCACCCTAAGTGCAGAACAATCTCTCAAAATCTAGGCTCATGTTGCCCAAAATGAAAAGAAGAGCCTCTCAGAGTGCTGTACGCTCAACAAGCTTGAGAGCAAATCTGGGCATCTCTCTGTATGGCATCATGCAGAGGTGCATACCCAGCACATTAAGCGAGGTAAGCTCTGAAACAAGGACAGGGCGCCAAGAGCAGATCGATCTGGGGTTGCCCTCTGGTTCCCAGATGCTGACAGACAGCAGATTGATCACAACGCAGTCCAAATTTCTCTCCTGACAATTCAGACAGGCGAGGGCCGGGAGCTCTGCAAATGCATAATCTGTGCCTGGCACTCGCTTGCTCTGTACTGAGTGGTGATAACAGCTTTGGAGCACACTGCTTCTCCTCTAGTCCATTAGCATTGGCCTCCAGCTGAACCCCCAGGGTGTTAAGTACAGCAGACCTCCTCCTCTGAGGCAGATAAGTAAAACATACCATAAAGCAAAGTACAGAGTGTCTGCACATCTCTCCAAAGGGGCTGTCAGCAGCTGAGTGCTGCAGTCCATGTGCACTGCACATGAGAAAGGAGGGGTAGTTTTGTTTTTTCTTTTTTTTTTTTCCCAGGGAGCCTCTCTGCCATCCTTACTGTTATGGATCCAGTTTCTGTTCCTCCTTCCCTCTGGCTCTGTGTTAAGAGCCGTGTCCTGACATAGGCCCCGACAGCATCTTTGCTAATTCTCAAAGTGCCACCTACAGTTTGTGAGGGTGCATACGCTCACAGGCAGAGACGCTATAAATATACATATACACACACACACACATAGATACACATGGGTACTGAGACACGAACAAACCAACCCATAGCTCACACATGACAGAAATCAGCCTGGAAATGCTTCTGCTCTTCCTTGCAGGGAAGGAAATAGGGCAGGATCTCACTGCACCATGTATGCTTTGTGAGTGGTTCTCAGTTCTCAGCTCAGGCTACACTGGAAAAGGGACCCTATAGCTGTTTTCCTCCCTGGCCAAACATAGACACGGATCTGGCAGTGCCAGCTCACCATGGGGTGCTGGGTCAAGGCTGGGAACAAGAGCGAGCAGGAAGCACTGTGCCAGCTTCAGTAGCTGCAGAGATTTAGCATCGCCAACACCAGCTTGTCCCACATCCTTGCTTACCAAATGAAACAAAAGGGCC
>JAOWBP010004023.1:9269281-9299744 GCA_028571105.1 Tragopan temminckii
TGATTACTACAAGAATTGTGCACCCCAATAAAGTTTTCTGTGTAACACGGAGGTACCCACTGTGCACGGGAGGGCCCGAGGGCCCCATGAATCACAGAATTGTGATCAGTGATGAATCACAGAATGGCTCAGCACCACAAAGGGCTGCCAGTGGGGAGATGCACCCTGTGCACATGGCCTCTTCCGTCACTGAGAAAACACGCCTAGACCAAGAGGAAATCTTAACCCCTGAAATTCATCTCTCAAGTTCACTTAAAATAACTAATTACCTGCTTGAAATTACAACACTTGAAATGATCTGGCATTATAACCCTCCCTCAACCTGAGAATAAATATTCATCATTCCAAGATCGACAGATCACTCCTCCAAGGGTGCTATCCCTGTCGTTCATTTTAAACTGCTGCAGAACACAGCATATTTATTTTCTGCTAAAACAATGTATGTTTTGTAAAGGGAGACCCACGGGACAAATGCTTTCTTCCTCAAATCTAAACAAAACTCTCCTGGGCTCAAGGAATCTTCTCCAGGCCTCATTTAAACCTGGACTTGTATAACCTTTATTAATTCCACAGTGGCAAAGGGAATGTGATTATGCCATCTTTATTTGATTATATTAGTTTGCTCTTCAGTGCCACAACGCTTAGCCATTACACAAATAGACAGAGATAAGTTATAATTAATGACTTTGGGAACGTTCTGACGATCACTTGTAATTGGCAGCAACACCACAAAAGCCCTAATTCACTTAATTAGGCATTTGATGGTTATTACGGCTTGTAAAATGTATCTAAGCTTATTGATAAGGAGTAATTATTAAAAGCAGCTTCTGTTTACTAAAGAAGCAATAGCAGATATACCATAAACACAGTGTTACATCTGTGAGTCTTTCATTAGGATCTGCACAGTGCAGAGAGAGTTTTCTGCTGTTTCTTGTGGCAAAGAGAACGGCAGGAGGCTATGGCTGTGCACTATGCTGGAGCTGCTGTTCCTGCTACCACAGCTGTGCCCTGCTGCTGCACAGGCCACAGTGACACAAGTCTCTACGACTGACTGCCCAAAAAGACATAGAAGCAAGGGGAGGGGGAGGGATGTCAGCCTCTTCTTTCAGGTAATAACAATAGAACGAGAGAGAATGGCCTCAAGTTGCACGAGGGGAGGTTCAGGTTGGATAAGAGGAAATACTTCTTCTCAAAAAGTGTGGTTGGACACTGGCACAGGCTGCCCAGGGAGGTGGGGGGAATCATCATCCCTGGAGGTGTTCAGGAACCATGGAGATGCGGCACTGAGAGATATAGTGGGCACGGTGTACGGGTTGATGGTTGGACTAGATGACCTTAGAGGTCTTTTCCAGCCTTAATGATTCTACGACACAACAATGACACTCTGTATGTCCTAAGGACTGTCCTTGATGGCACCATCCCTACCATGACTTTGCTAGAGAGCGTCCCCAGAGCCACTTCTGGAGCCATCAGTGCCCCATACCCTGAGAAGAGCTCAGCTTTCCACAGGAAGAGAGAAGAAAAAAGGCAAACTCTCGCTTTTTTTTGCTGGAGTGGTTCCAAGGGTCAACAGCACCATGATAAGGATTACACAGTATTTCTGCAAAGACTACAGGCTGCTCGTGCACCCAATGATGACAAATTAGCTTAAGATCACATCCCAGTGTGCTATTTTCAGATCCATGTCACAGTAACACCTACAGCCAAGAGATATATATTGATGTTTGCAGTCCCTTAGGGAAAGGTTACCACAAAATGCCAGGATCACGACCCAAGCATTTTTATTTTGAGTTACTAAAAGATATCATTTGCATTAGGTCTGCAAGCTGGTCTCCAGCTGTGTTTTTAATGACAAGGGAATATCATGATTTGGAAATCTAAGCAACTCGTCAGGAGGCCGAGCTCTTAAATGACGTTTAAATTGAATGGTGGATAAGATGTTCTCCAGAGCATCCTCTATCAGCTTTATGTTTTGAGTTTTGTTAGGCTCAGGATAAAAACTATAATTAATTTCTCCTTCTCAAACCTTTAAATTATAATTAAAGACAACACACGTAATAAGAAAGTTTTCTCTTGATATTACATGTAATGTCAGAGTTAATTATAATAATTTTAACTCGAGTTTTTTATCATTCTGAATTTTAATCTCCCTGTTACTCTGAGAGATTGAGGAAAACTGGGAAATATTTGTAATTGGCTTTTCCCTCAAAAAATGCCTCCCTGCATTTAAATAGTTTTGACCAAAATTTGTAATAGACAATAACTGCAAAAACAAACTTTGTTCTATTTCTCAGGAGGTTTGCTCCCTGCAAGAACCACTCCTGGTAATTAAACAAAAGAGAAAGACTTCCATAGACAAAATTGCACATGCTTATTAGGTGGGAAGCTGTAGAGCCTCAGCAGGATGCGGCTTTGCTGGACCCTGCTCAGGAGGGCTACGCAGTGCTGGGACATCAGCAGGACAAGAGCTGTGCCTTGTAGGGGCATACAGAGTCCTCCTGACTGAGCTTTTGGCAGCCATCCCTCTGCAGCCAGGGGGGTGATCTCAGACTGCCACTTACTCACATTGGGTGCCAGTCCACCCCCACTGCACACTGTCCTTCCCTGAGCCAAGGGCTCCAGCTCCACGCATGGTGTTTATGAAGTATCCCATTTTCCCCGTCAGAGAAATAGTGTTTGATGCAGTGCCTCCGAGCTGAGTGATTTGTCAAAGTAACTGCAACGGGAGGACATCGCAGCGCTAGAAGCTAATGTATTACTGTCCTGATAGATTTATGCTGTTAAATTGATGGCTGACATTGCCGGACCTCTCAGTAGAGAACTGCCTGGGCCATCCAAAATGCCATGTTAAAAATACAGGTATTTATTGCTTACAGAGTGCTTTATAGCCTCAGAGCTATTTACAAAAATTAACCAGCAGACCTCCTCCAGTTCCCTTGGTGAGTACCCTGCATAACTAGCATCGCTCTGATCTTACAAATGGCAAAAGACCTCATACACTTGATCTCTAGCATGGGCTGAGTACTCACAGATCCAGGTAAATGCTCCAAGAGTAACATCTCAGAGCACCCAAGCTATAAAGCTATAAACATTGGGCCATAATGAGAAGACTGGTCAAAAAATTAAATTCTGTATGAAGAATGCATAAATATACTTTTCTCTACTCTTTACCATAACACCATTCCTCTGTGTTAGAAACAAAGCAATTCTGAATGGCTAAGGTTCCACCTGGGGTCAGTTCCCAAGTCCCATTTCTGATATCCTGTTAATTTCTTTGCTTGTAACTATCAGAAGCCACAGAAATTCAGAAAGTTTCTCCAATGAAAAAAAATACAAAGAACGCAATGCTTGGGTGTTATTTTAAATTCACCTCTTCTTCGGTAACTTTTGTGTCAGTCCTAGAACTTTACACCAGCCCATGCAAAACAATCCCTTCCTGCAGAAATGTCACCGACAGTGTCATATTTGCAAGTAGTGATTCCATTTGGAGAACAGCTTACAAACAAGCATCCTGGCAAAGCACAAACTCACTTGGCTGTCCTGCAACTACGCCTTTGCAGAAAAACAAAACACGAGTTCTCCCTTGCAGGCTCCAAAAGCATGGGCAGCACTGCAGGGCTGTTTGTAAGCGTTCCTCTCCGATGCCTGACCGCAAACTGTGTCATGCTCCCAGGAGCTCCCACACACCAATACACTTTGTATTGCTTAGAAAAATAGAGATGCGATTTCTCCTTCTCCTTGTCCTTCCAGCTGTCACTACAGCACACTCCTGACCACAGAGACCATTCTCTCCTGCACCTGTGCTGTTCCTTGCCATTCACAGGCGCTACCGAAATAGCACTGGGAGCTGAGATTATCACTACTTGAGCAGTACTGTTTCACATTTTCATATTGCTACATTGCTCATAAAGGCAAAGTGTTCAATGCAGGCAGAGCGGAGACTGTACACTTCTCTATAAGATCTTTAAAACAAGAATGGAGCACCTACAATTCCACCCGTGCTTTTCCCAAACCTCTGCCATCAGGTAAAGCAATACTGTGTTCGTGACACCTGCAAAGCAAGCTACTTGGACGGCCAAGCCTTCCTTACCTTTCACATTAATACTGACTTTCCTTTATCCCCACTCTTGAAAAATGCATCAGGCATATGTCTCTGTTTGCAGAGGACAAAACCCAACCCAGTCAGCCCCACATAGCTTTGATCTTATTTATGGAAGTTGTCTTTGTGAAATATGTTCCTTTTAAAAGTCGGTTATTAGAACTTCAGAATAATGAGACCATTAAAATAACTCAGCACAGGCTGGGATCAATTAAAATAAATGGGGAGGAATGAGGACCTTAAGAACAAGTTGCTTCATCAGGGAATTCAACACTCAGTTGTGCCTACCTTGGCTTCACTAATATGCGGCATGTATATTCATAGTGCCTTTACCCAAGAGTTATATACAGTTAGCTATCTTGGGTATTGACTGGACAAAAACGTAGTATTTTTTTTTCTCTTAAGGTAGAAAGCCTGTTTTAAAAAACACTGTGTTTCAGTCTGCTGGCAATGGCTCTTCAACAGTCTCTTTTTTACAGCCAGGGGTAATGGTTCTATCTGCTCACTGGGTATATAAGCACATGCTGAAGTTTATTTTGATCCAGTAAATCAGGTACTTAAGGCTAGACTACTCACAGGGCCAAATGCTCTTCAGCAGGATTTGGGGAATTTAACCTCCTTTTGTGGAAAACTGCAGCCAAAGTACTTAACTAAACAGGGATGAACAAGTTTAACTGGAGATTTTTAAGGTCACTAAAGCTGGTGCTTTCTTCCCAAACTAAATATGAAGAAAGAGAGATGTTGATGAATATCTTACATGGAGATACTTTTTTTTTTTTTTTCTGATTAGACGCAAGCCATCAAAGTGATTATTAACATGAAGAGGAGATCCAGAAAGAAATAGAGCAGCAAGAGAAAAACAAACAAAAAAAACTTGAAACCAAAATTAGATGTATAGTGTCTCTTGGCTTGAAAGCAGATGGGAGTCCTTCCTCGTTTACATTAGGAATGGAGTAACTTTGCAAGATTGCTTCAAGATCTGAATAATACTTTCCTAACTACAGTGCAGCACACCTTACCAAACTAAAAAAACAACTGAGAAACACACAGCTGATGCACTAGAAGCAAAATCCAGTGAGACTCTACCTCAGCCACTGAGTTTTGGTGCAAACATGCTCAAACCACAGCCCGTCCCCCCAGGTTGGTTGTTTGTTATGAGCCTTGTGTCTGTCCCGCTGCCTCGCTGCTGTACAACGCAGATGTACATTAGGGGGGAATTCAGTTTGAAGTTAAGAGGAACTGCAGGGTACAGGGCTGTGCTGGGACAAAGGCAGGCAGAAAACTGGGGAATAAGAAAAGCCACGGTTATTTGTAGAGTCATAGAACCGTTTGAGTTGCAAGGGACCCTTAAGGGCCATCTGGCCCAACTCTCTGCAATGAACAGGGACAGCCACAGCTCCATCAAGTGCTCAGAGCCCCATCCAACCTGACCTTGGGTGTCTCCAGGGGTGGGGCATCCACTTCATCTTGGTTGAGAGAAGAAAAGACAAAAGGAAAAACAAGAGCTGCAGGGAAAATAATAGGACATGGCATTTCCCTGAGCATTTTTAAGATACATTTGCTTTTAGCACTCTTCAGCTTAATCTGAGAAAACTTCAGCTGCTCACCCATCTCAGGTTCAGCTGAAAGGGCTGCCAGCCTTGCTAGCTTTCCTCCACATTGATTTCTGGTACTGGTGCCTGAACACGAACATCACCTAAGCAGGAACTTCACACTGTGAGAAATCGCATCTCAATGAAGAACTTTCAGCAGGCAGCAGTTCACCAAGGCAGAGAGTTATTAATGTATTTGAGCAAGCTACTTAAGCAAGGTAATTAATACATCTCAGAACATTAGGCATGCATGGCCAACTCTGACGGCTGTCAGCAAAACATAATCCAGGTAATTTCTAGCATATAAATCGAATGTATTCTTGAAAAACAATTTCTAATTATGAAGACTAATTAATTTTTGGGAAAAGCTTGCTTTTGTTTAACTGGAACAATAAATTTAATTATGATAACAAACACCCAGCGGACAAACAGTTCTAAAAAACATCGTCTCTGTCCACAAATAATCAGTTTTCTTTTATTTAAAACCCAATCCTGTTACGTTACCAAGAAAAAAATAACTGCTCACTGCAAACACGGACATGATTTCCTGTGTTATATTTAGGGATACGTCTGGCATTAAGCTCATCCGCAACGGTGCCAACTGAATACACATATGCAAGTAGGTATCACAACCCGCCTGGTGCTCAGAAGTGTGGGTGAGATGTTCAGCACTACAGGGAATTGATAAACAAGTCGCTAGAGCAGAAGGTGTTTTGATTATTATCAGCTTCCAGCAGCCTGGTTAGTGAACAGAAAGTAGCAGAACAACACAGGGGGAATAAAGTTGAGCTATGCCAAACTTGCTGCCCTCGGAGTTGCATGATAATGGTGACAAGGCAGCTTTCAAACAACCAAAATTCTCCTGCCCGTGGCAGAGAGCTGTTTATTTACTCATTAAGCCCTGCCCTAATTCGCACAGGACTTGAGATTAGAGAGTGAAGTTCAAGCAGGCAGCTCCAATTGCTGGGAGCTGGAGAGGGAGCCTGGAGTTTCCCAAAGCAGGACACAAAGCCTTTGAAGTCTCATTCCTTCACTCAGCTGTCTGCTTTATGCGCAACTCACAGCCCCTGGGGTGGAGATTTACATCCCAAAGGAAAGGACTTGAAAAGGAGCTTCTTTCACATGTACAATCCAGAGGATGCTCACCCTTCCTGGGCAGCACAGTGCTCTGTGCTCTCCTCCAAGGCCTCTGTCACCTTGATGCCAGGGAGATGTTCCTGCCAGCAACCCCTGTGCAGCGCTGAGTCAGGTGAAATATGCGCAAGGAGGTGGCAAGCTTGCTTACTCTGATATTATTTCATGATCATTGCACTCCCTGCTGAGTACCTGGCTTATCAGAGCGAGTTCTTCACGAAGGAGTGCTTCAGCAATGAGACACACACTTGGATGATATAGAAAAGGCAACAGTACTGCTAAAATAAAGGGAAAGAGAAAAGGAGAGCAGGGCTGCTGGAGTCACTGCTGAAGACAGCTCAGAAACATGCAGGGGCTTTAAGAGATTTGGGATGACAAAGATAGAAAGACAAACACATCCTTCCTCACCCACAAGCTCTTTGGAAAGAGCGGTGGTACACTGGCACAGGCTGCCCAGCCAGGTGGTGGAGCCACCATCCCCAGCGGTGTTCAAGAACTGAGGGATTTAGTGGGAATGGGTTGAGGTTAGACTAGGTGATCTTAGAGGTCTTTTCCAACCTTAATGGTTCTATGATTCTTCATACATTTACAGTTTTACCTCCTGCTACTTGAATGCTGGCACAGCTGGAGGAGTCTCAGCTGTGTTCCTGGGAGTCACTGCCTATGAACACAAGGAGAACTGCCTGGTCAGCTGCGCTCACCCTCAGCTGCAGGTAGGGATAAACAGGGACTGGATTTGGGAATTGCCTATTCCTGCTCCAGGCTCTCACTCGGTCACAAGAAGTCACCACAGATGGTACTGTCAAAAGCCTCCCAGAGCTTGTACTGTAGTCCAGTACAAATATGAAGTGAGATAGAGCTGGAGAAGCCAAACAAAGCTTGTTTGGAAAAGAGGATAACGGGATTGGGAGCACCCGTCAAATCCAGCCAGGTCAGTGCTGCACCATGGGCCTTATGAAGCAATGACAAGCAAGTCCAGGAGGACAGGCAGGGCAGTTTGGGAGGGAGATGAGAAATGACACCCATCACTGGAGAGAAGCCCCGTTGTCTGACACATCAGAGCACAGATAATTGCGATATAAAGACATATCTGACAAAGAAAAATGCATTTGGAAAGAACTGAGAGCAAGAAGGAAGATAAAAAAAAAAAAGACTGCAAACGTTCAGCATAAAGCATCAGCCTGATACTGCACAACCAGAGTGAGTGAGCAAGATTCCTGTCACTCTGCAGAAAGTGCCTTACAGCTACCAGCACGTCTTGTGGGAGAAGGGAATCCCTGCAGCAGCACAAACAGCAGCATCTGAGTCTGGGTTGACTCCCAAGGTCACCTGTACACAGGAGTGAGGAGGCTGCTGAGCCTGGAAAAGCTGCACAAAGCTCTGTGTGAGACTGGCAGGGGTACGAGGGACAGCTCAACAGGACGCAGCAGCACCAGGGCAGGCACATGCTGTGGTCACAGTAGTCCTCCCTCCTCTCTCCATTCTCCTTCCCATAGCAGTGCAGTACTTTGGGCACCGACCCTTTCCATCCAGGCAAACACCCAAGAACACACCAGGGGGTGGAAGCAGGCGAAGATTGTATAGTTAAAGCTGCAATGCCATGTGATTATTTCACGTTATAAATGAAACATCTAGCTTCTCAGGTCACCCACCCCGCAGAGGATCTGCTGTACAAGGAGTGCCAGAACTTGGCTGCTTTTGATGAATGGTCTCTGCAATTGCAGGATTCCTGGAGAATGTCTGATTTCAAGAAGGTAGCTTTTTCTGGTTGGAAGCACAATGAAGGGCAGTTTCAGCCAGCTGTAAAGGTGATCCCCTTTCTTTAGGGCAGGAATGCAAGGCACAGGAGGTAATTCTTACCACAGAGCCCATAGCAAAGCAAGGTGTGAAAGGAGAATCCTGACTGCAGTATTTGCTTCAGGTACACAAGGGCAACCCTCATTAGCAAGAAAATCATTATTTAACAATCTTTACCTTCTCCTTGAAGAGCCAATTGTAATGTGACTGACAGTTTTTATTTGCCACCCACAGCCTGGCCCCAGACAAAGCCATCACAAATGTTCTCATTAGCATTTCTGCAGGACTCTCCTACCACGCAGTTTGGATACTTCATAAAAATTAATGAATTCATCTCGCCAGCAGTTCTATGATACCAGAAGTATTACCCTCCACTGTACAGACTTTAATGCTACGCACTTATTTCGGATGCCCAGTGTGAGGCATGTAAGCCTCAGGGGTGTTCAGGGTGCACGGTATCTTTGTCCTTCGAAACAGCTTTCAGAGAATTCTTTCAAGATGGGACCACGAAACACTGGGAATATAGAAAAGGAAAACATTATTTATTCTACTCAACCTCGGGAACCTAACAGAAGCTATATTAGGGGGCTCTGTTTGCAGTGGGTCTTCCTCCATCATCTTTGGAGAGAAATAAAGCATCTTGTGACCACAGGGCTGTCCAGTAGTTTCCCTCGGTCTCCATCTGTTTTTCTCTTAGGGGTGGCATGCATATCCTTAATTGAAATAATGAGCATATTTCCAACAGCTCCTGAGATTCAGCTTTCCCAGCTCAGTGCTGTTTTGTTGTCCTTATGGAGTCAACAGTGCTCCAAGCAGACTGGCTGCAATGCTGTCTCCAGGGTTGTCATGGTGCACTTGAACACTCTCACTTTGGATGCTGCACAAGCCTACAACGAAATGCCAGTCTGCTCCAAGAGATTGATAATTACAAAGGACCTACTGATCCTTCTAATAAAAGAGTCATTAAGGTATTCTGAAGGACCAGTCTGCAATACTGTTCATTTATCACCAAGATGTTAATTAAATTTCATTAAATCCCCAATGCCCTGACTGTTTGCAAAGAAGTGCTGTCACTGTATCTGGCCACGAGCAAGGTGAGGATTCCAGCAAGGAGGCAGCTGTGTTTTTTCCTGAATGTGCATTATTTTAAGCCATTAGATGTGCACATGTCAAGACTTGGTTTGCAAAAGCACACAAAAGAAACAAGTGCCTGTGTGACTGGAATCATTATCCAGGTTGCAGACACAAGGAACTCAGCATGCAGAATGAACACAGCTAATGGACCTCCCTTTTTCCTAGAAAGACTGACCCAAGGATCAACCTGTTAAATATGTTCTTTGGTCATGAGCTGCTGTTGTAGCTGCAGCCTGTGGCTTTCAAAATGTAATAAAACTATAATTTAAACAGGAGAGAGAGAGAGAGGGTGATACGTACTTTAAAGCTAAATAGTTAACAAAATGAATTGAAAAGACTGAAATATTCATAGCTTTAAATATTTATAAATTAAATTTAAAAGTCGTTATACAGTATTGAATTATCTTTATAAGTCTGCCAATCTAGGAACTCTGTTTCATCCCCGCTTGTTATTACAGTTATTAATGTTCCAAAGATGACAGGTGTTTGGCAAGAGAGCTGAAACACAGCTTCCAAAACAACAAAGGGAGCTAACACTGCTGCAGCAGCCACTGCCTGGGATCATTGGAGGAATCATGAAATGGGTTGGACTGGAAGGGCCCTCAAACATCATGTAGTTCCGACCCACTCACCAAAACCTATGGACTTTCATTTCCCTCCTGGCAACAACATCCAAAGCTGTCAATGCCATGCTGAGCTCCCCAGAGCACTGACATACCTCTGCCTGGTACCCTTGCTGGACTGCTTGGCAGAAGGAATGTAGCTCCAAAGGACGTGATCAATATAAACAAGAAAGGCCACCCTGACAAAGATTCCATTAACTGATGTACGCATTAACAGAATTTTCACTTCTCTTCATTTGTCCTAAGATAAATTAAAAATGTGAACGCTGTGGTGACATTCCACTCCAGCCCCACATTACCATGAAAGAGGAGACCGATACCACCTCTCTCCTCCAGTGCAAGTGGGATGCAGAGCTGTAGGAGCAGGTCCAGAGAAGGGCCTGAAGAGGATCAAAGGACTGGAGCACCTATCCTATGAAGAAAGGCTCAGGGATTTAGGCTTGTTTAGCTTGGAGATAAGAAGATCCCACAGAGACCTCACTGCAGCCTTCCAGTACTTGAGGGGAGCTTACAAGCAGGAGGAGGACTGATTTTTTACGCAATCTGATAGTGATAGGACAAGCAGGAATGGCTTTAAGCCAAAAGAGAAGGAGTTTAGAAGAAATTCTTTATTTGTGAGTAATACAATACATGTATGGTGCTGGCACAGGCTGCCCAAAGAAGCTGTGGGTGCCCTATTCCTGGAGGGACTCAAGGCCAGGTTGGGCCCTGGGCATCCTGAGCTGGTGGGGGTGAAGCCCTACCCATGGCAGGGGTTGGGACAGGATGATCTTTAAGTCCTTTCCAATCTAAATCATTCTATGATTATTATCTCTCCTACCACCAATGCCTGTCAACATTCACCTTGAAACATGGTCAGATTTTGATGGATAAGCCAATAGACAGATAGATGGCTCCTTCAAAGCTCACAAATGCTCAAGGCAGTAGAGCATCTCAGGTTGCTCTCGCATTCCCCTTACAAACGCAAGCAATTTTATGACAACACTGATCCTTCGTTCTCAGAGACCCTGCATTACATGGCTCTTTCACTTCCCTTTGATACCCATTTGAGATAAATACTCTGTATTCAAGTAGCAGCAAGAAATCATTACCCTTTGACAAGTCTGTTTTCATCGATACAATCTCCAAATTATTCTCATTTGATGCAACTCAGATGCATTACCTTAAATAGGCTTACATGGTAGTACTTGGAAGAATAACAGAAGATATCAGACTACTTATATATATACATATATATATACACACACAAATCAACCACAGAAATAAAATAATTAATAAAAAAATAGGGATTTCAATATTGTAAATATGCAAATAACTGGAGCTTAAATCTTTCCAGGAAACAAACAAACAAACCAAGAATAAAGGTCACTTGCAAAAGAAATATTCAGTTGTTTCACCTTTTTAACAGGGCTAAATAGTTCAATCCAGAGCAATACCTTAATTGTATGGGACTATGCCACAAATATGATGGGATCCCATGTCAAAACATACAGCCACATCCACAAATGAAGCAATTCCAAAATGGGAGAGCAGTAAGACACAATCAGTAAAGTAGGGTAGGTTTGTAAAGGTAATTCTCAAGCAAAGAAAGAATTTGTGTGTTATCATATTTTTAATGAATTCATTTTCTGTTCTGTTTGTGAAAGATGTTGTGTTCTTTTTGCATCTGCTCCTGAGACATTCTGGTCCACCACAGCCCACACGCAAGGGGAGATGAGCTTCTAATAAGTGCAGATCACCGTCTGTCTGGTGATGTACATTACCTGCTCCTACACAGTGAGGATTTATCCTCATGATCACAGATGATATTCAAAAAAATTTAATACTTAACTTTTAGAACCACTGTATTTATGATATTTATTACACATGAAAACAACTGAATAAATCAAACAATTTCAAAGGCAAAACATTTTTCCAGTTCAGGAAATGTCTGTGTGCAGAATGCCGTCCTCTCAGACATGCGATGCTGAGCTGTTTGTTGACTTATTCTAAGAATAAAAACAGCCTTGTTGCTTGTTAGTGAGATGTCTGTTGCAAGGACTTGGTATTTGAAGTCTGACCTTTGAATTGGAAACAACAGTTGGAGCGGTTATTTCTCATCCTTGAATAAATTGATGTAGTCCTTAGAGCTAGGACTTCATTTTGGATTCTCAAGAGCCTGAAAAGGCCTTTCTGCAAATATCCTCTTAAAGTTTTTCTTGCAGCAGACGTTGTCCAAATAATTGCCTGAAAGTATTACCAGAAACAGAGAAAGCACTTGTTGGCAGATGGGCTGTATAAAGAGCTGCTATGGAAAGCAGCATTGGGAAAGTAAAGTGGAGTAGGGATACCTTCCTCATCCCAACTGGCTCGTTAGTGGCCATGCTAATCTGAAGGAAATAGAATCATAGAATAAGAAAGGTTGGAAAGACCACTAAGATCATCTAGCCCAATCATGAACCCATGCCTGTGACCTCTCCAGGACATGTCATTAAGAGCAACATCCATCCATTTCTTGAAAGCCTCCAGGGATGGAGCAAACAGTAGCCTGAGGGAATGCTAGCTACAGGCAGGACAGGTGATGTTAAAAACTGAAGTGCCAACAGTATTCTAGCACAAAATAAGCCCACACTTTAGACCCCTCCTTCCCTCTATGGAATTTCTGAGTATTTCTACAGGTGGCTATTTTATGTCAAGACGACCTCAGATTAGTGTTTCAACTGTGAATGCTTTACAGAGGAGAAGATGTTCACCAGAGTCATCTACTAAGGAGCATCTCATAAAGTAATTGCCTAACAGCATATACATATATATATATGAGCAAGGGGAACATAGGACCATGGCCCATTTCATTTTGCTAAATACACTAATAAATTGGATTTGGAGTAAGAAACCCCATAATCAAAAGTCAAATATCCAGTTGCTGTTACTGAAGAAAAAAAATTCAGACAGAAATGAAATGCAGATGCTTAAGAGTTGGGATAAATAGCCATGGTACTTGGGGTGAGGCAGCCCAACCAGATTTCAGCTCAGAGGTATCAAAAGCTGCAAAGCCAGCAGCATCCAATAAGCCTTCTCCATCTCCACTTCTCTATCTGCCTTTGCCTCCAAGCACAACCAGAACTGGTCCTACTGCAGATCAAGGACACCTGAGGACACAAAGGCATGGGTTTGCCCCCACATCAAACTTCTTTTGATATTTCCCGCTGTACAAAATATTATGCATAAAGTCTTGCCTTTTCTGCCTATTTAACACAGCACACAAGCATGAGGTTCTCTAGCTAATAGGGAGGAGACAAGAGAATGTCCTTCTAAACCAAGGCTTTCAAAGTGAGGAACTTCAGACTCTTCCAACATTAAACTCATTGAATACAAAGCCTTCAATACTTCTCTTTAGGAAGAAGGAGGAGCCAAAAAATCATCTCAGTCAACACCTTTACAGGTGCCCAAGATTTCTCCCTCTAGCTCTCAAAAGTTTAGAGAGAACCAATTTCAAACTATTCTGCAGGACATTATGACAAAGCCCTCACATGACTCAGACCATCCCTATGTCCCACCAAAGTTTTGCTCATGCTATAAACAAATGAAGACCTTAAAGTTGAGTTTTACATCCACTGTCCATTCTACCCTGATGAAAAGCAGATACAATATTTATTTACTTCTGTAAGATTCTCTCCTCTGGGCACTGGGCCCAAGTTTAACAATCAACTTCTATTGAGAAGATGGCTTTGAACCAAGACATCTTGATGAAGTCTTTTTCACAGCCTCATTTACAGCTGTGAATCAGCCAAACAACCCAGCTACAAACAGAAACACCAGCAGGAGCTGCACAAGTACCCTGGCTCTTTGGAAGCAAGGTTTGGCAGAAAAAAACAAAATACAAAAAAGTATCCTTTGTGCTTTGGGATCTTTGTTGGAAACTGGGGCTTGCAAAGTAATTTCAAGCCTCGTACTACACTCATGAATAGCTGTTGATAATGCAGACAAGTCAAATTAAACAAGCTAACTGATATAAAAAACAATTGCATCCATGGCTGTATCTCTTGCTACTCTAGGCATGTAGGGTGAATGTCTCATTCATGTTGGATTTGGAGGAAGAATGTGTGTGTGTGTGTGTGTGTGTGTATTTAACTCTTCTGTTATTAGAATGGAACAGAGACATTTTCTAATTGCCAACACTTCTCATAGAACTTGTTCTGTTTGCTAAAAAAACCTCATTTTCTTCAAAAACACAAAGTCTTTAAATGAAATAATTTCTAAAAGACAGTTTTGGTGTTCGTTTGTTTTTGTTTTTTTTTAAACTTTTCTTCCAAAATGGAATTTTTCTCTTTTTTTTTTTTTTTTTTTTTTTTTAGCAAGAAGGCACTGACACAAAACGTATGGCTTTCTGTGAGTTGTTCATGGCCCTTCACGTGGCAGGTCCCTTGGGAACCTCATGCCACACAGCCTGCCGAGACCCAGCAAACGTGTCTGAACTCAGGACGGGACCACTTTCCACCCTTTGCGTATTCCACCTTCTGATAAGAAGCCCACACATCACTGCCTGCGTCAGATGTGGGGTTTTTGGGGGGAAGGAAACCAGAGCCCACCAGCTTGATTACACTGACCTGGCCAGGCAGCAGTACCCCTGCTCCCCACCACCTCACCTCACCCAAACTCCTCAGGTTGGTCAGCAGCACAGGTAAATTAATGGTGTCACCCATAGTGAGAATAGATATCAGTCACCAAGCGCTGGTGTCTGATAACAAATCACACTGGGCTTTCGTGAAGTGCAGAGAAAAGAGCTTTTAAATTGCTCATACCTCAAGGACATTGGTCCGTGGTTAGAGGTCAGGAGCACTGAAAAGCAACACATTCCTGCTGCAGGCAGCCTGAGGAGATGCAGAAAGGATTACAGCACAGTACCTGGCACTGACAGGCAGGGGAGGGGCAGGGCTGGGTAAATGTTTGCTGAGATGTGGCAAAGGCAAAATTGATTTTCTTCTTCATTTAACACGTTTTTCACTCTCTTGCCCCTTCTCCTCCCCTTTATGATTAAATTTAAAAACAACAGAGTTTAAGAAGGAAGCACACTTTAAAGTTCAGAGGAGAAGCAATGGGAGAGAATATTGAAAGAGGAGAAATCTCTGTATCCAGCACAGAGAGGAAAAACGCCAGGGTTAGGGAAGGCTTCAGCCAGCTGAAGGGGGGCAGGAATAGCAGGAAACAGGATTCCCTAGGGAAAAATGAATAGACCGGTCTTGGTTTTCTGTGTGCTTCTTTGTACCTAAGCTACTGTCTCCTTTAAGGAGAGGGCAGCACAGACATGGCTACAAAGTCATGGGTTAATTTTCGCTTGCACAGCACTAGCCTTCCTTCACTTTATGTCAAATATAACAAATAGAGATCAATTAGAGATCTTCCTCAAGAAGTAAAATCCACCGTATATTTTAAATTGTCTCCAACAGACATTTAAACTATCTTTTACCTGGCAGAAGGCTGGGAGTATTTTGAGGATCTGTAACATTACCCTCATTGACTGCACAGCGGGAATGTCCTTGGGGGAAGAAAAGGGATGGGAATGTTTTGCACTACAGCTATAAAAGTGTGGTTTCAAACATCCACAAAGCACTTTCCAACTTTTCCATCTAATTCAGCCATTCAGAGTCGGCCTGGTTTGCTCATCAGAATGAGCATAACAGAAAGTGGCGGCAACTCAGGTTTCTAGCTTCACTATTTTTTAATTAATTACATACACCATTACTTATCAAAACATCTGGAGAAAAGAGGAGGCTGGAACACAGCATTCAGCAGCAAGCCTGCAAAGGAGAAACACCTGCCTCCTTCACATTCATCTATTACACTGCCAGGGACCATCTCTCTTTACAGCTTTGCTGAAGCAGGTATTCCCACTCTCTTTGCCCTAGTTTTGCATCTTTGGCTCTGCCAAAGCTTCTGCATGGAGGAGCTCCAGACCCCTTCACTCCAGATACATGAGTGCTGCAGCACAGCTTCTCTCTACCCCTGACAGCTCATCCTGAGGTGCTCAGTTTAAATGAGAGCAGGTTTTTCCCATCCACTCAAATCAGCCCACAACAGACATTATATGTTGCATATTAGTCATCTCAGCACACATGCATGCTGCTTGGAAATCTCTCCTATAAGGATGTCAAGAAGCAATTCAGAGGCAAACTAAAGCTAAGCAGAAGTAGAGCCTGACCTGGAATGAAGTCCATCTCACAGACCTGTGAAAGATGAACCTGCATTTTTTTTTTCCAGTCTCTGTTTTAAATGCCAGGAAGCTTCCCCTGAAGTACTATTTTCTGCACCATAGAAACCATGGAATAGAAATTGCAAAGTTTAAGCCCTGCTCTTGTCCTGCAGCTTGAGCTGATAAGCAAAGACCAACTTGAGCTTATTCTTAGGCTTATCCTCCATCCAAGTCCCACGCTCTCTCTCCCCAGAGAGCCTAAGGTAGAAAGCAGACAGCTACCTGCTGCAGTGAGCCAGCAAAACCCAAATCCTGCAGGAGGGAGGGAGCCGAGCCATGCCAAAACATCCTCTAATATCCCCCTGCCCAGAAAGAATATCTGTGCCTCTCATGTTGCCTTGTGCTGATTTATATCTGCAGCAAGAAGAGTTTTCTGTGTGCTTATTAACTCTCTACAGGATGTCTTTGCAAATTACATTGCTACCTTTCTCCCTGAGCACATCCCACTGAAATTTGTATTCCTGTCACCTGCTTCCACCCCTTCTGGTGGCAGCTGTTCTGTTCAGCTCTCTTCCACGAGTAATATCTGCATAATATATTTGGGGTGGGAAAGCTTTTGAAATACAGCTTTTGTTTTAATGACGGAACAGCATAAGCTGTCACTCCCCCAAGTGTTTTCCAAGTGGTGATAACACTCTCAACTTTTCATTTAAGTACAGTATTTTTCCACCAAGGCTCTCCATGTAATGATGCTTCCACCTCGTTATCTTTCAGCAGCAGTGCTAGCAAACAAGCACATAGAAGCAAAAACGGTACAGGTCACCCTCAGACAAAAAACTTGTTAGGGATAGCAACAGACACAAAAATCCGGACTTGAAAATAAACCAGGAGAGTCTGACACTAGGACCACGAGCAGGCACCATGCAAGTCCCTGTGTTCTTACACACACATTCTGATGTGTTTTGTTTAGATTTGCAATATCATCCCCAGCTAGACAAATGGAAAGTGGCTTATTGGCAAAGGTTTTTGAAAATTATCAAATTATTTACCTACTTTAATACAGATAGGAAACTGCTCATTAGTTTTGATTACTAGTGACCACGGTTGATTTAAATCCAATTTGCCCTCCAAATTCAAAACACAAACAGAAATGACAACAGAAACAAACTCAGCAACAATGTCAGCTCCATATCTGATCAAAGAAACACAGAATAAGAGTGAGTTTTCTTGCAAAGGAAGAGGGATCTCTCAGAACACTCCCCTGCAGATGGGGGATGTTTATCTGTTTCCCCATTGTGAACAGAGAGGCAGGGCTTGTGCAACAGCTCCACAATAATATACACACAAAATATTAGGCATCAGAGAGGAGAATGCTTCTGCATCCTCTTAAATTCAGGTCAAGGAATCCCGATAACCCACCACGTACATTTACACTCCTGGATTTGTTTCTAAATTAAGGTGGAAAACACCAGTTCCAACCAAGTAGAACTCCCCCAGCTCTGCTTGGCATGCAGGTGACATCCCCTAGAGATGCAAGCTGGCTCTCTTATTTCCAGAAGATAGCTGAAGTATAAAACCGAAGACAGAGACTGGAAGAGTTCCAAAGGCCTCAAAATGTCACCCTTGTTATTAAAGCAAAAAGAGTGTGTAGGGCACTGGCTGAGAAAAGGACAGAAGCTTTTTTTAATGAAAGAATTGAATTATTTCTATGTCTTCCAGCTGCTGCCTGCAGCTTCGTTGACACTTCAGCTAATGAAACACCAGGAACATACTGGAGGTGCCCCAAAGCAAGCCTGCCCACTGAGAAGATGGGATTTCCTCTAGCTGATGTCCTGGCAGTGATACTTTCCCACCCAATGTTTGTTTTTGGATGTGCTGCCCCTGTTGAAATGGATGACTCAGGACAACTGGGGCAGTACCAGGATTGCACATAGGGCTCCCCTTGACTGGGAGCTACAGGTTGATGCAATGAGAGACAGTTCTTCAGCCTGGAAATGGAACAGCCAGCTTGGGAGCAGCCAGCAGCAGTCAGCAAAAACTCCACACTCCGGAGAAGATTTGGTTCAATCTGGTATTGTAGATCCATTAAGGTTGAAAAAGGCCACTAAGATCATCTAGTCCAACCATCTGCCCATCACACCATGGCCACTAACCATGCCCCTCAGTGCCACATTTCCACAGTTCTTGAACATCTCCAGAGATGATGACTCCACCGCTTCTCTGGGTAGCCTGTGCCAATACATCAACAGTCTTCCTGAGAATAAGTTTTTCCTAATACCCAACCTGGTATTGCCTATCAGAACTGCAGGACACTGATCAAATTGGCAGTGCAGGAGAGCTGGCTGGAGGCAGGAAGGGATGCTCTATGTGCACTGAGGGTATCGCTTCTACATTTAATTCTTGCTGCTGGTGAAGAAGCAACAATCTGCTGTCTTCTCACTTCTAGGCCCTGTGTATCCCTGACACACAGCTCTCCTTGGGGTTTCCCAGCACTGTTGCAGGCCACAGAAGGCTCAAAAGACCCTTTTTCCTCACCACAGCCTGTCAGCAGCCACCCTAGGGGAGAAGAAAAGCTCCACGTAATGCTGAGCCCTTCCCAGGATGCAAGGTGACAGCAAGCCCTGGCGATGCAACATGTCTGCGCTGGCTCACTACAGGCTTTACGGCACAAAATCCAAGGAAGTCAGCCTGGCAGAAGGTAAAGCTTCCTTGTGGCAGAAGGAGTTCAGCTGGAAATGCTTGCAGTGAGCTCACCAAACCCACGCCAAACTGCCCCTCTCTAACCACTCCTACAGAGAGAGCTACCTGTGCCATTAGCTGAACCTCAGAACATCAGAGACTATTCCTCCTCTTCTTCCAGCAATACTCCTGGGCAAATCCCAGGTCTGAAAACCCTCTCAGGCAGCCAGGCCCCACACTAGTGACTGGAGCCTAACATAGGGGTGGTCTTCATCTGTCTGTGTGTACACATTGCTTCCCTCTTAACAAACTGAACCATTTGTGTGAGAGCTGCAGCCTAAAGATCAGAGAAAAATTAATTATTTATGAGATATTGGAAAGGGATTATTGTATTCCCTCTGCAGAGACCTATGGCTTTGGGTTCCTTCACCTCAGCCACACGCTGAAGGTGCCTGCAGGCTGCAAGGTAAGCAGGAGCAGCTCCTCACCGGTGCAGGGGGAAAGGGACTGCTCCCCAGGCTCCGTGCTAATACACAGCACAAACTCGTGCTGTGTTTGGATTGATCCTGTTAGCAAGGGAGAAGAGCTCTGTGCAAGGCACCAGCACTGAAAGTGAGTCACCTCCGCCTTCCCCCAGCCCCTGGGGAACTGTCACCCAGGCAGTTCTTGCTTGGAGCAGGCATAGGCCTCCTGGTAATGTGCTTTTCCTCTTCTTCAAGCAGCCCTTGCTGGTTCAGAACAAAAGCAACACAATGAGCAGCTGCATATCCCTTCCCGAAGGGCAGAAAGATAAATGCCTCTCAACTTGATTTCAACTTGCTATCTCATTAGGCAAGAAGAGCAATTCCATGTGAAATTGCAACGTGACATTGCAGCAAAGGGTATCAGGGGAGCTCCTTTTGGTTTTAAAATGGGAACCAACAGATGCCAGACCTTAGCATCAGGTCATCCCCAGCTCAGGCAGGCAGATGAGGCAGCGCTGGGGCAGCATATGAATAATTATAGAGTGACTGCGTTGGAGGGGAATTCAAAGCGCTTTCAGCCTCAACCCCGGCCATAGGCTGGCTGCCCCCCACAAGCTCAGGCTGTCCAGGTCCCACCCAATCTGGCCTTGAATGCCCTCAAAGATGGGGCATCCACAGCCTCTCTAGGCAGCAGTGCGAGGGCCTCACCACCCCCTGAGTAAACGATTTCTCCCTAACATCTAACCTAACTTGTTAGGACTGTGAGTGGGATAAGTTTTTACAAGCAAATTTGTCACCTTCCTGAACTGTACCAATCCCCTTTTCCCATGGAAGAAACTGTTTCCCAGCTGTTTTACAGCCCTTCCCCTTCCCTTGCTTCCCTTCCCTTCTTGCAAATTCTGAACGAAAAAAAAAAAAAAAAGAAAAAAAATCGGCACATTTATTCAGACAGACAACTGGAGGAACAGCAAGTCCCCTCCAGGTTACGTGACAATGTGCCAGGGCCCCAAGGCCCCTAGGAAATGGCACAGGGATGATGGATGAAGGTGCAGAGCAGAACTGTCACTTTGCAGTGAGGCATTAATCAGCTGTCAGGAATGAGGCTGGGGAGGGGGCACAGGCTGCCAGGCCCTGCACCTCCCGCAGGAGGAGAGCACTGAGACTGACTTCAACTGCACGGTAGCTGACAGTCCTGGTCATTGACAAAAGCTCCCTTCATTTTTGAGTGAAATTATTCAGCAAGAGCAGTTTCACAGAGACTTTTGACCCTCTAAAATTCAAGTGTTAATTAAGACTCCTCCAACTCAGGAGCATCAGAACCTACAGAACAAACTCTGTAGAAGACAAGCCCAAGATAGCTTCCATGGATAGCAGCCACAGAGGCGGCATCCCAGATCACCATCCATTAAGCTGCTATCTTTCATTTCTGCTTTACCTCTTCCTACCATCCATCTACATCTTCTCCCCAGGCTCACACACCTGTAGCTGTCCTCAGAGAAGCGGATGGAGCATTCCATCCCTTTGCCCAGAGATGCGGTGGGTGCCTCATCTCTGGAGAGGCTGAATGGGACTCTGAGCACCTGATAGAGCTGTGAGTATCCCTATTGATAGCAGGAAGTTGCACCATATGGCCTGTAAGTGTTCCTTCCGACTCAAACAATTCTACAATTCCCACTGATGCAGACTTGGTACGCCAACATTTTGCATTTTGCACTCTGTGACAGATACATTAAATTCTGCTTCCTTACTTAAGGGTACTGTTAATAGTGTATGATTTAGCAGGAGTGTGAGAACAGATATATCCTGCATATTTTTATAATATTATGCAGACTTTTGCACGCTCATTAACAATAAGAAATTATAAAATGAAAAGCCAAAAGTCACATTGCTGAATTTCTGGGTTTCATAGCACATCTGATATCTCTGAGCTTGACAAGTTTGAACATCCCTTCATCCAGCAATATTAAATTTTCCTACTGGGCCTAGAAAGAGATTTGAAGGATCAGATCACCACAGCTGACAGGTTTAAGTCAAATATCTGCTGAGCACAGCCCAGAAGGTATAGTGTCAAAAGAGGAAGAGATTAGTAGCATCTCCTGCACTCCGGCCTGGAGTGGTTCTCATTTGGTGCAGAATGACTCTGGCCTCAGGCATATTCTGAGGGCTGATGATTTCTCCCTCTCAATATTGTGTTTTGGAAGTGGGCTACAGCCCAGTAAATGAATTTTAGGAGCCTGATGGGAGCTAGGAGGAGCAGCCCTGGCAGGCACTGGCACAGGCTGCCCAGGGAAGTGATGGAGGCACTGTCCTGGAGGTGTTCAGAACTGTGGAGATGTGGCACTGGGGGATGTGGTCAGTGGGCATGGTGGGGACAGGTGAATGATGGACTCAGCGATTATAGTGAGTGGTCTTTTCCAACCTTAATTATTCTGTGATTCCTTGAAAATACTGTGGGGAAAGCACAGAGGATGGAAATTCTCCCTCAAGGCTTCAAAATGGTCTCACAAAAGTATTCCAAGGCAAAAATGACTGCTCCCCATTTCCTGCTTGGTGAGCTAGTGCTACCAGGCAGATGCAAAGCCTGACTCCTTTGGAGATTACATTCAGTGAGGAGACCTGAGGTTCTGCTGCCATCCTCAAACGTGCCTTCATGCAATTCTTTCCCATGGCCTTTCTTGGAGCAGTGCAACTCCAGGTTCTCACTAATGACTTGGGTCTCAACAAATAGCAACATCACAAAGCCTGCAGACCACAACAACCTGGGAGACAACTTCTAGTTCAGTTCAACAAATCCCTCCAACAAGAAGTGTGAAGTTCATGTTTGTACTTATCACTTCCCCTGCACAAAACACAAGGGTTTTCATTTTGCTTTCATCACATGATCATGAAAGAGGCATGATCCTGCTTGTAAACATGTGGGAAGGATGAGGGTACACCAAGATTTCTCTGCAGGATATGTAAGCTTTGATAGGTATGGCCAATTCATCCCATCTCCATCTTCAGCAATTACTTGCATATCTTTCAGCATAGAAAACTGATTCAATTTCTTCATTGGCTCCCATTCTTGCTATTAAATACAGTTCTTAAACTCCAGGGTGAAAAGCAGCTGCAACAGAAGAAGTTTTCTTCTCCTCAACATCTTTTCACACCACACAGAGACAAAGGAAGTGTCTGTCTGAAGGAATTATCACAGCAAGCAAAAAGACTAATGGGGCCATTCATTATCTTTAATTACATTCATCATCTTCTGGTGATTAGAACACAGTCATAAATTAAGATACATTTAAATCTGGTACATTTGAATGAACTGTATATCTTTTGAATGCCTTACGGGAAGCGAATTTGTTGGGAGTAATGATACTGTCACCTTGACAGGGCAGAGGGGATGCTGTGGCATGTCAGGAAGCCCAAAGGTCATTGTGGGACAGTGGCAGAGCACCTGGGAGAGGAAGAGATCAGCCTTTCTCTTGGTGTCTGAGGGCTGGAGTTCCTAAGAGCTCAGCTACCAGTTCTTGGCAACTTCTCAAGCACTGAGACAAAGAGCACCCACAGCACTGCACGCTTCTGGGATATCTTAATTTTTGTTCTTTGCAGCACAGAAGGTGCAGGACAAAATCCAGAGGAAAGGACTCTGCAGAAACCCCTCCAGCTCTTCGCCATCACTCCCTGCCAATAGCTACTGCCCTCTTACAGGAGGAGCACACCTGTACCTTGAATGTTCCATTTCACTCCCTGCCACCTCAGTGAGAACCTACATGTATCCCACAGGCTGTGCCAGTGAAGGACAAGCTACTTGTGTCAGGGAACAATTTTTTGTTGACAAACACCTGGAGCAACACAGTGCTTTACATCATAAAAAGAGAGTACACCAACAAATCATATACCACACATCAACAGCCAAACCATTGCTTTTAAACAAGTCACCTCTGCCAACAAAGCCACCTCACCATTGGCAGCAAAGAGACACCCTTTTTCCAGATTTAGATTCAGTTACATGCCAGAATTTGTCCATGATCAAATTATTTCAAGCCACTTTAACCCAGTTTCCTTTTTCATTAGGGGGAAAGAAAGCTTAGCCAGCTTAGAAAACTACACAGAAACTGAGAGAAGTAAAAATGTTTTTATCTGACTATAACATCTAAAACTAAAAACATCTACAGGGCCAGGGCCATTTTGAAGCAGGAGAATTTTAAAGCAGAAGCCATACCCAGTTTAGTACATCTAAACATGAAAGCAAAAGGAAATAAACACAAGTCTCTATTTCTCATCTGCTCCTAGAAACACAAATTAGAAAACGTTGAATGTCCTTAAAATTTCCTTTACTCCTACCCTGTCCAAGTAAGTCCCACGTAGGTTGCACACACATGCTCATGATGCAATGAATAGAAGCTGAACAACAGTACTGAACTTAATACTAAATTATGGAAACAATTTGAAACAGATGAATAAACAAAGCCAGCCTAGAGCAGAGGTGAGAAAAAGATTCTACCAAGAGGTTAATCTCACCCTTCTACTCAGTTCAATTATAAGCACTATAGTAAATATTAAGAAAAAAAAAACAACAACTAGAAGAACACAAGCTTAATAAGAAAATGACTCCAACACACTTCTGAGTCAAACTATTTGCTTGCAGCCAATGAATGCCTTCAGAGCAAACACACATGGCTTTCTGTGCCAATCTGCATGGAGCACTTCTAACATCTTACTTTGAGGTCTCAGAGTTTCACAGCCATCCCAAGTGATGGAAGATAGGAGAGACTTCACGCTGTTGTAGATAACGGGAAAAACATTAAATCAAAGCGATGCTATAGTCCTTGAATTGCAGAGTGGTACCTACTTCACATACGCTGTTAAGCTTAAGTTACAGAACAAAAGAAACAACAGCTTCTAGAGTGAGGAACATCATCCATTTCAGTGAATAAGGTACCAAGGTTAATTCCTAGCACTGACATGAAAATAGCACTTCTCATTTGTGACCGTTCCATCAGAAAGCTTTTGCTACTTGTAGCGATACAGATGGATTAGCCCTACTAAAATGTCACTTTTCCTGAGCGCACATTTTGAAATTCCCTCTTCTCTCTCACATAAAGATCTCCCGCAGGGAACAATTACACTGCTGTCTATCCCTCAAGCCTAAGCAACTTGGAGATTGCTTTCTCTAAATAAAGAAGCCCAAGAAAATATGGAAAACCACAAATAATTGAACAACTCTGGATGACAACCTTTCTCACACCCCCAGTGAAAAAACATCATTTTATTTTCAATTCTTATAAGTAATCAAACCAGAACTACGATCCAGCAATATCCAAAGATAAAAGTATTCAGCTGATCTAGACAAAAACTTACTCTATTTCTGTCAAGGATGAAAGCACACCTCCGTGTCTTTGTTGTTAGCTATTTGAATAAAGTTTGGGGTTGTAGTTTGGATCTCAATGTGCAATTTGAGATTAACAATGCATTTATATATCCTATTACACATCCCACATGCATTTAGCCTCTGAACATGATGGCGTTCTTAATTTTCTCCATTACATCTCATTGTTAGGCTGTTTAAATTCATTTGAAAAAGTCATTAGCTTTACATTAAGAATCGCTGTGGCATCTGGCAGATGATCTATAGATGGAAATTTCGTTTGTGTGAAGCCCCATCACCACTGCTCATAGACTGAGAAACATTATTTAAGATAAGGTCCAAGCTAATGGTATTTGACACAAAAATACACATCTGTGATCATCAGAGAATCACACAGTGCATTATCAATGCCAATGTTCATAAGACCCCAACAGCGTAAGTAAGTAGGATTGCTGAGGCTGCCAAGATGGGGAAATGAGGCTTAGATACTTTAGAAAAGAAATTGGGTTACAAATAAACAGTACATCTAAACACATGAAAGCAAAAGGAAATAAACACAAGTCTCTATTTCTCATCTGCTCCTAGAAACACAAATTGTTCCTGCTCATCTCACCTATCTGGTGCCTGAAGTGACGTAGGGCAGGTATCAAGCTTTTTTTTAGGATCCTCCAATGCTTTAGCTTCATGCAATCACCTGAGCAGCAAAGCTTCTCAACAGAGGAGAGCTAGCAACCACCCTGACCAAGACCAAAGCCAACAGAGCCAATTACCCTCCTTTCCTCTGGCAGTAAGTCAGAAACTAACTCTGAAAAAAAAGTGCTGCTGACAAGGAGACTATCAGCAGCACCGGACTGATGAGCCTTGTCATCTCTATCCATTACTGCTTTGATCAGGAATCAAAATCTGTATCCTTCAAGCCCACAGGCATACAGAGGGAAAAGATATAGATGACAGCTGGCAAGAAAACATGCAGTTTTGCATTATGGACTGTTTTACACATATTTCTTTATTTTTATGAGCATAGGAAGACAATTCCTAAGTATTCAATTCATCCACACTTCTTGTTTGTTACAAATATTTTATTAAGTCAGTAGAGCAAAGATTATAGGGGAAAATGAGATAGTTTAAATGCTCCATATTGCTGAGAATAATAAAAAAAAATGCTTGAAGGTTCCAGCTTTTATAAAGCACAATGGACCATGTCTCCTCCTGAGAACAGCTTAAGCACACTGCACCCTGTAAGACGTTTTGCTTAATCATCCATATTAAGAGTCCTATTATTGCGATAGGGCTTGCAGAAACATTTTGCATTAATGTCTGATTTTACCTTCGGTTTGGGAAAGAAACAACAAGAGTTCTTGGAATAGTACTTGAGTTAGCAGTCTTATTGTCCTATACAGTCAGCATAGCTGAAACAGGCCCTCCTCTTCAGAGATCATCCAGCTTAGTCCCAGAGTTGCATTGTGCAACTCACATCTAATGACTGGACCTGTTTCAGCAAAGAGCAGTCTCTGGATTTTCACTGCTACAGATTTATCTGCAGAACATTTCACTTCAGAACATGGTTTTCCTAGCAAGGAATCCAGCAAGATAAGAACTTGGAGCAAAGACCAGATCACAGGGACACACGCTGCCATGATGTAGGAGATAGATTTTTTTCCTGGTAAGAACTTCTCATGCCTGGACGGTAGAACAAATTCAGAGATTCTTGGGAGTTAACACTGATTTCCAATAAATATTAATTCTTAACATAAAGCTCCTACAGATGAACTGTGCTTATTTGCCAAAATAAACAGGAGATACCTGGACATTCAAAAATAGTTTCTGAAAAGGAAATCAAACTTGGTCGCTTTAAATAATATGTAACGCAAGCAATGAGCTCCTTATGCACTAAAACTTCAGCTTACTGGGTTTGAAAATACTATCAACCTCACCCAATTTGTCAGAAGACAGGGAGTAGCTCCGTCTCTTTACCTCAAACTGCTGCTTTAAACTTTAGGGTGCCATGGCTCAGTTTGGGAGTCATGAGCTCAACAGACTATTATGGAAAGCCTATGAAGCTCTAACCCCCAGCTATACATCAGTAGAGAAGACTTGAAAAAGAAGCCAAGGCAAGAACATTCAGGTGGTCAAGCAGCAACTCTCTGTTGTAGTTTAACCCAGCGGGTAGCTGAGCGTTTGGATCTGGCATAGTTGTGTCAAAAAGATTCAGTTCAGTTGTGTGGGTTCTTTGGTTTCTTTTGGCTTTCCAGTTTGCACCCATCTAGGATGAATATTCCCTCTCGACTAATGAGGAGGCATAAGAAAGACAAAACCTAACAGTAAGCCATTCATGACCAGAGGCCAAAGAAGGCAAACATGACAATGCAAATTTTGGCATTGCATCAGTGCCAAATTGGGCAAAACAAAATGGAGAGGGTGAGCAAACTCACGGGTTACTAATGATATTTGGAGAAAGGCAATAGGAATTATGCAAGCAATAAAGCGATGCTATAAAAATGCAGACACCATCATGATATCAGAATAAACAAAACCACAGAGGACTGGGAAGGAGCTGATATAATGAAGATTTTTTAATCAGTGGCTGAGGGGGACAGGTCATTAGCCTGGCAATAAACCTTATTTGCTGACCATTTGTTGACGAGATTCAAATTCAAACACATTGAATATACAGTGCGTATTGCTTAGAGTTTAATACTGCAGCATGTTGAATTAACCCCATCATTACAAGCTGTACATCCTGGAAACAACTGCTCCCAGAAATTTTGGGACTCAACTGAATGTTTGAATTCAAATTCTGGGTACGTAAATGCAAACAATACAACCAAGCAGTTATTTATAGAGAAGAAGAAAGAAGCAAGAGTTTTTCTTTGTTTGGTTGGTGTTGTTTTTTTTTTGTTTGTTTGTTTGTTTTTTTACTTTTTCCTTTAGATTCATTTTTTAATTGGTCATGTTCTGGGTCCAAGGAGATATAGAGGTCAAGAAACAGCAGGAGCAGATATCTCCCAGAGCATCTTTATAATGTTGTAATATGGAATAAGCTTATCAGCTTTCACCTTTCCTCTACCTCCTCTCAGGCATGGCACTAGACCTGAGTCTTGCAGAGGGAAAACCTTTTAGAGCAGTCCCCACTATAACAGCAAAAACAATGATGGGGGACAAATAAAGAAGTTGCTCTGAAAGTAAGACCTTCTAATTATATGGAGGCTACAACATGTACCAACAGCACAATAACACTATTTGAGCAAATTCTCAGCAACAAAACACTGGTTTCCAACAGTCACCACAACTAGCTGCGTTTTCACCAGTGAGGTACAAGAGTCTGTATACTGCACTCATAAAAATCTGCACCAGTGGATGTGACCTACTGTTTCACAGCTGTTGTGACAGCATCTTTCCTAGGAAAACGTTGCCCATACAGTCCATTTCTTATTGGCCCAAACAGATGGAAGTCAGAAGGCTCCAAATCCCAACCTGCATGTTAATGAAGGCATTATCTAAATGCCTCTTGAACGCTGAAAAAGAACATCAACCACCTCTCAAAGGAGCTTGTTCCAGTGTTTGGCCACCTTCATGGTAAAGAATTTTTTTTTCTCATGTCCAATTTGAACCTTCACTGTTACATCTTTGTGCCATCCACATGCAGCCTGAAAAGGTTGGATAAGGCTGGCTTACGGTGTATTGAGGGATTTCTGACAAAGCTAATTTCTACCACAGTTACTTTTATAATTCACTAAAATTCTTTGCAAAAGAAGCAAAATTCAATTTTTGGAGATCCAAGATCTTTTTTTTTTTTAAAAAAAAAAAACTTTTTTTTAACTAACATAATAATTAAAAAAAAAAAGAATCACTAAAGGAGGGGATAGAGAATGTTTCAGCCCTGAACCATGAGGCTGACTTGCAGCTGGTGGCTCAGTAATTAGTATTTATGGCTTAGAACCAATTGCTAACACACAGGTTGCAGGCTGATATTTTCATCACTTCTTCCTTTGCTCTCAGCTTTGCAGCGATTTCATGCACTCTGGATTTGTCAGTTACCTTCCTGAGCTGGGACGGTGTGATTTGGTTTTAATGCATGTACACCAAGTTCTGTTTTTTGGATTTGCAAATTAGTAGGGAAAGACTCAGGGACGAACATGCAGGGAAGACCAGTAGGGCACATAGTCTTCATAAGTATCACAAAGGCTTCCTGGAGCTTCATCACATCCCTCCCTCTATCATACCCAATCCAAACTGGGTTTTGTGGTCCCAGCAATCACTGCTGACTTAGTTCCATGGTCCTATTGCTTCTAGCATCTGTTCAACTGTTACGTAGTTCTCAGGCTGTTAGTTTTGCCCTTCTGAAGAATGAGAACAATGCTGAGGACTGATACAAATAATGCTGCAATGCAGGAACCTGTAAACCGCAGGCTGGACTGGGGAAGATATTACTGAAAGAGTTCAGGGGATGAGCATGCCAAGTCAGTGCGGGAAAAGATGTCTTGACATAAGGCTATGAATGTAGGATGAGGTACCAGCATGAACCAGGAGGCGTGAGGGCAGCTCTCGTGAGACATAGGCTGTTAATTTCATAGTTTGCAGTCTCAGATTTAGGATTTGTGAAGAAGTCAAATAGCCTTTCATCTATAATTCAAAGCCCCTTCACTTCGTTCTGAATTCCTAAAGCCCCGATTTTCCCAAAAGATACAGTGTGTCCGGCCTGAGGGCATAGGTACCAATAAATCAGAAGTGTCATATTGTCACATTTTGTCATATTTGTCACTTCTGGCAACAACAAAAATCAGAATAGGAAATGAAAGGATATAGTACAGAAGCAGCCAGAGCCCACAGCACGCACAGGCTGGTTGGGACAACGAGCACTGCTGAATGAAATACCAATTTCCAAAGTCATTAAAATCAGCCAGAGTCAGATAGTAGAGCTAAACTCTTAAATACAGTGTTAAAATGCAAAAGACCAGCACTGTATGGCTTTCATTATTAAGTTGAAAGTGGAGAACAGTAACGGCAATCCAGATCATTTCACATTCCCTGGACTGCTCAGTGGCATGATTGGAAAGGGAAGGCCTTGTATGGAAAAGTCAGCAAATGAAGTATTTCAGGTAATACAAGCTTTCCTGTAAGTGGACTGCAGGAATAACCCAGACAAAATAAGCTTCAGTTTCAGCTGAAGCACGAAAGTCAAGAGTCTTCTCTGCAACCTTTCTGAACTCTTTTCTTCCACATACTGAGGCTGAAGGAAGTTAATCTATTCAAGGTAAAAGGATCCAAATATTATATACAACTGAGTGCTCCTTCAAAGCAAACTAGTTACTCAGCAGTCTGTTGCATGTTCAGCACTAGTAATATTTCAAGATTTATTTCATAGAGAATTTCACTAGAAGTCAGTACAATACAGTTACCATTACCTTCCCAAAGAAAA
>JAOWBP010004023.1:9299770-9310758 GCA_028571105.1 Tragopan temminckii
AATGAACAGTGAAAGATGGTCCAAATTACTCTTTTCTCCCATAAGTTATTTGCCTGTAAGGCCTCTTAAAAATAGATTTCTCATATGTATTGTATTTCCATAAACCATTTTATAGCTACATGCACTGCACATTAAAAATAAAAATCGGGAATATGTCTTTCTAAAAGCTATTTCTGGAAATACCAAACTTACCCCCTACTGCCTTTGTCCTCTGTTGTTTTTTTTTGTTGTTGTTGTTTTTTGCAAGCAGACAACGTGCCTGAGCAGAACTGATCATCTCATTCTCAGAGGGTCCTGTCTAGTTTCTAGTTGTGTAATTACTTTGGCTAAGTTGTTTCATCCAAAATGAACAAGTCTGTTGCAGTCTACAGAGGATGCCTTTCCATCTGGGCATCAATTAATAGATACTCCAGGCTAAGGCTCACAGTATCAGGGCTGCTCTAATTTTCACTTGACAGTAATGAGACTGTCAGAATAATTCTTATCTCAGTAGGAATAATCTCTCTTGATCAGCACTACACAGGAGGGAAGACTGTCACTCACCAAGCTTCTCTCATAGAAGAGCCAAACTGCTGGTAATAGAATCAAACAGAAAAAGCCATTAAGGCCAGGTAGACTTGCCTCTATCAACGTGGGACTCTTTCTTTATAAATAGCCTTTAGGCTTTTATTCATTCTTTTGACTACCCATGACACAGGATTTTCTGGCTCTTCCTTAGATAGACTACCTCAGATAGGAGTTCTCCAGGGAGCTAAAAGGGCTGTCGTATTCTTTCTCTCAATAAACGAGTATCCTCATGAGCGCTCAGAAAGGCACCATGGTGCTGTGTTTTGACTTATTCGGAAAGGCCTAGCTTAATGCCCATTAAAGAAAAAAAAAAAAAAAGGGTTTGGTTTATAGCCAGAGAGAATGTCAGAACTGAACCCAGATTAAGAAATTATGAAACCAGGGTTCAATTTTCCACTATATTGGAATATCGTGCAGATAAAAATCTTTCACCTCGACAGGACACTCTGATATTGTGGTAATGATTTCTACATAAAGCAGGAAAGCACATCTTGAACTTGTCAAGTTTATTGCAAATTGTTAGTTTTAAATAAAATAGATTTACGATAAGTAATGACCAAAGAAAGAAATGACTGTTTAGTAAGTACATGCGTACATAAAGCCAGTTGCATTAGCAGTAAAAGGAAGGAGAAAGCCACCTCTGACCAGGCCTCACTTGGAAAGGCATTTATCATTAAGTCCTAGGGTATTTGAATCCACTGATAGAATGAGCCAACAACTCGTATCAAGGGTTCAGTGGTTAAGTTATCATTTCTTCTACTACGAGGACAGGCAATGCAGGTTATGAAGAAGTGTTCAGGCAAATGACTGGTAATAAATGGAATCAATTATTTCATGACTTCCGGGCATATAGAATGAGGATAAGTTGACAGCTATTGAAAAATGCCTTGCACAAGATGCATTGGTGGCAAATAGCCCAATCTTAGTGGGCTAAGCTGTGATATCTATAGATAAATAGATTAAAAATGCAACTGCACGTACCATCAGGTTTACAAATTAAGAAAAATCAAGCTCATAAGTGACAAAGTGTCCATTGCTTTTCTGTTGACAAGCTCAAAAATGCTACATACAATCACGCTCTATGAGACAGTGATTTTAAATGATCACTACTACAAAGGAAAAAAACAGAAGCTGGGTTCCCCCACCCAAGGAAGTCTACATTTTCCACCAATAACACAAATAAATGCATACATAAATGTAGAAAGTAGAGCATATTACATCCAACATACTAACCTAATAGACTATCACCATGACTGCTTTCCTTGCGGCACAACAGAACTAAAAAGGGCAGTGGAGAAACACTCTTGAAATTCAAAACCTGTCAAGAAATAGGCAATTACCCCTCATCCTGTATATGAAAGCAGAGTGTGTAAGCTGAAGAGGTGAAGCACTGCTGGCCTGCATCTATGCTTTACTCCCCGAGCTCAAGTTTGAAACTTACGCATAAATTATTTTTTGACATTTAGAGCCTAATCATCAAGGTTGAACTTTGTAGAAGCTGTAATAACTGCAGCTGTGTTCAGCATAGACTAGGAAGGGAAAAGCATTTCTGTGCCTTGTGCAATGCACCCCAGACCTAGCCAGGTCCCCCAGCTCTGAGGGAAAATTATGTAGGCCACAAGCCCAATTCTCTACTCTTGCCAAAGCAGTGAGTTTGCAAACCACCAGGCAGAGCTTTCACAATGACAAGTAAATTCAAGTGATGACTGTCACGTGACTGAAATTAATTTTTCTTTTCCTGTGTAAATCACATATCTGATGATTGGTGATGGGGATTGGGCTAATCTGATTTCCTCTGCTAAGGAGAGGAATTAAAACAAGGAGAGATGGAAAGCAGTGAAAAACACTTCTCTCAGATTCTCATCTGACAACTTTCGCCCTGTTTCACCAAGTATATCATAGATGACACGTATTAATTGCACCGTGTACAGGACAACACAAAGCAATTAACACTTCTCATGTGCTTCATGGCTGCTCTCTGTAACATTTCCAGGGGGAGATGAGAAGTCTCATGACTCATGAAACCAACTGCAGTCATCACTGAATTTATATTTTTCCATGCCTGCCTCACACCCTGTTCAGTACCAGCTGGGCTTTTGCTTATAGGCAATCTGCAGCCTGGAAGGGCAGGCCTAATTTCTACAGAAATGACAGAAGACCAAAGCTCTCCACTTCTGGAAGAACTGAGGATCTAGAGGAAACCAGAAAGCATTCAGTGACCTACCAACACAAGGGAGAAAGAAGGATTTTCAGTTCTGTTCTCTGGCTTTGGACAAAATTTCATCTCCCTCAAACAAGGAATAAGCATGCTTCTGTCTCCCCTGCTGTCTCCAACCCTTCCTTTTTCTGACCTCAGTGGCCTTTGGCTACAGGAAGAATTTCCATATCCACATGCATCCAGACTGCCCTCTACCAACATGTTAAACTACCCAAATTGCTGCTACAGCTCTATGAAACTTGCTAGAAGTGCATACAGCATCTAACAACCTCTTCAGCTTCATGCAGGCTTACAGCATTACTGGAATGCAAATAATATAGCAGCATTCTTAGGATGAAAGATATATCTGTGAGTTAAAGTACGAAAACCACAGGGAGTGCTGAACTCTTCTCAGATCTCCAAATCTAGAGCTCTCAGGCTCTAAAGACAATTTGATTTTATTAAAGACAATAAATATGGGCACTAAATCTCAGCTTTGGTCTGTAACTTGCCATTAGCTTTCAGCAGAATCCCCTACTTGAATCACTTCCAAACCGCAGGAATGACCTTGCTCTCACAACCAACCCTATCATTCTTGATGTTTGTTTTGAAGCATCGTAGTTTTTCCCCAGGTCTTCTTTCATCCCATTCCTCTCTGTTACCTCTTGCTCCTCATTAGCAGTCTGCCACCAGGACTGAAGGTCATGAAGGCTGAAAAAGACCTCTAAGATCACCTAGACCAACTGTCAGCATACCACCAACACTGCCCACTAAAACACATCCTTAGGTACAACATCTCCACAGTTCTTAAACACCTCCATGAACAGCGACTTCCCCCACCTCCCTGGACAGCCTGTGCCAGTGCATCACCACTCTTTCAAAGAAGAATTTTTTCTTAATATCCAACCTGGCTCCAACCCCAGACAGAGGTGAGGCCTATTGACCAGTTGAGGGGTTCATAACACCCACTGCACCAAGGCCAGCGATCTCAGCTTCTGCTTTCAGCCAAAACAATTCCTTCATGGCTCTGCTCAAGCTCCTGCTGACTAGATTGGACCAATTGTTGCAGATGCTCATTTCAGCTTGCGACGTGGGAAAGGTGAAGTAAACCCTATATTCTACTTTGTGAGCAATAGAGCACTCCTTGTGTGGGTACATTCTTTACTTTACATCCTGTATCCATGGAAAACAATTTACTGTGATACTGGCATTCTAATTAGTGAGGCTTGTGAAAGTGTAAGAGCAATCCAAATTCTTGGGGTCCTCCTGATCAGTGATGTGCTTCAGTTCTGGAAGTTGGAAAATTTTGAGTGTTAAAAGCAAGACCCAGAAGTACATCTTTTTGTCTTAGGTTTTGATGCTTCGCTTAGCTATGAGTTAATTGGCAAAATCCTTTTATTTGCATATCCCACTGGGCTTTTATAAACTTCTCTGCACAAAACTTGATTTGGAAATAAAAGCCCAAGAACATTTTAAGCCGAGCAGTTGGCAGACGCACAGGAGGGTATATAACATATGCCTATATCATAAAGGCATACATCAGTAGTGGGTGGACTGTATATCTCCCTATGCACTTATTTCTATTTTACGGTATTTTAAAATAAGAAATACCATTTAAAGGAACTGACTGCCTCAGGCCGGCAGAAATTTACAAGACTCACTTGAAAAGTTTTTGCTTAACACCAGGAAAAAAAAATCGTATACTTGAAAGTGAAAATTTCAATCATCCCAGTCCTGGTGACCTCTTCAGAGTATTAAGATGCTATCAGCAGACAGGTCTCTTAAAAAGATAAATCTTGGCTTTCCACGGGAGCGGAATAGCATTTGTTTTCATGTCAGGAGTAATGGCATTTCTGAGGGATGCACTGACTTCATACAGATTTTAGGGAAAACAACAGCTGGCCAAATACATCAGCAATGCCAGATCACCCAAGTACAAGAGTGTGAGCATCAGAGCTGTACACGGAAGGCACTCTGAGTCCAAGGACCTGAGAGCTGCAGCCATGCAGGGATGAAACCCAGAAATCTTTAGGGCAGTCTATAAAACTGAGTTCTGACACACAAAGAAGTGCCAGCACAGAGCCCTGACACTTACAGCAGGGCTGCAGGATAGTAAGTGCATGTCTGCATCCCTCCTCCCCTTTCTGCTCTGCAAGGATGACAAAATGCAGGTTTTACCTCTGGGAACATGTGTCAAAGAAATGCTTTCTTGAAGGTGGACAAACAGTTCTGGGAACGCAAAGCCAGCCAGCTGGGAAGTCGGACACTGATATACCCATCTGTTCTCCTGAGGCTTGGAAAGACTTAAAGAATGGAGAAAAATAGGAGAAAATAAATCTCCAGGGCAGAGAACAAGCCACTAAGAAAGCCACAGACAGAGGAAGAAACCATTGATTTGAGCCTTGAACAGTGGCCGGAGCTCTGATTCATAAACATCCCTGAGTTCTTTATTGAAAACAAATCAACCTCACTCAAAACCACACTGCAGCCTTTGGGGTTTGGTGAGGCAGTCCAGAGCCACAGTTTTCAGCACTCAGACTGGATAAGCCGAGTGGATAAGGCATCTCCCAGCCTCAACAGCAGACCGCAGGTACTGAGCAGTAGCTGCCACGGCAGAGCAGCAAATCTTTGGCAGTGAGAGGGGAAAAAGGCTTCCCCATCTGCATGTATATACAGGGTGGCTGTATGATTTTAAAACAGATGGGTTTTCCAAGCATGACTGCTTCTTTTGGGGATAATAATGCCATTAAGAGCATCTGAGAAGGAGGCACAGCTCACCAGAACTGAGGGACCCACTTCAGAACAAAACAGGTTTGGGTTTGTTACAAATAGACTTCAAGCAGAAACATTTCCCCTGTTTTGGCATCCTCACCTTGCCAATTCCATTTTATTAACTAATATAATGACTGGGCAAATATTGAAATTAGCTTGCCAGCTGGTTTGGGTATCTGTTTCTGAAAACATCTTAATCTTCTGGAAAAGCTTGTCTTTTCCAACGCAGTTGGTGACAGTCTTTTAGAAATTGGTACAAACACAGGCTTTAAGGGGTTTTTTAGTTGATTTTGAATCACTCAGAATTACTGAGGTTTTTAACATGGCACGTATTTGTGTTTATAGAAAGAAACTGTCTAAAACAGAACAAACAGGCTTAAATGTTTATTCCATGTATTGCACAGGTCTGAACATGTTTGTAAAACCATAGAGGTTCCCAGGAATCTTTTACCTGGGAGTTTTCAGTCACTCAGTATAGAAATCACCATCTCCCACACAACCCTACTGCAGGTATTAGCACTGATCAGCCCCCCTTTGCTCAGCCAAGTTTAACTCCTTTCACCAGCATCAAGAAGAGGTGTCAGTCTCCCACTGGCATTAATGCAATTTCCAGTTAAGACCTTACAAAGGCCCTTTGGCAGCTTCAGATGAGCATGGTTAGGGCTGGTGCAACCTGAAAATGAACATGCTGCTGGTCTTCCTGCTCCCATCCCCTGCAGGACAGAGCTGGCACAAGGAGAGCAATTGCTGTGACCCGTGTAGTTCCCTTACCACTCTTATCTCATGCACTACAAGTGTATCTGTTACTGACAGCTGGGAGAGCAGAGCTGGCTCAAGATGTTGCTGTTTTTATAGCAGGGGAAACAAGATTGATAGGAAAAGAAGAACGTCACTGATCTTGCTTGTTGTTCATTATAGAGAACATGCCTGCAAAATCTAGCAAAAGATTCAGATTTTTGAAGCAAGTAGAAGACAGATTTCCAAAATTATCTGAGAGCAAACAGAACAGCCTGAGCAGTAAATGTGCTCCCTCACATAACTTGCACTTTATACCCAGCCTTGGACAAATCACACCTTGCCAGGCCCCCATCACTCCAGAAAAGCTCCCCAGCTTTATTTCATTCTCAGTGAAAGCCAAAGGGTCTCAAAAGCAGAAGAGCCATTTCACATTCTTTTTGTAGAAACCAAACCCAAGACAAGTCCCACTGAAACACAGCACTCTCTAGGAAGGTCATCAAGACAGACCTGAGGCTTCACCCCTCTCTCTGCATCACGTAGAGCCTAGGGGAGCCTCAGAGCTCTGTTCCAGAGCTGGATGCTCTGACATTACTGTATGTCAGTACTATTGCATTGCCTGTGCTCATGTCACAGTGCAAAAGAGGCAATGAGGAGGAAATGGTAGAGGATGAGAATTAATATAGTTTCGCTTCAAGGTACGATGCCAAGATGTTCTTCACTTATCACCAACAAAAAAAGGTATTTCCAGCTTATGAAACAGTTCACAGCTGCTGATCTACAAATTATACTAAAGGCACAGCTCTGTGTACAGAGACTGAAAAGGGGTGAGGAACCGTTTGCTTACGAATAACAGAAACTTGTCTGAAGTGGGGGGGGGCTGTGTTAGACTGGCATTTGGCAGAGGAGAGAGGAGGATGCCTGGAGCAAGCAGCTGCAATTCATTTCTGATTTCCAAATTACTGTTAGTAGTGCTGAGATTGGACCCAGGAGCCTGGCTGTTGAGCAGCCTTCCCCATGCTCAGCAATATACGAACACAAAATAAAACAGCATTCTCTGAAGAGTCGTTTCCATGCTTTTAAATAAAGTCACCAAAGTCATAGTTGGATTCCTTTGAATCTCATTTATAAATCAAAATAATTATTTTAGCAAGTGATGACAGGTAATAAATAGCACAATTTCCTGCCTTTCCCATGGCAGGATGAAACACTCTCCCTGGCTTACACCATGATCTCCCCAGCTTACACCACGATCTCCCCACTACTCTGCCCCACACTCACTTCTCTCTCTTGAGCTGCACATTCCTCTTCCTACATCCAGTGCTGGAAACTTCAGCTGAGCACTGGGCTAAAAATTTGCAAAGGCAAGTGTTATCTACAGAGCAAAGACTCTCCTCACTGTTTAAACAACAGCAGAAGTCTTATTTGCCAGCCTTTACAGATATAGCCTAAATATCTGCTTGCACACACTTCACAGCAAAACATCTCACCAGCCAAACATACAATCCCTGTGTATTCAAAACCATCCAGGAAGGAGGCAACTGATTGAGTCATTCTGAGGACTGGCACAGAATATCTACATCACACTGGTTTCATTATCATGGAACACAGAACTACAGGTTCTTAAGTCACATCTGAATCTATACTAAATTGGTCCAAGCCATGGGTATAAATAAAGTCTTGTGTCTTCACCATTTTAGATCTCTTGTGTTTATGGGATAGCAAGAACTGAAAACACGATCTCACACAAAGTTGGGCTTCATCACCTGAACCCCCAGCAGCATTTGAATGAGAGGGATTGTCCAGTCCTTGAAAAGAGAAAGAAGCCCAAATCCTGCATACCAACACTGAAAGAGCTTCCTTGGCACTTAAAACCAAAATGGATTTTAGAACTCATTAGCAGAACATATATCAGAATTGACTCATGGATCTATGAAAGCAGTGCTAATATAGGAGCTGTGCTCCAGCTGATGTTGCATTAGGGCACCTGATGATGTTTGGGTTTGTGCTTTTACCAATGCATGACATTATTCTTTCCCTGCTTCTCCTTTTGTATTCTGGAGGGATATAAAATGCAACGTAGTCCTGTCTGTCACTGGCAGAGAAACAAGCTTTGGATTCATCTCAGTATCCAAGAGACAACCACACTGATGAGAATAACTCTGTAAAAAGACTGTGGTGGGGTAGGGAAAAGAGGAAGTGCCACCAGTGCCATCCTCAGCATGAAATATAAGCTTTCTCACAGCTTGGGAACAGGCTAGAAAAGAAGGTGGCTCCTACAGCAGACAGGATGGCACACTTAGAAACAGTCTACCATGGAATGTAGACCTGAATAGTACTTGTATTCCTAATTGTATTGAGCTACAGGTATTTCTCCAACTTTCTGGAAGATATTCACATGAAAAAAAAAAAAAAATCAAAGGCAGAGAAAATGGGTACAGGCACAAACTAGAAAGAGCATTTTTCCAGACTCATTCCTCAGAAGTCTGAGTTTCTACATCCCCACCTCTCACAGCCATCAGCAGATTTTACAAAGACCCCTTCTGCCACTTACATCAGAAAGCAGGCAGGAGATGTAAAGCAGGAGAGCTTTCCTCAAAAAGACTTTAGAAGGGTTAGTGCTATGGATGACATAATGCTTGGAAGATGCATTCTCCTCTCACTCTGGAGAGCGCCGGTCCATTTCAGCACAGACGCTTGTGTTGCTAGCTATTGCCTGCACCACAAAAATAACACTGCTTACAATGAGACACAGGTTGGGTTGTGGCTGGCTGTGTGCAGGGAAGAAGGAGTTATGCTAATTTGCTCAGTGCTATCCTACGCAAACCCAGTCATCCCCCCTGCCCACTGCCTTCTCTCAGGGGACACCGGTTGCAATTCCTGACAATAACCAAAGGTAGGATATTCCCCAGATTGTTTTTCCCACTCCCTATGCAAGACAGAAAGAAAAGCAAACAAGATTTACAGAGGAGATCTCCGCAGCTCAGGGGAGTCATTCCAAAGATTAAATCAGTGCTCTCCCATCAGCTGAGCTTAGCACACTGCAGCTGGTGCAGTCATTTAACTCCATGGCCACCACAGCCAAGCGCTGGGGTGATGGGTGCTTCCCAACCACTGTGCCTAGCTCAGCTTCCTGACAAAATGTAGCACAAAGGGATAAGAGAGAGAGGAGAAAGGACAATGCATGTCCAGGATAGCAGTAGAGTGCAGCATCAGTACTGGTGCTGGGGCTCTGTTTCAGTATCCAGAAATCTCACATAGGCTTTCCTCTCATAGGTTTATGTGCTCATAGGTTTGGAGGTTTAGCCAAGAAATTTCTTGCAAGTTTGGAAAGTTAGTTCTACGGTTGCTGGGTTTTTTTTTTGTTTTTTTTTTTCCCGGTCTGAAAAATGATTGTAGCAGTCATGGTAATTTTTCATGACTATTTCTTCTCTACATACACACAAATAAGCCTTTGTACAAGGCGCTGTACTGCTTTACGGCTCATTTCCTCTGCAGAAAGAGAACAAAGGTACTTCACAATAAAGTTTCCCCCTCATCCTCTCCAAAAAAAAAAATTGCACATTCTACCTAGTATAGTAAATACATCTAGGTAGCTCTCCATGGAAAACAATATTATAATAATAAAATATATACCCAAGCAAGGGTAATAGACTGCCAGCTGACTTGGAGCACCACTGGTCGTAAAATTAAAAAGCATCCAAGAAAAGGCAGGAATAATATACGAGACAGGCCTTGGAGTTGAAGATTAAGGCTCCATCTCTCTGCATTATTGCAGGCTCCCTACGACCTTGGGGAAGTCACCCATGTTGGTGGCACATCCGTCTCCCTTGTTGGGGATGACAGGAAACAAGAAAGGCTGCACTATATCCTTCATCTGGAGAATTCAATAAGCAGACAAGTATTTGCAAGGGAGGGCTTAAGCGTTCTCAGTTTTGCCTTTGTGGCAGAGAAATGGATGAGGGAGCTGGGAGGGATTCCCATGAAGCATCTCCCATTACTTTGCAGCTGGGAACTGAAAAAAAAATAAATAACCACCTATCTTCAGAGAACATCCATTCTACAAATTTAGCACTGGTTTGGGACTGCAGAGACTCCAATCCCACTCCCTGATGCTACTGGGGTCCTGGACAACCCTGGTTAGAAGATGCTTGCAGCCTTCTCCCCTCCCTCCTGCATTCAGGCTGCAAGCATCTTTGGGGAAAAGATCCACAGGGAAACATTTCCGTGCTTCATTAAGCAATTATCCAGAGCTTCAGTGAAATCTGTTGCCCCCAAGATAACAATAGCACCCGACATCCTCAGAATTGAAGCAGCTCAAGCAACATCACGTTTAAAACCTCCTGAATGTTTTATTCAGATATCAAACCTGGCTGTCCTCAAGACACTTCTTCCAGTGTCAATTGAATTACTCGCAGCTTATACCAGGCAATAGTTGTGCTATGCACAATTCACATCACATGGAGAATGGCTCTCTCTCAATAAAATCAGGTTAAGACACTGGTATGAACCATCCAGGAATCTTTTCACTTTAATAGGAGCTAAGGATGTTGGGCTCATGGCCAACATTGCAGTTTTCAGCATAGGTATTCACTGGCTGCTTCCCCTCTCACCCCCCATCTTCTCACTAGAAAGATTATATTTCAAATCCATAATTGCAATGCATTTACCAACACAGTAGGGTCCTATGTCATGCATTAAAATAGAAAGACCTCAT
>JAOWBP010004023.1:9321029-9341811 GCA_028571105.1 Tragopan temminckii
CCTGCCCACTGACCACGTCACTCAGTGCCACATCTCCACAGTTCTTGAACACCTCCAGGAACGGTGACTCCCCCACCTCCCTCAGCAGCCTCTGCCAATGCAACATCACTATTTCTGAGAAGAAATGTTCCCTAATAAACTTTGAAGGATATCAGCACACAGCTCTCGTGCTGCAAAGAAGTGTTCTGCAGTATGAGCATCTGCAAGTCTCAGTCCAGGCAATCCTTGTTGTGAGAAGTACTGAATGAGTCTTTGCAAAGTGACTGTGCAGCAAAGCAAGGGATCACGAGTCACGAGTTCAGGGAATTTTTGCTTGTTATTAACACTATTATAATATCCCTTGGGGAAGCCTCAGCACATTTTCCAGGCATTTTCATTTCATCTTGAAAATGCTTTCCTCTCCCCACACCACATTACATTAAAATGACACTTGCATTTTCACACTGGAGAAAAAAAAGAGCCAAGTGAGAAGAGTCACTTACTTAAAAGTGGACCAAAAAAAGCCCCTGTAGGCAGTTTTCTTTTGAAGGCTGATGGCTCAGCAGCATTGTTCTGGGTGGATATCACCGTAAATCTTCCTTCCATAGTGTATCAGTCCATATCCATACCCAGGAACAACAGCTGATGCAGCTGTACTATTAAATTGCTGGAGGTGAGTGATGCAACTGAGTGCTGACAGCAGTGGAGGGAGTCCTGGTTTGGTCAATATCAAACGTGGAGTAACAGTCCAGAGCTAATACTCTTTCTTTTCTTTGAAGGGCTACTTCAAGAAAACGCAAGACGAGGTGTTTGTATTCTATGAGTGTGAGATTCAAATGCAAACAGATAGAAAAATGTTACTAATGCCTCCGCAAACAGTCCCCAAGGCTGAGTTGTTTCATATTCCTGATCAAAAGCAAGCTCTATTCATAAGGGCTGTTCCTTGGGGATTGTAATAAAATGTTTTAGCCATCTCTGATTCAGTGTGCTTTTAATCCCATAGGAATTGCTGTCATTTCAGGAACTGGTAATGGATGAGAGGAGAACCTATGCCTCATCCTTACATGGGGGGGAGGAGGGAGAAATAAGAAAGGAGGGTTAATTCACTCCAGATGGCTTACTTTTTAACATTCTCCTTCACTGCACTTCATTGTCATTAAGAAGGTTTTGAACATTTCCCTCTAACACCTCTTCCTAATAGCGATTGTTCTGGACAGAAAATATACTTTCCTGCAAACTGTTACACCTCCCATCCCTCAGAGCTCCCAGGCCACCCCAGGCATCCAGCTGCAATAAGGAAGGGCAGCATGTCCTTGAGCACAAATAATAGGCAGGGTGCAAACAAATTCAGCAGTTGCAATACAGCTCCTGTCTAAAGTAAAATGTAGCAGCTGGTCAAGCACATGGGGAATTCGCTATCATTTTAGGGCTGCCCAAAACATTTCAGGACATAATTGATGCCTCTATATTAGTGATTTAGTTGAGAGCAGGTGTATGCTTTGGAAGCAAATCCCCCACCCATCCCTCTTCACAACTCTTTGGTCTGTATCACGGAGCAATCTGAATGCAATACTTGCTTCCCTTCTGAAAGGAACCAGTCTGCAAGTTGCTCTCCAGGTGGGCACCAACGTGCTTCAGCTCCCTGTGCATCCCTGTCCATCCAGGCCATTAATCTGAGTTCCTGAGAGGTCAGATGATGCTCTGTGGGAAATTCCCCACTGGAAAGGGGCTAAAACACCACCAAGCTGTATTGTTATCAGACCCAGAGATCAGCTGAGACAATTTCCTCAAACAAGCAGTTCAGAGTTAAATCTTATTCAAGATTATTAGTAAAAACTTGGGACTAAACAGTTAAGTTACATCATATGTTTACATCAGGATCCTATGAAACTTAAACTCAGTAAGCTCAGAGCTCACATTAGTATCTCTAAAAAAAAAAAAATCTTTAAGTCCACATTTGCATTACTGATGTGAATTTCAGTAAGAAGTAGCTTTACAAGTGAAGGAATGGGAGCTCACTTCTATTTCAGACAATAGGATAAAACCCTTAAAATTACTGCTTATTATCAGCAGTCTCCACTATTAGAACAAATCGCCCATTGAAAGAGACACAAATACACAACACAGTTTTATCACTAACTGATGCTGCACTCTGAGGCTGCAGTGCACTTGGCCTTATTAATGGGATATAATGGAGCTTTAGAGCACATCCTGCTGTTCAAACAAAAGAATTAGCAATCTGCAATTAACTACCATTACCAGAAGCCATGGTCTCTCTCTGCAGGACATCTCTCAATGAGGCTATAACTAGAGGCAGAGCCTGAGGACCTCCCTGTGGGATGAGCAATCTCAAAGCCTGCAGGCTCTAGGGACACTCAGAGTCCCCAGATGTCTCATCTTTGCCATGTTCCCAAATGACTTTTTATGTCTTATGGGTGCTGCCATGCTGATTGCTGGCCCTTTCACAAGGGCAGAAGCAGGACTCCCAGCATCCAACAACTTGCAGACCAACACAACATCTTTTTCTTAGCTCTTGACCACTTACCACCTGCTTGGCATCCAAGCCAAAATACTGAAGATACCACCAATCTAATTCAAAGTGAAGAAAACAGACTCGTCTTCGCCTATGCAATGCTATTCTCTTTGTTTTCTTAAATTTAACACCCTTTCCTGAGTCATCTCTGAAGCACTCAAAAAAAAAAAATTAGTGGAGTACAAAAATCTCAAACTACTGCCATCAGCTGAGCTGTGAAAACAGCAATTTAGCTCAGCCTAAGGGTAGCATATATAATATAAAGCAGACTTTTTCCTGTGATATAATTCAGATAGCCTTAATGGATTTTTCCCTTTTTAAACAGCTGTGAAGTAACTTACAATTATCATGTCTTCAATTAAACACACTGTGGGGCTTTTGAGGAACCTAGCGTGAAAATGTCGTCTTGAAAAAAAAAAAGATTACAAGCTGCTAAGAGTTAGTGGTAAGTTAATTAAGTGAAGATTGCCAGATTGCCACAAACCGGTATGGGATTCCTAGATCATCCCCTCTGGGAAAAAAAAGAAAAAAAAAAAGACTCTCGCTGATGATGAAGGTAGTACAAAGGAGAAATAATCAAAGGCTGGCATGCAAGGAGAGCTCATGTCACGTCGGCTCTGTCAGGTGTGCTGGGGCTCTTCATCTTCTGTTGCATTTAACGAAGAGAAAGCTCTGCCCTGAACAAACAGCATAAAAAAAAGAAAATAGAAGAATTTTGTGCAGTCGAAAGTGAATTCCTGACCACTTCTTGACCCTGCAGTGGTGAGACTGGTGTCACTGCCGAAGTAGATAGAAATGTCTTTAATGCTCTGCCTTTACAAGAGCCTTTCTGTACAGCACTTCGGAGTGGCTAATCTAAAAAAAATGGCTGAATGCATTACAGCAGACAGCACTCAGTAATCATGCACTTTCAATCCCTAGATGTCTTCTGAAGGCAGCAGTTATGAATAAATAAAGCAGTAAAGTGCTCGTGAAACCTGCATATAAAAAAACACCCTGTTTAAGACCGGAGAATTCCTGTATCAGTAATAGCCTCTAAAAATCCAAATATGAGACCTAAGGAGGTGGCAGAAACATGGCTCTTCAGTTCTTTTTTACTTTCTATTCCCACTTCCCACTCAGTCAATTAAAAGCACACTTTTCCTTTTGTTCCATTTCAGCTTCCTTGCTGCTCTTGGGAGCTCTCAAGTCAGGGATTCCCAGGGATGTCCCTTCTTCCTGGGGACAAGACAGCCTAGGCTCCAGCACCTATCCTTCAGGAAGACTGCACAGGGAAGGCAGCAGGATGAACTTTAACACTAGTACATGGAGGTTGCATGGCCTGCCTTTGAGAACACCTGCCCCTTTAAGAGGATGCATGGGACAGGTTTAAAGCCAATAAATGCCAGTCCCTGGGAGCAGACTTTCTCCTTGAGAGTCCTGAAGAGACTAACATCATGCAGTTGCTCAGCAAAAACGTTTGGGCTTTAGTGAAAAACTAAAAGGGGGAAAGAAGAAAAAAAGGATATAAAGCTGTCAAACAAACTAGCTATCTAAAGGATCTCGCCAAAAGGAACAAGCCTATTGAAGGAATCATTTTCTGTGCCTATGTGTCACTGCACTATACTCCACGCATAATTATTGCTTAAATCCAGCCATCCCATGCATTATTAATAGGACCAGCCAACCTCAAGTCCCCATGCAGCCTTAAAGCAGATATATAATATATTCCCAACAGGAAACGGGCAACCATCCGTTTTCAGCAATAGACTATGCAAGTAACTTGATGGCTTTTTTGAGCTGGCTTTGTTCTGGCATGATCAACAAGACTGTTCCCCTCATCCCCAAATTGCCTTTACTGTCAAGTCTGAGCAACATATCCATATTTCTCCACAAGACATTTAAATTCACCCTTCACCTGGAGTAACAAAATCATGTGGTTGCTGAAACACGCTGGTAACAGAGCAATCTATGCTGATGGCAGAAAAGCAAGAAGTAGTGGGCACTGTGGGGAAAAAAAATTAAAGATGGGAAAAAGGGTAGGAAGAACAAGTCACATCCTTGTTGGTGTTGAAGGCAACAGAGGAGTTTCTATGCTCTTCATGCATATACCAAGGCGGGGAGCTTGTTATCAAATGGAGGGATATGCCAACTTACTAGCTTGTAGTTCATCATAGTTCAGATCTGGACAAGAAGATTCTTGCCCCTCCTAAACTCACTCTGCACTCCTCTGCTCATTATTTCTAACAACCTGTGCTAGGTCATAGGGTAATTTTTATTTATTTTTCATTTAATAGTAGCTGACAGCGGATGGTGCAAATTGGAGCTCTTGAGCACTTCTTGCATTCTCCTGTGTAAAACAGTGCCCTGTCCCCTTTACAATCTCCCTGTATTATGAAGTGATCCAGTAGTATCCAATGTCAAGTAGGATTACTCATTAATAATACTGAGCGACTCAAAATATCAGGACTGGTAAGTTTAAATGCTTCAGCAACAAGCCAAGGAAGCACACACAAATTATATAATATTTTCTATGAAAATGTTCCAGTAGAGCTTTAAAGAGGCATGCAGCAATAGAAGCAAGAATATGCTTTGCTTAAAAAAATACATTAAAAAAAGCACAAGGAAAGGAGGATAAGTCTACATGATAGTGCCAAGTACATTCTTTCACTACAAAGCACAAAAAGCAGGAAGGACAGGAAGCATAGATTCCAGTGCTGAAGAGCTGGGATGCTTACAGCCTCTCTGGGCTCTGCTTGCTCTCAGAGTATGGCATGTCAGGTACGCTACAGCTTTGGCTAACAGAAACAACGCGTCTGAAAGACAAAGATATTCAGCCAGCTGGTTGTGAGCATAGCCCCTTGGGCTCTGGTTTGTTGCTGGGAAGCCTGGAGCGCTTGGCATTTGCTATCATTAGAAATGAGCCCTGAAGTTTTCCTGCTCACAGGAGGAGGCCCAGCAAGCGGATAAAAGATTCTCTGAGAGATGCTCAGTATTACTTATTTCAGTAGAGGAGCTAGGCAATTAATGTAATAATTATCAGTACCTACACGCATACTTCCAATAAGATAAAAGTTAATTAGTTCTAACATCAGTGCTTCCCTTCTGGTGACAATTCCATCTTTAAAAAAAAAAAAAAAAGCTCAGTCTGTGAAGAACTGCAAAATTCTCCCAAATCAGGCTGTTTGAAAATCTCAACACACTCAAAACAGCTATTTAGAATTCCTTGTTACATTCTCAAATTACAGCATGAAATACAGCTTTCTGAATCCCTCTTCTGCATCATGGCAGCTGCCCCACTGCAATATCATAACAGGGTGCGAGAGCAATTCCAAACCAGCTCCTTTCTGTATCAACAGCCTAAAGATGCTATTAGCAGATTACTTGAACAATATATCACTGCTGAACCAGAACTTGTTAAGAAACACTGAGTCATGCCACCAAATTAATGAAATTCATTTTCAATCATAGATTCCCAAGCCAAGTTCCAGCACTGTTTAGGTTCTTTGTCAACTGGTGGAACATTTCACGCATCCCCATTCAGAGACGTGCATTTTTAAGGTTTCAGTTCAAGTGGTTACCAATGGCAGGGGTTAACCCACAGAGAATTTCGGAGGTTGCTTGTTACAGCACGAGAATAAAATCAGCAAAATCAAACATTTAAAATCAATAGCTACCTGCACCAGTGAAATGAGCCATTTTGCAGGCATCTTGAGGTTTACTGCAGGGATCTTAAATCTTGAGAGTTCACCTTACTTTTCAAAGTGTATTTTTAAACTTGAGAGTATTAGACAAAAGAAAAAAAGGAAAAAAGTCTATCTTGTTTCACTTTTATTTCTGTGATTTGTTAGATATTGTGGGAGTGTAAAGAGATAAGCTGATTTCAGCCTCCTCTTTCTTATGTTTATATCCAGACAGATCCACTGCTCATCACTTTGCCATTTAGCTTCCTCTCTATTAAATTAGAAGAGATGAGGGAAAATTAGTTTGTCCAACCCCTGAACTCCTTCCTGCAAGGAACATGAAGAACAACCCTCGCTGCCTGTGAGGGAGCACCACCAGATGGGCTGTCTGTCCAAGGTAGTGAAGGCTCTGGAGGCTGAGGAGCAGCCTGCCCACCTTTGTTTATTTCCCTTTAGTTCCTATTTTAGAGCTCAGAGCCCCTTCCAGCACTCAAAGGATAGTGCAGATTAGGATCCTGTTCTCTTAATATAAAGAAAGATCATTTGGACACAAGCATCTATCTCTAGGTTGCCTCGCTTTTTGGTCCAAGCTCTTGAACACACAGGATGTCCACACACTGAACAAACCACTCCTTTCAAAATGTTTCCTCTTTATTTTGCTATCTCAATGGTTTGCTGGTTAAACCTCAGAAATTTCATGGGAGATGGCAGAGACTGCTCTAGGAACAGCTTTGTCCTGAAATGCATCAGCCTCCTCTACCTTCACTGAGTGCTCACATGGTGAATTGAAGTCCATCTTCTCAACCCCTCTTCCTAGCTCAAATGGAAAGCAAGATGACCTCTATACCATAAAAGCACAGCCTCTGCCCTGAATCTCTGCTTAAAGATTTGAAAGATTTTTGAAATCTTAAAGATTTCAAGCATGCTGTACAAAAAGGTAACAAGAGACTGGGATGAATGTGGGAGAGACTGAACAGATACTTTGGTAAGCCTTCTAAGACAAAGATTTAAAATAAAGATCCTGCTCATTTTTCATGAGCACTGCGGGCACAAGAAACTCAAGGATCTAATCCAAAGGTCAAAAGTAGTAAGGAGGAATTAATTCATTCTAGTGTGAATGGCATCCTAGGAACAGCAGCAGAAACAGCATGTACTGAGATGGTACCATGACAGTTAAGCTCAGTGGAAAGTACATGAGTTGAAAAAATAGAATGGGAACAGAAAAGATAACGACCATTAACCTTGCTCCAGCTGCAGTTATTGTCCACCAGCTCTACAGTGCACTACATGACCCTCACAGGTTTTGAATATCAGCATAAAAAGAAGGAACAAGTTAGAGGGACCCTTTTGCTTAAGTGCAAGGAAGAGATTGATTCAACGTGCATCATTGCTCTTAAAACATTCCTGAGATTCCCAGGAGCTTGTTGCAATTTATTCCGCAGCTTCAGTTCTAATCCAGAGATGCATAAGTTATATTCCAGACTTGATCCTTGTTTTCTCAAAAAGGCAGGACAGGGAAACCATCCTTCATGAGCACTGATCCAGCTGTACCTCTAGCACACCTGCTGGCATTTGCTAGCATTTACTTTTTCCCTGCTTTAGACTTCGTTCCTCCCACAGTTCTTTTGTTTCTGCATGAATAAAAATCCCTGCTACCAAGTTGGACTGTCCCTTTCAGGAAAAGGCATGCTAGCACAGCAGATTGCATGTCTCAAAAAAAATAGAGTTTTAGTAGTTTAGGGTCACTGCAACAAATTACACCATCATATTCTTCTGCCCTTGGCACTGGAACAGCAACCAGCTTTGCCCTCCTACAAGATCTCTATTCTAATTGGGTCTTTCAGAGAAAAAAATGCATGCAGCATCCCCATATTATAAAAACCTTTGTACTGCATGCATTGAGCTGTTCTAACTTATTGTTGTGGGTCTCTACCTAATTCAAATCACTGAGACACAGTCTGGGAAACGGTAAATGAGGTTGATAAAGAATTAGGAAAAATGCTATCCAGGGGAAACATTGGCTCCAGCTTAACATTTCTAATTTCTCTCTTGTTCTTAAATGGGAGCAGAGGGAAAGGGAAAACTCTCCTTTCCCACACCCATTCCAATTACAGTAATTCTCACAGCACCTGAAAAACCTCTATGCTATTAGAAAAACCAAGCAGCAGTGAGTACAACAGTTCCCAATGTAGTTGTCTCAGGTGAAGGGTAGTATTTCAGCAGCAGACCATAAAACAACAGAAAGGACATTTTAGCCACAGTCTTGCAACACATTAGATAACTGACCAGAAATCACCAATGCCAATAGAAAAAGGGCTCAGAACAATCATTCAGTCACAAGAACACAGAGCCTAGACTTTCCTCCAGCAATTCAGCCATAGAGGCCATGACCCCCAAAGCTATTTCAACTGCACACTCCTACCCCTCCCCTGTGCTGCTAAAAGACTTCATAGTTCTCCTGGCGGTGGAGAAAATAGTCCACACCACCCAGCTCTCACATCTATCCATGTATCAGAGGCTATGAAACATCCACGCATAAACCCCTTGACAATTCTCAGCCTAAACACATCCACTGTTTTATACCAACACTACCCTTCAACATAAAGCACTTCTCTTACCTTTAAATGGCCCGGTTCAGCAGCAGAGCTCTCAGGTGCACGAGGACACAGCCAGGGCGTACAGGAGAAGACAAACTTTGTAAGCGGAGTCATAACACATTGCACAGGTATCAATGAAATACCCCCAGCAGTCAACTTCAAAACCCAAATAACATCCAGGACAGCACAACTGCCCTTTATAGAAGGAGGGCAAGCTGCTTCCTAGGGCGCTGCAAATGTGATTGGAAACAGGTGAGGAGGCACAGCCAGGTGCACTGATCACACAACACTAAAAGAGACAGGAGGCTACTTTTCTTCTTTCTCTTGGCCTTACAATGAATGTTTTCAAAAGAAATGAAGCATTTGGAAAAGTTTGAATTCACAGATCTGCTGGATTGCGTTCAATATGCCTGAAAGCACAGTAAGGATGCTATGTTTGCAACCAATTTTCTGGATTGTATCACTTATAGTTACTGCAGCTCACAGGAGAGAGGTTAGTATGCAGTAGTCTATGGAGAGGAAAAAATACAAATTAAAGTAGCATCTACTTTGGTTCTTGACACTCACTTATCTAAAAAATCAGCAATCGCTGCCTCCTCTCCCTGCTCACAAGTTAATGGGGAGCTGCATATTTCTTGCATATAGCTTTAAGTTTCTTCAAAAGTAGAATAGGGAAGCCAAAGGTGTGAAATGAGGGAAGTCCACAAGAGCTTGAAATTCAATGTCATAACCTTGGTTATTCTCAAAGAGTTCAGACAATTACACCCATAACTCTCAACTAGCCCATGTTTTACTGCAAAAACTGCATCCGAGTTCCTCTTCTAATCTTGTCTTTTAAACATCAAGTTACACTTCTAGGTGTTGAGCTCTGACCTCAGGCTCAGCCCCTCAGCCTCACCTGAAATAGATGCTGATTTGCCACCATCAGTGCCTGCTGTTTAATCACATGCACCTGGAACACACCAGCAAAAATTCCCCTTGCTACTCTGGATAGTAAACCCACCCTACTGATTTTTTTTCCTCTAAAGTGAATTATCTGCCAGATTTTCTAAAGAGGTTTTAACATTTTTATGTTGAAAATTACATACACCAAGACAGTTATTTCCCCCTCACAGTATACCAAATCTGCTCCTAATGTTTAATTGCAGGTATTGAACAGAAGTATTTCTATCTCATAGAACTCTTCCTCTCTACTAGAATTTGTAATGCTGCCTCTACCCTTTTCTATGATACAGAAAATTTTGGCAATTTTGGCATATTTTTCCTCCACGATACAGCAGTATTATCCTAAAGGAGCTCTCCAAGGGAGTTACTCCGGGTTTACACCAATGTGAAACAGATTAAGATCTGTCCGATTAATACTGGGGAGTAAATCTTTCCATTAGCATTGAAATGGGGCAGAGTGAAGTGAATAGAGTAGGGTATATATGGGCCAACAAAGCATTTTAGCAAGACAATGACCTAATTGGTATGGATAGAGAAAAAGAAAAAAACATGTACATAATAATCCTTTCTCGCTTATGTATGGTAACTGGCAGTTACTGTTCAGTTAATTGATAAATTAGCTTCCTATTGAAATTTTGTCAGTGATTTAAGGGTAAAATAAATACCTGGCAGGTCCTGGCAATGACTTAAGAAGTGATAGCGTTCAGCTGACATGAAGGGAAAACAAAGACAGTCAGCATCACAGACTGTCATCCTCAGAAAAAAATTAGAGGATAGTCTACAATTATAATCCTAGTCCAAATTAAAATCCATACCAGCAGAGGGTGAATCTATACGCATTGCACAGACCCACTGTTGGCTGACTACTCCTTGTCATACCCTTTTGCTGTGATGATCCACATCCCAACAGAAAAAAAGAGAGAAGTTTTCAGTTGCTGGAATGATGCTCAGGCTTTGTAACACAGTCAGCATCAGGAAGGAAAGGAGCGTCAGTGGGAGAGAAGTGAGCAATGATCTTCAGCAGGGAGCTGCTATCTCACACAGCACCATGGTTCAGCACTACCCTGCTCAGTTGGTAGAACCCAAATCACTCCCAGACGTTGCACTGCTGAAGTACCCAACCAGGTACTTCAAAGACAGCAAAATTACTCCTTATAGACTGAGTGAACCCAGATTCAATACATAATCCTTTTATTTTATTTTATTTTTATTCTTTTGCTTCTGAATTCACAGTCCCATGGATGCACTATGCTGCAAATGCAGCCACTTTGGCTCCTCATCTCATGCATACTGCTCATCACTGCTGGCACTCCATCATATGAGCCAAGCAGAAACCTCCCAGTCCCACAAACCAGAGGAACAGTTTTACCCCATCCTCGTATCACGGTGTATCAGAACATCCTTCTGAGTCCACAACAACCCGAGGGAGGCCGATTTCCAGACCTGCTTCAGAGGTTACTCTCCAAAATGCTGCTTCTGCTGATTCATCCCCTCCCAGCACTGCTGATTGCCCAACCCAGGAGCATAAATTAACGTTAAGGCTGACAAAGATAGACTCTCTGCGACAGTAATTCACGTGGCTGAAGTTTCTGAGCACAAAAGAACATCCCTTTTGCTTTGGCACAGCGACTATATCATTTGGGATTATTAATGCAAGCATTTCTCACTGACATTAATGAGGCTGGTGCACTCCCAACATAGAAGAAGAGCTGTCCTCGCACCGTGGGGCTCCAGCACAGTGTGATGACCATCGTTCTCCGGGGGAAGGAGAGTGATTTGTGGCAAAGGACTCATTTCTTAATGTCTTCATTCTAAGCACAAATCTCTAAATGGAATTACTTTTCTCCCATGCTATGCGAGATATTCTAGAAAAGAGTCACAATTGTTGGGCAGGATTGAAATTATAAGGGCTATCAGATCCATCCCAAGGCTCCAAGCCAGGAGCTGTTCACCAGATGGAAGCCGGAAGAAACCTCTCCTCAGTGTGTTTTACTGCATAAAGGTGTGAACTGAAGGAGCTGAGAGGGCAGGGATGGAGTTTGGTTTTCAAACACGTAGAGGGGCCAGGGCCAGAAGGGAGCATTGCACTACACAGTTAAAGGAGCCCCAGTGAAGAAGAGCAAAGTGCAGTGTCTTCACCTTTCCTAGAGTAAATTTCCTCAATGCTCCACCTATCACAGAGCAATCATATAATTCAAGGTTAATGCTTTGAGACACTCTTAAAAGTACAAACTTGTTATAATGTGCAGTACTTTAATTACATCTAAAATTATTCCCCGTATTTCTACTTTGGCACTGAAACATCTGTTTGCATCCACAACCAACCTCTCTTATACCACAGCAAATTGCATAATGTTTGCATTAGCACCATCTAGGAAATGACAAGACAATATTCCAGTAATGTTTCTCTCACTAACAGATGTGATCTTGTTGAAATCTCTCCCTTAGGTTCTTTTTACCTTCTTGCTCACTGAGACTGAGAGGATATAGAAAAAAAGAGGAAAATAAAGCATCATAATATACGAGAAGTTAAACAACCTCATTACAAACAACCTGGAGAAGCAAATAACTTGAGGTTTGGAGTAAGGGAGCTTGCACATTGTTAGGATTTATTATGGTAGATGGGACGACCAACAAACTTATTAACCCAAAAACTATTTTAAAGGACGTAGATGTGGCTGTCACTTTTAAGTAAGATGACATGTTACGAGGCTGGTCTCTGTGTAGACTCAGACACTTCTTGCCAAGTATGTTTTCAGTCTGGTTTCCTGACTGATGATGGGATCTCCCCCTCTCTTGTTAAGCAAAGGCAGTTCATCTACACAAGAAATCCTGATAATGCAGTAAAGAGTAACTTAATGTCACCAATCAAGCACTTAACATCATTCCTATAATTACTGCATATCAGTTCCACAGTTGGAAGAAATTTTTTTTTTATTATTATTCTCACTTAGTCTGGAGTGTATCAAGACTTGCTTTTCTAAAATTGATAAAAAATGGTATTTTTTATTCTGCTGGGGAATCCCCAAAGTGAGAATAAAGTCAGATTTAGCATGAGAGCCACGTTGACGCATGAGTCCCTCTTATTCTCCTACTTCATCTCAGTATTGTCCTTCAGTGACCACTCCTAAAGGGCTTACCATCTCATCCTCAGATTCTGATCCTAAACATTTCTTACGTGAGTTGATGGTCCTGATTAAGCCAACAACAGCCCACAGATTGCTGGACTGAAACCCTGAAAATATCCCAGCTGTGCTTTAGTCTTTAAGAACACTAATGTACACAACTGAAAGCTGGGCTGAAAAGGTCATGAAACTGTCACAACAGTAAACATTTGGTTCACTTAAATCTTAGCACTTTTTTTATCCATTAGAACATACTTCATAAACTATTCTTGAAGGCTATAAAATGAACAAACACTGAAATTCTACCCTAGTCAAGTGTGAAATTAAAGAAAAATACATCTTACAATGGCTGGCAGTACTATATTCATATGCATCATCAATAACCAGCTAGCAAAAAACTCAGATCTTCAGCCAAAATTCTTCTTCCTTGCTTGGGTTTATTCCTGGAAATTCCTTAAGCAAATCAAAATCAGCTTGGGTTACCTGCTGTGTTTATGCTGATCTGCTCTGTAAATGTGTCTTTTTTGCAAAACTCATTTTGAAAACGTAGCTGTTACTCCTGATTCCTTGATTGCTTGAATAGAGCAACCTACTCAGCATCTTTCTTTATAGTCCAGATCCTCCAGCATCATTTCTTATACAATGTTGTTTCTATGTTGTTTCTATGGAACATACTGCTAAATTTCTAGCTGCTTTGCAGCATTTTAAAATTAGCCAGAAAACAACAAATTTGAGCCAGGCCTTGAGTAAAGTTATTTGAACTATATTTGCATTGTGCTTCTAATGATTAATCTCTCAAAATAAGACTTAAAACAGATATGATAAACAAAAATAATATGATTCCTTCAGTTTCAAGTTGGGCAACTGAGGCACAACAGAAGTAAGAGTCCTCACTACACTGAAAACCTCCAACAAAGTTGCAACTGGCATTGTTTTTCAGCCATTAATTGGACCCTCTCCTAGCATTTTGGCTGATCATCTGCTCTCAGACTGGTCCATACCCTCCTTCTGAATTGACACCCGTTGTCTGCCTTTATTTTCTTTCCCTTTTCTTATATCTGAGGCATCTGATTGATCATCCATTCTTTATTTCATGAATGTTGCCAAACTTCGTTTGCCTATAACTGTGTTCTTGTGTTTCTGGATCATTAAGCATGTAAATTAAATTTGATTGCAAATTGAATATATAATTGTGCATATGTAGGGTCTTGAAGAATAGCAAGAACTTTAACAAGAAAAGATATTCCCACATCTGTAATTCTGACCTACTCAGTCTTTCAGAAGGGAATTGCTCAACAGATTTGAAATTGCATCATTTCAAACCATACTGGCAGCTTTTACAGTCAATTATTTTTTTCTTATTGAAGTTTTTCTGAAGCAGAAGGGCAACACTTTCATCCCCTGCTTCTGGTTGGAAATGTATCTACTGCTAGGACAGGATCCCAGTGGCTTAAACTTAGCTGTTTCAGCTTAGGTATCTAAACCAAACATATAACATACCTTGCTTTTCAGTAGGAAAATTAAATGCTTGTTTGAATGGTAGAACCCAGGCAGGACTGGGTTTTGTATGCTTTATGTTGCTGGAACCCTGCAGCTGGAGTACATTGCTTGCTTCTGATGCCACTCATGGTTCCCCAAGTATCAGCTATGTTCTATGAGCATTGAAGTACTGTGAAGTGAGAAATTGAGATTATAGCCAGCTTGTTTGGGATTAGTGGTCAAAAACGGCTTACTGGCACTTTTGGCAAAGAAAGAGGTTTTATCCTTCAAACCTGCTGGATGCAATGGCTGACTCGTAGAGATTTTGCATTGCTGCTAGGCCCTTCTAAGTACCTATGAATAGTTTGACAAGGCAACAGTTGCTTAAGAGGACAAAAATAATCCAGTGTTAACACCATAATCACCTTTGCAAGTCTTCTAATAAACAAATAAATCCACCGTGGCTTGGACAGATTCCAGCCACACTAATCATTCACCAGCTGAATAAATAATTTGCAATAGTCAGTTTATAACATAGCTTTTGCTACTTTTCTTTCTTAAGGACTATTTGTGATCCAATACCAATTATTTCACATTAATTTGTTATAGAGTTTTATTAACTCAATTTACTAAAACATCGTATTTCTTGGCATGCTGTTAATGGCTGACTTGCAAGAATGTAACTATGAGAGTTTGAAATCCATGAGGCACTTGGATATCAAGAAAAACTTCTTTCAAAAGAGTGGTGATGCACTGGCACAGGCTGCCCAGGGAGGTGGGGGAGTCACCGGCCTTGGAGGTGTTCAAGAAGTGTGGAGATGTGGCACTGAGGGATGTGGTCAGTGGGCAATATAGGCAGTGGGTGGTTGGTTGGACTTGGTGATCTTGGAGGTCTTTTCCAACCTTAATGATTCCGTGATTCTATGTTTTTATGACAGAATTACCCACAATGTGGTTTCTGTGTTTCGGGGAAAGACAATTACAATCACCCTCAGGGAAATTTTAATTTCACTTTAGTAGATCGTGTAACTCTAAAATTTTCTTCACTGAAAATTTGATGTCAGTAAAACTTATTGCTACTACAGCAGAATACGATCATGTAAGGTTCATAAGAATAGCTAAAGTAATTGCTTTTTTAAATTAAAGAATGATAATAGACATTTTTAGTTTGCAACATTTGTCCCATAATTATGCTGCGCTTGCCTAAAATTGCAGTCTGTAAGACAGTCAGTGAAGTCATTCTTGACACCTTATCTAAACTTCATGTAATTCCTCAGTGCTGTAGACATCTGCTCATTTCAGTGCTGCACAGTGCTACTTCATTAGCTGCCAGAAGATTTATGTGCATGTGGTCTGCAAAATGCTTTGGGGGTACGGATCCTTGTGAAAGGCAGCAGCCACTTTCTGCTCCTCCTTCTGCTTAGAAGATTTCGAAACGAGCATCATGTTTGACTCTGTTCAGATTACTTTTCAAGGCAAAACATGCAAATAGCTTAGAATTAATCTGCACAGGGGATATGTACATCTTTTCTTTTAAAGATATCTGTTCATTCAGCTTGCAAACACTCCATTTCCAGCTGCCAATTCTGAATTAAAATCAACAGCCTTAATTATTTATTGTTCTCTATATCTAGTAATAACCTCTAAATTGTTGGGTGCTATTTTGTGTTGTTTTTGTGTTGTTCTTTTATTCTTTTGAAGGGATATTTTTAGAGAGAACCATTAAGTTTTCATACTGTGGCATTGTCCCAGCTCAGAGAATTAATGAGGGGCTCTTAATTTAGCCATAAACAACCATTTAAAAATATCCCATCTTCTGACATACGTTTGATTAACATTAGCATCCTGTCCTGACACACTGCTCCTTTTGGCTATGAGACATTTGCCACATCCCCCTAGAGATATGCAGGGTATCTCTACCTGCTGCTACCCAGATCTCAGCAGGGATGGAATTGCCTCACTCTTCTTTAGCCCTCATTTTCCCCACTATCTCCTTTTCCAGCTCTGGTACCAGAGTACCAGAGTACCAGTCTACAAATGCATCTTCAGATTTGTCTCATCAGCAGGAGGGACTCAGGGACAGACCACATCACTGGCTGCAAGGAGACCCATATCCACCTGCAGCCAAACAGACCTGCTGGCAACTGGCAGAGATGAAATTATTTTAACACAGGCAGGAGCTCCAGACATCAGCATGAGACTTCCCAGTCTCAGCTGCTTTGGTCCTAGATTATCTTAAAAACATATTGCCCTAGAGCAGCTGGTTAGATTCCTACCCTACAGGTGAGAAGGGAGGAATATATCTAGAGATACATGCAGAGTGTTTTCAGCTAAGCCTTAATGCTGGCAGTGATCATCTATCTGATGGTGCTCTGTCTTTGGTCCCTACTGTAGAACTGACTCCTCTTCTCATCTCCTGCCCCACACCTTCCAAAGTTGTTCTGCCAGGATTTTGGACTCTCAAACTTTGTATTAAAATGGCCAGCATCACCATCTGTGCACACAGCACATTGCTTCAAATTTCCTTCCTCTGATCCTTCCTAGTGTAGCCCCTCATACCTCCACAATGAAAGAAAACACCAAGTGAAGTCATTTTCTATGGGCTGCAGAACAGCTGCTCTCTTGTCTTCTGCCTTTTTTTTTTTTTTTTTTTTTTTTTTTTTTGTGGGATTTTCTTTGTTTAAAAATAAACTGGAGGATTTTAAGGCACTCATCAGAAGCTGCCAAATGACAGAAATAAAACACCCTCAAGTAAACTGATGCCCGCATTTCCTTGCATGGATTCACTGCTCTGTGAGAGTTGTAAGGCATTTTAAAAGAAGCACTTCCCTGCTTCTTTGTTCTTCCACTTGATTCCAAAGGATGCCAGGTACAATTGCTACTTTTGCCAGGTGTTAAGCAGAGAAAGGCAAATGTTCAGCAAAGGGACCAGAGTCCTGACCTGCACTGTACTGGTACCAACATCTCGCAGTGTAAATCCAGATTTACAACAAAGTATTTGGAAGTACAGAATAAAGTAAATGTAGGTTACTGGCCTAATAGCCAGGACTTTATTCTTGGACTACAAAATAGCCATCAGTTGGCATATTACCCTGCCAGGTCCCTACATGGCTTCCTTCCTGTCAGCAGGGAACATATGAGAACACCAGCTCTGTAGCTGGCTGCTGACTTCAGTTCCTCTTCCCTTCTTTGTGAGCACAGAAATCAGACCATAGACAGGGGACTGCTATAAAGGCAGCGGATGAGAACTGCATGTCCTGTCCCTTCAGGGCTCGCTTTATTCCTCTCCAGATAAATGTTGTCAACAACAGCCACATTCAGTAGAAACGACAAGTCGTGGGTCAGGAGTAGAAGAGACAAGCAAAGACCTCTCATGAGACCACTAACCTATTTTTCCATGGTAAGAAGCAGCTAGGATGAAATTCCTTGTCTTAACACCACATACTTATAATGAAAAGTGTATTAGAATATTCATTTAATACTAGATGCAGGGACTAGACTGAGGTATCAGGAGAATGAAGCCTCGTCTGCATCCTAAACATCAATACAATCCAGTGAAACATGAAGAAAATCCTATTTCACTGCTTCTATCAGTCCTGTCACAGCCTGACCTCTGCTAGAGGTTAAAGCAGCCTTCATCTTCACAGCACTGCAGGAGGCTGCTGGAATCTTCCCGTCAGCACACCATGCTGGGGCTTGGCTGACATATTTTAATATCAGACAGAGCATACATTTGTTCATGTCCTCTACCATCACGACCATCCTCATGTGAGCCACACCAGCCTCATCTGCTTTGATGCCATTCTCACAAGGGTATCTTCCTTCACCTAAAGGTGACACCACAGCACAATCCCTTTCTCATGATATTCCAAATCAGCTCCACCCAGTCTGCTTGGAAGTCACAACTCAGACAGCTGGGCTGGTGGATTTGTAGAGCAGGCACTCCTGCACCATGTTACAGATACTCAGAAATAGAATAGCAAAGGTCCCCAACGCCCTCCTGGTGTTGCTGGCTAACAGAATTTCCTAAAGGTGAAGAGAGTAAGGCAATCCTATTAACTTCAGATAATGAAGTAGCACGTTCATTCTCTCTCCCTTTATTCTTGCAACCTTTATGATGAATAAAGAATAAAAACCAAAGGAAGACTTTGCAGACAAACATTTCCCCTTAAGCTAATGGCAATATATCTTTACACCTGCCCAGTCGATTTTTAATCAAAAGTAAAAATACCCCCTTTGACTTTTTGTTCAGAATATCAAAGGCAATTTTCAAGGATCTTAATGTCAGTTAAGCATCTAGGCTGTGCTGAAAATAAGTGTACATTACTTACTGAATTACTTCTATGTACATCTTCAAAAATCTCTCATAAACCCAGAGATATATTGTCTGAAGGGGTGAATTAGGTGGATATAAGCAAAGATGCAATTTTAGTTCAGTACTTCACTAGGGCTCATTTATTCTGTTTAGAAATACGCTCATCTACATCTGGTATTTCAGCCAGTTTGGCTACAATATTACTCACTGGAAATACGCCCTGCAGATAACAGGAAACACACACAAAGCCATTTCACTATAATTGATTCTTCTGTCAAAATGATATAAAAACAAAGTAACTTCATAAATATCTGCAGAGCAAATCTAGGCTTTGTCACTAAGATCAGAGTTAGATCTCTTTAATGAGTTATCAAAGATTTATGCTAATATCTATGAAAATTCAGCATCCAAAGAGCAGAATATGAACGTCTCTTCAAGAATGCAGACTGGTTATGCACATATACAAACCACATTTTAATCCCAGGGTATCACTGTGTGTAACACACTGTTTATGCAGGACAGCAAGTGCCTATATTCCATCACAAAGATGCAACATTTCAAACACAGTAATGACATTTTGGATATTGTGAGCTCACTTCACATCACAGCCATAGTAGGACACTTGGATGTATCTCCTCCACAGTACACGGAATGGACACTGCTGACTGGCCTACTTCAGAAGCTGCTGCTGAGGGAGATGAAAGAAATCCTGAAAAATTCTGTCAGCTCTTATTTTTAATTTATTTTTATTATTGTTATTATTTAGTTTTTGAAGATGCAGTTTCTTTAATATGGATAAGGAATCTCCTGTCTCTCCTTACAGTAGCATCTCCACTATAACCAGTAACCTAATCGAGCAACTCATTTCCAACAGCAACAAAACATTGCAAAATTTCCTTATTTGGGGCCAATTGTTTGTTTGTTTTGAATGGAAGGTATTTAGAACTGACCACAACTGGGCAATAAGGTTTTTTTCTTCCATCAGTGGTGCTCAGGGACATGATTTTGGGGAGGGTTGTTAGAGTTTGGGTAGTACAGTTAGGTTGCAGTTGGGCTTGATGATCTTTAAGGTCTTTTCCGACCAGAGCAACTCTATGACTCTATGATTCTATTGACCACTACTGAATTTCTTGCAAAGAACTTTGGGGAGCATTTTTAGGAGAAATATCAGTCTTCTTGGCTCCACCAACATATAAACCAGAACTTTTTAGACCTTTGTGTTTAGAGGTTTCCTACCCAGCCTGCTGAAGTTCTACACCAACTTTTCCAAACTTCCATTTTAAACACAGCCTATGCCAAGTTTTCAACTTCTTTAGAACTGCAAACTTCTAAGAACGCTCAGATGGAAACGAGGCCCCCTGGAGTTGCACATTTCAGCCTACAGATGGGAAGCTTTTGTATTTTCAAAGTTATTTTCTACAGGCTTGTAAAACTTAATCCTTAGATCGATGGGGTTCCATGGACCACAGCTTGAAAACCTCCAAAGTAATTCACATAAAGATTACTCTCTCCTAGCATGCAAGAACAGGTGGTGCTCTGCAGAAGAAGCAGGCTCAGTAAATTACATTCCTGCTGTAAAACAATATAGATGATACACAGAAAGAGAAAAAAAAATAATTCAGGACTGAAACTTAGTTGAAAAAAACATTAGAAATCAAACCTGTACTCTTGAACAGATTTTAATGTCTTGACCCTGCAGTTATTCCTGCAGGAAACTGAAGGGTCAGGATCTCCTCAGCACCTTCAGGACATGGAGTCCTCAGAGATGAAAAAGCTGTTTTCATGAAAGAATATTCACATAGGAATATTCTTACATGAATGCATTCCATGCAGTGGAAACTTAGGAATGCCTAGAACCAACATAGAAAGGAACTAAATGGGAAATATTAGAAAGAAAAATGCTCCTTCACAAAAAATTGCAGATTTTATTTGCACAAATGTGCCAGTTTTGACCATCTATACTGCTGCTTGAAAAATGGAATTTCCAGTTTTTCTTTATAATTCTAAAATTTCGGAGTTCATGAATATTGGGGGAAAAATGAACAAACAAACAAACAAATAAAGATTGTGAACAACACACCTGAACCAGTGGAAATCCCCATTTCTCAGAACTCAACACCATTAATGAGAATGTCACCTTCTCAGTT
>JAOWBP010004023.1:9341911-9371692 GCA_028571105.1 Tragopan temminckii
AACAACACACCTGAACCAGTGGAAATCCCCATTTCTCAGAACTCAACACCATTAATGAGAATGTCACCTTCTCAGTTCTTCACAGCCCTGGGGCTTTTCCACTAATTTCTCAAAGGTGTTGTGTCTCTGAAGGAAAATCCCAATGGCTGGGAGACAAATGAGATATTTAAAAGCTCTTAGAGCTATCTTCGGTTTCCTGCATCTCTGTTCTTTTTTTTTTTTTTTTTTTTGGAAAGCATAATTTTCTCCCTTTCAAAATTAACGTATGTCAATCTGTCGGTCATCTCCCATCCTGTCCTACGTTGTATCTCCTTTCCAACGTTTCTCTTAATCAATATTCCCTCCAGACACAGCAAGTGCAGTTCTTTTTATAAATAAATAGGTTGCCCTCTCCCAGGAGATCTGACAGTCAAACAACCTAACCGTCCCTTTTCATCTAAATAATTTAAGGGATCTGCATCTCTTATCAAAGGGTAATATATCAGACACTGCCAACAAGACACCTTCATTTTTCTTCAATGTGTATTCAAAGTACATTCCCTGCTTGGCAGAAATGCTCTCTTGAGAGACATGGAGACTCAAAGATCTCTCTACAGAATGGTTTCACTAAAAACAATATGATCACAAGCCAGAAGGAACAGTTAGCACCATCTACCCCAACCTGCAGACCATCAGCAAGGGAAATTCTCTCAGAACACCCATGGCCAGTCAGTGTCTCACAGTGGAGCTCACACACAACTCACTGTAAACCTTCCAAAAATCCCCACATCTTCAGATAAGTTTTAAATTATTCTCACTGTTGAGCTTACACGTTTCTTTTCACCAGGAATCTATGCTTTCAGCCTTCACTCACCAAATATTACATCTGCATAGCTAGAGATGCCTTTGTGCTCAAAAATCTCTTTCCCATTTTGGCTCTGAGAAAGTCACCTCTGACCTCTCTTTCCGAAAAGTTTAAGCTCAAGGCAGGTTTTTCTCACTTGTACTTCTGTACATGCTGTCTTTAGAATAAAGTTTCTGAATGCTGGATATCAGAGGAAGAACAAATTCCATCTACACAGACATTTCCCCACAGAGCCCTTCTGATGTCTTTCCCTCTTCTCCTGCCACTCTCACCCCTGGGGCACAGCCCTCTGATCCTCCATCCCTTTCTGCGGTTGTGGACGGACACCATCTCTGCACGTCTGCTGCATCAGGGGAAGCCAAGAACTGCAGCTGCTTCTGAAGCTAAACTTTGAGGCTTGTCCACTAAGAATAAGTCAAAACTTCTGACACAAGCAGCAGACTTTAGATCCAAACTTTGCAGACTGGATTGATGTCCCTGACCTCATCTTTAGAATAAGGTGCCCAGGAAGGAAAACCCATTAGCTCCGATCAGAGATGTTTTCTGTACACGGTGCTCCTAGGGAAGAAAAATGAAACCACTTCTCCTTTCAGATGCTGGTACTCAGAGTGATACCTCTTACTTAGAAAAAAAGACTTACAAAGTGCAGGGATATTCCTCCTGTCTCCTCATCTACCCCCTTGTCTGGGTGCAGCAAGCCTGCAGTATTAGTACTGACAAAGATAAACACAAAGCATTATCCAGCCTTTACCAATAACTGATGAGAGTGATGAGGAAGGCAGTCAGTGCCAGTAATTTCAGGAGAAACTTCAGGAGACAGTAATGGAAGGAGTTTCACAGAAAGAAAGCTTCTATGTACATCCCCATTGCAGAGACCGAAGCTCTCCTGGGCAAGGTCTTAGATACAGAGACAGGAGCACAAATCACCACACTAGATGCAACCTGCATCCTTCTCTCTGTTCGGGAGCAGCTGGCAATCCTGACATGGAGACATGGCCTCTTATGAAATTAACTGCACTTAATTGAGAGGCAGACCTTCAACCAAGACTGGGCAACGCAAGGACTGTACAACTAATTTCAATCCGTTACTGCTAGTGAAAGAGAACTGTTGGTGTCTAACCTAATAAGGGAATTTTTCACTGTGTCATTTATGCAGTAGAAAGGATTGTAAAATAGCTGCATGACAGATAGCCGCACTGCTGGAGTTTCCTTAGTTTGTCATTGCACACAAAAGAATCTCAGCCACCATAAAATTAAATTTCTCCACATTGCAATTGTTCAGCAATGAGACAAACCGAATTTTCTGCTAATTGAATGCACCAAAGCTACTTATACATTCATAGTGAGCCACCGCTTTCAGCATCACTACACCCCAGCTCTGCAGGAGCCTCCAAATCACCGCATGGAACCCCATGGCTGCAGGTGCTGCCAGCAGCTGGTGCTGGACTAACACGGCTACTGAGTCACTCCTGGAGCCTCCAGCATGGGCTGGAAGCTGAGGGGCAGCCATAGTGGTGGTAGGGGCTTGGGAATCATGCATGCGCTCCGACTCTGCCTGCTCCTTCAGATGTGTTGTATGGAGATGGTATCTCCCTGACTGCCTTGTAGAAATGGGACTGGATGGCCTAGGACAATCCTTCTCCCCAAGCCTTGTGAGATATGTTTGTCTCGAGTTTCCTAGATCAGTATTCTCATAAAGAGCTGCTGTAACATTTGGCATCTTCAGTGAAATATCACTGCTCAGGCCCCTTTTCATTCCAGGCTATTCTGTTTTGCTCATCAGTGAATCAGCCCTGCAGAAGTGTCTCTCAAAAGCACTTAATATGACACATATCATCTGTTCCATTACAGAAGATCTAGGAGATAATAAACAGAATAAGGAAGACATAAGAAACACAGGCAGAAATACAAACACACGGGAATTTGCATACTGATGGAGAACTGGGTGCCAGGGTCATACAGCTGCATTCTGACAATCTATTTCGTATTCACCGCTGTCAAATTTGCTACACCAGTATAAGTTTCAAGACAGTTTAATATGCCCCCTGCAGCCTCAGCTCCTGGAATTATCCTGCTTTTAAATTTCTGCCTTTCATTTTCTTACAGCTCTTTTCTCACCTCTGTGGTTGCAGGGAGCTGCTTGAATCAAGCATACATTCAACTCAGAATGGCTTGAAAAAACCCTTATGATTTTAATTGACTTTTAATCTCTGAGTAATAGATTTGATATTTTGCATTTGGCCAGGCTGGATTTTACGTACTTCTGCAAATGTGGATGTATACACGTGCACATACAGGTGCACATACCATCTTCAAGAAAAAAAATCTATCCAAAAGGGCATAGAAAAAAGCGAAAGAAAAACTAGCAATGATTTCAAGGGTGGATTTGGGGAGGCACCCATTCTGGTTCTGTATATTACATTATTAAGAATGAAATCATTTCACAAATGTCAGGAAGTCCTAGCATCAGGGAAAATCAGACGCAAAGAAAGCATGAGCTGTCAGAAGCAAGCAGAGCAATTCCAGTTTGAGTTAGTGTGTGAGAAATCAAAAAGCAAGGGTAAAAATCTGTTAGAGGCCTAAGCATGGAGTTTCTGTCCTCTAACAGCTATTTTGGGCAATACATTTGAGTGAGGCATCTACAGGCACTGAGGTGCCTAGAGCCTTCCTGGGGTCGAACTCCCAGAAAAAAATCATACTGTTGTGAATCGGCCCATATCCTCTGCACACCAAAAGCACAAGTACCAATGTAACGGCATCTCTAGTTTCCCCCTTCTGTTATTGAAACCATACCACTCCTTGCCAAGGAAAGCATTGAATGCATGCACAATATTTCAGGGAAGTGCATCCAGATATTTTGCAGCCCACCATATCAAGGTCAGTTTCATCCTCAGTATCCAACAGTGAGTTCTGCTGGGACCTGCGTGGGCTGCTGAAAGAGCTCTGCTCACACTGATCGTGCATTAATCCACTGATTATTTTACTCACTCACGGCATTTTATTTCCACTGCATACCTTTGCTATTATCTTTTATACTTCCTGCATTTTAGGAGTATTATGGGACCTTTTATTAACACATAGACACGGGAATGAGATTTAATCTCCCTAATTTATTATCTATTGTATTTCTAGTAAACTCTTCCTTGCAATATCTAAGCAGTACCCTGATGGTAAATCTCCACTGCTGAAAGACATTACAGAACTGCAAAGAGTTCTTTATTAAATGTTTTATTTTATTACCAAAACTCCTGAAATGTCCTTAATATATTGTTCAAGCAGTTTTCATTTGGCAGTGGAATGACTAATCCTCGCAAAGCTTTTGTCTCAGTGCTTAAACAAGTGAAATCTGTACTCCTATCCAGACACAGAATGTCCTATGGATTCCAGTGTGGAATCTCCACATTTTCACTGGTTGCTATGGAGAGGGTCACCAAGCCCCATTGGGTAGCCCATGAATTGAATAGGCACAAGGGAATGATGAAGAATGGCTAGGTCTGGGCCAAAGGGCTCACGCCTTGGCCAAAATCTCACATATTTCATTTTTCAGTGGTAAAAACAGATAAAATGTCTCTTACAGAGGGCCAGATATACACAAGATGCAAACTCAGGAGTCTTAAGTGTGACTCTGCAGCTAAACTTTGGAGATCACAGTGGTCAAACCTGAGACTCCTTCACAGTCAGCCTCACTGTGAGGATAGTAGCCGTTCTAAGATGCCACATTTTCAGCAAGTTTTCTTGCCAGTGTGCTGTCTTTGATGTTTCAGAGAGAAAGCTCACGCAGCACACTGAGTGAAAGGCTCATCTGCTGCCTCCTGGGGATCTGTGCTGTCCCTGTTCCTGTGCATCTCCTGCTAGGAGCAAGTGAGAGCAGGTTGCCAGCATCGTGCCCGTGAAATTCAGCAACAAGCCTGACTTCCAAGTGATGCAACAGCTTCTGAAATGTCAGAACACCCCCAGGAAATTAGCTTTGGGATGTAGAACAGATGCTGAGGCTGAACCCATGCAAGGCTGAAGCACTGAGGCTCAGGAGTAGGTCATACCCTGGAGAAACAGCCAAGACAGTTTATTCATTTTCCCCAGGAAGCTCAGAGCCCACATGGGTCATTGTACCAAGCAGTACTCCGTGCTCAGGGAGTGGGTAGGAAGCCTTAATTTCTGCCTGCAACTTTTCACCCCCTAAAAGCAGCATCCTCTCTTCTTAGATGAGAATCTAAGAGTTCATTCCCAAGGGAAGATTCACCAGAGGGCCCGAGGCATGCTGAGGTGTTTGCTTTTCCCCTTTCTAAGCTGTGGTCTCCCTTTTTATGCCCTCACACCCTTGGAATGCCCACTGAAGCTCCTACCAGCAAGTAGCCCTGTGCACTCACAGCAGCTGTGCTGCCCTAGGACAGTGCATACCCCAGTGCAACCCAATGGGGCATGGTGGAGAGAGCACCATCCAGCCAGAGACCAAGGCAGGCACTGACCCCCCTGAGGAGAGCACCCCACTGGGTGGCTTTGCAATGCCCTCCTCTGTGTGGAAAAACCTGTTCCCAAAACAGCATCATTTGCAACCCAAACACAGCATCTGCGTGCTCTCTTCTCTCCCCACCAGACAAGCCTTGCTTTAAACAGCTTTGAAAAGAGAAAAAAGGGCTGGGCATGACCAAGGCTACAGCATTATTGCAGCACTGTGAAAGGCACAGCGGAAGGCAGCTGTTTAAATTTCTCAGACAGACAGATACTGATAGGTAGCAGACAGACGGACAGGCTCCCTCAGGGAACAGACAATGAATTTCATTTTCTTCCAGCACTGCCTGCTGCAGAATGGGAATGATTCTGCAGTATGTGAGCCAAGTTCCCTTTGCTGTAATGGACCCTGCACAGAGCAGACTCTCGTACGTAGATCTTTATATACCAAACAAGGGAGAAAAAAAAGAAGGGGCCAACTTACAGCTTTTGTCTTCAAAATCTGTTCACAGCAAAAAAAAAAAAAAAAAAAAATCTAACAGGAAAAAGAAGGCTGCCCCACTTTTTGCTGCGCCAGGAGATGCTTCGATCTGAACAACCCCTCCAGACGCTTTGTGGGTTTGCACAGAAATTGCATTCCCTGTCACTGAAGCACAGGCACTCACTGAGAGAAAGTTGATGAGTGCTGAGCAGCGCACGCAGCCACAGCTCATGGCACAGCAAGGAGGCATCCCTGAAAGGGGACACCTCCACTCCCAGCACCTCCTCCCACTGAGAGGCTCCACATCCCATGCTGGTGCTCCCAGATGGGGACTGCTGATGAGAAGACATCCAGCCACCTGCAGTCAAGGTGAGATGTGAAAGGCACAGGGGAGAGGATGTTGGTTTGAGCCACCCTAGGGGCTGCAAAGCCCTTTAAAATGATGCTGCCGGTTTGAAAATGAGTTTAGAGGTTTTAAATGGTAAATTTCAGTCTAAGCAAGCTGCTTTTGCTCTCTCAGAAATAATGTGCATACATATACATAAATATCTCCAGGCTGCAACCAAACCCATCCATCCCCATCCTGGAGCTCCCCATTAGCTCCGATATCCTGGCACACAGCCTAAGACCTTTCAAGTGATGCATTTGGGGATGATCAGTTGTTTTACCATAATAAAAATAATTCCCTGATCTGGGGGAGACAACTCTGCAGTGAAGATAAACACAATCCACCTCTGCCTGCATTTCAGCTTCAGGTCACTTCCAAAATGAAACAGAGCACGGGAAGGAGAGGTATTCCTAATCAGCACAAAGGTTCCTGGTCTGGAGAGCACATCATTCCCATTGTGGCCAACCAGACCATCCTGTTGATGCCCTGCCTTCTCATGCAACAGTCCCTAAAATGCTAGAGTTGCTTGCTCTTGTATTTTGTGCCGCTATGATTCCAACCATCCGTGCCTCACCTCAACCTGCGACCCAAAACACTCTCTCACTGCAGCCCGCAATGCCTCTGACTGCCCTGAGGGCTGCAGGCAACCCCGAGTCCCAGTGCTTATGACCAGGTGAACAGCAGCTCTTGACTCTCAGAGCATTCCTTGCCATTTAAAAGAAAAAAAAAAAAAAGGGAGAGTGCTATCCTCTATGTGAACAATTAACTCCTTAGGCTCTGAGAAGCATTTCAATGTTAAACTGATTCACGTAAATCAAGAAATGCAAATGCAGTGTGTAATGCTGAAGGTGAGGCATGAGAGGGTACAGAGCAAGAGAATTAGCAAGGATCTCCACCTACACTCTTTTGCAACCTCTTCCAAGCATGTCACTTCTGATTCATCCCTCTCCTCTTTGAGAGAGGCTCAGCCCTCATTTCAAACCCCACAATTTAAGCACTCTGCAGAATTCAAAATCTCCATCTCATCCTTTTGCCTTGACCAGTCTGGCAATGGCAGCTCTCACTCATGAGAGACTCACTCAAAATCAGGTTGGACCAGACTCTGAGAATCTGATGGAGCTGTAGGTGTCCTTGTTCATTGCAGGGAGTCAGACCAAATGGCCTTTAAGGGTTCCTTCCAACTCAAAGGGTTCCACGATTCTAAGTGCACTCTGCTCTGTAGACACGTTTCAGGTACTCCTGGGGAGGCAGACTTAGCTGGGATGTATCTGGTGAGCTACCACTGCAATCCACTCCATTCCAGTGATGGCTTACAGAGAGCACAGTGTAATTACCAGTGGGTAAATTGTTCTTTAGAGATCAATGTCAACTGCTAATGGTAGGGACTGTTCCATTTTGCACCAGAGCTGAGTACTCCACGTGCAAGTCCCATGAGCAGAACGCTACTTCCCACAGCTGCACCCATATTCTCATAGTCATCTACTGGCAAGCACCCAGCATTAACATCTAAAGCAAGAGAAAGTCCATAGCTACTCAGAGATATTTGTTTTTCTCTTACCACACCACCTGAGCTTTTGCACCAACTTTTTCAAGGGGAAGAAAAATGACAATGTTAAAGAAATGAGATGCAAAGGGTGACCTTCCCTATAAACTCTGTAGGCAGAAAATGAGGCTGAAGAGCAAATTAAGAAGTGCTAGCAAGAGGTCACCTGGAAGCACAAAGGAGAGACTGCAGCTATTGCCACGGCTGTTCTGCAGACTGTTTTATTCTGACCTCAGGTTAGGCCTGCCCACTACTGTGTGTAGAGTGCTGGAAGTAAAAAGGGGTCTGAACGAGGTAGATAAACACGTATGGTGCCTGATTATTGATCAGGAAGAAACTCTGACATTCAGTGGGAACAAAACTGCATTTTGTGAGCAGCAGTGACTCCTAAGGCTGGGAGCACCTCCATCCTCCCTGCAGTTCTCAGTCTCAACAAAATGACAGAGGATATTGGAAGCCTGCAAATAAAATCCTCCACAATACATCCATATCCAGTCCATTTTAGCAATCAAATTATGGCAGGTGCTTCCCATTTTCACACACAGCATCTATTTTCACAAAGGGAACAGAGAGCATTAACTGAAATTGCAAATACTCCCTGACTTCTAGAGGCTGTTTTTTTAAATTTCTTTTCTCAGTATAAAAGAACATCTTTTAACTTGCAAGTTGTAGTCATTTGTCTTTATGATGCCAGCTGCTGACCACAGGGAAAAGGTCACTGCTGTTACCAGTGACAGCATCCCAGCAGAACTTCCTCTCTTAGCATTTTTCCTCCTTCATTCCTTCCTTCAACAGAAGGTCAGACATCATCTCTCCTCCAGGGAGGAGAGACTGCTAACATTTCCTCTTTCCATTAGGAACAGTTAATGGAAACGGCAGTAAATCACCCTTTGTATTCTCATACAGACAGAGAGCAAAGACCATCTGCTTGCCTGGATCTCCATGAAGAGCCATAAGACAAGGGACAGAAGCTTTCTCCTTCACACAAACATAAATTCTGAATCCACAGCATGACTAAACGTCATGGCACAAGCCACTTTCGCTGAAGCTTAGAGGAGATGCTGTTGAAGTCTTCGTGTGGCAGAGAAGGACAGGGCAGAGAGAAGCTGCAGTAACTCTGGATGCCCATATCATTCCCCACTCAGGGGTCTCCCAGCACAGCCTCTGTTCTGGGTGCCCCACACTGGGGAAGTGGAGCTGTATCCCAGCACTGCGTCCTCCCTCTTTATTCATTACTAGCATACATCTTTATTCATTACTAGCAATGTCATATCAACATCTAGTCCTCCCACAGATACTAAAAAGAAATTACTCAATGTAAAGTGCAACATACAAGAAGCAAAACCCAAGTGGAAGGGTTGACTGAGAGGATGGGCTGGTAACAGGCCTACTGCCTTGAGGCTACACTGCTAGCAAGCCCTAGGAGACACGACTGCTTCCCAGGCTTGCAAAGCTTACCGTGTCTTCTGGAATTGGACCAGTATGTAGGGAGTAAGGCTGAGGTTGGGCCTGAACAGCCCCTGCCTGTGCAAGGAGGTGCAGAATAGCATCATTTCACACACACAGACTGTGGGGAAACATGGTGCAATACAATAGGAAAGGACTAAAATATGTCATACCCATCCCTTGTTTGCCTTTCCCAAACACGTTCTGAAGTCAACAAGCAATAAAGACGACAAATCCAGTCATATGGTGAAATGATGGGAACGTGCAAAACTTTGAAAGTCTGACAAACAGTGGTGGTGGTAATACAGTGCAGGTGCCAATCATGGAGCTGGGCTAATGAATTTCCTTATTTCAGACACTAATATAAAGCAATCACATAGTGGCAATACAACATACTTGCAACCCTACATCACTGTTGTGTTTTTAAGCAAAGCTGATGCTTGTTCTCATATTTTATTACTTCATTTTTGTTACTATAAGACATTTCATTTAGAAGGTATGTGGAACAAATAAGATCCATGCAGATTTAAATGAAAGCATATTTAAATAGGTTATGTTTAAATAGTGTCTAAATAGCTGACAGGTTATGCTTAACATGTTTGAATAGGCTATTTACTTTTTTTCAAGTTTAGTACTTAATCAAACCGTCTGCTTGGCAGTCATAGAATAACTGTCTCCAAGGCAATAGGACTCAGACAGAAGGCAGCAAAATTGCCTTTTCCATTGCTCGTGCAGTGATGAAAACAGCACACTGAATTTTGACACATACATCGACCACTCGGTCACATCAGGGACACTGTCTGCACTAACATGCTTTATTTCCTTTCTATTCAGCAAGCAATTTGGAAAGTCAGCTTCCGGCCAAGTGCATCAGTTAGTCCCATAGCCACAGTGCTGATGCCTCCTCATGTCCCTGATGCAATGCAGTCTGCTCAAGCATTACCTGAATGCTTGGCTCCATCACTGCTGAGGTACATCTAGGGATGCAAAGCAAGTAGTGTAAGCACTTTCTGCTTCTCTAATTAAAACATCTTTCGCTGGTGAAAAACTGTTCTGCAAGGCACCTGCAAGCAGTCTTCACTTGGAAAGAGTAGACTTAAGTATTGAAAAGCGTCTAGGATCTGTAAGTGTCTCACTACGCATTATTCCCACAACTTTCAGCTCATTGGGAATTAGTCACACGCTAAAGGAACATTTGTTTTTACCAGAGGTGCTTTCATACTTATCATTTACACCTATCTACCAGCACACTGATAAATGTGGGGCTTAAGAAAGCAAAATGAGTTTCTGAGCAACACCAGGAGGTGAATAGTGAGTACAGCTTTAAAGAGATGAAGTGTTTGTAGGCTGAAAGCCATAAGTGATCACTGACCAACCACAGACAAAACATATGGATTTCTTTCCTCTCACTTTCCTGACCCTTCTCAGAAATGTATCAGACAGAACCATCCTGTGAAGAGTAAACAAGGATGGGAAAGACAAATATAGAGCTGCTTTTCAGGAATATTGAAATTAAAGACTGTTGGGCATTGGCACATACTCAGGTACACACAAAAGAAGGGTGCTGTTGGAAAATAAAAAGGCTGAGGAAGATGTAGGAAGCAGGGTATTTTGACTTAGCAACTAAAGATGGAGATTTCCTATGAGCAACCCAATTTCTTCCTTGTTTCTCTTAAGACATCAAGGCATGCTCTGTTGCTTTTACTTCTGTGAAGCTTTGAGGGTTCCTGAGATTCCTTTGAGGACTTGCACTAAAATAATGAGACAAGAAATCCTTCAACCTACCTAAACTCATCCATTGCAGGCACTTAGCTCACCATGTCCCTTTGATCCCATCTCACTGCAAGTGAAGGTGGATTTGAAAGACAATATAACAGTGTAAAAAAAAAAAAAAGCCCTGAATTTCTTTTCTCTGAGGCCTATCTACTTTGTGTTATATTTTCCCTGAAATAGCCTCTAAAACTGCAGATAAGAGCCTGGGCTTCATGCTTCACTCAGGGAATTCTGTTTTTATAGCTACCTTATAAATACTTTTCTTATTTTAAAACCTGTGAAAGACACTGAGGAGACACAACCTGTCACAGCCCTTGTAAGGAAAATACAATTAATAAATCAAATCTCTCCATGGCCTGAAACAAGAGCTCCGTGGCACCTTGATCGTGCAGGGGGCTGGCAAGGAACCAGACCCCAGCTCAGCTCTGGCCAAGCAATTCCCCTTCCCAGACCTTGGTTTTATCTGCTTAATTCTAATTATTATGAATCTCCATTTCAAGGAGATACCCATGCAGAAAATCCATAGAAGGCTTTGTCAACCTCTGCCACTGATGGATCTTCACATATGGTAAGCATCCCTCCCTGCAGAACCTGGTTCCGTAGATCTTCTTTGCCTTTGGCCATCATCCTTGGGATCACACTTCCTGTCCTTGCTTGCTGGCTTCAGTCAATCTTTCTCTCCAGGATTTACCTTCCTTCCTCTCATAACAGGCTCAGAATAAAAGCTATGATTCAGCCTAAAGACCTCTCCAAAGCAAGAGACTGCAAGTGCTGACCTTTGGCTAAGGTCTCCAGCCCTCAGGACCCTCAAGGAGGGGCTATCAGATGTTACCAGTTTCCTCCTGCTCCCTCCTCCGGCCCTTGTTACCCATTACATCATGAAAAGTCCCCAAAAGTGGTGATGCTATGACTACCTGGGTACAGGAGGTGATGCCTTGCAACAAGACCACAGCACTTTGTTTGCTTTGTTGCTCCCCGCCTGCAGCACCTTAGAAATATTGCTTGCAGAGCTGCCCTTGGAAGGTGAATCAGGCAGAGCTGCTTGTTGCTGGTACCTGTGGTCAGACCTCTCCCTCAGCCTAAGTCATTAGACAGTTTAAAAGCTATTGAACACTGGGGCAGGTTTTGGCAGGATTACTGCTGCTCAGGCCATAATCTCCCTCCCTCTCATTTGTTCTCATTTGCTCTGGAGAGCAGTGTTCATGACAACTCCGTGGCAGCCCCATCCTTCAAAGGCCAGTGGCCAGATAAACAAACTGGCCTACCAAGTGTTTCAGCAGCAGGTCTCAGCCAAGACAGAAGAGCACCTGGGTCTTTGTAACAGCCAGTATAATGCTCAGGATGGGGTAAAATCACCTTCTCCCTGCCAGGTTACAACTGCTGGGAGTAGCAGCTACTCCAGGGGTCAGCCTAGATGTTGAGGACCAGCATCCCTGGGAGGAAAGATGCAGCAGGGCAAGCACAAGGGGAATGCAGCCACTGCAGGGAAAGGGAGAAAAAATAAGAAAGTTAATTTTCAGGGGAAATTCTCTCTTTAAGTTCAGCTCTTGGATCAAACTCAAGCAAGGAAAGAGGAAGCAGACAACCAGAGAGCTGCTGGGAAGGCACATCCAAGCATGCTCAGTTTATTCTAGCTACAAGTTCTGCCATTATGGTGTGAGGTTTCCTCTGTGACTGCTGCCACCACCCTCATCTGCTGTGATTTAAACTACAGAAACCTCCTCGAGTGGGTGTGAGCACGAGCTGAGGAAAGGCTCTGTCTGTGCAGCTATCACACTGTGTTCAGGATTCCTCCCTTCCTTCCCTGGTTGGGCTATTTGTGGCAGTCCTAATTAAGTAGTGCAGAAATGAGATATTACGATTTTGCAGTATAACCTATGCTTGATTATCAAATGAATTTGGCTTTTGTATCAAGTTAACCGAAGTGCTATAAATTCCTAGAAGAAGAAGCAGCCATTTTTACAGTGAAGCAAGAGCATTCAGAGAAATTTGTCCCAGATTAATTAGATTTCAAAAGCAGGTTTAAATGAGCTTTAAATCTCTAATCTGCCAGGGAAGCCCAATATTTCATCCCTGCGCCATGTGACGATAAATAACTTTAATGCCTACTCCCCCACACATAGCTCCCATCTTCCCAGGGCCGGGCGAGTGGTGCATTTATGTTATTGATTGGAACAAGAGCTTAGGCTGCCACTCAGTTTAAAGGATCTACCTGCAAGCAATCAATCCCGCTCAGGTCCATCTCCCAGCCAGAGCGTGACCGCCACGTCCCCAGCAGCTGCACATCCCTGCTGGGAGAGCCGCAGACCTTCAGCACAGCAGTGCAGATTTGGGCTCCTGGCCAGACCACGCTGTTATTCTCCCCATAATGATTTAGGCATAGGGGAGCTCTGCGTGATCTTCATCACTCACAAGGGGAAAATGACGATACGAATAAAGGCTTGCTCCTTCCCTTCAGAAAACTCCTCCACGCAGGCATAGCTCAGCTCACAGGTATATCCCCAAGCAAAGCTGCAGCCCTGACCTTCCAGGCACGTCTCAGAAGTGGGATTTTGATGGGGTGGGGAATACCTCTGAGCAAGACCATTACACTCTCATTTCGTTATCTAACAGTCTCTAGCAGCGCAGCAACAGTATAAAGAGGTTGGGGGCTGATTTAATTTGTCAGAGATTTTCATCTAGGTAGCTGCAAGAACAGGGCTATGATTTCTATTACGTGACGCAGCAGCAGCTGCTCAGCCACAGCTCTGGGACAGCCCTTGCCTATAAAAAAAAAAAAAAACAACGAGGCACTCGTTTACATCAGTTGCAGTTTTGTTTCAGAAAGAAAATAAATTCACTAATATAGCAGGACAAATCCCCCCTGACACATACATAGAAACAGCTGCTGGAAGAAAAATAGAAAAGGGAAACTGTACAGTGTTATGAAGGAACAGCAAATACTTCTGCGTACTGCTAGCAAGCCAAATCATGTCATTTAGGCCTAAACTGCTCATATTCTAGGTAAACACAGCACTTTGGCTGATACCACAATTCTGACCTTCAAGAAAAATCACATGCATGTGTGCACAAACGTGCATCATTGAGACTTAATTCTGACCAAGTTACATCCACTGCATTTCATTGCTGGTTTGTGTAGCACCCACAAAGACAAAACCCAGCTGATTCCTGCTCTGAACCTGACGAGAGCAGCCTGCCTGTCATAACCGGCTTTCCTGGGAACCCACTGGGCTGATCTGGGATTGGGCAAGATGTCCTTTGTCCTCAGGCTCTAACCCCCACAGGGAGAGGGGGTGCTCAGTGCCATGCCCTCCTCACCACCAGCTCTCTTCTCTCTTCTTCTGGTCCAGCATCAAGAAACAGGCTAGGACTGCAGCAGAGGGAATTCATAAACTTCCTAATGTCTAACCAAGCAAAATGTACAGAGAAGCATTAGAATTGTACATTCATAAGGAATTGGGATTTTACAAAGATCTTCCAAGAGCAGTTTAGAAAAGCATCTGTCACTGCTACAGCAAGGTGAGTCTACCCTGTCTTTAAACAGGAAGAAAGACACAGATTCATGGCCTTTCCAACCCAATTTTCAACTACTGTGATTTTTCTTATTAGTCCTTGCTTTACTGAAATAGAGCAGTTTCTCATCTTTCTTGAACATATTTTTCCAAAGACAGAGCAAAGAAAAAAAGGCATTTTAATTGCAGTCTTCCCCATTCACCTCCTTTCCATCTCCCACAAAAGAGAAAAACAGTCAAGTCATCTCTTCCTAGCCACACTCTCCCAAGAGGTTTTTGCAGCGAGGAAAGAAACAAATCCATTAAAAAAGCAATATTGCTTTTCTTATTGGAATGAAAATAACTAAAAAAGCTCTTTTCCCCACTGAAAAATAAAGAAGAAAGGAAGGTGAGGGAGACAGGCTTTACGGCAGTGAGCTCATCACAACTCCAGGGCTAAGTTTGGAGAAGGGCATGAGCTGTGTGCCCAATAACTCAGAGCAGCACTGTAGGTTGGCAGAAGTTTTGCCATACAGCAGACTCCCACGACCTGCTGAAGCTCTGATGGGCACATGGAGTAAAAGTAATTTCCCTCCCGGGTAAATTAAGCTCAGGTATTTCTAAAGGCTGCAGAATTGGCTTCAAAAAAAAAAAAAAAAAAATCTCACAAGTAGCAGCTTCAAATGTTTTATTCAGACATTTTACATTTATGCTATAGTTTGCAACAATCCAGGGGCCTTAATAATGTTGTTTTGATTTATTATTCCAAGAGAGTTGCCAAATCAAAACTGTGGACCAGATTTTCCTAAAACAACCTGAGAGTTGAGGTTTTCTTTGGGATCACATTGAATTAATTCTGAAATGTAATCATGCAAACTCTTTGCAAACATTGACTTTGTGTCTCCATTTTGCTGGTGGTCAAGAATGGACTGAAACCTTTATGGACACATATACACACAAAGTAATTGCACGTTGGTTTCTTTTTCTGGCTGATTCTACATAAAATCCCTTTGCAAATAGTGATCTACAAATCCTAGCAAGAGCTGAAAGCACTAATTGATGTAAGCTGAATTATAGCAGAAAAACTAGGCTGGAACCATAACTACACAGAAGTGTGTCTGCCATCACTCTTAAGCTACACCCAGCCACGTTAAGGTGTCCAGAAGGTGCTAAAAACTCATATGCAAGCACAGTCCACAGCCATCAATCACATTTTCTAGGCTAACCAGAGGTTTGGGCTGGAACATTTTTCTCCTCCCACCCACAGTTTAGATGACAGGCAAAGCTGTTAGATTTCACCTGATCCTTTCATTGCTTGGCAAAGCCTAGAAAGCAAGCCCAGAAATGAAGGAAATCAATTACAAAATAGAATCTGTTCTGGTTTCAAGGTGCCATTGGTGCAAGTGCTGAACAGACTCACTCACAGGTCGCCCTTTGGAGCGCAGGCTGGATCTCAGAGCAGCTCATAGCAGAGCAGTGAGGAATACCAGGGACCACAGCACACTAATTGCTGCTGTTTCCCTCTCATTGTTTTCTAATGAAGGCCACAGAAAATGCTGCTACTTAAGAAATAAGTTATTAAGAGACATAACCCTGAGAAATCCATCTGTAGGTTCTCCTGAGGACTTGGCTGCTGTGGCTGCCCAAGATGAATAACATGCTGCAGAAAAACAGAGAGAAAGGAGTCCCCACAACAGCACTAGAGCAGATTTATTCAAAAGAACTGACTAATCTGTCTGATAGAGTAAATTTTGTTATGAGCTACTGAATCACAAGGAAGAGTCTGAAATACTATGGGAGGAAGGGACAGGCAGCTGCCGACTTACAGCTGGCTAACAATGTGTACCTTCTCAGGCTGTGCTTCTTCTGTTTGCAACTGTCTCAAGAGGTTTTTAATTCAACTTTTTTTACCCTTTTCACTGTAGACATGTTCTCAGCTGGAGCAAAATGAATTATTTGCAGCTATCAAGGCGAAAATTAAAAAGCACCAGCAAAGCTTGCCTAACATCTTAACATATTCCACATCTCTTCCAAACTCATATTATCACTCTGAGCAGAACAGCATAATCAATCCTCCTACATCATTTTCAGTGCTGTAAGAAGTAGCCTTTCCATTTACTTTTCACAGTTGAGATGTTGTACACTTGCAATCCACCAGAAAGATCTCAAAACAGGAAAATGCTTTTTGTTCCTTTACCCCTGCACTCATCCTTCGTCACAAAAACAGCATCAACAAAACCCTGCACAGTAACCACCTCCACGTGCTCTCAAATACCCGGTACCCAAGGCTCCATTTTCTGAAAATGGCCTGAATTCAGTGAGCTTGTTCCCACAAGTAAGGACAAACTGGTGAGTTTATTTGAACGGCAGTTCCATGTACTCATATCTTCATCCTGAGCTAGCTGTCAAAGATAGCTGAAATGGTTCCAGTCTAAGTAGATTAGGTTTCTTCTATTCTGAAGAAAGACAGCTAAGGAAAATAAAATATCCATAAAATCAGGAGTGGTGTGGAGAAGGGGAACAGGTGATGACTGAACACACACTCTCTCAAAACAAGAATGAAAGGGTTTTGGATTAAACCATCATAAAAAACAGCTTCAAAACAATGAGGAATCTCCTCCTTTAAATAAGTGTGTACTGCAGCAAGGGAAAACCTTGTCCAGGATGTTGAGGATGGCAGAGACAGATTAAAACCAGAAACATTTCATTAAAGAAAAATGTACAAAGAGCTGCTAAAAAGAAAAACACTGCCTTCATTTTATGAAAGCATTGAAGCACACACTGCTCAAAGAACAAGAATGTTTGGAGTACTAACACTACCCTTCCCCCTACGCTGCTGTAAATGAGACACTGGGCTTGATTATTCTTATATTCTTACAAATGCCTTTGGACAAGACAAAAGATCACTGGGAGAAATAACAAGTTTAGGGGATATTGTTATTGAACACTTACAGCACTCTGATAAATAAGAAAGAGGAAGAAGTACTCACTTGCAAAAACTTCACAATGTCCTTTCCAAAATGCAGTCATGCTTCTTGTTCTGGCAATTACTTCAGTGTTGTGCCATGGACTCCTCATTATACTTTTGAGTGAAATTTGCTCTGAAATGCTATTATACCATACAACACTCTCATTCTCTGTGTCCTCAACCAAACCTGCTGACCTGAGTAAAAGCACACATTTCTGCTCCTGTGAACTCATTCGCCTTATAAATGAGGTGCTTTACCCTCTCATGTGTCATCAGAATAACCGGCTGATAGTCACGTATCTGAGGAACACCTTCCTGAAGGCATGAAGAGTTGCATGAGGAGTTTGTGCTCAGCCTGCAAAAATTTTCTTGGTAAAGAAAACTCAGGAGAAGGAACAAACCTAGAATGGCTCTCAGGAGTACCTCATAGTAATAATAACCTACTACATTGCTCATATGGAAATGAGTATTTTTAGTAAAATGTCAGGCATCACTAATAGCTTGTTTGTTTATGGAAGGCCCTCAGTAATTTAAAAGCACAGTGATCAAACGAACATACATTCAAAACACAGTTGCATGTACAAATCCTGTTGGAACTACAATATGTATGCTGCTACTGCTCCTACTACAACCAGCATCCACAGGATGAGCCCTCCCATCCCTCACCATACAGCCCCATTCAATACTGGGCAACTACTGGTTGCTTCTTACATATACAGAGTCAAAAAAATACATATAGAAGTAAAAAAAAAATAAGAATAAACAACAACAACAAAAACTGGCTTTTTGGGGAAAAAAACTGGGAGAGATTTTCCAATTTCTTACAGAGGAAAGGATCTGTTCAGTGCATCTGGGTAACAAGACGAAGCTCTGACCCATTATTTCTCCAAGATATGGGAAGAGGGAAAAAGGTGAAGTAATCCACTTCAAATAATAATAATTTCCTGAGAGTACTAAGGGATTTGGAGGGCTTAATGCAGACCTAAGGTGTCCAGATAGTGCTTCATTTCTAGCCACATTTGCACAACATAAGTGATGTCCCATTCCTCTCAAAGCTCTCTTAGCTCCACATGTGCTGATCTACAAATTTACTCCTAGAAAAACATTTCATTCATCACTAAGCTGCGATTCCCTCTCAGTTGGCACGCAGCACCTGTTCAACTCTTCAGTGCTTCAGGATGCAACAGTCAAGAGAAGTGCACCGGGACAAAACAGACTGAGCCCTCCAGGGATACTTTGGCTCTAACTCTCACCAGCACCCATGTCAGTTTGGCCCTAAATAACTGCAAGTATCTGTGACAGTGCAATTCATCCAGGTGCAGTTTGGCCAGCATACAGCAACAATCCTTTCTCCTCGCTGGGAGCAATGATCTTGACCAGGCTGCAAAGCTGAGACAAACTCACTGTCACACCTGCTGTCAACAACAGCCTGCAGACAGAACTATCAAGGGATGACCATAACAGAGGTACTGAGTCTCCTTGCCTCTTTTCTGGGTGGGTTTGTAATGCAGAAGGCAACCCGAGATCCAGAGCAAACCTAAGCATTGACATTTACATGTCTGTATGAGTGGACTCCAGATCTGAGTAATTCACAGCCAACTTCCAACTCACACAGCACCGAGCTTCTGCAAATCTGAAAAATTAAACTAATGGAACAAAGTGCATAGACAGACATTACGGAACATAAATTACCAGGATTGCTATGGCAACAACACAGGGTGAGTGATAACTTTGAGGCCATGACAACATATGCATTTTATAGGAGCAGCTAATTGTCTGACTCTGCTCGCTAACACCACAACATATTTTTTGCTAAATACCTTGGTATTTGAATTTTACTGCCTCCAGCCACTATTAACATATTTTGCATTTGTGCTTTGCATAAAACCCCAGGAATGTTTCTAGTTAAAGTTCCCAAACATACATTCAATTTATATTTAATGAGACAGTGTGAGTTAAGTAAATGAGAGCTAATTAATTAGAGCATATGTATAGTGGGCTGTGAGGATTAATTAGTTAATGTTTGCAGAGTGCTTTGAAAAATGTAAAGCACCATATAAACATGAATGGTACTTTGGGAGAATGAAGGAGGGTGAGGTGATGAAGAGATACAGCATATCCTATCTAACCTTCAACAAACACCTGTTTAATATCATGCGTGGTTTGTCATACGGTGTAACGAGAAGGCAACCATACATTAGTTAAAAACTAATTTAATTTTAACAGAAAAGTAACAGCTGATAAACAGGCCAAATTCTCCAGTTATGTCTCTTTGGGACGGGCCCTCATGTAACAAACCAGTGGGCACCAGGACAGTGAAACATTTGGTGCTGTATTCAAGGAACTCTCAATTAGGTTTCCCATTGCCTGGTGGCTGCAGCATATTCATTCCGGCATCCCCAGCATCCCTCCCAACTGGGTGCTGTGCAGAACCAGTGTTAGTGCTCCTAAGAAGCCCAGCATCACACCAGCTCCCAGTCTCTGCCTGCCCTTGCTCTTCCACCTGGTGCTCAACCAGTCTGCATTTGTCCCCAAAAGGAAAAGACTGAAAGGCAATCTGATACCCTGTGCTCCGAGCTAACAGAGCACTCGTCACCCACTCCATTTTCAGCCAGTTTCCCAAAGAGATGAAATGTTACCAGTGACAGGCCAAGTAGCAGGGTATGGATAGCTCTCATGGCTGCCAGCAGCTTGGCCCAGGACATCAGTTCCAGCAGTCAGTAGCTGCAGCCCACTTGTGTTCCCTGTGGAGTGAGCTCCACTGCTAGCATCCAAAATCCTGCACCACAAAGGCACTCAGGCACCTACTTACACCTGAAGTCAGTGGGGACTTTCCAGCTCTAACCATTAAAATTCACCACAGAAGGGAACAGTCTCCATGATCAGGCTCAGGGTTGCCAGGATCCACCTTGAAAGCCCAGATAGAGAGCAGTACAGCCCTGAAAGTTTATGGTTACATACTTACAAACTCCCACACACCACAGCTCCAAGGCTGAAGCCCACTTGCACTTAAGCTCCCTCTCCATGACTGCTACCTGTCTCCTGAAAAAAGAGAGACAACTTTTTGCACTCCTCTTTGGTAAGACTCTGGCTCTGCCCCAGGCACAGCACCTCACCACTCTGCTGCACAACTGCTTTTGCAGCTTGCCTGGCTGCTGTTCTGCCCCTGGATTACATGGGCTACAAAAGCAGAAAACCCAACAGCCAGGTGCTCAGATTCACATGGCAAAACAGAACAGGACAGCTAGTGGCAGACACTCCTGGAGACTACGGATTTCATTACTTTCTCCTCCCAAAAGCAGACCGTGACCTGACTGCACAACGTTTCTTGTCCTATCAACCTCACTGCTGGCTTGCAGTGGCAGTGCTCTGTGGGAAAAGCCTCAACTGCTCTCACAACTCTGACAGTGCATGCCAGCAGGCTTGGTGTGATGCTTGGAGGAAAGGTACCTTTCTTTCAGGAAAACAATCTTCATTTGTGCAATACACTTAGCAGGGTCCCATCGGTAAGGAAAGCTTGATTTTTTCTGCAGTGCCTTTCTCCTGGAAGGACATAAGCCATTCCCCTAGGAGACCTACAAAAATCACATTAACACTAACGTGTTCTTTGATGATTAGAGAATTTCCCTGGCAACTGTCCAACGGTGCAGGCTGGCAAAATGTATTGCCATAATTGGAAATAGACTTCCCTCCCTCTTTTGCATTACAAAGCAACCCAAGCACAGAGCTACAAGTAGATTTTTTTTTTATTTATTGGCTTAGATTGGAAGACCCCCTGAAGCCCATCCGATCCCAACCCCTGCCATGGGCTGGTTGCCTCCCATCAGGTCAGGCTGCTCAGGGCCCATCCAACCCAGCTTTGAGCACCTTCTGCATATGGTGCCATAGTATCAATTAAATGCATCTCCTTTGAGATGACAGAAGGAGCACATTTTCAGGAATTTTCCCATAGTGATAATTGTGTGCTCACGTGGTTTCATGCAACACAAAGCAAGAACTGGGTCCCCATCTGTTCCTCTATAGTTTATGCAACACATAGCTGTATGTCTAGTGTTAATTATGATCACCATTAATAAAAAGGCCCACAGTATGCGATTTTATCCCACCTTTAATGCTTGATAGGCATGAATGCTTGAACCTCTTGTTCACATCTTTTTTAAGAATTCAAGACAAATTACCTATTTTTTTTTCTTCCTAGCTAAGCCTCACTGCCAAGCCACAACTTCCCTAAGTCCCTGCTTTAGTTCCTGAGTGGGGAAAAAAGGAGCCATGGAAATTGAACATGTATCCAAGGTTTCCTGACCATGCTTTCCTCCATCTGCACTCAGCCTGAGATCTTGCAGCAGGCCAGAGTGCACCCCAGAGGTCAGCAGGTCCTGCATGGGGCCTGGCCCTGGAGTAGCCACAGCCTCACGCCCTCAGCCATCCTCTTACCCACAGACACCCACACTTAAGAGCATGTTAAGCACCGTAACATATGATGAATGACTTCTGGATGAGCCATGTACCTACATGTCATAACACACATCAGACACCACAGTGCCTTGGCACAGGTTCTGTTGAGAGCTGCTGGCTGATCCTTCAGCGAACACCACAGCTCTTTAGAAATCAGTTAATTTTCAAGCCAGTCAGCTTTTAAACAGTTACAAGTTACTAAGAAGCTTTCCCTTTTGGGTTTTCTCCCTTTGGCTCAGCAGAGACTCCCAGGAGCCTGCAGTGACACCCAGACCTGCAAACCCTCTATCAGGGCATCAGATGCCTCAGTTATTGCAAGGAACCACAACCAAATCTACTGAGAGACTACAGCAAGAATGAGAACAGATGTTGGTCAGACTCTCCCAGGTCTCTCTGCTTCTTTATTCTAAAGTAGATAAAACAGTTGAGACCTCTAACATTTGCTAGAAGAATTAAGTCTGCAAGCATCAGCACTGACTTGGGGAAGACAACCTGGCTGTAGTAGCCTGCATGGCAAATGCTAATCTGAGAAAAGACAAAACTATGGGATAGACACCTGCCAGGATCTGTTCCATTTTTCCAGACTAGCTTTTGAAAAAATTCAAGCAGTTTCTACTGTTGAAGCAATCACTGGTGGAAAGACAGAACCCTAATCTCTCCATGAAGCTGTGCTTGAAGTCTATTAAAGGGTCCTGAAGAAAAACACAAAGCATAAATTATTTCTGTTAAAAGTAGAGAATTAAAGTTATGCTAATAGAAGTCGTTTGGCCACGGGAGCAGTCTTCTTGCAATTGCATAAATTACCTCCTGAACAAGGAGCTTCAACTGGAACATAATTTCTTGGCCAGACCCTGACTGATTTCCAGGCGAGCAATAACAAGCACTCCAGGGGGAGCTGCTCTATCCTCAGATGAATGGAGTTAATAAGTCACAGAAAGCTGTTTAATAAACAAATTCCTCCCTTTTCTCTTGTGAACTGTATAGGAACAGAGATGTCCACTATCTGCACGTTTCCCAAACCATCTCCCCACTAAATCCTTCGCTTCTTTAAGTATCTCTGAACCCAGAGCTCCTTTCATCTAAGGAGCAGACTACGTGGTATTTTGTTCCTTGTCCCCTCTGCAGCTCCACATGCCTCATACAGAAACAACAAAGCTCGTTATTCCTGTGGTCCCTGAGTCCAGGAGAACACTGGCAGGATTTTGGTTCAAATCTGTTATTTTCCTCAGACTCAGCCATTTGTAGCTCATAAAGAGCAGCATAAAGAGCAGATAGATTGAGATGTTTCAAATTTATCTTCCCACGCAAACAACAGACAATTGCAGCATGAGACTTGTGCACAATTTTGCCCAAGCACCCCAAGGCTCGATGAAGTTGTTTTGCTAGAGCTGCACATTTCCCCACCCACCACCTTCCCAACACAACGATGGATGCACTGCAGGAGGAAGCACTATAAAAGATCCAAGAAGAAAACCCATGCAGAGCTGGAGCTGCCCGTTTGATATGAGAACTTTTTACTGAGCTGGAAAAAAAGGTCATTCCACTTTTTTATTTTAAATTGTATCTGACTTATATATGGCTCTGTACATTCCTAGGGAGCAGCAACAGACTTGCTGAATCACTATGAGAAAAGCCTGTATCCAGGCAGATCTGGGTTTGCAGAAGTGAAGTTTCAAAAACTCTTTAAGATTAGACGGGTTGGAAAGGAATCTGCCTGTTTGTAACATAACCTGCATTTAACATAGGACAGCTGGGTCCTCCAGCTACCGTTGCAATGAAGTTTAGTACCCCCAGCAGAAATTTCTGTTGGAAACCTGAGGCATTTCCACATGCAGCTCTGGCTGTAAATTTGTCCAGTTTTATCTATCCTGTGCCCAAAGCAAGCTCAAGCTCATCCATCTCTCCATGCCCTAAGGCACAGAGATACCACAGAGCCCAGCTGCAGGCAAAAGCTAATCTGGACTCCCACCATGCATAAAAAGAAGCCTCGTGGCAAACATTTCCTTTAGGATTGTGAGGATGTTAGACCTGGTGCAGCACATCTATCCCACTCAAATCTTCAGCCTGTGTCTGAACGCCCCTGGGGACTGGTCCCCTCGGATGCCTGCAGTAAGCTGTGCAGTACCCCACAGCTCCTTGTGATACACTCCACAGGGCTGGGATTCACAGCTTTAGCAGCACACTGTAAATCCCTCATGCAAGACTCCACAAGGGAACGGTAGAAGTTTTGATCTGCACTTGCTACACCTCCTCATCCCCTGCATGGAGCACGCTGAGCCTTTCTCATGGGGTTCTATGCAGGGCAGGAGCAGGTGGGGTAAGAGCTGGAGGACTCCTCATCTTACATTTCTGTGGGCACTTCCTGGCGTACTTCATACCTGCAGCACTGATGGCTGCAGATCCTCAGCAACGTCCGTTAGGATCAAGTCTTCCCGACCCCCCCGATTCAAATCAGAATCTGAAGTTCACAACAAGAAATACGAGAAGAAGGGGAAAGCTCCAGCCTGACCTCCATTTACACACGGCTCTTCACAACCCACAGAGACATCAAGCGGCCAAATCGCCGCATCGCACGCACACAGACGCAGTTTGCTGAGAGTGGATGGGGAAGACAGCGGGGCATCTCAGCTTAAGAAAATTCGGACTGCTTACAACTTACCGAGAAGTTATTTTCCTGCTTGTCTTTGCCGAACCGTTTTCCTCTGACGATGAAGGACAGCCTCAGAGATGCTGATCGGAGTTTCTCTCCCAGCACCAGCAGCTAACGGAGTGAAGAACTATGGGATAATTGTGTGCAGGTGTGAGAGATGGAGGACAGCTGGGGCATTTGCAAGCCAGGCTCACAGGTTCCCTGTGATCATGCTGCCAAGCCCTGCAGAGGGGAGCAGTCCCAAACCCTGCTGCTCTGTTCTGCCATTGCTGGAGGGACCTTCACTTTCCCATTTCCCAGCATAGCCTGTTGGTACAGGACCTGAGAGTATGAGCAGCCTCTGAATTCACAGCCCCGGAGAACACTTTTTATTAATAATTTTCACCACAAATCCCAAGTCCTTTTTTGACTCTGGGAAAAACAACAACAACAACAAACATGTTGCCTTATTTACTGTGTTAGAAATCTCAAGCTTTCAGGAGCCAGATGGGTGTGAAGATGAATTTCCCCATGTTCCCCAGCTTTGCTGCTCCCCCAGGTATCTTATGATTACTTTTTAAATCCTAATTTTGTTACTCCTCGTCTAAGACCGGCAATAAATGCAATTGAATTATGGGATCATTTGAGTTGAAAAAGAGCTCTAAAGCCATCAAGTCCAACAGACGTCAGCCATGGCTCTCCCCTCTCTGACACGAGCATCTCTCAAACAGCCTTAAGTCAAGACAAAAACAAGAATAAACGCATAGAGCTGCTCCAGCCCTGTGAATATCAAAGAGAGACTGCTCTATTAAACTCAAAGGACAATTGTCCTCTCTGTATTTCAGATTGGACTAAAACTGTGCTACAGGGGACAATTAATCTTCAAAATCAATTTTTTGTCAGGAGGCTAAATTTCAATTGTCTCAGGAATGCTGGTGCTGGGCTGATAATTACTGTCTGATGAGGCAACCTCTGAATTCACAGCCCCAGAGAACACTTTTTATTAATAACTTTCACCACAAATTCCAAGTCCTTTTTTGACTTTGGGAAAAACAACAACAACAACAAACATGTGGCCTTATTTACTGTGTTAGAAATCTCAAGCTTTCAGGAGCCAGAGGATGTGCTTTGGGTTTTCATTGCAAGACAGGGAGTAGATATTCCCAATCCCTTGACAAAGCAAAGCAAAAATCCCAGTTTGTTCGAGAAGAAGTGCAATAAAAATGCTAATTTGTTTTGCTCTGCGTGTGTCCTTTTTCCACACACCCCACTCTGCACAGCTGCAATCATTCTGACTCCAGGGCCGCACTCTTTCCCACCTGTGAACAACCCCATGATTGCTCCCACCTGTGAGTGTCACCTGCTGCCTACACCATGGCTGTATGGCCACGTGGCTCCAAAGCTCTCTGCTTGCCACCACCCAGAGGGACACAGTGCCTCTGAGTGCAGGTAGCAATAAGCCTTGGGAGCCACAGAAACACCAGCTGGAGCCACTAGCCCAAGGACTGGGTACCCTGCAATGCCAAACCAGGTACCTGCAGCCAGGATTTAATTCAGTGACAGCATCAAAGGCACGAATTGCTGCAGAAGTGGGAGCAGCTCTCCTCTCCCAGGATCCTCCACTTGGCTCTGTGAAATCATCACAGGGCTTCAGAGCTTGAGCAGCAAGCACTGCAAAGCATGGTCTTATCGGGCTATATTTGTGTAGCCAGCACACTCTCCTGGCACAGAGGTGGCATCGCTTTGTAGCTCAGCAAGATTAAAACCCAGGTTTTCAACTGGATAACTCCTTATATTTTTGATGCAGAAAATTGCTACAGCAGTGGATGCTGCATGGAGGGAATCTAAGTGCCCCAAACCATGAAAGCAGACAGCAGCCTGAGCCTGATGCACACATCCATACACCACGTTTCCTAGTGAATAGCCCAAAGTGTGCCAATACACTGAATTTTCTAAGTTACGCAGACAAAATACTGATTTTCTCAGGAGAAGGGTGGTACAGCCAAAGCACTGCTTGTTCATGACTAGAGCAGTCACCTCTTGCTTCAGAGCTCCATGCTTGCACCCTCAGCCCTGCCAGCATTGCTCTGGGAGCACACATTGATCTGCAAGATGGACCCAGCTCTCCTGCTCCCCAGTCCTGCTCTTTCTGCCCCTCACAGCAGAGGAATACTCAGTGCTTCAGGAAACTGGACTCTGCAGGAGCTGCTTTACTCACAAAGGGGTTCTACTGAATTGAACCTCTGAGTCCCTGCACACTCTTTTATTTTCCAGCTCACCCAGCTAAAGCTCATTTGATTGGAAAGATAATCCAGTAAGTATCAATTAATTCAACTGACTTTGCAAGGGTTGGATTGCCCTAGTGCATGAGACTAAGGGACAGGCCAGAAGGGAAACAGGGCTGACATCTCTGCTATACTAAAGCTGTTTCTATTAAACCCAGGTCAGTTTCCTTTGTACAAATGAAGGCTTACTTTCAGCCCTGTCCAGTGCACACAGGCTGGAGTTCCTCCCCTATGGAAGTGTATAGTGATTTTCATGGGGAATGAAAAACAGTAGAAGACTCCAGAAGAGAAACGAACAGGGATACACAAAGGAAGTGATGAAGGAAGTGCCTAAGATACCTGTTGCAGTGCTGCTTCTTTGCATCCTGTTCGAGTCAGTATTTGCACTGTGGAGTCCCAGCTGGAAGAATTCATTTGCCATTCTTGAAGACCAAATTGCAGTGAACTTACTAAGAGCCTCAACCGAAATCTGAAGAGTTTGGTGAAAGCTTTTTGCTGCCCAAATGTTCTGTTGTGTGGTTAGCCCTGAATTAAGCTCTTTCAGTCTTAATCTCAGAACCATCCCCTTACTGGTACATTGGAGAGACAGCTTACATGTTCAGGGCTGGATGGAACACACACCTCAAGGGCTCTCTTCAGCTACAGAGGCATCTTCTGAACAGTTATCCTGGCTCCAAAATGGCAGTGATACCCTTAGTGCCCTCAGTTACTTTCTCAAGCACAAAACGTGCTTTGGCATCTCCGTTCATATATCTCAAAAACACCACATATGGCAAGAAAAGAAGAAACAGGCTTTTTGTTACAAGGAAATGCCATTAACCAACAGGCCAGGGTTGCTGCAAGACAGTTCAGCCCATGAAAAATTAAAGGCAACATGGACCTCTAATGCATCATGTATCAGGAGAACCATTAAGTAATCAGTCGGCATACAGTTTTATAGGGCATTTTGAGCATAATTCAATCTTCATTCATTTTAGATCATTTCCTTAATGAAGTAATGCACTGAACATAAATATTTCAATGCAAGTCTCTAATGCCCTTTAAGTAGCAAGCAGCCTTCAGTAACAGAGAACCCAATTAAGCTGTGAAGGGTAAATACTGCAAAAGGAAGAAGGACAAGATACAAGAATAGTTACGTGCTTCAGACTGTGGGATTGAGGCAGATACAGCTGTGCTTTTGGGCCAAACTAAAATTAAGGAGGTGTGAACAGCAGTGAGAGCTGGTGTTGATGAGCTGCTACTCCTGCATCTGGGTGCCCCCCCCTTGCACAGGCACCACGGGTAATTTGGGGTGAGGACCGTTCCTTTTCAGGCTGGCAAAGCACCATCATATTGATATTTTCAGGCAACCTCTGCAATGGAAGCTACCAATGTTCTTCACAGCAGTGATGCTTTTTCTGCTTTCATATACAGAAAACATGGGAACAGTTTAACAGGATAAAGGTTTCCCTAAGTGCATTACAGGCGAATTTTTCTAGAGAATATCTCTCTTCCACTGGATACAGGCAGGTCCATGGGAACTTTTCGACAGTCACTTGGCTGCAGAGCCTGGACCTCAGGAGCCACCTACAGTGGTTCCCTTGGGGAGGAGCTGCGAGACACTCCCATGCAGAGCGCTCAGTGCACCCACGGCAGCTCCTTGGCAGTGCTGCACAGCAAGAAGCTGCATCACTAAAACAGAGTTTCTGGAAGCATCCTTAAGAGCTTCTTTGCCAGGCAGCAGCCACAGGTTTCTCTAAGGTCTTACTCACACTATAGCAAGAAAAGAATCCCCAAAGCCCTACAAGCCAGAGAAACACATTTGCTCCTTTTAAAACCACAGGCTGAAGCATTTTACACCAACAGCCACTGCAAGCATCGTGGTGAGGAGGAAAGCTGCAAGATTCATCTTCGGATGAGAGAGCAGTTGCAATCCTCTGAGGGGAAAAAGAAGAACAACACTCATTGCTGTTCAGTTAGCGCTGGGTTTGTCTATGTCCTGTACAGGAAACAGCCGTGAGCTGCCTCTCTGCTGCGCTCTGGCCACTAGAGAGAGCCATGGGATAAAGCATGCCACTCAGGGACGAAGGAAAACCTCACTCGAAATGAAATTAAAACATTTTTCCACCTTCATCCTTTTTTTTCCCCAACAGTGTTATAACTTATTTTCATCGTCACCCCAGCTTTATTTTCAAGCTCGTATTATTAAAACGTGGTAGTGCAGAGCAAGCTCCTATCTCTGCCACGTGGTGCACCAGGGAATAAGGTTCAAGGAATAAGCCCCCCTCCTTGGCCAGGTTCACACTGCCTTCATGAGTACCCCAGTAATCAATCACAATGGTGAGAGTTTGTATGTAAATGATGCCTTGTCCTGCTTCTGCAGGAACTCGGTGGTCTTTAGGGTTATGTGCTCTTTTTGTGTATTTTCTCTTCAAACTCCAGGTAGGTTGGACTGTGTCACAGGGCTTGGGTGCCCGCATGGCAACAACTCCCTTTGGTTCTGGGGCTTTGCCCTGACTGCCCACCAGCTTGTCAGTACATCAGAAGAATTTTTAGAGAAAACAAAGTCTTTTCAGCTGAGTAAAAGTGACTTCCAGTGCCAGGTATGAAAGCAGGAGGGGTGGGAGGGAACCAGCCTTGGTTGGCTGTTTCAGCATCCCCAGCCTGCAGAGAGCCAAGTGCTATTAACGTTCACTTTGCGCAGCTGAATTATCTCCTGCTATAACAGAGCTGCTTTGGGCTGCCAGGGGAGCCATTACCAGGTGGTCAGCTATTGCTGGAGGTAATTGCTTTTAACTGTTAAACTACAAAGCACCTGTTTTCCAGCCTGGCTAGGATGCTGATGTTGTCAGAGCACCCTCTGGTGACAATCAGATGCGTGGCCTTAGCATGGACACAGCACCCGGGGAGGATGATGAGGAGAGGAAGGCCGTGGTGTGTAATGCACTCTGGGCTCTGTGCTCAGCCCAGGAAAGGGATGCTTATAAATAGATACGGGATATGTCAACTGTGTTTTAATAAAGATGGAAAAGGATCCAAATCTGAAACAA
>JAOWBP010004023.1:9371792-9384692 GCA_028571105.1 Tragopan temminckii
AGAACAACGCTGGCAGAAAGGAGACAACATGAAAATTGAGGTGTCCATGCTCAGAACTGCTGCCTGCCATCAGCATGATGAAACTGAAGCAGGCTTTGGCACAGCCACTGCATTGGTCTCCCTGGGGTCAGAGAAGCATAGACATTCACCAGTACACAGATGCTGGACTCAAGTTCTGGACTCTCTTTAAACTTGGTTTGCAGGCTGATCTCAGGTCTCTGTTATTCAATCTCCATTTTTACCATTTTCTTTGGGCAAGAAAAGCCATCTACCTGCAGCGTGAGCATCCCTTGCCCTTCCTCAGGCAGCCCTCCCAAGCCACAAACAACACACAATAGCATGAACCTAGGTGGAAATTTACCAGGAAATGTGCACAGATGGGGGATTACAGAATGGTTGTGTTGAGTTGGAAGGGATCTTTAATATCCCCCAGTCCCAACCCCTCCTGGTTTTTCCCCACCAGCTCAGGCTGCCCAGGGCTCCATTCAGCCTGGCCTTTGGCACCTTCAGGGATGGGGCATCTGTGGCTTCTTCAGGGCACCCTGTTCCTGTGAGCATGGCTGCTGCAACCTGCAAATCCAATCTTGCAGGGCAGGATGGAGCAGCCAAGTGTGCAATTAGGGTTCCAAGTATCCAGCAATGCTGGCATGAAGCAGTCTCTGCTGGCTTACCTTCTCTCATAGCTGAAGGTTACCTGGGAAACTTGGATCCATCACCACTGAACAGCACAACGGATCATCAGCCACATCCAAACAGTTGGTAGCTGCATGCGACTTGGAAACCCAGAGATCAGCAATTCCTTTGATACAGCCAAAAAAATTTTTAAAGGCCCCAGAGGCCCTTCAATGTTCCTTTTGTGGTTCCCACATACAATTCTCTGTGCGCACACTGGCACAGCAGGTGAGAGATGGGGGCTCCAGCTGGCCCCTTTCCCACCCAGCGCTCACACAAGCGCCAAGGCTGGCATTAAAGGAGCCTTTCAAAGAAAACAGACCAACCCAGTCATTCCAGACAGAAGTCTACAATAAATTGCAAGTTGGCAGAGTTCTTGGCACTTAGGAGTGTTCTGTATTTACAAGGCTCTTCCTCTGTTAGCCCAAGCCCAGTATTTTTTATTATGTGTTTTGTTGCTCCCTGCCTCCTGGGACCAGCTGAATGTGATTGCATCCTCACCTGCCTCCTCTGAAGACACTGGCCACACCCAGGACATTGGTCGAGCTTTCTCATTGCCTTCTGTCATACCACTCAAGTTCTGAGCTGCTCTTGGGAAGCTTCAAGAAGATATTTTGCAAACCAAAAGCCATATTAACAAAACAAACAAACAAACAAAAAAGTATCCTACCCTTGCAAATAATTACACAGCTTTATTTTTCAGTATCACAATCTCAGGAAATGAAACAGTCCAAATCCTTTCCAAGACATTACACAGCTTTTTTCCATCTCTCTGGCCACAAAACAATCAAATTAAATACAAACTGTTGTTCTGCTACATATCTATTAAATTGGAAGAACATAATTATTGGTAGAAACAGCAAAGCTCTGGGAGCCAGAAGTGGAATGAAGTGCTGCTTTCCCCCTGCTCTTGTGTGACCCACAGCAGGACACACTGAATGAGCCTGACACTCTGGGGAAAAGGACCCCATTCAGTGTTCCCAGAAAAGCACGCAGAGGGACAGAAGGATGTGGTCAGTAACAAAATACAACAGTTTATTGAACAAAATGAGGCAAGGCAATGTTCCCTTTACATTCAATGAACTCAGGAGTAAGAAGCAAAACATGCTACACACACACGGACATGATACTTTGGTTAAATGTCATTCAGAAGTTCTATGCCAAACCTGGTAAAATTAGAGAGTGAACAGTCAAAAATAAGAAAAAAAATAGGCTTGCATAGACAGATTATTGTCAGTGCGCGATTTATACTTAAGGATTAGCTGTTGCAACACAGGGTACACTTGCAGCTCTGAGGAAGTTCAACTGCTTGACTATCTTATGGCCAACATTTAGATCCAACAGGCTGACAGCTTACCCTGAAGAGCTAAATTAGACAACCGCAGCTTTTCTGAGGCAGTTAGCTATACTGCAGTGCACAGATGCAGCTGGAGACACACTGTGGAGTCTACTTAGAGTGAACACTGATACAGTGAAACTTGTTTGCTGTGAAGTAGAAAATACTCATTTGTGTGCCGCTGTCCTCTGTAGGACTCTCCTATGATGAGCATCAGCTGCACAGCTCCAGCCTTGCCCTGTGCCACCCCCAAGAGGAAGTGGTGGCTGACATTTGCAGCCCACAGGCTGAGGGCAGTGCAGCTTTTCAACACAGGACTTGTGTAGTGCAGCCTGTCTGGGGGCATCGCAGTCCAAGTGGCACTTGTATGTAGCACAGGCATTACTGCACAGAAACGTGCTGCAGGACATGATTTAAGAGTACAGTAAACTGGAATATCTGCAGGTTTATGCCTGCTCTCCACAAGAAGAGATGAGCTGCCTGTGGAACGCGCAATGCGAGGGGCACTGCTGTGCCTCACACTGTGCCCACACCCATCTCCCAAAGCAACTGCAAAACCACACATCGAGCGCCTTTAGAGCAGGGCAAGACCAGAATGGTCCATCTGCTGGGGACGGATTATAGGGCAGATTAAACCTCAAAGTCACCCCCAAAAGGGGACTCCTGCTGCAGCAGCATCCCTGGGCATCTCTGCCACAAACAGGACAGCAGAGAGCTGGGTCAGCCCTGCTACAGGCTGTGCTTCGTTTCCTATCGCAGCCGAACACAGCCTTGCAGCATCAGTGCTCCTGCCCTTCCTCACAGCAGCCATCTACTTGGGTGGCAGGTGCCCAGGAGAACGTTCTTTGCAAGAACTGGTGAGTTCTATGGACTGGCTGCACTACATGACAGGAGTGTAAACTAAGCAGGGGAATCCTCACACTGTCTCCAAAGTGCTCCCCTTATATATAAATTAGCAATCCACAGTTAGCTTGCATACAGGTTAATATGAATTAAAATAGAAACCTTGATAATAAAAAATATAATATACACATTGATCAATAAACTGAATGAATACCCTAGAATGTAACAGTGGCTGTAATTTGGCACAAAATAAAAAAAAAAACTCAAAGGTCTAGCATTGCAAAAAAAATCCTTTTTTTTTCCTATGTTATGAATGTTGATTTATGTTACGAAACTTGATTTAAAAACAGGTGGGAATGCAAAGATACAAAAATACTGTACATACAAGATCCCTTTTACAGAGCAAAGCAGACTGCAGCATTTGTAACTTCTATCCTTCCTTCCTGAGAGGTGGAAATTCAATGATGAGACAATCCATCTATCCCTAACAGCTGATATTTTCCCACCCCCACTAAGTTCAAAAACATGAAATTCCTTAAAAAAAGATGAGATTAACCTGTTTGGTCTATTTCCATGATGATAACTGCTTCTCAGGAAGCTGTACAGTCCATGATTTAAGACAGTGTTTCATAGCAAGGTGACCCAGATCAGACTGCTGAAGACATTGAGTATCTCTGCAGGTAAGGCACGACCACTCGGGTTCACCCAACCTCTCTTCTGCGGATCATTGTGCTTCAGACGGAGGCAAGGAGGTGGTGAGAGCTCTTGCTGGTGAGATGTGCCTGCTGTGGAGATCAGGAAGTGCCAGGATTCCACAGTGATGGACTCTCCATGTTTCCTTGTTAATACAGGTAGTAAGAAAGGGATACACGATCTGAATGATCAGGGTAGGGGTCCCAGCTCCAATCCACTACTAAACTCAGAGCAAAACACAGCCAGAGCTACTGAGACTCAGCAAGAGAAGACATATACATGCAAAAAAGAAGTTATGTATTTTTCTGCCATGGAAATAGATATTGCTCTAGATGTTTCTTCTTTAAGACGACAACTTCACTGTGCCCCTTCCCAGGGCACACATGCAAGATGATGATTTTGTATCTGATCTGTGCCACTCCATCTTGCTGACTCTGAGCAGAACTGAGGTGCTGAGCTCCAGGAAGATTTGGCTCCTTGTTCACCTCTGATCTTAGCATTTCTTTACTTCAGTTGTGCCATGGACGTGGCTATTAAACACGCAGGGTGCAATCTTTGCATGAAGCTCTCTGTGTGAGGTCCACAAGGCATGTCAGATGAACAACTGCTCTCTTTATCCCCTATATGCTTTTCTCAGTTATCAATCTTAGCATTTCTCCCTGTCGGTGTCAGCTCTCTTCTAGCAAAACCTCAAGGTCCTCGTTTTCACAAGGGCCATGGAAAAATAAAGCAAAAGCAGAACAAGGGGCAGCAAATGAATAAAGGCAGGAAATAAGATTAAAAAGGAAAGCACTAAGGAAGGATACAGAACAAAGCAGCCCCAGAGCACTCAACACTCCCTGGAAGAATCCAAAGAAGTAGCAGACACTCCTGGGTCCTTCCCGTGAGCTCCCTCTTCTTGGTGCCATCACTGGACAGCATGGCTGGCCTGAGGAGGCCACTAAGGAGATGCTGCAGCTTCACAGCCTAGGCACTGGGTCATATTTTTTTTTGGACTTCACTCAGCTTCCAAACCAAATCAACCACAATTATCTTTCATACCATTTCCATTCAATCCCACTGAAGTCAACAATCTGGATGCTTTCCCATGTGCATAAAGCACAACCGCTTTCTTATTTGGCAGGATTTTTCCCCATCAATTTTCATAAGCGCCCAGATGATAGAAGCAGCAAGGCCTGGGATATTTGCAGGAGTATTAGCACATAAAACCCTACCAGGCATCCATTTCACACCAGTAAATATACTCTGATACCAACAGAGGGGAAAAATCCCACAGAAAAGAAAAAAACATGGCATTTTCAGCAGTAAAAATTTTGACTGTTACATGAAATACAAAAATAAACTTCTATAAAATAAAGTCACCACAAATGAGGTTGCCACATTGACCCAAGTTATCAAATAATAATAAAAAACCTGTTTATGTTGTTTTTTTTTTCTCCCCCGATCTCTTAAAAACAACATTAACACTTCTGAATGGACACAGATGTAACAAGAAGAGGGCACAAGGAAAGGGCAGTACAATCTAGCCACTGGCTGAGATATTTCCTGAGAAGAAAGAGCAAACAAGCAAGAGCTTGCAACTCACTTAAGGACTCATGCAGGTAAGCAAGCCCACAGCCTGGAAGCGAGGGTATGGCTGCTGGTGCACAAAGAGTTATGTTGCAACATTTTTGGTTAGTGTATGCCTGGAGCTGAGGGGTTACCTGGAACTTCACAGGTACAGAAGTGGTGCCCGCATCCCAGCGGGGGTAAAAGATGGAAGTCTGAGTTGTTGTTCCAGGCAAGGCAAGAGCTCGTGCTGTGTTATTAAATGTGCCCTTGCAATTTATACGAAAACAAGTTGCTTTGTATTCCTAGCGATTTGTCTCAGTAGCTATCCTAACCAAGGACAACAGCCAAAGTTAAAGCCTTTCAGCTGTCTACGGGCTTGAAATGTACATCAGTGCAAGAACAGAGAGCCATCATCTCCTCTGACTTCCTATCAGCACTCCACGCCAGCATCTGCTCTCCACAAAGCTCCATAGAAGTGTCAGGCTCCTTTCCCAGGCGGCTACACAGGCCAGTGGTGAGGCTGAGCATAATCACAGCTCTGCCTCATCTCCTCAGCAAAGCCAGCAGCAGAACTGCAGCTGAGTGGCCAGGAGAAGACGAAGAGTGTGGCAGGACAGGCTCAGCATTGTGCTGTAAGCAAGTTGGGTACTGAGGCACTGCAGTCAAGCTCTGCTGCCATGAACAAGACTGCCAAGTAAGTAACCTGTACTGGGCTGGGTAGACAAGCCAGTATCCAGCCACTCAGCTTTGCAGCTTAAAAATGCACTTGGCAAAAAAAAGTCAGCAAGACAAAAGAATCAGGATGTCAGAAGGGGGACAAGGCTGCTTCTTACTGCAAGAGCAGGACAATTTTCAAAGAGCCGAGGGAAAGCAAATCATCAAAAGGAGAAAAAGAAACAAGTACATGAGCAAATCTGCACAGAGCACTTAAAACTTGGAGATGACACTGGAGAGCAATAGTTTGATCCTGACCAGAGCTTGCCTGGTGTGCTGAACAGAGCAGAGTCAGAGGGAGGCAGTTAGCACACATTATGCACACCATTTGGCACTCCATGGCTACCTCAAAATGGCTTCTAACTGTAATCTTTGGGATTTAATTCTCAGTGCCCATATGGCCCCATGTTTGTAAGACATATTCATGTTCAGATATAAGTTACTATGCTGAAGCGCATCAGTAACTGAACTAGGAGTTACAGTAATTCTTAACATGGTTTCTGTGGAATTCCTTGGCTTGCACCACCTGGAACCTCAAAGCAGGTGACCACAGAGATCTCCTCAGGCATTTAAATTCATTTGCATGATTCTCCCCAACCCACAACTCACAGCTTCATCAACTCCCTGGCATGCCTTAAAAGCCGTGCACACAAAGGCCTACTTTCAGTTGAAACTGTCTTTTCCTCCTAACTGTCCTAACCTATACCCTGAAGCTTGGTTAAATGCTCTAAACAAATTGCTGGGAACCCTTAAAATAAACACAGCAGTTAAGGAGTTTTATTCTGTAGGCAACTTCTTCCTCACCAGCCCCAGGTTCCCGCTTTGGATTGCGGACTCTGTGAGGATGCTCTCTCCTTCCTGCAAGCTAACACACCTGTTAGATTGGCTCCACTGCTATCCAGCAGAAGAAGAAACACACATTCCCTCTTCTAACTCTTTGCTCAGCCATCCTAACATGGAAAGGACATGCAATTGAGACATTCTGCTGCACTGCCATGACCCAGCTCATATCTTGGATTTTTCTCCCTCTTGTATGTGCATTTCTATTTGTGAAAGCTCCAGCCAAAGCTTAAAAATAAAAGGAAAGCCTGAAAGGAATATAAGAGGGAGCTGTTATTAGCTTGTTGATTCATACAGCTCACTGGTGGCTAGATTGTACGGCACTGCTTGACTGATCACATATGAATAGAAAATTGAAATGAACAAATGTTCCTTATTAATACAATGACACTTAAAAAGGAGATCCTGAGAGTGGAAGGTGGATCCCCCAGAGGGTAAGGGTTTGAGAAAGTTGCCTGGCAATTCCAGTAATGTTTGCTACAGAAGAGTCAGTACCAAAGCAAAGGCTAGCATGGTTTACTGCTTCCTACGGGAACCTGGAAAGCAGAACAGAAACAAAAAACAATCTGTAAGGATAGATCCTGGTGAAGAAAATACAATGACCTGCAGTCATATTACTTGTACGGCCCTGCTGGGTGTCTGAATTGGTAAAGTCAAACATCAAAATGAGAATTGTACGTTACTTTTCTGAAACAAAAGGAAGCATAGATCCACAAGACAGACACTTATTGCTTTCAGGCTGTGAACAGCACTGCAGCCACATTTCAGTCTTACTAAAAAAACCAGAATGAACATGGAGCTTACAGACTATATGGACTGCCATCAAATTTCAGCTCTTGTGCTCTATAACCATCAAGAAAGCTTTCCAAACTTTAAATTTTGGAAAGTAAACTGTCCATATTTAAGTTGCAATCAGTGGAATTGGAAGCAATCTGAACCACTGAGTCAAACTCTGGCTGCACTTTTCTTCCCTCAGGGACTCCAGAGGTAACTCAGACAGCTGGCATTCAGATTTCAAGAGCTGGAGGGAAGGTGATCCTAAATACACTGCACTGCTGCCAAACTGTTTCAGGAAATGAGCCAACAAAACAGTTGAGATGCAACAGGAACAAAACAAGCCTGTTCTCAGGACAAGCTTCTGTATCCCACTCACCCACCAGACAGGAGAGACTCTGAAGCTTTTTGTCATGTATTGAATTGTTTTATATTAGTGAGTCACCTAAAACCCATCACATCATTGTCCTGATGTTATTTCTCCTTCATTTGCTTCCTGAGTTTACAGTCATTTATCATTGAGAGATCATAGAGGACAAGCAGAGAGCAATTTGACAAACTTGAGGCAAACCAACTCAGCTATTTACTTTCTCAGCCAGCAAAGTGCTAAGCAAGTAAAGCTCAAACACTGAACAGCATCACCTGCCTGTTGGGACAATAACATCCATTCTTCCTCTTTCAACTGCCCTGTCCTTCAGGCTAGTTATCTGAAGAAAATAGCCCACAATAACCCACATGCTGAGCCAGCTGCAGACTTCATCCTACCTTTAGGAGAGTGCTCAGGTTTGGAAAACTGGCGTAGGGGGCTGGGCTGGCTTGTGTAATACCGAGCATGCTCAAAGTCATCGAGGAGAGGCTGTGATCTGCCAAGCATAAGAAAGGAAAGTAAAAAAAAAGCACTTAAAAAAAAACAGTATCATAAAATTAAAAGGATCATGGCACAGGATCATGGCAAAAGGAACATCTCATCTGTCTGATCTGCCCCTGCCAGTTTGATGCAAATCGTGCCTGATCCGAGCTTTCCACCTGCAGACCGGTTCCTCCATTACGAAATTTGATGCAAACCTCAAATGGAAACATTTCAAGTGTTTAACACTTGTCCTGTTCTCATCCCAGAGCATTCTAGTGGGATCTCGGTCTCCACCTGCACACCTTTGTTGGTTTTTTTTTTGTAAATTAAACAAAAAGTTGTAAGGTGCTATCAGGCTTGGAAATCAAAACCGTCAGAGTCATTTTCAGCATCCAGTCCCACATCAGAAGCACCAGACCAAGGTACGAAGAGATTCAGAAGATGCACAGCATTACAGCATGTTCCCACCAGCTCAGGGATGAGGCTGTCTGAAGCACAACACGCTCACTGCAATGGGATGTCCCCACACAGCAACAGGAGCAGTGTACAGGGCTCAGCTGGGGAGCAGGGATACAAGGGAGCAGCTGTGTAAATGCAGTGTGATTATTCCTTCCTGACCAGAGATGTCATTTGGTTTCACATTCCCAGCAGCTCTTTAACCCTCTTGATGCTTTTCTGCCATTTAACAAATGTCACTGCACAGGCTCATCAAACTCTGTCGGCGTCAGACAGGAAGACCAATATGGCCAGATGCCACGAGCACAGAGTGACACACGTCACCAGGCACTTCATGAGCTCGATGTCAGACATCCCCTTCCAGTGCTAAGAGCTCTGCTCTCTGCCAACCCCCTCATGAGTCAGGCTGCTCACCCCACAACTGCTCGCCATGACTCAGCTCCTGAGCACCTTCCTGAATGCATTTCTCCAGATCTACCAGCTGTCCATTCAGCTCACCTTGAAGACTTATCACCTTTGTGTCGCTGAGTTTCAGGTCCTTCTTTTGACCTTGAGCGCGGGGACTCACTTGCATCATGCTGATGGGAAGAAAGGAAAGCAGTTCACATCTGCATGCCTTGCAAGACACCAGCCGGTTGCATCAAGACTTCCTCAGCTCCTTTTGTGCTCTGGTTATGCATGCTAACCACAACCAGACATGTGCAAACAGGATCAGGACTAGTTTTCAGTACTGAAACTCAGCCTTGCTGAGCCAAACATAAGCTTTGCTCTAAATTCAGGACAGCACTGGGGGTCCCATCTGAAAACTGGGGTCAAGTGCACATGGTCTGTGTGTAATGACAGCATGCAGCAGGACTCATCACAAGGGACAGCTGCACACAGCTGTGCAGCTGCAACTGCTCAAACATAGTAAGAAGTCCAAAAACATGAGCTACCTTCAGCTGGCCCCAAGATTAACACAACACCCCTTTAGCACATTACTACAGCAGACTGTGAAATCTGTTTCTTATCTCCTTCCACAACAGCTAGCCAAAGTTCTGCAGCATAACTCACAAAAAAATCTAATGTAGGCTTGATATACTCAATAGTTTGGTTACGGTGCCAATTTCATTATAAAACAGTGACAACTGGAGCAGCTGCGCTGTCCTTGTACCTGTGATGACCAAAGAGAACCAGCTATTGCTGTTATTGCTCCAGCCAGGACTTCAACATAGGAATGATGTCTGCAAAGCAGCTGAGTAACAGGCAAGAAGACCCTTTTCACGCAAGGGTCCGTCTGGTTCCTCCTGGCCTCATGTTATAATCTCACCACCCTCTGGAACAACATTACAGCATTTCATTTGTGAGGCCTCCTGAAGCTTGACGTACCTTCCAGTCTTGATCATTTCTCTTTCTTTCAAAGGAAGACTTTTCTTTCTCCCTCCCTTTCTTGAAAGCCTTTTTTTCCTCTGCCATCAAGAGACGAGCAATCTCCTGAAAGGGAAAACAGAGTGTCAGAAGGTTTTACCGCTCTTGAGGGTTTGAGCTGCTTACATCCTTTTCTCTGCTATGTCAAATGGGTGCAAAGCCAGGATTACCAAAGTCTATGATCAGGGATCAAATGCCAGAGCAGAAGTGAAATGGACTACATGTTGCACACCCAGAGGGTCCCTTGATTCACCTGGCTTGTGTTAGCCAGGCCTTTCTGCCCTTTGTTTCTTTTCCTTCAATGCTGAGTTCATCTTGCAGCATCTCTGATAATCTCCTAACAGGGTTCAGTTACAAGAGACGCTCTTCTGCAGCCATATAGCTCCTTCCTCTGTCACAGCTGCAACAGGCAGCACAACTCCCTGCTTGGCTAACCTGAACACACACATGAAAATCAGCAAGAAACAAACCTCACTGGAGGCCTGAACTTTCTCTACACAAAGGGAGATGGACAATTAGAGGGTCAGAGAGAACAGGTGGAGTTCAGCAGTTTCCATGAGTAAAGGAATACTACAAACATTTAGCTTCTTACCTCATCTTGGGCCACTTGAGCTGCCATCTGATCTGCCTGGTTAGCCTTAAAAAAAAAAAAAAAAAAAAAAAAAGAAAAAAAGAAAAAAATAAAAAAAAAAAAACAAAACAGTAGTATCTCTGACTTATTCAGATACATCAACCTACTGGACAAGGCAAGTAAGTTACTCTAGGAATACACTACCATCCTCTTCAAACATACTAAATCAGTTCAACTCAATACCAAAGTGGCATTTCAGCAGAGTTTAGTCCCCACCTATCTGCCGAGACACTCCATAATCCATAAATGTCCACTCTACCACTCTCTTCCCAAGATACTGGGCTGTCTCACTTTTCAGCTCAGCACACTGTTTACAAACCATCTTCACTTGCCTGAAAGCATTCATTTAATATCACTCTGCTTCTACCATTTAGTTTTCAAGTGTGAAATTCAGGATAAAAGACTCTACTAGCTGGACAGAAGCTTTCACTCCACAAGCAGCCATGGGAGGCAGAGATGACCATCAGAACACAGCAACAAGAGCTGAGATCTAAATCACAGTCAAATGCAAAAGGTTTGCAGATTCAAGTTATCACTGATGGGTACCTTAATTTCTTTAATGTGACCAATACATTCTCTTTACTCACCAGGAGCTCTTCCTCTTGGAGTTTCCGAGCAATCTCTGCATCAGACAATTCCTGTTCCCTCCGGGGTTTGTCGTAAACGGTTTGCTTTGTCCCCCTCAACTTAGTTCCTACGGAATTGAGAGAGAACAATCAACTCATCTATTCCCCAAATGCTTCAGAAAGGAAATCCCCACCATCTCCTCAGCCACCTGCAAAGCTCCCACAAACCACTACAGCATATCTGCCAAGCAAACATTTTGAGAACACTTTAGCTAAGGTGCAGCATGCATCTTAGAGTGAGGTTTTTCTATATATGCAGTTACACTCCATCTTATATGACAAATGTAACTGTATGACAGAAAAGCCATGACTCTTGCTGCAGCTTTTGCTGGCATGGTGATGATACCAAAGGAATCAGATTTTTTACACTGTTGATTCAAGCTGGCAAAACTCAACAGCAGAGAACAGCCTAATGTGTTTGCTACGAGCACAGCAAAGTTCAGAAACACTACAGAGCAACATGGGCTGCAAAAGGTGTCTGGGACAGACTCACACAAGGTTTCTGACAGTTTTGTTCTTTGGTCTGACCCATGAATTTTGCAATACGCAGTTAGAAAACACGTAAACACTTCTGGAGTTCATACAGGGTTCAGGTCTTGCACTGCTGCAAGGTACATAGGTTTTTGTTTTGTTCTTAATACTTATTTCAAAGATAAGGTTTTCGTTTTGGTTTTAATTTTCAATTCAGAGTTAAACCACCCGCAAGTGTTCTAATGTATTGCATTTTGAATCCCTCCACAGTCTATTTGCAATAGACACCACCAAAGGAGTCCTACTACATCCCTGTTACAAAATGCATGATCTCATTCACATACAATGAATGCCTTCCCCTTCCAACTGCAGTTGGAACTGTAATGCTCAGCAATCTCAGACATTTAAATGAGCTTCTGCTTTATATCTGAAATACACCACTACACAGATGTCTGTGTTTTTTCCACTCCAAACTCAGAAAATAAGCTTCACTTCCATCCTCCTAGCCACACTGTTTACACACTGATTACAAATACACGTTACATCCTGGTGGGCCACATACTAATTTTCTGATCAGGTGAAAGCAAGGAAAAAAAAAGACGTTTTTAGAGGTCAGTAGGTTACTTTCTATGCATTTATCAAACTACCACCATACCTGATGGCGCATCCCAAATGCTTCAAACTACAGAGGGACAGAGACCTCAGGCATTGACCCAGAACCAAAACATGGAATAGGTATTAAAAGGTGATATATAGGGTATTTTTCTTTTTTGTTTCCCTTAAGTCAACTGACCAATGATCTTAAGCACACAGTACTCCTCTTGCAAATGTGAGCATAAAAAGAAACCTTTTAGCAGTTCTGGCAGTTCCAGTTAAATGTACAGCGTGGCCTTTCAGGAACAGTTTTATCAATCCAAGCTGGAAAGAGCTGCAGTCACAAGCCAGCAAAGAACTCCAGCAAAAAAACACCAGCTTGGTCAGAGTTAAAATATACAGACTGCTTTCAAGGCCATGGTAAATACAGCCTTTATTTTCA
>JAOWBP010004023.1:9384792-9412763 GCA_028571105.1 Tragopan temminckii
AAAAAAACACCAGCTTGGTCAGAGTTAAAATATACAGACTGCTTTCAAGGCCATGGTAAATACAGCCTTTATTTTCACGCTGGAATAAATAGCCCATACACCATTGCCACTATGAAGAACAAAACTGAATTTCCAGGAATTGTTCACCAAACAGCCAGAGACTGGGCTTGCCTTACACATAGACTGGTGCCAGTCTTCATTCGCTCAGAAAGTCATAAGTGTTACCTCCACATCACTTCTGCCACGTTCAGGGAGCACAAAGACCAGCCTGATTCCCACAGGACAAGGATAAGAGCTTCCAGCTATTCGGACTTGGTGTCAGTGTGATCAGATACTGAGTCACTCAGGCCCATGTTGTATGATAGCTCAGTTAACACCTTCCACTGCCCCAAAGAAAAGTTTTGCATGATGAACAAAGAATAATGCTCCTGGCACCTCTGGAGACAGACATGCATCATCTCACCCACCTCATTCAGGTGAAGACCAATTGCAGGGCCTGAAGCATGAGCTTCTCACCCTGTGGCAGGCATAGATTCAAGCCTCTGAACTCCTACTTTCACTAAGAAACCAGTCCTTACTCCCATGCAGGTTAAAAAGCAGTAAGACGTATCTTGATTTTTGAAGGTCACCACTCCCCTAGAACTATTTAACAAAAACTAGAGACCACAGAAAAATCCACTTGTACAGAATTTGATGAGAACCTCATCTTTACTTCTCCAACAAGTTTTTCAATGGGAATTGGAGGGAAGCTACTGGCTTGTTAGGCTTAAGCAAACCGTCCTCATTTATGGCCTTGTATCCCACATCAAATCCCATTCCTGTGATAAAGAACCACAGCACAAAGTGTCTCAGTGCAAATTCAAAAGGAAATTCCAACACAAGATAAAGGGTACCATTTCCAACAATACCTTCTTACCTATCCTCTTTGATGCCATGGGGACACATCAGGAAATAAACAGTGAGAGTCTTAGTGGCTAAGATGAATCTCATTAAATAGAGGAGAAACCAAGGCAGGATTCACCAGGTACACACTGCAGACCGATACTGGAGATTAAGTGTCTTCAGAAGAAAACCCCAGTTTCAGATAAGAGGATGGGGCAATCAAAGGTCCATCCTCACGCACACGTACACCTTCCCCATCACTTGGTTACCTGAGTCTTTCCGGCAGTCTTCAATCTTTTCCTGGGTCACAGTGTGTGGGGATGGGGAAGGTCTCCTGTGTCCTGCCCTTTTGCAGTCTCTCTCCTCACCCCTCCTGTGATCCTTCTGGGATTTGGACTCCTGGAGCCTGCCCTCATGCTCCATCCCACGAGAAGATTGGCCTCGATAGCGGGACTTGCGGCTCTCACGGTGCACCATCTGGCTGCCACCCCGACGCCAGGTCTCCTGCTCAGCCTCCAACTCCACATCGAGAACGGGAAGGTGCTTTGCTCCATCTCGCCTTGTCGGCTTTCTACTGCACTGTGCCTGCTCTGCAAGTCCACGCTCTGACTCCAGGTCAAGACTGAGAGGTCTCCAAGACTTCTCCCTACCAGGTGCGCACCTGTCCTGCAGCTCCCAGTTGCCACTGTGCTCACCAGCACCACGATCAGACTCTCTTTCCAGGACAAGGCTGGGAGGTCTCCCAGACCCACCGTGGCTGGCAGATTTGCATCCCTGCCGATGGCTATTGGTGGCCTCACTTGGTTGAGGAGACCTACGGCGATCCTCCAGTGGGGCATGCCTGTGTTGGGAGGCACTGTCGGATAAAGGTGAGCGTGCTTTTCGGTGCTCTCTCTGTCGGTGCGTGCGCCTATCGTCACCACGCGCCCTGCGAGGCTCAGAAACCTGCTCCCTGGGATCAGCCCGGAGGTGCTCTGAGCAGCAGGGGAGGGACAAACAAGGAGCTGGTTAGTGACACGGGGCTAATGGGAGCTCAGTGAGGCCAGAATCACAGTCCGATGCAAGGAAAAGCTGGAAACGGAGGTAAAGCACAGAGCAGCTGGGAAGAAATGAATGGGGACATAATGCTCCACAAGATGCTACAGAAGAGAGTGAAATGGGGGCTGTGCTTACATCAGGAGGCAATGGGATTAGAGCAGAAATCACACCTGCAGCCCAAAAGCATGCCTGAACATGTCCTAAAGTGAGGACAAACCAATGTGGAGAGTAAGGATTTTTACTGATTCCAATAGGGCTGAAAAACAGAGCAGAGCAACCCATCTCCTGGTGATCTGTCACTGCTGTGGGACACTGGAACTCTCAGGAGGCAAGGCTGGGGAAGCAGCAGTGGAGCTTAAGGCAAGCAGAGACTCAGGTTGGATCCTGGTTTATGAGCATTCACACCTCACTCTGGCTTTAACTACCCGGCTGTTCACCAGAAATAAAAGCCTCACCTTAATGGGCAAAGACCCACAGCAAGTGGGAAGAAGAAAAAGGGCTGGGATGGAATTGATTTTTCTTCATATTTAAAGAGAAAGATGACAGATAGCTGCTGCATCCGCGTACTTTCCACCACAAACTGTCACCTGAAGCTCCTGAAATCACAGAAGTTTCAGGCTATTCACTGCATAACAGAAGTTTGGCTTGACTGCAGAGAGGGCTACAGCAGCTTAAGGGCAGGATAATTTTCTGCAGCAACCAAGCTCCTGACCTCAGCAGCAGAGCTGGAAAAAGCCGCCTACTCAGCAACTTAGTGTGGCTGTTTCCTCTGTGCTTTCCAAAAAGCAGGTGGAAATTTTTCTTTGCTTTTAGTTTCAGAAATAAAACAGTCACAACTGTACAGATGCAGAAGTCTGAGCGTAAATAATCTGTTCATCTATTTCACTTCTAATCAACCTATTTGCTGAGAGAGAAATCATCGCACTAAGTGAACCATTATCACCCCAGCAGCTTTTCAAAGCAGATGTGTACTGCTGCAGAAAAAAAATCCTTCAAGCAGAGGCTGATTTGAAACAGAAGCATACAAAGAAAAGTGTAAAATTTTCCCGCTGCATTGCTAGGAGTTTTTATAGCATCTGAAAACATATAATAGATTTCCCAGCACCTTCTGTCTTAACAAGTAGCTCTGCCTTCCCTACAATCATCCAGATTTCAGAACTAAGAAAACAAACCAAAAAACTTAATGTTCCCTTCAAGTCATACTATCCAGAAAAATACCTTCTTCTGAGCCAGCAAAAATAGAGCCTACTGAAAACCTATCTTGAAAACAAATGGGTTCTGTTTGTGTGACTTTCAGAATAACCACAGCAGCTCCTGTTAGCTGGTGGGTTTTTGCGTTCAGTTTCAGACTGCTAGCATGGCTTACAGAAGAGAGACATCCAGTGCAACAATTTAAGTGACTTATTGAACAACGTGCACCGAAATCTGAAGGTAAGAGTCAGAAGTGTTTTTTTGTTGAGTTTTAAATGATATTAACAAAGGTCTAAGAATTAATTCATTTTGCCAATTAGAGAAAGCTTGATGATTTGGCAGAATAAAAAAGGAGATCATGCAAGAGTAAAGCACGGCTGCGTTAGGAAAAGTTTGGTGCAGGTAACACAATCATGCCAGACAGCCCAGGCAGGAAATTTGCTTTTTGGTTATCTCAGGGCTATTAACTCCTCAGCAGGCACTGGTTTCCACAGCACCTTCTGCGGGAGCCAAGTAAACACGCTTTAGGTCCTGGTGTTACTCTCTCAAGCAGCATGTGACTAAGCTAATAGTGAAATATTTTTCATGGCACGGACACTTCTGGTAGGAACTCTGCTTTCTTTCATGTTTATTTTTCCACTTCTTAAAGGCTTGGTTTGCTCTGGAGCAATAACCCTAATCCACACTCCTCCTGGATGGGGATAAGTTTTTATTTGGTCAAGGCAGACTAAAATCCAAATAAGGCAAGGGCTTTTCTTTTGTGTTTAAGTTCACAAGTTATGAGGACAAAACAAACAAAGAATGATGAAACCTAATCAAATGGTGCCCAAGTATTTAAAGACCTTTAATTAATGTGCTAGACAATCCAGACATCAAAATCCACTTCAGTCCCTTCTAATTTTAAGGAACAAGGATCAAGCACAGCACTACTACCAACAGGCAATAAATCCTTCTAGCACACTCCCAAAACTACAGATTACAGAAGGGAGAAAAATTAGACCCCCAAAATACCCTGCTCTCCAAGTCTGTAACAATCAAAGTTCAGAGTCACAGGCTTCTTTCTGTCAGCTGCGCTGTTACAAAAATCCATCCTGTCGTACCATCTCTGCCTGGCAACACTACTGTCTCTACTGTAATTTTTCCAGGGACTTGACCCATTTAATTCTGAAACATTAAACTGTGGGTTGGCCATAGAACTCTCAGACCAAAGTCTTTCCAGCTTTGCACACATAACAGAACTGGTGGCCATAAAGTTTTCACCTAGTTACTGTTCTGCACTTCGTGCTGTGCATTTTCTTGGCCCTCCTTGAGCTTCTACTCAATTGGAACTACAATACTTTGTCTGAATTCAGATGAAAATATTTAAAATTGCCAGCAGTATGGATGTTAAGGAGAGAAATAAGAGGTTTGATTTTCACCTTCATAATCTGCTGATCAAAAGCAACCCATCTCTTCCCCACAACAATTTCTAAGATAGAACACAAGAGCCACCACCAGTGCACAGCAAAGCAAACACCACGTTGCTCCATAATTAAACACACACAGATTCTCCCATCTCAATTTAAAGAAAGTTCGTATTTGATTGCAAAAGATGTCCAGAAGAAAGCAACACAGCGCTGAGTTGTATCTTCTTCACAAAATGCAGTCCCAGAGGATAATCATAGCAAAGATTCTGGTGAGATGATCTTGTTATTCAGTAAGTCATTCAAAGCAGTTGTGCTAATTTTAGGACTTGGATACATACCTGAATGGATTATTTTTTTGTTTGAAAAGCTGTTCCATGAACCAGCAATTACTTCTGTATGCAAGTAGCACTGCCAGTACCACAGATGAGCACATACATTCAAACAGAAACAGTTTTAAGTGTGGAATTGCATCTGCATTTCTCTTCTGCACAGCTGTAGCACCATATAGAAATAACTGACTTACCCATACTCTCAGCTATTGTTTTTTTTCTCCACAAGTAATTTCTGACTTTATTCTAAAGTCAGATCCTGACCCTGGAAATTCATGCAATGCTATAGCACAGAATGCAGGACTGAATGCAAGTAAGGGAAATCACCCTAACAAACTACCCAGATCACCAGTTTCACCTACAGTACCATGATCTTGATCCCTTTTACAAGCAGAAATTTACCTCCATTTTCTGAATAATAGCTATCCTCGTAGACTTTGTGTCCCTGGGATTCTGGGTAATGCTTCTTGCGCTTTTTTTCTTCCTGCAATTCTTTTTGTTGTAGGAGACGGGCAATGTCCTGCAGAGATGGAAGAAAATCATTACCTTCCCCACAGAACATCTCCAGATGCTTTTTATTAGACCACAGCTATAAAAATCCTCATAGTTTTATTTTTTAAGACAACACTGACAGGGTTACTCTTGCATTCAAACCATGGATTGGACAGGCCTTCCAGCTTAGTGACTGATATGAGGCAGTATCAACAACTAGCACACGACTCGCCACTGAGCCTCCCCAACAACTTGTCCATCTACATGCAAGTCTACTAAGTAGTAACTGCCAAAAAGTGGCAGGAGGGATTTCATGTGCAACCTTAGGCTTTCAACAACACTTTTGAGGCTCACACGACTCCATTAGCCAAGGAAAAACACAGAAGCACAGACTGTCCCAGGCTGACGGCACTTCTGACTGAAAGCAGTTCCCAGACCAAGACTGGAACTTGCTTCAAACAGGATTTAATTTACAGGGCTCATAGCATGCCAAGCAGGGAGATGCATCACTTTGACAGAGGTCGAAGGAAAAGAAAAATCAAATGGGATATTAGGAGAGGGGAGCTACATACAGCACAGGAGTGCAGTAGGGACTGTAGGAAATTTATCTTGTTGCTGATTTGGTAGACAGGCAATCAAAGAACATCACTCCATTTTCTTAATCGGTTTTCCTTCAAGATGACTAATAGTTCAACAAGACCTAGAAACAGTAAACAGCTCTTTGGGGCTTCCTCATTTGGGGCCTGATCTGAAGCTAGGAAGAGAAGCTGGAAGATACCAGCTGGACAGCCTTACCCTTGGATGATATTCATGTAAGCCTCCCTAGCCCTCAGGGCCTTTATAGAGCTGTGCACGCAAAATGTACATGGCAGGTAGGAAAAACAACAGTGAAATGCATAGTCAGAGCTGAAACTCTCCAAAAGCAAAGCAGGCACTGGAGGGCAATGGATGAATGTTCAAATACCAATTATTATTTCAGTATTCAGATCATATTTGTATGGCAACCAGCTTTGTTAAGGACCTGGGGACACCAGGCTCTTTACTAAAAAAAAGTATTTCCCTCTGTCAAGGTTAAACTCTAAAAAGAGGAGCAAGTCTACAAATACATGGACTTAAACATATTATCCCAAGGACTGAGGCAGTTCAGGACTTGCAAATCTGCATAAGCCATTCCTTACAAACTGAGTTTGCAAGCATGTAGACTGGGCACTTCATTTCAAAACCCTGCACATCTGGCTGGATATGCCTGAACAGTGGGAAATACCAAACACCCTCATGTGCAACAAATACGTGACAAATCTGACACATGTCCAGTACCAGCATAATTCAGCATTTCTTACAAGATATGTGAACAGATGCAATGCTGAGGGCCACAGGAGTAGTTCTGACAGGATCTCCACTCTGCCACCTGACAAACCCCTTGGGCACTGCACAGCCCCGCATCAGCATAGGAGCCCACCCGAAAGAAGTAATGTTGGGGACCATGGAAGGACAGCAGGACTGATTCAAGCCCTCCAGAAGTCCTATTGCAAAGTCAGGCAGTACTGCTTCACCTTCAGTACTTATCTGCAGCCTAACCCAGCACATATCTGTTTCAGCCACACTCCAGAACTACCTATGAACCAACAGGAAGAGAAGGAATATTTGTGGCTTTTCCTCATCACATTGAGTTATACTCATCTGAAGATTGCTCTCAGCATCCAAAGATAATCAGTAGGCTGGTTTGAGAGGTTGCAGGGACTTGCTGTCAGACTGCTGACATCCCAGAAGCACTCTGCTTAAACCTGTGTGGCTGCAATACTGCTGTCAGCAGAAGCAGGATTGCATCTCCTTCACTTTTCTCAGGAAAATGAGACGGTCACATTTACAGCATAAATCCCTTAGCCAGTTCTCCTCTCTCTCATTGCATGATCCTCTTGGAAGCTTTTCCATGTCTTCCTGGCCAGCCTTTCTGTACTTGTTTGGACTTAATAGTACTAGAAGTAATGAAGTCTTGAACAAGCAAACTGATGTATCAGTTAGCTAAAGACAAATTAGTTCTAGTTCTTCCAAGAAATAGCCTTGTGTTTAAATGCTTCCCGTAATGAAAATGCCACTAGCTGCCTCTTCAGCATTGCAAAACTACCTGGATTTCTCAGGGACCTACCTGCAGTCAAATATAGGGACACACTCCAAGCTTCCATGCACATTCCTCCAATCCAGGACTTTCTGGACACCTCAGGAAGGCCTACTATTATTTGCCCTCTTTGTTAGCATGGCATTGGCATCAACAGCCCTCTCAGGCTACAGATGTATCTTATACCTGTAATAGGGCTCCCTGAAATCTCTGCATGCTGATAATCCATGAAGATCAGTACTGACAGCAGGCAATGCAGCTTCTGCAGCTAACAACTGAGAAATGCCTACACTAAAATGGCTGATACAAGTAGCTCTGCCATCTTTCAAAGTTACCTCATCTTTTTCCTCTTGCCGGCGTCGCTGCTCTGCTTCAAAAACCAGCTTCACTTGGATTTCCTGAGCAATCTCCGAGTCCTGCCGTTCCCTAGAAGAGAAGAAAACAAGGATCGTAAGTACATAAAATCATAGACATTAGTCTGGAAAGAGGGATAAAAAGAGCTAAAAGCAGCTATTCAATTCACACAGAAGAGTTATTATTCCTCAGCAGTAGTGCAGAGCCCATGAATTCTCACCAGAGACCAGGACTCCCTGTACTTAATGCTGCTCAAATTTAGAAAATCGATCCCAAACCATCCACGATCAAAGTACAAAGCATGAGAAAACAGACTCATAGGCAGTTTGCTAAGAAAGGAGATAGGAACAATAAGACAGAGCAGGCCAAGTAAGTACATAGGAGTCTCTGCAAACAGCAGTCTAACGCCGCTGAGGAGCACTTGTACACATTGTGCCAAAGGAAGGGTTTAGGGGTAAGGTTAATACAAGCATTCCTGGATTTCTGAATGAGAAACACTGCTGAGGTGGGATGAGACAAAAGCAGAAGCAGAGTCAGTAGAGAAAACAGCAATGTGCATCAGAATGAGGGGTGGGAAGCAATCATCACAGCACCACTGCACATGTGGGAGCAGCGCAGGACTATATTAACTGGAGAACAGAAAAACAGTAACTGTGACATGAAATGTCATGCTTCCATGAGTTTCATCTGGGTGGATAGACTAGGAAAGATGTATTTGTGGAATGTCATGCAGAAAGCATCTGAAAGAATTGTGCAATGCTCAGCTGCAAACTCTGACGCCCAGCAAACAGGCCTGAATGATAGACAAGGGTTCTTCAGGACAATCCAGAGCAGGGCTGGGGGATTTGAGAATAAAGATTAAGAGCTCTCTCTTTCAGCACTGTTGAAATTGAGCCAATGACTGTTCCAAACAGGTCAGAGGCAAAAGAAAAAAAAAAAAAAAAGACAGGAAAAAAAGGAAAAAATAAAATCTATCAATCTAAAGGTATCTCTGCAGTTGCAACTGCTAAAAGGTAAGGCACAGGAGACAGAGACTAGCAACGGGCAGAGCTTGCTCTATCAGGATACAATCTTTTGAAGAATATGAAGGCAGTGATCAGATAGGTGATGGGAGGACTACCAAGAGCATATTATGGAAGTCAGGCAAATATTTAAAGAGAACCACGTTCAGCTACATGAAAGCTGCACAGCGTAGGCTGGAGCACCTGTTCTTGTCTTGAGGAAGGATCAGGGTTTAAATGACCCAGCACACTTGGAGGCAATGAACTGAAATGCAGCAAAACTGAGAGAACTGGCATTGCTGGAGCAATCAACGGCACAACAGAGGCTTATTTTATAGATGAAGAACAATAGAAGTGCAAGGAGTTGGTTAGGTGGTGTAGGGTGGGGAAGGACACTGCAAGAAGTGCATTAGAGGAGAAATATCACCAAGAAACATTTGATTTGTCAGAGATAAAAAAAAAAAAAGGAACATGAAACACAAAGGAAAAAAGCTTTTTTTATTTCTGCCAATTGCTCTCAGAAACAGATCTACAGTTGGGTACTGTGTGTTATTTATACTTCCTCTTCCTTCTCCAAACACACAAGAACCCCACGTCCACGTCACAATGTGATGTTTCCTTCCCTTTCCCAGACCATGTTTGTAAACATTTGCTCACATTCATAAATTGACCTAGGCCTAGAGACATCCTAGAAGGCACTCATGAATTTCAGTGTGCGCAGACCTTGAGTTATTGATAGGGCAAACAATTTCAGACATCAGTTTCTTTCATGCCTATAAGAGAACTGGTATTTGGCAAGCGTGTATGTTTGCGTTGCACCTGACTGCAAGCAGAGATCTATTTAGAAGCACACAGGTCAAACATAGTTCTTGAACCTGCTTTATAAAAAGGGAATGTTGGCAAACCTGGAACCAACAGGGAACCAGTACCAAGCAAAAAGACAACTGACTATGCAAACCCTAGGAGCATATTGTCAATGCGCATAAAATACTATATCTTTCACAAGGCCAATCTCAGATTACATGGATTCATGTAGAAAATAAATTAGAACGGTCAAACACATCGATGTGTTGCAAGTCTGTAGTCCCTCCTGGCACCTGTGAACAAAGCTAAGGTGATGAGTTCACTGGCACCAGCTGAATTGCTGAATGCTTAAAATCCATCTTTCTCAGACAAGCACAAGACAAACAGCTAACTGTCTTCCAGAACCAAGGCAACAAGGTCACTGCCTCTCCATTCACAACAAAGAACACCAGAAGTAATGCACAAGCAGAAGTGCTTTCTTGTTCTTGATGACATGCATCCTGGAGTACTCCATATCAAGCTCTTTCAAAACCACTGAACAGAGACAAAGGATTGGATTTTGTCTTTTCTTGTTGCTCAGTGGTAATTAAATCCCGAGACTTGATTAGTTATTTAACATAGGCTAGTGTTTCAACATGACTTGAATGTAAGCAAAAAGGTTAAAGAACTTGGACAGCATTTCTTGTCCTCTAGTTTTTTTATTGTGAATTCAATGGCTTTAGTCTCCAGCAGTCAGCCAGAGCAATATAAACAGCACCACCTCCAAACATCACTCCGAGGCGCCCTTCATGCCCACACAGCCAGCAGTGTTACTGTCAAGGAAACATCAGCTTAGAGAACAATAAAAAAATAAAGGCACTGATTAGAAAGCTGCCATTCACACAGGCTGGAGCAAGAAATTGTTGCCAGATAAGAAACAACAAAAGGGTTTAAGGGAAATGTTCAAAGGAGCTGCTCACATTAGTGTAACAGAATGATTATGGTACTGGGCACAAAACAAGGAAAGAGCATCTCTTCACAGTATTTCAGTTATTTTAGCAGCCTTGCTACTATGCTTGGCAGCATCCAGGCTGCTCGGCTAGATGTGAGAGATGCTTTTAAAGAAGCAGGAGTACCAGCAGAGTTCTGAGCTTCCCTGAATTCTTTAAGGGAAAGATAAGCAAGAATAGACATGCTTTCTTTGTCTTTCAGATCTCCAGGGGAAAAAAAAACCCTTAAGTTTGAAGAGCTTTTTTTGTTATGCTTCTTGTTTCTAGGGAGACCACCCAGTTCTGCCTCTTCACCCCTCTGTCACCTTGCAGGGTCAGGTCAGACTGTCCTAGGCCATACAGCACACAGCAGTGGTGGGGGTCGTCCTGTTGCCAGAACTCACTGATCTTGCACAAGGAAGAGACATGGGAATGTACTGAGAATTAAGGAAGACACAGATCCAGTTACAAAAGGATGCCTCCAACTTTTTTTTTTCTTTTTTTTTAAAAAAAAAACAACAAAAACTATTCTTGCAGAGAAGCTCAGGCTTTCAGAAGTAGAACTGCTGCTGACACAATGTTTTGCATCAGCAGTTCTGCCTGTAACTTGGCTCACAAAGTTAGCAAATCCCATTTTGTGAAGTCCTACAGCAATAAAATTGTTTTCAGTTCCCAGCAAGTAGCAAAAAGGAATCATCTCTGTCATACAAAGTTAATTTTTAAGTTGCCATTTACGTGCTCACATCTCTAATTGCTAACAAAGCTACCAAAATAAAATACAAACTTCAGAGATGCACACGTACTGTCTGCATGTGCTAGTACCATTAAGTATAGTGGCTGACTTGTCACACCCCAGCCTTGAAATCTTTTTTGAACAGCTCCTTTGAAGCTGTATCACACACATCTGCAGCACAGACCTCTTCTACTGCATCACTCTCTGCCAGATGAACCCCGCAGGGTTTGATTCACCATCAACTGTATCTGGCGGATGGCATCACAGAGCAAGACAAGCTAGGATGCATTTCCCAGCTGCTGCGCTGTATTCTGCTTTGCAGACCTTGCAGAGAGCTCCTTTAGAAAGCAAGCTTCTGCCTCTCATCATTGTGATCTTACTGAGCCCTGCCACACAAACCATTTGTTACTTCTCACGCACGGCAAGAGCTTGAGTGAGAGGCAAAAAATACAAGAATAGGATCAAAGTCAACTCTGGGCTGGTAAGTCCCAGTTTGTTTTTCTCTGCACTATAACTTTTTATTCCTATACCTGCTCCACAGTCATGGCACAAAGAAATCCCAATCACAAGCTACAATGTGGCTTAGATCTGGTAAGAGGAGCCCTGAGCAAGCCTGCAGAGTAAACTGAATCAGTCATTAAGGATCTTCCCACAGTTGCTCTTCCACAGAAAGAGGACGTCCACAGCTACTATCTCCACCAAGTGGCCCTAGAACAGCAGCTCCTCTTCCCACCATGCTTCATGCTGGAGCATCTACAAGCACAAATATGAGCTGCGAGCTGTTCAGCACAGTGCGAAGCCAACGTGTATAGTGCCAAAATCCTCAAAAGCACTCATAAGGCACAATACAGGTAGGCCAATATCTGCCATTTCCACAAGAGAGGGAATTCACTATAACACTGCGTACTTCTGTAGTATAAATATTCTCTCTCAGACTTCAGCCAGGGGCAAGTCTACTGCAAACGGCCAGGTTACTCCTCTCTGCCAACAAATAGAAGAATAGGAAGGCTTCTTTTCACAGTCAGCCAACAGAGCCCAAGCCAAGGCAGACCCTAGATCCATCTGCTCTCATCCTCTCCTATGCTAGAGACTAATATCCATTCTTCTATAGCAACAGATATCTAAAGGCAAATGGCTGATCAACCTGTACCCCACTGTACCGTACATCAACTTGAAACAAAGCAACTCATTTCAGTACTCTGACCAAATGGGATGAGCGTTTGAGCAGCTCCATCCTAAACTCACAGGTCTTTTTGGCGTTTCTGGATTTGAGCACGTGCTTTCAGATCCTCCTCCTCTTGCAGTTGCTTGGCCACCTGCAAGTCATGCTGCACCAGACGATTACGCTGAATGTTTGTCGCCAAGTGATGCTCAACTGGAAATAAGCACAGACAAGAACCCCAAAAATCAGCCTGCTGAATGTCACGGTGTGAACAAGATGAAGCAAGTGGGAGGGAGATTCCAGACTAGAAAGGAAGACAGTTTTCTGCAGGGTAATGTCATTAACTTCTCTACAGGTGGGTAAACCCCAAACCGAAATTATGTTAGCAGCTTGAGATTGCCTCACTTCAACACCGAGAAGGCTGCATACACATTTATTACCAAAACAAGGCCTACATATCTTAATTGCATACAGATTTATAGGGATTTACTTCTAGGCTTTGCATTTCATTCTCTGGTCCCAGGAAATTACCCTAGATTAATAAAGTGGGCTGGAGAGGACTACCAGAAACCAATGAAGATGAGTGGAATGTAAACCATTTCTATGGATTCTTCCCTAATTCACTTTCAAGAAAATCCAAAGAGAGGAACTCCTCTCTCTTCATATGTAATATGTTCCAGAATCGCACTAACTTTATATTTAGCAACAGAGCAACTAAACACTACAGTGAGCCCTTTACCATACATGGATAATGCCTCCAAGAAAAGATGACTGTAAGAACTGCAGCTGAGAGCCAGCTTTTGTTCGGTGGTCTCATGCCCCAGCAGTAAGTCACTACAGTGCAAGCTGCACGCTCAGTAGAGCCAATGGAACAGCACTAGCACCTAGTACCAGTAGATACCAATGCGACTGGCACACAGCAAAACAGATTAGAGAGGCCACCTCAGCTCTGACTGAAAAGCAAACATCTCCTGTATAGAAATCACCAGCCACTTGAAAGTTCCTGGCTGTACTTTTTTTTCCTCTCCTTTTTAAAGCACGCAGCTGCCTTGCCTCAAAACGTCTTAATTAAAAGGAAGCCTCCATTCTGAAGGCAGGCACTAGCAGTTCTGAAATCAGCCAGTAAGCAGACCTCTACTGGCTGTACTCAGGTCAGCCTGTAAAACGGGAAGCTTCCAGACACGTTAGTCATTTCCAACAGCCTCACATAGCAATAAAACCTCAAGCGCACTTCCACATGCAATCTTACTATAATCAGCATAAAGAAACTCCATTATAAATGGAATGAGAAAACTGCATACATGACATGCAACCATCTCCAGAGGGCTATACAAGCTGGGGTACAATGCAGAGTAGTGTTACAGGACAGCAAATACAGCGATGATAACAATACTCCATTAGAAAGAATGAAAAAAACGAAAGCAGAGAGGATTGCTCTAAGCAAAAAAACAAAAACCAGCAACATAAGAACAACACAGAAACAGTTATCTGCTGTGATACATTTGATTCAATTTGTTCCAAATATTGCTACTTACTTTCTTGTTCCTGCAAGTTATGGGCCAAGGTATGATCTTCCAGAACAGCGAAGTCTCGACACACTGTAAAGGGAAACAAAGCCAAGAGAATGAGGATGAGGAGAAAGGAAGGGGAAAAAGACAAAAGAAAAAAATATCAATACAGATGCTTTGGCTCTCAAGCAGAGGCACTGCCCTGCTCAAACCAGACAAAGTCAGCACTCAGAGGGCACATCTCTGCCCTGCTCCACAGCCCTGAATGCCCACCACTGGGCTGCTCGCTCCCAGAGCCTCTGTTCTCTGCCATGCAGACTTTGAACATGGCCTGCATTCCTCATGCCAAGCTACATCCCTTGCACTTGTCTCCTATAAAGCAGCGTGAAGCCAAGTTTGCAATACAGGCGGCTTTGCAAACATGCCCCACCTTTCCACTACACACCTCTCTGGCTTCGAGTCATCACAAACTGATAACAACTCTGTATTTACCCTGAGCATGGATGAAAAGTGACAAACATTATTGGGACCAGCACTGATTGCTGTGCAATCACACCAGAAATCATCCAACGTGTAATGCATGCAAACATCATGCACAAATACCCAACGCAGAAAGTTAAATGACTGAAACTTCAGTGGCTTGAACACGGTTGCAGCAAGAACCTGTAACGGTTCAAACCTGCAACCTGACATTTGGTGTGCTTGGCACAATGTGCGTTCCAAGGAAGCACTTTGCCTGGCATCACTACATTCCCGTGCTCTAAGACTAATGAAGGCCTCCATTAGCTTTCCCAGGGTTTTACCACAGGTCCTGGGGCTGCTCTCTCTCCCCCGCCAAAAGGGGTTTGGAAATCGTAAGGCGAAAGCAGAATACACAGATCTCGAATCCAATGCCCTCTCAACAGTTATGAGACTTCAAGCCCAAAAGAATCACAGGAAACTAATTTCTACTTAGATAAGCCTAACTTGGAAGTGCGAAAGGAAAACATTATCTACCCAGCCCTGCGATAGGAGTGGCTGGATGCAGTCCAAAACAAGACCTTGAGATTCCAAAACATGAGCAACTCAATCTTCACGCTTATCATGAGAAACGACAAAAGGTTTCTTTTTCCCTTAGACACATGAATGAGTATTCAAAACCCATTCAAACCATTCTAGCTCCTTCCATCAGCACATACCTCAGCCATGCCCAGCTCAGCTCCTCGGGGTAGTGAACAGCTTCCTACCCCCGAGCCCACTGGGCGTACTCCAGACAAGGGCTATCAAGTCATTTTCAGCGTGAAAACTGTCCCTGAGTTAATTTATGGACTTCAGACAAAATAAAGACTTTCCCACGGAAAACTTTTAATTTTTGAGCCAAAACTTAGGGGAGCCATTGGGTTGAAAAAGAGTTGAAATTTCCCATTGAAAATGTTGGTGGAAACACATCTCCCCAAGACACAGGCTCCTTTCTCAGGGGGAAGATTCTGTCTTCCCACCAAGCTGTTCTCAGACTCCAGAAGTCGACCTGCAGAACCCAAAACAACCACCCACAGCATTACCACCACGGGTAATTTTCTGCTTCTTTTTGGAAGCTGTGCTGACCCGGAGACAAATAAACAGGAAGAGGATGAGCACCAGTCTGAAAGAAGCATATTTTTACAAACGCTGATCACTTTCACTCTTGAGCTTTCAAAGGAATGCTCTGCCCACACTGTGGGAAAACACAAGGGTTTATTTTTAACTTGTTATGATAGGCAGTGGAGCAGTAAAACAGTCACACACCTATTGGTACAGGGCCACATGCAGCATCTGGTGTTTTGGGAGCACAGACACACCAAGCGTGCACTGCTGCACATGGAGCTCCCACTTCAAGGGGAGTTTAAGACCCCCAGGACGTAGGAAAGCTACAAGGGCAATTTCTGAGGAACCTTTTCATCGAAGAGTCTGAGCAGACATCATTTCCAACCCCACAAAGTGTAGAAAACACTGCAAGGGGAGGGGAAGGCAGCCACAATCCCATGAGCCTTCCTTTGTCTGACAGCGACACGCTGACTGAGACGCATCAGGATGCTCCTCGGCACCCAGAGCTTCACAGGCTTTTTAGAAGAGCTTCTGACTGCAGCCAAGTTAGCACTTTAACCAAAAATCCTGTTGAATGTGGTCAAGGATAAGCCTTGGTGCATTTGAGGGCATTCTGCAGATGACAGGGCGAAGATAAGGCTGCACTTCAAGCAGCCCTCCCTTCAAGGTCAAAGGCAGTGCTTCAGGGAACGAGGGACAAGCAGCAGGGTGGAGATGAGGACAATGATTACGGTAACACAATCCCAGAGTGACTCATTTTAAGCATGTACAGTTCTGGATGGTGCAATTAAAGCTTTGTTGTCGCTTTCTTTTTATTGCAACTTCTTTAAAAAAAAAAAAAAAAGGAAAGAGGATACTAAACGCTAACTAGCGATGAAACACTTCCAGTTGGCCTTTGCTATAAATAAATGCTTCCTCCAGCCACCAACCACAGCTGTTTCAGGCAGCAGTGCTACTCACAGGTGACATAGTCAGGGTGTCCAGCATTCAGGAACACATTTTTATGGGATGGGGACAGATGTTCTCCAAAAAGTCTTTACTCTGTGGTCCCTAACACAATATATAGTTTCAAAGAATGGTGGTGAGACAGCCACCTTCTGCTCATACAGCATCACCCAGCCTGCTGGAAAGGTACCTCTGGCTCAGAGGCTGGAGCTAAGCAGAGACATCTCAGTTCAGCACCGCAAAGAGCCTGTCCAGATCCAGGGCTGTGTTTTTACCACCACATCTTTGAGCACTTCCTCCTGAAAGTTTGTCAACAACAACACAAAAAAAAAACACAGAAAAAATCCCACCCACAAACTAGAAGGAGAAAGCAGTGCTGTATTTACCACAGTAGGTCTGTGAGCAAGTTCATTGCACAGATGCATGAACAGCTGTATGAGCAAAACAAGGGAGTGCAGAAGCAAAGGCGAACATTTCCAGAGCTGCATATGTGAAGCATCTGCAAAGATTATGAAATTGCATCCCAGCCCTTCTGAACTCCCTTCTACTCCCCATGGCATTTGAGCTCTGCCGTGTTGGTCACAACGCTGGCAGACCTTTGCTCCATCCTCCCCTCCTCAGAGAGGCACACGTGCACAGAAGGACTTTAGATTCTGTGCTCCATTCTGCTCACACCCAGCTACGCTTTGCTACTCATGTGGGAAAAATCACAGTGACAGAAACATACTGGGTGTGCAAGCAAAAAGGCAGAATGGCTGTGGTAGAACACCGCTGCTCTTCTCCCAGCAGTCTTGCACCAAGCCCCACATAAAGTCTCACCTCCTTCAGTGAGCTTCATTCCTACAGTACAACAGGGATTTTTAAGCTATTTTATTGTTCTAATGGATGGCCGTTCTCCTAAATCCATGAACGGCTAAGTGGAGCACACAGACTTTGCCCTGTGAGGCTGAAGTTGTTGGCAGAGCAGAAGGAGATGTTCATCACCGCCTGAAACTTGGCTGGACTGAATGCCCCTAACTCATCTGAGCACATTATTCCCAAGTTCTGTCAGCCTGAGAACAACGTGCAAAGGAGGATGAGGACATCCCATTATGAATGGAACAGAGCGCTGTCAGCCAGCCAAGTGGCAGGAGATGGGGACACCTGCAGCTCCCTGCAAATTTGGGAGTGATGGCAAGTGCCGAGCGCTCCCTCAAGATGGACCCAGCGTTCATGGCACAGAGCCAAGGACAACTATAGCTGCAGGAAGGCCAAGAAAACCAACTCTCCTTCCCCGAAGTTGCATCCAACAATAAGGCTAATAGGAAATCACTGAGGATGCAGATTGGACAGATGTGGTCTGAAACGAAGCTTCAGCAGCATGAGTCCTCACTCTCAGCTCATTATGTGGCATTAGTGGCACTGGGTTCATGCTGAGAAATAGGATGGCCCCAGTGACAACAGAACCACAATTCCACCTCTCTGAGAGGCTCCGCACTGTGGGATAAGCAATCTGCTTACCTATTCCCTAATTGCATGGCTAAGAAATGAAAAGGTAAGACTGATGCTTGTTCACTGCTGAGAATTAACTCAATTTCCCATCCCCAGGCCCTGGCTGCAAGCCATCAGGCAGTCAAACAAGCAGCAGGGGCACAATCAGAGCAGCTGCGATCGCAAGTCCAGCAAAGCGTGAAACACTGACAACAGGTTTGCCCCGGGCTGATTAAACCAATCTGCTGTGTCACAGCAGGCAGTGTGCTGGGATGTGCACTTCTGGCACAGCTGTGAACGAAAGCGATGCCAGCACAGGAATGCCAGGAGGGAAAGCAATGGCCAAGGCATGGTGGGAAGCACAGAATCATATCATGGAATTATTAAGGTTGGAAAAGATCACTAAGATCATCTAGTCCAGACATCAACCCATCACGCCATGCCCACTATGTCTCTCAGTGCCACACCAGCACAGTTCTTGAACACCTCCAGGGACAGTGACTCCACCACCCCCCTGGGCAATCTGTGCCACTACACCACCACTCCTTCTGCAGATAAGTTTTTCCTAAAATTCAACCTTAACATCCCTCAGCACAATTTAAGGCCATATTTCTCACCCTACTTGGGAAAAGAGGTCAATCCCCACTTCACCACAACCTCCTTTCAGGTTGTAGAGAGCAACAAGGCCTCCCTTGAGTCTCCTCTCCTCCAGACTGAAAAACCACACTTCCCTCAGCTGCTCCCCATAAGACTTATGCTCTGACCCTTCACAACTCCATTGCCTCTCTCTGGACATACTCCAGGGCCTCAGTGTCTTTCCTGCAGTGAGGGACCCAAACCTGAATACAGTACTCGAAGTGCAGCCCCACCAGTGCAGAGTACAGAAGGACGATCACCTCCTGCTTGCTGCAGCATTTCTGATACAAGCCAGGATGCTGTTGGCCTTTTTGGACACCTGGGCCAAAACCTGAGCCAGTGCTGGTTCATGTTCAGCCAACTCCTGAGTAACACTCCCAGATCCCACCACAAAATCCATGCAGTGGCATGCAATGGGGAGCTCGTTTGCTGCAGGAACCCAGAAGAGCCTCTCTGCAAGCCCCATGCACAGGCCTCACTTGCTGGTACATGTTCAGCCCCAAAATGTGCCTTTCTAAGCATTGCTGAGGCATACGGCTTTCGTGAGCATGGCTGAAAGCCCTGTCTTAGGTACAGCAACTTGGCAATATTTCGCAAAATAATCTTTTCCTCTTTCTATCCTGCTGCACCAGCTTCCTCCAGCATTACCTCAGCCTCATAGCTCAGCACTTTAACACTGAATTGCTTCAAAGGGAGTGAGGTAACCACAACAGAGGAGCTAAGGCAGCCCTCAATACTGTGTGAGAGAGGTAGGGAAGGGCAGCAGAGCGAGCAGGACCTCCAGCAGGCCATACCTCACTTGTGCCTGGCAGCCTAGGCCTAGCCATGTGACATCAGCCCAAGGGCCCCATGTTGGTGCTGGCTTTCTGATATGCCCCGGGAGCCCTGCCAGCTCAATACAGGCACACTCCCAGCATTTCCTTTTGGGGTTTAAAAAAACCATCCCTTGCTCCCCATCCCCTCCCACTCCCTGCATTCTCCCCCTCAGCATCATGTGCTGGATAGTTCACAAAATAAACGAGAAGGTGTGAGTCATGCTTAGCTCTGAACATCTGCAGTTTCTGAATCCTGAAGCAAAGGACAGGAGGAAGGGGAGACAGTGACACAGAAAAAAAAAAAAAACACAATTTCAGCAGCTGAAGCTGCTTCTTAAGGCCTACAGAGTTAACAAATTAAGTGGAGAGCAATAAGCAGAGCCTGTTCCAAGCCAGCAATCTTGGAAAGATGCTGAGTTAATAAAACTGCAAATCAGAAAGAACAACTGGCACCACAGGGACTGTATCAGCCAGGTGAGTGCTCCAAGATTTCCTTGAGTTCAAGATGACCTGGCCGAGCAGCCCTGGCTGGGGCAAGGGATAAACCAGGGGCAGCTCCAGAGGGACTGTGCAGTTGCAGCACTGCCTGCTTTGTGCGATACATGGCCTGACCTCAGTGCTTTTCATTTCCTTCCTGCCTCTCCCATCACACTGAGAGATTCTTGAGCTTGTGCTAATCCATATCACATCTCAGCAGCATTCCTGGGACTTTGGTCACCACGGGCAGCCAATGCCAAGGAAATCAACCTCACACAGGGAGAAGACGGCTCCTGAGAAACAGATAGGACCAGGCAGGCTAGGGAAGGGAGCACAAAGAAGCTGGGCAGCCCCCACTGATAACAAGCAGAGAAGTCTCTGCTTTGCTCTTAAAAGGACAAACATACAGATACGAAATATCTCCACCACCAGTGTGGTTTGTTATTGGGTTTTTTTGTGTGTGTGTGTTTGGTTTTTTTTTAATTGGCAGTTCTGGCACAGAAGCTAAAAGCAGCTTGGGATTTGGGAATGAGGTTATCCTCGCTGCTGTAAAGATAATGCCTTAAGGTCAAGAGTATGAGAACCTTGTGCTGTCTGCACCATTCCCCAACAATAAGCTGTCACCTGTCCAACCTATGCTTTGCAATGGAAGTCTGCATATATTCTGGAACCAAATCCTCAGAACACAAGCCTGTTTTGCTAACCTGCCCTGAAATAGAAATCAGCAGCTCTCTCTTCAGGAAATCCCCTCTCTGAGCCCACCAGTTTGGCACACTCTCTTCAGTAAACATGCCTGTGAACTGTACTCTAGAGCAGTCCTCAAGCAGAGATAGCATCTGCTGAGCACTCCAACAGAGGAGGTGACGTGCTTCACAGACAAACAAGAATGTCTAAGATTGCAAAAAGTAGCACCACAGGGTACCTTAGGAGGTCATTTTAGACCATGGCCCAGAATGACTGAAATCTCTCATTCTGCTTTTATTACAGACATCTTTTTCAATGTTGGATAATTCCATCCTATTTCATCTTCACTCTTTCTAAATAAGAGCACTTATCTGCCAAGCTTAACACATAATCCATAGGTCAGGAATGTTAAATACCATGTTTTTGGTTTTCAGAAGAATACACTGAGTTTAAGCACTTCAAGCTCATACATGTGCTTGAAAATGACTTTGATCCTTCAGGAGTATTAGCACACTCTTTGGAAACTCAGCCCTTTCAGCCACATCCTGCTTGGTTCTCAGATGCAGCTTCTGGAGTCACAGTCTTGGCCAGTAGCTTGGCCACTGTGATGTCAGAGCCATGCAGCAGAACTCAGGCCACCAAATATTATTCAATACACAGCTACGTTTGTATGTGAATGAAGTTAATCCTTAACTATGGAAGAAAACAGAAGTTGCTTCTGCAGCCCTCCTCTCCAGCATCTGACACAGCTTCAATTGACTCAGCCAGCACACGTGCAACATGAAAAGCTAACAAGACAGAAGTTTTCCTAGCAGCCAATGCCTGCACTGCGTAACAAATACCACTGCCCCTTCCAAGTGTGTTTTATCCCCACTTTGCCTAGGGGTGAAGCACCGTGCATGTTGGGGAAAGGAAGGAGGAGTTGCCTTCACCAGGAGACCACACTCCCTGGCTCACAGATGTCTCCACAAGCTATAAGTAATGAATGCCATGAGTGCTGTCCTATGGATCATATGATGCTGTCCTTTTCTGGAGGTTTTTGTTGTGTGTTTTTCTGCAGACAGGATGTCATGGCAGTTTTAGTTTTAAGCCCAACACCACTCACTTAAATCGGTGTAAGGGAACAAAAAAAGTCTCCTTTCACGCGCATCTCAAAACAGCCACCCACTCAGCAAACTGCTCAGGCATGGAGCTCACATCTCAAGGGATCTGCGCTATATACACTCCCTGCCCCCACAGTCATCTCATCAGCAATCATCCTATTTTACCTTGATCTGGTAAGTAGCTTTCACTTCAGCATTTTAAACAATTTTATACTACACAATTGTTGGAAGGACACACTGGTTTCCCAGATAGGTAAAACTTCTGTTCTTTGCTCAGCACAAGCCTAAACCCCTCACTCAGTTCAGCAGTTTCCCTGGGGAGGGCTGGCAGGTGCACCTCATGGGTTGGGAGAGCTTCCAGGAGCCACGGCACCCTAGGATGCTTCACCCACATTTTAAACCCCCTGTTTCAGGCAGTCATGAATAAACTCACAGAGCAGCTCCACAGAGATGAAGCCAAGTTAATTCAGTGTCAACTCTCCCAGGCTTCTCCTCCAGCATAATCCTAAAAGATAATGCAGCAAAATGCAAGAGAGCAGGGGTCCAGGACCGGGCTCTCAGTACCCTTCCAGTACAAGCTCACACATCACTTTGAGGACTCCATGCAAGGCTGACTGCTGAAAGCTGATGCCCTCACAGAAGGTGCCAAGTACCAAGAAGAGTTCCAGTTCCTCTTCAAACCCCACAGTGTGGTTTCACACCCCAGTGAGCTCACAGTCATTTGAAGGAGCAAGCAGAAGTATAACTTTCTTTCCAGTGCCCAGATGACTGCAGCCAAACCAGAGACTGCTCCAAAGCTTGCAGCTAATCCAGAGCTACAGCCAGACAGATTGATGGCAGCATCCGCACACATACACAGACAAATCAGGTTTTATTCATTATATCAGATATGCAAGAAGCAAAGTTCCAGCAGGACAGGCCTCAGGGCAGCCCCTCAGGCTCACTCCAGTCAATTGCTACGTTCCAAGCAGAAGGTGTCAGAGCTGATTGAAGCATGACTTCCAATTGACTCCCGCAGATTCCTATCAGCTCCCTTCTTCCTAGGAAGGAGCACTCGTGTCTGCCGCCTGCCCAACCACTGCCAGTGCTCGGGATGAGCTGCTCTGTGATCTGCTTTCTGAAGACCGCCTTCCTATATCTACCAATAAAGGATGCTCTGCCTCATTTCCAACTCCTTTTTATCACTATTCATTTATTTACTTCCCCCTTTACCAGCCCCTTTTGGGTGCTCTCCCCATTCCTCACTTCCCACACAGAAGTTCTCCAAGTTCATTAGTCAGCTCTGAAGAACATGAAGTACCAAAGCTGGCCCCAGATCAGTCAGACCTCCACAGCTATCTACAGAAGAGCCACAAGTCAGCAGAGCTACAGCACTGAGAACACACACGTCTCCCTTCCTGTCAGAGCCCTGAGTTGGCACCCCGCCCTTGGAGCAGCTAAGATCTAAACCAGCAGGATAAGATGGTAAGAATACGGTCCCAGCCTTTGGAGCCAGATGGGCAGAGAGATGAGGATCACAGTGCAAACCTGAAACAAGTTGCTTTGTGGTCGTGCTCCAAGAACTCAAAACTAGCTTAAGGACAGCAAGAAGTAAGTCTTTTCCTTTGCAGGGGGAGAAGGGGAGGGAGATCAATCACCTCTAAATGATACAACATACACACCAGCTTAGGGATTGAAAAAAAACAGACAACTAAAATCAGGACCAGAAGCAAAAGGTATCTGAAGAAGGCAAGCAGGGCTGTGGCAGGGCTGCCCATCCCTCCTGGCAGCACCAGGCAGTGGGAACACAGGGCCCTCAGGCGCTGCAAATAACCCCAGCAGAGCCCAGCCTCTTCCCAGCACAACTTCCTTCGGAAACCTGGCGCCAGCTGCAACGCCTGCAGGAGAGCAGAGTGCTGTGAACAGCAGCTCCACGTGCCACAAAAGCAGCCAACACCCTGATGGCAGGGAAAGACCTGGGAGCTTTCCAAGCCATCTTCTACTGCTTCACCCCAGTGATGTGGTAGCGCTGCTGGGGCGCACTGCAGCCTCCTGTCCTGTCTGGTTATAAGGGGTCAAAGCAACGTGCACTCATTTCACAGAGCCTTCAAGCATTTGCCCCTTTGCCATCGCTAACTGAACATCACATAATTAGCCCACATAGCACTTCTTTTCCCCCAACCACAGACTCCTGGTTCAGCAGATCACGTGGGAGAAGGAAGACACACACACACACACACACTCTGTACACAGTTTTTTAAACTTCCTCTGAAAAGGGAAGAAGAACACATCACCTGCTAACCACTGCCACTTTCTGTCCTGAACAGCACTCACCAAAGGCACAGGTGCTGTGCTCTCCTAGCAGCAGTGTGCCAAGGCTTACAGGGCTAACCTATAGCAAGTGGGGTGGGGTCTTTGTACATACCAAGAGATGGTGCAAAGGCTCCTGTTTTTAAAAAGCATCAACATGCTTCCATGTGGCTGGCTTACCACCAGCACTGTAAGGACACAGAGCTGCCCTGCCTTCCTGGGTGGAAGTGCCCAACAGCCCTAAACTTCTGAAGTTTAAAGGCAGTTTTAGCAACTGCTCAGCCACCTTCCTCAGTCTTCTGGCCTTTCAACCAGCGCTAAGCAGAGGAGCGGCAGCAAGTACATGGAAGGTAGCCAGCTGCACACATGCTGGGAGGGGGACGAGGAAGCAGGGAGGGAACATGTCATTTTGTCCCACAAATCGTCACACTGATGTGAACTGCAAGAAGGGAAACAAGGCTCTGAGCCAAAAGGAAAACAAGGCTTACTGCAGCAAAGCAGAGGCATTTCACACAGCCCTGAGACACACTTCCCCAGGCATGGCTTTCCTTGTGTGGCCCCAGCGAGGGCACTACCAGCCCACCCTGCTCTTTACAGCTGCCGTCTCCAGGTCCTGGCACGCACAAGCTTTCTGATGTTGCCATGGGAAATTAAAGATTAAACAGAGACCCATGGTCATAGTAAACACAAGGCTGTCTGCAAGTCACTGCTCAGACAGCAGCGATGGCAATGTCTTGTACTGCCAATGGGGGAGAGCCTCCCACCTCGCTGTCACCCCCAAGAGTGCCAACAGGAAAAACAGACCATGCCTCCTTTATCCCAGCCCCAGCACTTCTCTGCTCATCGGTAGCTAAGAAAACACGTGCCTGCAGAAGGCATCAGTGCAAGTCTGGAAGCTCCTGTCTGCCAAAGGCGGTTTTTTCCTTTTTTTTTTGTTCGTAGCAGCTCTCAGAGGGCAACACACAGGATGGCAGGAGGCAGACCTGCCTGCTCAGAGCCACACTCTAGAGCCACAAGCACGAAATGCTAATCCTGCCCACCTCCTCTGCCAAGCACTACGGACCCAGGACAGCTGAATGAACAATAAAACTTTCACCCAGCTTTAACCAGAAGCAAAACAAGCACCACAGCCTCAGCTACTGAATTTATAAACGCTGGAAAAACAGACCTCCTATTACTCAGAAGAGCTGGACATGAACCAATGACCTAGAAAGAGAATCCCATGTCCATGTCCCGTCAGCCCCTGCCCTCACTACCCCCAAGCCATCCAGCTTGTCTGCATTTTTCAGTGCTTCTCAGAGGAAGTCACCAAGCAGAAAACTGTGACACAGCACAAGATGCTTCATGAAAAAAAACAAAAAACAAACACCATCTGGAGCCAAGGGGCACAGTGCAGGTGGCTGCAGGGTGACCTGGCTAATCAGCAGCTGCTCTCAGAGTTGCCCCTATTACACTAATCCAGCTAGAGTCCAACCCTTCCTCTACATGAGCACAGCCCCCAACACCACCCCCCTGGAAAAACCCAAACGTGGAACACATCCCCACATATCCCTCACAGGAACCTCTTCAAAACGTTGAGCCCACTGGGGTTTCTGATAGACATCAAGTTTCCTCCTCGCAGTGCCATACTGCAGAGCACACAGACACCAAAATGCCTTAAGCTGATAAGATCAGGCAGCTTGCTGCTCGGGACACCGTCTGTCTGGCACCATAAGGTTCACCCTGCAGCAGTGCCGCGGAGGTCAGGTTAAGCTGCAGAGGTCAGAGGGAAGGTGCTGTGGCTGAGAGGAAGATGGATGCTTACCACAAACTTATTCCATTTGCGATAAGACAAAAAAAAACCAGACAGGCTGCCTGCCCCTGGTGCTGCCCCGACAAGGGGAAAAATAAAGCTGCAAACCTTTCCTCCTCACCCAAAGCAGCGGTCGCGTCTTTTATTACCACATTTGGGAAACAATCAGCAGCACTTTATGTATGAATCAGGAGCTTCAGGAAGTCAAAGCAGATGCTTAGTGAAGAGCAGAAGTCAGAGTGAGCACCGTTACTGTGCTCTCAGGGTGCAAGTAGAATAAGTAAAATGGAGGCTAAGTGACAGCAGCGTGGCTGCATTGATTCTAATGACAGGTGCAGACACGCTGCCCTTCTATTTCTTCTTAATGCTATTAAAAATGATACTAAATGAGAACTTCATCCATTGCAATTCTCCACCATTCTGAAGAGCTGTGCACTGCAGGACCAGGGTGTTGAGTCTCCCCTTCCCTCCCCCAGGCCCCTTTTCCTCTGGGAGGGCTCAGGCCAGCACCGAGCTCCACAGCCCCAGCTCTCACCTCTGCAGGGAAGGATGGCTGCCAATTTTCACTTCTAGTAATGCATCAGATCTCAAGAGATGAAAGACACGTGCAAGCAGAGCTCAAGCCAGCTTGCTGCTTGCTTTGCAAGTAACCAATCAAAATAATATTTCCAGGATTCTTTTGTCCCTGAAAGGCTCACAGATTAGACCTCCAGTATAAGAGATCTGTGTGCAGACAGCTGAGCAATGCCCCGGGGAGGGTCACACGAGCACACACACAGCCAAAGCCACTCTGTGAAAAGAGAACATCATAGACACCGGAGAGGAGAGCAGAGACACTCAGCCCACATATTGCAGCCACCACCAAAGCCTTCAGCAAACGCCTTATAAGAGCTTTGCTAACCACAGTGGTCAGAGCAGGCACTTGGCATGCCTGGAAAGAGGTTGTAACACCAGGCTGCAGCACCAGGTCTGGCTGATGCTGAAAATGAGTGTTTTAAGGCTATATTTTATACTAATAAACCAAATAAAGTGGACTGGCTGAACTAGTTTTCACCAGCAAAGCCCCATCTACGACAAGCCTTCAGCTAATATAGGTGGCTTTGAAAATGAAAGAAAGAAAGTAACCACAAGAAGGAAGCACCGGGCCGCAGCTGGCGGATTTTCACTGCACAGCAGTGACCAGGCCGTAAAACAGCTTTAAGACCACAAGAGAAGAGCAGGATGGCACCATCACATGGCTGTCCCAAGGAAAGCACTGGAAGCGGACCCACGCAGCCCCCCAAAGGGGAGCTGAACAAAGTCCTCACACCACAACAAAGCACGGAGCCGTGCTGTTAATGAACGACTGAGCTGACCTTTGCCCAAAATGGAGAAAGGGAACGTTTTGAGGGTTTTTGTTTCTTTGTTATTATTTTCTTTTTTCCCCCAGAAGAATCAACAGTGATTTCTGTATCAGAAGCACAAATACTTCCCCAGGCACGGAAGGTGATGCATTTCTTCCCTTGGCTGGCATTCACTCTGAGCATGAATAGACCTAAACCGGGCCATAACTCGGTTTCAACACTCGGCGCAACAAAAACAAATGATATCACTGAGCCGAGAGCTCAGAACGGGCCCGAGGCTCTGCAGAACGCAGCTCAGGCCTCGGCGGCCGTGCAGGTCGGAGCTTCTCGGGGCACCGCTCCCATCCAGCGGGGTGGGGCGGACAGCAGCCTCGAACCGGGGTCCTCAAGAGGCGCAGCGCCTCCGACCGCAGGCGCAGGTTCACCCGGAGCCCGCCGAGCGCAACCGAACCAGCAGAACCACGTGCAGGCTGCCCGCACGGGGCTGTCATCCCACTGAACCAACCCGCTGCAAGGGTTAACGGCATTCATTTTCTCGAGCAAGCGCACGCAGGCAGGCACCGAGGACGGGCAACGCCGAAACCGGTCGCCACAATTTCACGTTCCACGCCGGTTCAGCGCACCCCGCGAGCCGCAGGGACACGCGGAGCCCCGCACACCCATCCCCACCGCGCAGCGCGGCTCCGGGCACCGCTCCTCGCCCGCCGGCACACGCGCGCTCCCCGCATCCCAGCGCCCGTACCTTCCTTGACGCCGGGCAGCTTGGACTGGTCGATGCCGATCTCGGCCATGCTGCTGCAGCCGCCGGGCGGGGCGGGCAGGCCCCACGCCGAGGGCAGAGCCGCCCGCGCCCCGCCGCACAGCGCGAAG
>JAOWBP010004023.1:9414685-9455592 GCA_028571105.1 Tragopan temminckii
CTGTGCGCCGGGCGGCTCCGGGCCGCTGCCCTTTGGGTTCGGCCGCGCCGATTGGTCTTTGTTTTCCCCTTTTTCTTTCTTCTCCCTTTGCTTTCGGTCTCCCTCTCCCTTCCCTCCCCACCGTTTTCCCTGATTTTCCCTCCTTTTCCATTATTCTCCCTTACTTCTCCCTATTATCCTCATTTCTCCCCCTTTTTCCCGATTTCCCTCTGTTTTGTCCCCTTGTTTCCTTTTTTCCCCTTTGTTTTCTATTATTTTCCCTTATTTTCCCCATTTTCTCGTATCTCCCCCTTCCCTATTTTTCTCATTTTCCCTCACTTCTCCTATTTTCTCCCCTTTTTCACTTATTTTCCCCCTTTTTTCCCTCATTTTCACTTTTAGCCCCTTTTCTCTTATTTTCCCCTTTTACTTTATTTTTCTTAACATTTTTTTCCCTTTTATATTTTTTCTTATTTTCTTCTTTCTTTCTTTTTAGATCCCTTTTTTTCTTTTTGCTTTTGTTGTTGGTGGTGGGGTTTTTTTCCCTCCTTCTCTCATTTATTTTTCAGCCCCTAGAGCAGCACCTTGCAAGGCCATTAACCCCACACACAGGCACCAGCCAGAAGAACATCCTTCACTCATTACCAGCCCAGTTTTTAATCTCTGTGCAAGCATCTGCTGTTGGACATAAGTGAGCACACATATGAGCATCTAAGCAAAGGATACAAAGGTGGTGAAGGGTCTGGAGGACCCTTCCAACTTGTGATGTCCTATGATTTGATGCAACAGAGCAGCCTTCTGACCCCACGTTTAGAAACATCATCTCCCAGTTATCGATTTCAGTGTTCCCGAGTTCTCCCTCATGCACACAGCTCTTTGCTCCCGTCTTCCCTAATGAATTTGTATCCTCTTATCTGGCTGAGTCCCAAACCAGCCGCACCAATTAGTCAAATTTCCTGAGCTCTCTCTGCTCAGGTTTCTCCTACGCAAATTATGTGGCTCCTCGTGCCTTCCTCCAGCTCTGTTAATCATGCAGATGTGTTTGTCCTTGCCAGGCTCACTGATGCTCCTAGGGAGGAGCAAATCCAGTGAGCAGCATTCACCTGCCCTGTTCCCAAGGGCAGAGTCCCGCACACCAGGCACAGCTCTTTCCTCGCATTTGTGACACTGAACTCCTCTCATCTTAGCTTGATGTCAAGATATTCTGAAGAAATCTCTGAAGGTGGAAGATGGCAGGAATCATTTGAAGGCCACAGAAGGCTTCAAAGACCAATGGAAACATGGGAATGACTGTGGGGGCCTTGGAGATGAGAGAAAATGAAGCAGGATCCAGGAGATGTATGACTGATGCGATGCTGACACTGCAGCACAGTCACATCACATCTTGTGGTCCCAAAGGGCACCTCCCGGCTCCCACCTGTGTCTGAAAGCCTCAGCCTCCAGACAGAAAGCATGGAAGCTCTGTTCTGCTGGGCTGACAGCAGGTTTTCCGCTGCAAGTTTTACAGCATCCAGCTGGAAGGTGTGTTTCAGTGGATCAATTAATCCCAATAAAGCTGGGAAAAATAACTACTTCTTTTATTTAAGAGCACCAGGAGTTCCTCGTGCTGCTCCATTCTTCCTGCAGGCCAAGAAACAGCTCTGTGCCTGCTTTTTAAATAAACCAGGCACCCCTGCCAGTGCCACGCTGTCACCTCAGGACAACAGGATAACAACTGTGAAATAAATTGGGCCTCATCAAGATGCTCACTTTCAGAGCAGTCTTTGTTAGAGCTCCGCTAATGACTGTATGGCAAACTCCAACTGATGAGGCTGCTCTGAGGGTAGGCAGAGGATAATGATCCCACAGGCAGGAATGAATCCATCATTGCTCAATGCAAAGGGATGGAAAACCAGTTCTATGCATCTCACAGTAATCAGGTGTCACACAAACCTGTGTCAAAAACCCATGGGTCAGTGGTGACAGGTGACAACCTTCCCTCCCACATAAGCCAGAGCACGAGATGATGTCTTTCCTCCTCTGACCACCCCAGTCATTAACCTTCCTGCTTTTCCAAACAACCAAGGGCACACATTAGGAGAGGTTTGAATTCCTGTGCCAAAAGGGGCCAGTGAGAGGAAGCAAGCATTGCAGCACTTGGCAAGGAGCAGCAAGAAGCAGGTGTGCAGTTTCTGTCGGTAGCTGAATGGTGCCTTTGGGAATTAGGGCTCCCTGGAGGACAAGGAGAGCAGGAGCATGCAAGGATTAAAGTATAATAAAATAAAACATGCAGAAGAGATGAATTTGGGCATTGCAAAAGATGAACGAATTAAACTAAACTTGTGCTTACATGCAGCGTCATAGAAGCAGCAGAAAAATGGTTGGGCTTTTGTTGGAAGGCTTTTGTTGGCTTTCTAGTTGGAGAGAGAATGCATACAGTGGGAAGTCAGATACAGTGCTGCACACAGCTCAGTGACGTGCACAGCTCGGATGTTTGTCCAGGCTGCCCAGGAAACTGCAGTGTGCAAATTAGCTCTGCATCTGTGCCCACAAATTTACAAACACTTCTGTAAGGGTAACAGTTCTGTCCTCCCTTCCCTCTCCCCCCCCATGAAACTGTCAAGTTTCACATCAGCAAGAGAGACCAAATACCTTCCAAAATTATTCTTCACCAAAGAAAGTGAGAAGTAATACCAAACCTGGCACACTGACCACTTTTCACCCAGAACAGATATTTGTTCTTCACTTTGTGCTCTGCAGGGAGCTGCCTGCAAGCCCACACAAGGGAGACGTAAGCAGCCTAATAAGAGTGGGAGGTTGTGGGGAAGCCCCTGTGCCTGCCATCAGCTACTCAGTCACTACTGGATGACATTTCAGCAGTGGTGCTGGAAGGACTTTGGTGGGGGCTGAAGTCAGTGAAGGTCTCACACAGCACCAAGCTTGCTATATTCTCCTCTGAACAACTGCTAGAAATCACCTTTTGATTTTCACTTTACTCATCCTTTGCTGGCTAAAAAAAAAAAAAAAAAAAAAAAAAAAGGCAATAATCTGGTGTTATCACTTCTGCCAGCCTTGATTCCCAAGGTCAAGATGCGAGGGACACATACATCCTCAAATCTCTTATTTCGAGCCTTGATTTTATATACACATTTACATCCAGAAAGCATTGATATTTACTCAACAAAACAGACTTTGTATGTGCAGGAGCTACTGCAGTCTCGGTGGCCCGACATAAAGATGACAAGCTAGGTAGGAAGACATGCTCTCAGAAATGCAAGAGCTATGGTCACCTATGCAAATTTCCTCAAAATAAACCAGATATATTTACTCTCTCGGACTTTCCGTGGGTAACTCATAGTGAGAACATTTTCCAAAGAACAGGTAGTAGTTCTTGTTAAGTCAGAAGACCAAATGATGGAAACTGAGAGGAGGGAGAGGGAGAAGAAGGAATGACAGCATGAAAGTTGGCACAGCTGGCAGACAGGTTTGAAACCACCCAGCCTCGTTTATGGCCATGACGCCCAAATAAATACACGTAGAAGCTGCGTTCAATTTAGACTCACTGACAATTGCTGATTGAAGTAGAAAGTTCTGTTTCTGAATTTTGCACATTACACGAGCACTCATTCCCATACAGCAATTTTTGGCCACAAGAAAGGATCCTTGCAGAAGTCCTTGATACAGGTAGGATTCAGCATCCTCAGCCCAGCACCTGCAATGAGATGATCAGAGGTAATTCATTTCTCCTCAGTCACACCAGGAGCTGCCAAGCCCACGTCAGTCCCTACAGCAGCCTGTGAGTTTGCTGTCTGGTGGCTGCAGCATGCTCTAGAGGACACAGTGCCTCACAGACAGCTGCCCAGAATGTGCCAGGGCTTTCTGAGGACAGCTCAGGATACGCTAGCTCTGCAGAGACACACAGAACCTGCAGCACAGCTTCCCTGGTGGTTTCCCCAGGTTTGCCATGTACTGATTTGTCATCTCAGTTACCACATCCTCAAGTGGATGTTCTCTAGTGTCCTACTGCTGACAGAGGAGAGTAAGCTCTAGAAAACCAGCTCCTGCTCCAAACCACTCTAGATCTTCCTCCTGTAGCCAAGGCTGACTAGCTTCTTTAGGGTAATGCTATTCTTGTAAAGGTGCCACACAGCATCATTCACTTGGCACTTTGTGTCCTTGCTGAGTTCTGAGGCACCGCTCATACATCATCCAGGACGGCCTACAGAAGGTAGATCAGATCAGAGAAGGATCAAGCTTAGGGTAAATCTGGTGGTACATCGAGGTCATCCCAAATCGTGCTACTTCAGCATGCTATCCTGGCTCAGCCAAATAACCACCTGTCAGGAGGGATCTGGTCTGGAGAAGGTATTCCAGCTCAGGATTAAGAAGCAGAGGTGCAAATGGCACGACTCCCCCATTCCCTGCTTTTCTCCCATGCTTTTGCATTCCTGCACTGCTTTTTCACCCCTCACTCCAGGAGAACACTTTGGAGCTAGCTTGTCCTCTAAGAAGCCAAATCATCTCCTGACAGCCCTCTGAATGGATGTGAAAGCCAGACAGGCAGGCAGCCCAGCTGCACTCTGTATTCTCCTCTGCCTTAACCACGAGGTGCTGCTTCTCTTTAGTGTGATCCCCACCTGATAGGAGTTAATGATGCTTCCTTCCGTGCCCTCCCTCTGCTGGCTGCAGGGAGGTGAGAAGTGAAACCATTTTATGCCCTGCTTGGGACCTTTCCCTCCTCCTTCACAACGCAAGGAGACAGTTAAACTATAGCATCTAATTTTATAGCAGTAACAGGCCACGCAACAGCTGAGTCCCAAAGACAGGCACGTAGAAGGGGGAACAAATTGCATGAGTCAGACTAAAAGCTTCATAAATATTGACTGGTTTTAACAGTCCCCTGAGGAACAGAGAATCTCATTTTATAACTACATCTCCCTCCCCGTTATGTACTCTCTCCTCTCAGGGAGCTGCTCTCCTGGCTTATGTGTACATTATTTTAATTCCTTTCTGCAGCAAAGCCATGCAGTTCTGTTGGGGACTTTGCACCAGCCCACAGCAGAATAATCGAGCGCCTTCCAGTGGTGCTTTATATAACAGGACCAGAGCAGGTTTTGTTTTCTGGTTCACCCCAGGGTAGAAATGACATAGGCAGAGGAGAATTCAGAGGACAAATATGTGAAGGACACAGAGGACAGGGTGGTTTTCAGTGCTTTCCACTTCAATTCCTATCAGGTGAAGCACAGCTGGAGAGACAGAAGGACAGACAGAATTGGAACACAGAGAAGAGACACCAATGCTGTCGGGTCTACAGTGGTTGTGCAGGGAAGAACAGATGCTACAGGACAGCAGGGACTGGACTACCAAGGAGGAAAATTGTTTTGTGGTCAGAGGGAATAAGGGACTGTTCTGTGAGCCACTGCTTGGGATGGGGAGTAAAGTGACTCCTGCCTTTCTGAGATTGTGTACAACTCACCTCACCCCTGCTGAGAGGGCAGCTCTCCCTCCTGATGCTGAAAGGCTCCTAGCTCCTCCCTGCTTTTCATGGTCTCTTTAGCATCCTGCCTGCTTTCCTCTCTGCAGTTTGTCCCCTCCTCTTTCCCATGCCTGTCATAGCCTTAGAAGCACTCTAAGCAAGGAAGCAGTCAGACACAAGTCTCCTCCTACATATGGGGCAGAATTAAAAAAAAAAAAAAATCCCATCTCCACCTGCTGAGAGCACCTGGTCTCAGCCAAGTCCCCTTCTTGGTGTATAGACTGCAGACAGTTAATATACCCTTCCTCCCAACCTTAAGTAAGGACTCTTTCCTCCCGTGTCCTGCCACAGCAGGCTGGTTGCTTTGTGACCAAGCAAAGTTTAAGCAGAGACAGAAAGACCACAGCAAAGTCCATGAATGCTGCTGAAGCTTACCTGAAATATACAATGTGTGTGAAGTTTTCGTATGCTCTCAAGAACTGCTGGAAAAGACAAGAAATTCTCCCACTCTTCAAATGCCAAATGTGCAGCACACAAAGTGCCCTGGAAACATGCCACTCCAAGCAAGGTTCAAGTTCTCCTGCTTTCAGTAGCTCAACACTGCCTCCTGCATCTTGCAAGTGGCCCAAGAAACCTGCTGAACTCCTCTTGTCTGATGATTACTCTGAAATAAGACATGTTACTGCTTTGGGGTTAAACTAGGCTATTTGGAGACTCCATCTGTTCTAGAGAGACCAATTAGAGTTAGCAACAAAGCTGAAAGTAACTTTAGAGAAATTGGAATTTCATACAGAATACCTAAAGGCTTTTACTTCTCCAAGTCAGGCTGACCTACCTGGCAGAGAAAAGAGCGTGCACAGAAGAAGGCTGAGTATATTGAGGAAAATAGTGGCAGGGAGCATTCAGATCAACCAAGAGCCTGGATCACTAAGGAAGACTGTGGGGGTGAGGAAGGTTCAAGGTCAAGCTAGAATTCAATCCACCAGTCAGAATCAAGCCCAGTGATGACAACAAGGGTCAAACACAACCCAGTGAGCAACAAACACATCCATACTGACAGGACAGGTCTGAGGTTAAGCTAGAAACTCAGCTTCTAATTCAACAACCAGATTAGTATGAGCCATGGCCAAGGATATAACTAACCAGCATTCCTCGCCCAGGAAAACAGAGAGGACCAGGAGCCCAAGGCTAGACTTTGTAAACAGAGTTCCTTAGGCTGTGGGAAGAGAGGGCAGGTGAAGACCACAGCTGGGGCTACTCAAGTCCATTAAAGTCTACGAATGCCTCATCTCTAACATGCAGAGCTGGTACAACTGAGCTTAGCAGCAACCTGCTTGGGCAAGGTCTTTCCATCCCTGTCCTCTGGGCTGGTTGGTTTTCTCCTGGTCAATTTTCCAAATTGATTGTATTAAATTACCTCACAATTGCATAGCTTTCTGTAAAGAGAAGCTTCTATATGAAGAGATTCAGATAAATTAAGACTGTGGAAGTTAGGGACAGAGCTCCCATCTTTGGGCTGTTGATGTGTTTACGCTGTAGACACATGCTCAGTGGATGCAGTAGATGTTACTGCTGAGTGAAGTAATTGAGAGAATATGGAGACTATGTTGTTTTTCTACTAGGAATAAAATGTATAAGAACAATTAAATGGAATAATACTTCCAGTACTCAGACAAATGGGCTAAAAGCAAAGATATTAACTAGGTGAGAGCGTTAATTAAACCTAATGCCTCAAGTCAATCCTCCCACAACTGTAACAAACGCAAAAAGTCAGTAGTGTCTGGCACTGGCTGTCAGGCATCTTTCCACCCACTCATTGAGAGCATCCGCCCCTCACCCCTCTTATTGTGTAAATGAAGAATGACAGTCCTCTGCTTTCACCACAGCACTCTCTTGCAAGGACTGACACACTGCATTTGCAAGTTGCTTTGGGGTCTGAACAGTTGCAGTGACCCAGAACTGAAGTTTCTCTACAGTGAAAGAGAAAATCCCAGAGCTCTTCCAACTCCAACTTCCTGAAAGATCTTGTCAATAGACCATGATATAGGATAGTAGGAAAAAAAAACAGCCAGAGATATGTGGATTCTGCAAACGCTTAGGTTTGATGGAGAAATCCACCAGTATATCAAGGCAAAAACAATTTCACGGCCAGTCTCAACACAGGCTGGTAGAAGTGTGGACACCATTCAGTATCAAGCAAAACCACACTCAACTTTCCATAAGAATATGGTTTTGAGTCACCATGCAAGGTGGTACTCACCAGGTTATGGCCTCTGCTTCTTCCAGTTTGCCATGGATAGCTTAGGGAGAGTGGTGTCTGGAAATGTGCTCCCTGTAGGAGCTGGGCATCCTTCGGTACAAAGTGACCTTTATGAAGAAGGAAGAGTAGTACTTCAACTGATACATTGTTGGTTCACAAGACTGAGAGGAAAGACAAGATGGTTTTACTTGTCGCTGTAGAAAAAAAAATGGGACCATTTCCTCAGTAGAAAAGCATTTTTTAATGGAAGGATCACATTCAGCTTCATAGGCACTTGCAAAAAATCTGAGCTTCTACTCCCCATTTTTTAGTAAAAAATAAATATTAAAAGGAATATTAAAGGGCAAGTCATCCTATAACCATCCAAGCTGCACAACAAGTTTAAAGGAAAGTTAGGGATCAGAAGCCAAAAGCCCAAACAAGGAAAAGGCATTACTTTTTACTTAAGACGAAGTGTAGGTACCATCAGATGAAGCTGTACTGGGTGATGTGGCGTGATGTGGTGTCCAAAAAGCACAGGAGATGAGTCACTGGGAGTGCATGTACAAGTCAGAGCTTGGCCAAAGTATAGCACAAATGATTCAGTTCTGCAGATGATGATTGGCAGAAGGAGCAGAAGTGCAGAAGAAAGGCTAGCGCTGTTACTGCGATAGCATTTTTCTTGTCAAGGTTGAAATAGAAAACTAATAGCAGGTCCCTGCTCAATTGTGATGGACAAGCAACAAAGAGAAGCCAAGTCAAGACACTGTGATGTCCTGAGAATGTGTGCAGTGTGCCCCAATACTCTGCTCTAAACTAATAAAACATAGCTGTGCGGACAGAACTGGCATCTGGCCTTCCACTTCTTTTCCCCAGAAAAAAGAAGACAGTTGCCCATCCTTGATGTATTCCATGTCTGGTGCCAAATTTGCACTCCCCCACTCAGATACAATCCCAAAATAGGATGTGATGCCTTTCCCGTTGACAAAGCCATAAGTCAGTGTGAGCGAGACACACTCAATATCTTCCAATCACTTAAATGGAAAGAGCTCTCCCCCTCTGTTTCCCAGCATTTCAGCACTCATTATATCTCACATTAATTAATACAGGCAGTAAGAAGTGCGATGATAAATTACAAAAACCCATTAACCTGATTCTGTCCAAACTGGTGACATATGGCAACTTGTATGTTAGACAGATCTTCCCTGCTAATGTGGAAGTCCTCATGCCTGAACTCCATTAAAGCTACAGCCATGAAAGAATATTCTTAATGTATGTACGTATGGATGTACATACGGAATGTATATCAATGTGCATGGCCACGGCATGCCTGTGGGAACATCAAAATTCATTAGACCAATCTGATATGAGATATATTGAACAGGTTCCATCTGACGTCTGTTACTGGGTTGTTCTGTCCACTCCCAAAGGAGTGAATCATATTGACAGGTTGAATTATATCTCAAGAGATATTTTTCTCCCCTCCTCCAAAGGCCATTTGCAATCACGGCACATCCACTGCCTCTTAAAAGTGAGCTCATCTGGCACTGGGTTGCATTGAAGTCCTCCACCGTGCTTGAAGGAAGAATGCTTTTGGGTGGTGGGTACGTGGAGAAGATGCGGTCCATCCAGCTGTCCCTCGGAATGCTAGCCATCTTGACCATGACTGTGTATGTCCCATCTACACATGGAGTGCCTTTTTTCCTACTAGGTAAGCTGGAATACAGGCTAGATGACACAGGTAGGTCGTTATCTTTTTGCTTTGCTTTGCTGCTTGTCATGGCCATGCAACACTTGCTTATCCGTGCAAGAAAATTAAAGCAATCTTGAGTTATACTAAATAATCAATCAACATGGGTACTACTCAGGGACTTGATCATATCAGCACATACTTCTGGTCTGCGGCTGGTCGCATATTCATATATCACACTGCTAAACAATGAAAATACCAGATCTGGTGAAATCTGGTAGCTGTATTTTCTTCTTTCTTCCTGAAAGAAAATTTCCAAGGATATATATTAAAATACCAGAGAGTAGCAATCCAAGTATGTACCATATGAGGTGTGACAGCTCCTAAATGTCAGGAGTAGGGTGCTGCTGAACTTTTTTTAATCATGAAACTTCTGTTTATATGTTCTTCTCCCATAATTTAAATTAATCTTAGCTTGAACTTATTCCACAGGAAAATGTCAATCATTAATCTTCTTTCTTAGAGAGACTTGGCAGCAGGAAAAAAATTAAAGCAGCTAAATATAGGCGAGGAAACAACGTTGCTTTTCAAATGATTTTTCCTCTTATATCACCTATTTATTTTTGTAATGACAACCAAAACATTCCTGAGGCCACCCTCTCTAAATACAGCTTCTGTTTAGTTTTTACTAGAGTGTTTATATATATACATATATTTATATTTCTGTATCAAATCCCTCAGATCACTAAAAGCGGCTCTTTGAAAATTGTAACTGTCTTCCAGGCTTAGGTTTATAGCACACAGACTGCAAGTCTTACAGAGTGCATAGCCCTGCTCAGCTCCTCGGCTTCAGCTGCACCATTAGGTGGGGGCAAACCCGGCCACGTATACTGGGAGCATCACTGTGGGGTGCATTCCCACACACTCTTGAGCATCTCAGGGACTCATCTGTCACAGTGCTTTGTTTTGTCTGTATCAAAATTATTTGCATTCATCTCATCACAGCTATGTAGGTCTGATGGCTGTCTGAGACCCATTGCTCCCTTCTAATCTCCTTGAAAGGATTGGGGTGAAGTCCTGAAGATCCCAGGAGAAGAGAAAAAATGTCCTTCTGCATCATCTCTTTGCATTTTTTGTGGATTTTGTGGGCATATTCTAGGGTTTGGCAAGGTCCGGGTGTGGGAATTAGACAAAAGATTTTGGGGAATGGCCACTCTACGATTTTATGCTCCTCCCAAAAATAAATGCACCACACAAGTTCCAGATGCCCTAGAAATCTGTTTGGCAGAGCTGGAGGCATCCCAGAGCCTTGTCAGTTCTGGTCATCCGATCCTTGTGTCCATCAGATGCTGCTGAAGCCCTGACCTTCACAACCACTCATTTGAGGATATAGCCACAACCACTAGAGAAAAACCACTGAGAAAGCTCCTAAAATGGGCCTCATACAGAAGCCCAAATTGCTACAGCAGTTTGGGGAGGATTTTTCCTGGAAAACAGGGAAGGAAATTAGGCATGGCTGACAGCAACCGTTAAGAGGATTCCTTGGAGAAAAAGAGGCTCACTTTAAACTCCTCCACACTTTGCCCATGAGCAAAATGAATCCTTTAATACCACAGCAGCCAGAGCGCCCAGCCCCAGCGCCGGGTGAGCACAGGGCTAGATGGAATGCTGCAGGGCTCTTCAGCTACATGCACACGTAAGGAATATCTCCCACCTCCACCAGCCCTGGGGAGATGGATGGGGTGATGGGGCAATAAGGGGAGTGCTTGCAGAAGAGGTCTTAGCCTTAATTTTCATCCTGATGTTGCGGGATGGAGGGTTTTGGCACTAGAGACTGAGAATGGCATGTTTTATGTGCTGCAGATAACCGAGTGCTTCCGGAGAGAGAAGACACAAATCACAAGGACACATTGCTTCCTCTGCTTAATAAGAAGTTTGCATGGAGGACACCAGGAAATTTTGGTAAGCAATGGGGGTGGGAGATCAAGCTTCTTGCAGCTGTATCTGTATGATTGCTTTGGATGTAAGGAATCAACTCACAGATTTTTTGCAGAGAGGAGGTCAAGTTTTTTCTCTGTGTTATATGTACAGACATCAAATTTAAGATCATCCTGTGTGTTGGGACAGGCTCCGAACTCAGGCTCTCTAAAGAGAAACGTGGGCATTCCATGACACTACACACAGCAATTGCAAACACCAAATGGATTAATGAGGTCAGAACTTCCCACGGCCACTGCAGTGCGGGAAGGGGCTGGGCCATGTGTGGTGGTCTCAGGGCAGGAAGCTGATTTTCTCTGCAAAAACAGCAGAGAATGGAGCTCAGAAAATTTTTTACCATGGAAATCCATTAATCAAAATCACTCAGTGCTCCTCCCCAGCCCCTCGTTAATGCAGTGAGGCAGTAGTTAAACAATCCAGGGACGAATAGATAAATACAAATAAATCAAGTCCTTACACTAACAAAGGCATTCTTCTTGCAAAGGGGACGCATTCAAAAAATAACATTTTTATGATTGCTTTATGGATTATTGCACTTATTACTCCTGGAGGAAAGGCTGCGTTTTATGCCAGACAATTGAATATAATGAATCTCTGAGCAGAGCACAGACAGAGGATTTACAGCAGGCAGTTTCCCAAAGCATCCTCCATAAATTAACTTCCTTCCCTCTGCTTGAGATAATCCGTTCCAAATTTTGACCGCTGCTCATTTTCTATTCATAGCAGCCATTGGCCAAGCTTACTCTTTGTGGAAAGTTGAGCCAAAATCAGCACTTGAAATTCTGAAAGTGGCAAAAATGTGTAAAATAATAATAAAATCAATTATAACAATAAGCTCTTAAGGGGCACTTTTCACTTACGGATGCATAAAGACACATTTAAGAGGAATCTGCCTGTGGATGTTGCTGGCAAGGCAAGGGAAGGAGTCAAGCCCCACTACCTGCCCCTAGCCCTAGCACTCTGGTGTGATGGGTTTACTTAAGAACTGCTGATTTTTCTGTTTTATATCTATCAGAAAATATTCAGTAGTTTTCAGCTAAACTGTTGCTTTCTTGGAGGAGAAACTGAGAATGGAGGCAGCTCTTTTTTTGGCACCTTTCTCCTTAGTTTCAAACGTTAAAAAAAAGCCTGAGTCTGGCAATGTGTGCTGAAGCCTTATCTGAGGTCAGGGGAATGAGCTCCTAAATCCCCCAGGAGATGCAGACCAACACCCACTGCCCTGCCAGGAGCAGATAGCACCGAGAGCCCAGGGCTCTTGGGCTGAACAGAGACATTCTTGAGCAATTTCCTGTCTCTTCTGCTTATTTTAGTGCATATTTTCACAAACTGGCACTGCAAAGCAGCTGATGGCTTTGTGTTCCCCTTTCAAAACTGTTTCAGCTATCTTATTCAAAATCATTAACTGCTTTTAACCTCAGCTTGGCCCTGGAATAGCGTCCCTCATCCTTCAAGAGGAGTGAGATGGGAAACCCACAACCTCTCCTGCAGCTTTCCTATTGCTAACCCAGTTCAGCTGGAGCCTCAGATTCTGTCCACACAACCTGACTTTCTCCCTGACATCTCATGGCACTTTGCCCATCTGTGTGCACAGGCTTTAGGCAGCCTGGTGCAGCGCTGCTCAGCCTGATGATCCATGAAGATGGTGCCTGGCATCCAGATGCTGAGCAGAGGAGGGCACAGCAGAGGCTGGACAGAAATTAAAGGGTAAATGGGTCATTCCTTGTCAACCTATAGACAGGAGAAATCATAGAATCGATAAGGCTGGAAAAGACTGCTAAGATCATCTAGTCCAACCATCAACCCATCACCACCATACATGAAGAAACTGCTTCATATTTGAGCTTTAGGAATTACCCATGTGACTCTCTTTCTTTGCAGACTGGGAGCTGGCAAAGAAATTTGACGACTTTGAACAGGTGAGAGAAGCAAATGCGCAGACACATACATGTCTACTGTTGCATGAATAATACCCTAGCTAAGCTGAAAAAAAAAGAAAAAAAGAAAAACCAGATGCTAAAAGAAATCTCCATGGAAGATGGAAGGAGAAGGGCAAGTCTCGATGTCTGCTAGTGCATTGCATCAGCTGCCTCTATCCCATGCTGGGCTCCAGCACGCATGGCCCCTGCATGCCTTCCCCAGACTGGCACTTCTCTAGATTCCCTATCAGTGAAGCAGACCCAGCCCATGTCCTGAGTCTCCCCAATTTGCTTGAAAAGAGAAGCTGCAGGTGGAGGCAAAACACTGTGGGCTTTCACGTAGTAAGCAAGTCAGCAAAAGCTGTGGATAGGAGGACACGAGGAGGTGCTCCAAGAGCATTTCCTCCTGGAATGGTCCTGCTCCCATGGGTGCTGCCTGCAGGGCTGCCTACAGCCTGCCTCTACCATGCTGTGTTGGGTCCTGTCCTCCTGACAGAGCAGTTGCTCACTGTTGTGTCTGTTTCTCAACAGCTGTTGAAGTTTAAGGATCAGCTCTCAGCTGAGGAAGGGTCAGAGGTGGCCGATGCCTTGGAAAGTCTCTCAGCATCCCAGCCCAAAAAACGTGGTAAGTGTTGAGTTAGAGGCCTGCCTATGGGTCTGGCTGGCTGCAGCCATCCCATCCAGCTCCCTGTTCCAGCATTTCCTATCTGTAGCAGAACACTGACAATAAGCATGCCCCCAGCACGCTCTGAATAGAGTGCATTGGCACTCAGGACCTCACCAGAGGCAGTTAGAGCAGCAGCCTGAGAATAACTGTGGAGCTATTCAAAGGGCAGTTCAGTAGGAACATGTCCCCACAGGGCACCCCTCACTCTCCGCAGGGCACAAAGCTTGTGCTGAAGGCATAATGAGGCATGTGGCCTGCATGCGTCCACATCCACCAAGGTCACTGCTTCCCTGCAGAGAAAAAAGCAGCAATTGTTTGAGCTGCTGAAAAGCAGCAAAGAAAAGGACGTGGAAATCAAGCAGGAATGCAGGGAGCTAAGAGCTACTGTGTCCCTAGTCAGCCCCTCTGTTCTCTGCAGTACATCCCGGGAGCTTTGCACTCCTTCAGGGCTGCCCAAGAGCACAAGGACATGCTGCTCATGTTGGCAGCAGAGGACTCCTTCACAAAACAGGGACGGTGTAGAACAGTAGTCACTAGTTGCAAGTCTGGCCTCACCCCGAAAGAGCTCCTTTTGCCCTTACCCCACATGCTCTGTGCTCATGCAGGCTGACAATCTGGCAGACAGGCAAGGGAACATCCCCTGTGTGCAAGGCTGGCTTATGTGCTTAGGTGATGCTTAGACAATCTGTAATTTGTAAGCAACCCTGGAGACTGTCATTAATTTGGCTTATCTCATTCATGCTCCCACCAGTCTGGAAGAATCAACTGTACATAAAACTGCTTCTCCCAGCCAGGTTTAAATCAGATTCTGCCAGAAAACAGAGCAGAGAGCCTTTGTCTTGTCCATCCATTTTGGGAGGAGCCTGTGTCTCAGCCTGAGCACTGCTGATTCAGTAGAAGTTTTCTCCCACAAAAAACAAGTTGAAATTCTTTCTCACGGTTGACACCTGTACAGGGTTCAAAGAACCAAGAAGACTGGTGACACAGTTACTTTTTCCAACACCAAAACCCACATAATTCCCTAATTTTGTAAGATCCCACAGTGGTAAGTGTTGTTTGGGAGACAGCTGGAAGCAGAATGCTATAGTGACTGAGCTTTTAAAAGTAACTGTAGGGTCTGGATCAGGTGTTTCTGGGTCAGTATCCTGCTTTTCCCATCAGCCATGGGTGAGAAGCCCTGTGCAAAACTCAGAGGCTGCAGAATGATGACCAATAGACAGGAAAGAAAAAGCTGATTTCTGACATTAATGAAATAGAGCAAAAGGAATAGCAAATCATTATAAATCATGACCCCTTCTTTTTACTTTAAGAAACCAAAAGGATCACCTTCTAGAAGTGTTATATGAACTCTTAACACTCCAACTCTCTCAGGATATTGGGCTTTTCAAACCAACTCCAGGGAAGCTATGGGAAGTTGGAAAAAAAAGTCTCTTGGATGCTAAAACTCTTTTCTTGTATCCCTCTCCAGCCTGCTTTTGGAAATACTGCATCTGAAGGCTTGCTAGGACTTGAAGAAGAAGATGGGTCCTTCCCCAAACTGCGTGCTGGGTGTTAATGTGTTAAGAGTTTGTTCTGTTCTCTCATCTCGTTGCTAACTTAGATGTCACCCTCTGTGACTGCACCACAGCCAAGTCTAAGAGGCACCATGATAGGTGCAGGAAGCTCCCTGCTACCTCTGCTGCTCCTTCCTTCCAGGCCTCACCTTCCACAGTCTTCTGCTTGGAAGATGTTCCCCAACTTCACTTGCTGTGCCATTCAGATTGCTGCCACCATACGTTCTTGCCCTTCTCACCAGGTCCCCAAAGGCACCAAACACCAACCCAGCCCTGAGCTCGGCCCTCTGCCCACTTGCAGACATCGCTCACGGTGGGGCCTGGGTTTTCCGTTGTGTCCCATGAGCAGGTCTCAGAAGCCCCAGCACCCTGTTATAGGAAAGGAAGGCAGTTTGGGTGCAATGGGAGGGCTCACGGCTGCCTGCCTTGGCTTGCTGAGCCAGAGCTGTTGTTCCTTGTCATGTCCCACCAACATATGCAGTAGGTTTGGGGGAGGACGGGCACAGAAGTCTGGATCTTTTGGATATCACTCCAATAAAGATTTTCTGTTGCACAGAAGTACACGCTGTTTTCTTTCTCATTCCTTCCAGAGGTCTAAAGGGGAGTACATTTCCATGGATGTAGGCCCTGGTTACAGAATGGATCATAAAGCTCCTATTAAACACCTTGTTAGAGCAAGGCAGGTTTGTTTTAATATGCCTCAGGAGCACGTGTGGGCTGCTGTACTCATGGGACTGGACCATCCCTACTCACTTCTACCTATTTTACCCCAAAGAGATGCTAGCTGGTTTTTCCTACTGCAGAACTGACAGAATTATAAAGTTTGGAACAGACCATTAAGATCATCTAGTCCAACTGTCAAACTGTCAGTTCTCTGCACCTGTCCAAAAGGAAGTGATCACAATCCACCAATAGGTCCTACATACAACCATTTTAAATCACATTATCTAAGTTCACTTGCAAAGAAAAAGGATCATGTTCTCACAGGTGTAAGTTCAGAATAAATCCTGAAGCCATTGATGTTAGCTTTGAGATTTCCAGCAGTGTAGATGACAGCAGAATTCAGTAGGCATTGTGAAAGCATGGACTAATTTTCACTAGAATTGAACTGACTCTCCAGTCCTGTGTAGCCATGTCATTTAACTGCAGCTTCCATGCTATGTATTCTTCAGAACTTTACCTTTCCCAAAGCACCAATTACCACGCTACACTCATTGCCTAGGGCTCTGGCAAGATATGCACACTTACCACAGCAGTACCTTGTTTGTACTTCATCAAGAAGAGATCTATTCATTTTATTATTGGCTAAAGCTGGCATATAAGGTGCAAAAAAAAAAAAAAAAAAAAGAAAAGCTTGATTACATAGGTGAAGTCTAATCACCTGCAAAACAAAACTGCTGTTAACGTTACCTCTTTGCTATTTCCTTAGCAGTGATTCAGAAGAAATTTCCCCTTTTCTGTTGCATTTGTGAACCTGAAAAAGCTAAGTGGAAACACACCTTCACATACCCTCACAACAGCAACAAATGCAGGAAAAAGTATGGCCTATTGCTAAGAGAAAGGTATGTCTTTTCTTTAAGCATTCGGTGCTCACAGTACCCAGACTACTCTAATGTTCCCTACATGCTGCTATGTTGGCTGCTTCTGCTGGAGTGAAGAACATCAGTGCTGAAAGCAATTCATTTGCAAGTTCAGAGAGTATGTAGGGATGTCTTCACTAGACTCACCATTAGCAAGGGCTCCTGTCTTTCCTCCTAAATGCAGAACAGAACTTTTCCTCAGGTTCCACGTCCACATTATGGCTGCTTGCACCTCACCCATGCTCGGGCAGTCAAACTTACTGAAGTTAATGACCCACGGGCAATAATTAAAGGGATTTTCCTCAGGCATTCTACTTGATCATATTGAATTGTTAACAGAAAATCCTCACAGGCATCAGAATAGATTTGCAAGCAGGCAACACGGGGCTGCAATATATCCTCTTGTTAACCTCCATACTACACACGATAACTGAATCTATCCAGTATTGTATTTGAAAACAAATCATAGCACCCAACCCTTCAGACATCACCATACTTTAAACAGCACCTGTCAATTTACGGATGTTAAAGGAGACTGCAGTGTGTTTGGAGGGGCAGATGAACAGAAAGGCCGTTGCTGTCTCCCAGGTTATCTGTGCAGTGACTGAAGCTTCCAGGTCCCAGTTTCAGGCAGCACCACCACAGAGACCTCTGTCCTGACTTGCTTTCAAGTTTTCCTTCAGATGGAGAGCATTTCTGCATCCAACTACAGGCTTAAAAAATCCTCTTTATTTAGAAGCCCACACTAATACCAGCTGACTGTTGAAATACTTTAATTATCCAGCAGTATCTTTGCAGATCAGATGTGTCACCATTGGATTCCCCTGTTCCAAGCCTTCCAAAATATGCCCTGCAATAAGTCTGTCCGTGCTGCTTTTGAAAGACAACTATATGAGAGGTCAGGAGTACATGACTTCCATAATCTGCCCATAGCCCATACACATGGCTGCTTGGCAATCAGATTATCTGCAGACTGTCTGGGTGAGCTTAGTGCAATAAGGCAACTGTTTACTGAACTACAGGGCAGGCTCAGGATAGGTGGCTGCAGCACACTCCAGAGGACAGGGAGCTGAGCTTGTCTTGGAGACCATTTGTGGATTTGCTTCTAGCATAGACAGAGAACCTCATCTTAGATCAGCACTCAGTCCCAAATCCTTTATCTGCAAGCTTAAAGGTAAAGTGAGCATTGGGACTCAAGGACACACACTGGATTCTGCCTGCACTTCTGAATGGGAACCTCGTTGCCCACTGTAGCCTGAGCAGGGACAATTGCCCCTCAGTTCCAATCCTTAGAACAGCTTTAATCTCAAGGACTCATTTAGTTAGCTGATAGACAGGTGCCTCACGTTAGATCAGGAAATTAACACTTCTTTCTCTCTCTAGCCTTATTGCAACTCTCTGCCTAACACAGGGTAAGTATGTGGTAAGATATAGTTTGCTTCCCTATTCCTAAATAATCTTTTCTCTGTGGATCATCTTTTGCAATTCTAAGGATTATTTATACCCAGGAATAGCAATCCAAGGTATTTAGCTGATGTAGACCATAGTCTAACAAGGAGGTTTAGAAGAGATCAGTTTGGAATCTGAGCACTGAGATGTCAGCCAACAGCTCTTTTCAGCTGTATTTCGTAATCTGGAAAGAAGTGAAAAGCAGTGAAGCAGGATTCAAGATAACCTGTTTTACTCTGAATTGAAATAGAGAGAACAGGCACATGTTTACACGTTATCAGACTAAGAAATGCTTGAACTTTTACAGTTGCATATGTGATTATGCCCTGTGCACACATCAAGAGACTAAAATAAGGCATACAATGCAGATGGCCTAGGAAGTGGATGACTTCATATTTGGACGCTATCCTATGTTATGCATAGGGAGGACTGAAATGCATTTGTTAGCTTACAGGAGGAAGCTGACAGTCTCGCCACATGTCAGGATATGCTGTACAATGAAAACATTTCTAAATTTGGTGCAGAGATACAAGGAAGACTGTTAAAAGCATCAGAGCAAATCCTAAGATTTTTTCCTTACTTCTTATTCAGATCAACTCCTAATGATATCAGTAAATGTCTTCTCCAAAACAGCAGTTCAAATAAAATATGGATTTGTCCCATAACTGCTAAATCCTCCCTTCATCTAACAGAAAAACACCCTCTTGAAAGATATGTGCAAAGCAAACTGCCTGCATTTCATGGACTGCTGTTGGCTTCTCAGAGAGTTTTATTTTAAATCCAAAAATTCTAACAGTCCTTGCTAGGAGAATGAACTTGTGCAGGTTTAAGAGATAAACACCATGCATTTTTTTTCTGTCTCATCCTATCAGTGGCAGTGTGCTCAGCTGTGAGAGCATTCTGATCTGATGAACTGAATTAGTTACTATTTGTAAATGCAATGTCTGTAAAACACAATGTGAAGAAGGTTTTGCAGGAGGTCAATTCCTTGAGTGTTGAATCATTAGTCAATGACAAGATGTGCTCTGATGCATCTTCCACATTTCTGTGATGTTTCCTGTATGGCATCAATCATTCAGAACAGAAGAACCTATAGGCAGAAAAGCAGTAAACATTACGTCTTCTCAAATCAGAACTGCAAGGATTAGACAAAGACAACATAAGAAGAAGAAAAAGCTAATAAATACTTCTTGAAAGGGAGTAGTACTGATTTAGAGGATTCAAACTAAATTGTGCCACAATCCGTGTTACAGAAGAAGCCTTCCTTCCCCGAGGCTCCCTGTCCAAACCTACTGGCATGACCTGAGCACTTCCATGTGACTGGGAGCAGGAGGGGCTCTCCAACCTGCCCACACCCGGACACTTTGGCTTACTTGCAGGAACTGCTAACCCTTGGTGTTGCCAAGACGACTCACTCCGATCCGGTCAAGAGGAACTCCAAACCGTCTCTTAGGCAGCTCAACTACTTTCCTGCAAGGGGAAAATGGGAAAGAAGGAGGGAAAGAATTACAGAAAGACATCATAGGAATATCCAAAAGCATTACTACATCTTTGTTTCCTCCATTCATCCCACTCACAATTTTACCGTTCAGACAGAACAGCTGTGCAGCAGCAGCTGAAGATGTGAGAGCTTAAAAATAAAATGCTTCACTTCTCTTAAAAATTAATGGATTAAGCGGCACCTGCTTTACAGACTAGCACTGAAGCACTACCCCTGTTTTAATCCCACAGAACCCTTTCCTCAAAATCCTATGTATCAAACACTTTTACACAGTTCCTCACCCCACAGGCAGTACTCTTTCCAACACAGTGTGGGCATAAGCTGATGCAAGTGGGACTGGGGCTGCTGAAGTCATACTGAGCCTGATCTGATAAAAAGAGGCATAGAACCATTTGAGTTGGAAGGGACCCTTAAAAGACACATGGTCCAACTCCCTTCACTGAACAAGGACACCCACAGCTCCATTAGGTGCTCAGAACCCCGTCCAGCCTGACCTTGGGTGTCTCCAGGGATGGGGTAACATCACCTCTCCGGGCAACCTGTGCCAGTGCCTCACCACCCTCAGTGTAAAACAAACAAACAAACCCGTTTTTCCTTACATCCAATCTAAATCTCCCCTCTCAGTAGGAAACCATTTCTCCTTGTTCTATCACAGCAGACCCTGCTAAAGAGTCTGTGGCCTTCCTTCTTATAGCCCCCCTGTAACTACACAGGCTGGTTTACAAGAGATGCATTCTGTATATGCATTGGTTGCAGCACTGCCATGGTCTGTACTAAAACAGTAAAATTGTAAAATCACATCAACGAGAAAGGCTGAGCAGCCTGAGAGAGGTTCCGTGGCTGAGCTTCCCCTCTGGTGGCCATCTGTAGCCATAGCAGGACAATCCACTTACACAGTCTTGTCTGCTGCTCCCTTTCTGCCTCCCAAATGAGACTGTACCAATTTCAGCACTTACTAAGGGCAAAGTGATGTATTCTATTTAAAGTGCCATTTCTTAACAATAATATATGTATATATAAAATTAAAAATTCCAGCATATCTTTTCACGTGCCAGCCAGATGCCAAAAAGTAAACAAAACTGATTTTGTTATCTCAAAGTGATACACAGAAAAATAGTTCTACTTAAGGACTTCAAAACTTTATCAGTTATATTAAAAAAATTCTACTAGCAGACTATGAGTAGAATAAGTAGAAAAATGACAAGAAACACTCAAGAAACACAAGAGAAGAAAAAAGCACAACAAAAAAATATGTTACGTTGACTGGCTCTTGGGAGTACTTCCCATTTTCAGATGAAGCTTTAAGCATGTTATTAAATACGTTACAGCACTGGGGATTCCATCCAGCAGAAGTCAGCTAGCAGAAGGAGGGAATAAGACAATTCAGCTCTTCCAGGCACGGTGCACATCACCGTCTGCTTTGCCTCAGACATGCTACTTTCACCACCTGTACCAAGTTGTTCCTCAGCCCTCAGTTAAAAACATACTCATCTCCTAACTTGTACTGCAGAGGTACTGATGTACTGCTGTATTGATTAAAGCCTGGCTTGTCATAAGTTGATCAAGATCTTGAAGCTTTTCTCCTTGGAAGACCATTCTGTATCCTGACTGTCCATTTTTACAATATGTTCTCCATCTCAATATTCCAGATGTGCACCACCAAAACTTCTCTTCACCTCTGCCTCATTTGCTTTTGAACTTCAGGCATACATTGGCTTTAAATAATTTCAGGACCAAAAAAGTAGCTTTAAATTGCATTTTTTAGTACATTTCTTTCTGTTGTTGTGAGCAAACATGCATGTCCTTGAATATTCTTTGTTATCCAGATGACACTTTAAGGATAAATGAACTACTGTGTATACTATCCATCACAGCTGAAAAACTATATATCATGCAGCCAGAATGATCTCTGAAGAGTTTCTGATACCCTGACCAGACATACCTCACAACTGCAGTAAAATTGTTAGTGGCTAAAGCTACATCATTTGCATCCAGGACAACATACCAACAGCTTTCTCCCACCTTTATCACTGGTAGGGCCCAGTCCTTTACCTCTGTTTGCCTTTAGCATCCACAGATGTCGCAGAAATTCTGTCAATTGGGGAACCAAATCCTGGAAAACTTCGTTTCTTCTTTGTCTCAGTTACCTCATTCTCCAGAGACACCAGTTCATCAAGAAGGAGCAATTTGGCTGCCAGGCTGGAGGCTGACTTCTCCTCGCTGGCAGTAGGATGCGCTGCCACGTCCAGAGCAGCAGAAGGCTCCAAAGGCTGCAGAAGAAAACAGCAATGTTTGCTGCTGAAGAAAAATGATTTCAGGCACATTCTAATCAAAGGAGTAATATGATGCAATATGCTTGTGGACAACAGTAGTGGTCTATGCCATAGTTGTGGTGGTGGCATTTCCTACTGCTGATGAGTGGTATAACCAGGGATGGAGTGTATAAAGCTCTGACCTTTTATACAAGGAGCAAGATGACCACAACAGTCATGATGCAACAATACTTTCACAAAGGTTCTCACATTGCCCTCTGATTTTCCCTTCTTTCAGTTGCAAGTGCTGTTAAATGGTCATTGCTGTTCCTTTTCAGGGTTATAAAACTTTCATAAAGGTCTGAAACAGAACTGTACCTTAAAACAACAACAACAACAACAACCTCATCCTTACAATTAATGGCAATAAATATCTACAATAATGCAATAATGCTTGAAACTAGATGGCAAAATATATCCTCTGCTCTTGAGTACTAAGTGTGGTTCTACTCATTTAATCTTTGAAAGGGTATTATGAAATTGTAAAAAGTAAAGAGACTCTTAAATGGTAATCAGAAGCAGACAAAGGTTTTCTTATGGTGAGTCACTGGACAAAGCACAACTTCATAGATGAGCAAAGAAATGAGTGTTGGGGTGAGGGTAAAATAGAGGGTTGAAAAACTTAAGAACAGCAGAGTTGAGTAAGGACTAGTAAAACTAGCAATTTCTTAAAAAAAAACCAAAAAACAACAAAAAAAAACCCCACCAAGAACAGCTCCCCCTTTCTTTAGCTGAATTCACTACATTTAAAATAAATATGAGGAGTTACTTTTTTCAACATAAAATGAAGTGGAATGCATTGTCTAAGGATGTCACAGATAGCAAGATTTTAAACTGCTTCAAAGACATTCAGGCTCCATCAGCAGCTAAAAGAATGCCCTGATCCAGTGCAGAATCTGGATCAGGAAGTCTCCAAAGATGTTCTGCTCTTAGATTAATTTCACAAACATTTGTCCTTGATAGAGACAAGATATCAGGTCTCTGTGGCATCAGAATAGCAACTGGTACAGGGAATGGATTCCTCCAAGCCCTATTTTCTATAACCAGTATTATTTTGTATAATCAAAGCATGCTCACTTGAAGACAGCAAGGCAGAAGAGAAGTATTTGTCAGTATGCATCTAACTCCTAAACTGATCTATAAAACACCATACAGCCAAACAGTGCTACTTCAGTTAAACTTTTAGATCTTTGATTTTTATGACATGCAACCATTACACAAACATCTTTTCTGCCACATCTGTTTTAGGCCAAGGTGACCTAAAAGAGAGTGGACTAGAAGCATTTTCAGATGCAATCCCTGCTTATCCTACTAGATGAAGCTAGAGACAGGAGGTCTCCCATTGTGTCCACTGTTTTCCTTTGCCAAATTAGGCAAGTTTCTCTGCCCCTTCCTTCTCCTGGCCTCTTGTAGCTCCTTTTTTAAGTTTTATGCTGGAAATGTTCTATCAAAGCCCTCCTTGAGGTTCCAATTCACGTTATTATTTGTCTTTTAAGAAAGAGGGAAACTTTCCCTTCAGTGTTAGCTTATTTCCCCCCTCCCACCATCCCATTTCCCCCTGCTAGGAGTTCTCTCTCTGAAGTCATTGGAAAACATTTTAACACACGGAAATCTGACAGTGCTTCAGGAGAGTCTGCATGAATCAGGGTGAGGCTTCACTTGGTCTGTCCTCTGAGAGCCATGCAATTTACATTGCTCTTTTCACTGGGGAAGTTGTCCTGTTCCTTCAATACACACCATTCCCCTTTCACTGTTTGGATATCACAGTGTCTTGCACACACAGCAGCCAGGAGCAACCTATGAAGAGTAGTGTTATGTGACAATGAGCAGAAACAATGACCTACCTCTGGAGCTGCCTCTGCAAAGAGCACTGAGCTAGAATGCCACTGCAGCAGGGTGATGACAAGGGCCAGATGGACCACAACAAGCTGGAACTGCAGCATCTGCAAAGTAGAACAGTTAATGGTTCCATAGCCACGTTCCCAGAGAGAGAGAGAGCAGATAGCAAACACACATGAAAATTTATACAGATTGATGGTAAAAAGACAAGAAGAGAACACCTTGCTCAAAAGACCCTTAAGAAGTGAAAGGAAAAGTCTTTCCCACAGTTGTTAATATATTTTACCTTACAAGGCCACTGCATAAAAATCAGCAACCAGATAGCACTGAGTGTCCTTCATAAGTGGATACAAAAATCAGATTTCTGCTCTGTTAGGACCCTGAAAAGCTTTTAATTCCTTTCTGCAAAATTGTGCCATCCTTGCAGTGGAGGGAGTAATGAATGCAAACTTGTGTCAAAACCAGGTGAATCAGTAAGCAGAGGTGACCACGAGCCACCCCAAACTCAGGACAGCTTCCTAAAGCTGTTACAGAAATCACAGATCTTCCCAGCAGCATTTTTATGCCTGCAGAGCATCAAAGTAAGGTGAAAAAGTTCAAATTTTGGCAGAATCAGGAAGGTGCAAGCATTTCTTCAGCTGTGGATCTAGGCTAACATTGTTTCAGTCCTTGACTGGATCTAGCATTTAAAACTTGACATGCCTCCAGCATGACCAGGTGGGAATCTTTCAGCTGATGATAATAAGAACTGGGCTAAGGCCTCTAGAGCCAAAGGTACCTGCTAATTTGCTGATTAGTTTGTTACCAGGTTCGGCCCCAGAGAAGAATTCAAGTCTGCTTCTATTGCTCTTTGCTGACCCCCCTCTTGGCAAAAGCAAGAAAAGAAAGGATGTATGAATGCATTTCTGTGATATACAGCATTTGTTTTATCATTTGCTTAGCAAATCTCTCATAAGCTCATGCAGAGAACACATGGTAAAAAGTATTTGGCTTTCTACTTTTTTCCCACACTACAAAAGCTACAAAAGTGCTTGGAGTCCAGTTTTAACAAGATACAACATTTATGCTTTTTCTCAAAGCTCTGTTTCTTGCTAATTTTTCTTTCTAGTAAGTTTTGTGCGTGCTTCTGTTATCTGGTTAGCCCATTACACGTCTTCTTTATATTGTTCATGAGGGATTGTTGTAGCCAGGAAGAAAGCAGCTGGTTAATCTGTATGGAGCAAATCTCTCCAGTGAGCAGACTAAGCTTACTGGAATCAAAGGACAAAGCCAAAGCAGCAAACCAGGTGGTAACACCATCCCTCAGTTTGATATGAAAAGCCATTAAAGCCAGACAAGGGTTTGGCTTGGTGTTTTTAAAGCTCTGGCCCTCTACAATGTATATTTTTGTACGTGGGTGTGCATTGAAATTCTAAGTAGTAGCCTACTACCTTCACAGGTAACCACATCCTGATTATTTGGATACAGAGACATAAAAATAAATGGCAAGGTTAAAAACACATGTTTATCATGGTTTAAAGTCTGTGCTGGTATTCATTCATCCCAAGGACCAAAGAGCTAAAAATAGCAACTAGTACACTAATCAAAATAAACATTAAGGCACCTGCAACACAAAAGACATTTGATTAACTGGTCAGAACTCGACGCCAGTGAAATTAGAAGCAGAGGAAATTGTAAGGACTTGAAACTTGGCTTTAGCTCCAATGGAAATCAGTAGCTGAGAAGCAATATCACTGGTTTAAAAGGAGCAAAGCTAAGTCCAACAAAGTCCAGTTGTGCTGGATTGCCATGTAGCAGTGTGACCACGGTAGGAAAAAGGAGCAATTCAGCCTCATTCTCTTCCATCACTTTTCCACCAGTTTTGCACAGATACAGCATGGGACCGGGGTGTTATTCTATGTCTTTAGTATTTCAGGGTCTGGCCTGGTATTATCTGACATAAAATATGGTTTAACCTTCACTAAATGTAATTGCAAGTCTGAAATTCAGACATATTTATGTGTTTTAGTGATAACGATGCTTTAGCTTGAAATGCATCAAAGCTCAAATTCCTTACACAAATAAGTATCTTTGTTGCAGGTCCAATTAAAATATAATTAAAGATAAAAGAGAGAACATTATTTTACCTTATCAAAGCAGGATAAACCTTCAAACCTTTTTTTTTTTTTTTTTTAAGGAATCTGTGTAGAGCCTTTTTCCAAGATCACAAAAAAGCAAAATTCTTTACCAAACAGAAACTTTATGTCTCCAACCTCAAACCAAAGGACTTAAAAGATGTTTTTCTTTAACAAAAAAAAAAAAAAAAAAAGACACCACCCCTCCAAAAAATAAAAAATAAAATGACATTCTGAAGATAAGTGGGTTGAACAAAGCCCAGACACTGTGCAATTTGTCACCAAGCTCCAAACCCATTGCCTGTCAAAAACAATAACAGCTGTCATTGTTCTTACCCATTTGAACTATCATATTTCACATTACTGCAGAGATTATCCTGCAAGAATAAATCACAAGAGCTTTATTTTTCTTGCTGGCTTGTTAGCAAGAGAGCCGAGGCAAGACATCATGCCTTGCACTGCAATCTTTCACTTCAGCTGCCACCATATATTGATGACTATGCTCTGCTTGCTGTCACAACACCAACATGGGACACATCCAAGCTCACCTGCAAATGAGGACCTTGCTCTTGCAAGGAGCATGATGTGGCTGAGCCCAGGAGATGTGAGGCTTTGTGCTGTATGTACCCACAGAGTCAAGCCCCAAATGTCCCCTGGGCACAGGAGAACTCCTGGCAGTAGGACTCATTAGAACTGCAGTCGTTCTGCTGTGTGAGCACTGGAATGGTGCTGGGAAACCTTCATCACCCACTAGCTGTGAAGGACTCTGATGCTATGCAGGTTCCATCATCATCAAGTCTTAACACCGGCCTCATCAGCCTTGGACCGGACACCTCATGGCAATCTACCTTATAAATAAAATTATGATGCTGAGTATCTTGCCATAAGAACAACTTCTTAATAGCCTCTGTGAAGCTCTGAGAATAAGCCTGCTCCTGCTGAAACCAATTTGCCCTACTTTTAAAAGCTGTATGATGGATCCTCTGAGCATTTTCATTACCACAAAGCCAAAAATATGTGCATAGCAGCAATCCTAGCGCTTCCAGAAACTCCCAAGGGACAGTGTTTGTCTCAAGCATAATTTTCTAGTCATGTGAATATCAAAAAAAAGTGAGAAAAATCAAAATATATCCCACCCTTGGAAAAATAGCAGAGTCCAAAGATAGGTTAGAGTGGTGTTTTTGTTCTCATCCCACAGATGAGATATAGAGCACTTCTTACATAGTGCTTTCTAAAAAGATACTGAAGCAAGACATTGAGGCATGGGACATGGGACTTTGTGGCAAAATGAAATGTAGGCAGTCAGTGTCAGGCTCGTCATGTTATAAATAATGTGCTTCCTGGAGTAGGTTTAGATTTTTAAGCAACTCTATACAATTCATTAGATATATAGCACAGACACCAATTCTACAATGTAAATCTCCCTCTATTCTCAGTTTCCCAACTATGTAGATAAATAGTTGCAGGCAGATTTCATCTGATGCGAACACAGAGAATTTAAAATTCCTGGACTTGTACAAGAGGTTTAAGACTAGTGATTCCTAGAAGTTATCTGGGTATACCCGTGCCCCAAACAAAACATTTGGTCTGACAAGATTTTGGGGACAAGAATGCTCCACTTCCTGAAAATGAAATTCTATAAAGATTTCTCAAGAAGGCATTTGGGATCAGTCGTCATTTTTCAAAGCCTTCGTTTTAACAATTATTTCCATCTTAATGATACATTTTGCAGTGTTGAGCCCAAACTACCAGAGTTTTCATACCATCACAAGTTATCCCAGCCTTCATTCTACTGAAGTTTCTATCAAAAGTGCAGATGCACCTACTGTGCAGTTGTTCTTCTGGCAGAAGCAGATGCTGCTGGTGGATGCTCACATAAACAGCTGTTTCTGTCACCTTTACAGTTCCTGAGGTGGTTGGGTTCCTGCCCACAGAAGGCTCAGTGTGGGACAGCACATGAATCACACCACTCAGGAGAAGAAAGGCTGAAGATGTGGCACCCTGGTTTCCACACAGAGTATGGAAAGTGAACAAACTCTTGTGCTGCAAAATGAGTACTGCCCTGCTGCTGGGAGGAATTTAACTGACACAGGTGGAAAAACACTAGTGGAAAAAGTCAGCTGTGGTCCTCATCTCCTTGTTTGCAGAAAGAGAATGAAAACCAATGGAACAAACAGGGACAAATTTCCTTGGAATGGGTGGGAAGGAGACAAGTTGGACATCTTGCAAAACTGACTACATTTCCATTTCTAGCAGCGCATTTCAGCAATTAAAAACTCCCAGCTCATTTCAAGACCATAAAAATAGGAGACCAGGAAGCAGTAGGCACAATAAGAGTGACAGAACACATCTAGGAGCCCAGAGGCTATCAGATAAGAAGGACACTGTGAATTATAAGAAAACATCTGTTAATGAGAAGTGTCTTTTTCCACCTTTCCTAAGTGAGATGGTTGAGTGAGTATTCTTGGTATGCACAATGGAAAACAAAACATTATTAGATTATTCTTCACTGCCAACAAACTCTCAGCCCTAAATCATTTATATATTTACTGACTGAACTCACCAACTTTTCCTAATGTTTCCAGTAACTTCGCATTTAGTTTTCTTCCTTCATCTTTAGCACGAGAACTAAAAGCTTTGTTGTTGGAGTGCCATTACCAGCATTTAAAATAAAAATAAGCACTGTATCAATAAAAATTGAGAAATATATTGTTGTTTTTCTACTTTTGGAAAAAGCATTTTTTTCCTAACGGCACTGGAGAGATAAATGGAAGGTCTTTATACCTGGTACGAAGAGTATATTATCAGAATATGTTATCGATACAAAGACATAGGCCACTTCAAGGCCAGTAAAAATATCCTTCAAGATGTGCCTTTGAGATAATCTCTTAAGAGACAAGAATGGCATTGGAATTTGCTAACAGGGGAATCAAAGCCTGACACTGATTTACTGGATAAAAGCTTTTAAATGTTCTGATCAAGGGTATTAACATAAGAAGAAGAAAATTCAATTACTTGATGAAGATGAATTGCAAAGGGAAATTAGAGATTAATCTGTTTCTTTGGGTTGACCAACAAGAAAAAGGAAGCTGCAACCACTTGCAATTTTGGCAGTCCATCAAGAGAGTTCTTACAACTCTCATGTGGTTCAAATTTTTAACTGTACACCTTAAAAACCCCAGAGAGGTACTCCTGTCATTCATTCAAAAAGTGAAAACCAAGCCCCAGCCTGTTGAAAGCAGCATGGTAGGTATTCACAAATACTAAAAATACCTGGTTTTGCAGCTTTCCCATCATTTACACTGTTGTTTTGTATATCTGCTTGCTTGCTACTCCTCAGGATGCTTGAAGTGTTTTACAAGGAAAGTAGGCTAAGCTGCAGTTTGGATACAGGTGAGCAGAGACAGGTAAGCATAATAATCTGTCCCTGGCTTCCTAAGTGAATCAATGGGCAGGGGCACAAAACGTCCTCACAGTTCCTCAGCTTTCAGCTCTGCACTCCTCACGAGGACAGTCATTCCAGACTGAAAAGCCAAGTAAGGAAAACTAAAGGCAGCGTGTGCTTGTGCTTCAAAAATTAATGGGATCTGAACTTCACAGTAGCCTCTGGACATCTAAACCAAAGATTATTCACATGTATTTACTTGCATGACTCCAGTCTGGGAGGCAAAAAGAAGTGGTGAAATAGTTTTGAACCCAGAATGGAGAAATTACAATGACTATCACTGAATCAGAGTCTGACTTCACTTACAATGGTACGAAGCTGAAGTAATCAGATCACTGGATAATGATAACTACTCTGTTAGTGTAGGAATGTTTTTGCAGGATTATTCTGTTACTGCAGAAATGTGACAGAATCTGGATCGTTTATCTCATACGGGACATAACAAAAACCTTTTGGCAGATTCATAAATTGAAGAAAAAATATTTCCCTAAATCAATTGCATATATTGTATTTTGCAACATACTACACGCTGCTAACTTATCTACTGTGTATGATATACACTAATGCAAAGGAATTATTCTGTCATAGCTTTTCGGTATGTTTTAAGAAGTAATATGTATTTGACAAAAACATACACAAGCAAATCCATAACAATAAAACCAGACAGCAGTTTGCTGCAGAAGCACTGCGAAAGCATGAAAGCAACCAGTCGGTGTTGTAAAACGCACTGACACATCTTGTTTAAATATTGGCTGATTAACTGAAAGAAATAAGTTTCCACAGGATATTATTAGTTCAGTTCTAGTACCAAAAATACTAGGTGATAGGCATCTTGTTACCCTAATCTCAAACTGAAAAAAGAAGCTGCACTTTTCCCATCTGACATGGGCATGTGTGCACTTTGTGCATGCCTGTTAGTATGAAAAAATAGGAGAAAAAGTAAAAAGAAGAAAGCATAGAAAGGAAGAAAGTAGAGAAGTAAACAGAGCACAGAGACACAGAAAATATCCCAAACCTCTCTGTCCTCACTCATCTTACCTTGCATTGGATACAAGCAATCCCAACCTTAATGGTCCTGCTATGTTCTTCTCCCTAACTTATCCCTAATGTTCAGCTTTCTTTCAGAGTTTTTATAGTCTCTGCTGTAGGCTACAAACTCCAATCCCTGCCTTTGCTTTCTCTTACATCATTTCTAAAGATTTTCCACTGATCCTTGCCCTAAACCTTTCTCTGTCTTGCACTCTCACACACATACTTGCCTCACATTTGTTATATTTATTGCTCTGATGAAGATGATTAGGTTATAATTGAAGGTCTCGACTTTTGTTGTGTGTGTTGTTTTTTTTTTTTTTCCTTCTTTCAGAGAATGAGCCAGCCATGGAAGTGGCAATATTTTCCGCAGCATCACCATTCCTCTAACCCCTCCTTTCTCCAAACTGCAGTAGAGAAACCTAATGACTTTAAATATATATATATTTTAACTGTATTCCCTGGACACAACAGAAATAACTTTATAGGGAGAGTATCTAGTTTAGGACGAAATTAAGTAGTGTATTTACCAGACCAATGAGATAAGCAGTAGAAAAGGAGTGTGCTTTTGTAAAGCAACTTACGAGAACTTAAGTCTTTCAGACACATTATTTCAGTTATTGAAATCACTTGTGTGAGCTATGAAAGAATCTTTCCCAGGCAGCAGCAGAGGACCTTTTATTTTCTTCTTTGCCTGTACACTAGGAATGAGACTATGTCATTTCTTAAGTAATGTACATAGAAATTATGGACTAATTTGGGGGACTACAATTCCAACCTTTGCAGACACCTTAGCAGTTTGTTCATAATGACTTTATTCTCTCAACAGGTAGGCACAGTACAGTTTGACTCTGACTTTCCAAAAGCAGTTGCTACAACCAACAGAGAATAAAAGGAAATTTCAAATGTTGCTTTGCATTACGTGGGAAAAAATACCAGCCAGGCAGCTACACCTTTGATTTCATCATCTGTCTTGATTGGAGTGATTAGAAAAAGATAAAAGGTTAATCTTTTTTTTTTTTTTTAACACAGCTCATTTTTCCAGACAAAGATGGCATCAGAATTTTGCAGAGCTGACAGAAAGTGCCAAATCAGGATTGTTCACTGCAGAAAATGTTTCCACCACATTCTGACTGAGGCATCAAGGGGGAAAAAAAAAAAAAAAAAATGGAAAAAGTAAACACAGAAAGAGAGTCTTGTTTAGATCATGAAGACAATACAAATTACAGCCCCAGAAGACAAAGGGATTATTTTTACAGCATTTCTCAGAACACGCAGATCTTTGAGTATGGGTGAGTCAAGTGCTACAAAAATATGTGTAGCCAGAGGAGCATCTACACCATGCTGGAGCATGTAAGTTCCACTGTGGAGTATAACAGAACCATAACAGCCACCACAGAAGTCTAAATAGGCCCCTGTGGTTACTAGAACTGCAGCAGAATCATAAGCACAGAGCAAAACACCAAACTGATGAAACAGACCAAAACACTGCCACTGGGAAAGAACTGAACCTATCTCAGTTTTATACAGCTACCTACATTGAGATGCTTGAAGCCTAAAAACATGGCAGTACTTGATTGATCTGCATAAAACACATAGGCAGGATCTCAGGAAAACGATAAGCACGGTGTAATAAGAAGTTATTATTAGATTGATGGGGTAATTTTGCTATACATGACTGTGAGGTTTTGCCAAGCAGCAACCGCAGTCCTATCCACTCAGCTTCTTCTCTTTCTCATGTTGGACAGACACAAGGCAGCACTTGCCAGCATTTACTTCTGAGGGAGATTTTACAGGTTCCATCTCAAGCTCTTTAAGTTAGGTCTCTGCAGGGCTCCGTTCTGTTTAGTATGGGTAGGGCTGATAAGAGACACAGGCTGTGTCAACATGAGTAAGCTGAGAACAGACCACTGAATGCCTGCAACTTATGCATTTCAGTATTTCACAACAAATCATAGAACTATAGAATGGCTTGGGTGGGAAGGGACCCCAAGGATCATCAAGTTCCAAACCCTCCACCACAGGCAGAGCCACCAACCTCCAGATCTGATTTTAGATCAGGTTGCTCGGGGGAAACCTGGAGGACGGCTGAGGCTCAGTGACTCACAAGACAGGAGGATGCTGCGCTCAAGAAAGAGCAGGAGGAGAAATGCAGCCATGTTACCAGTTGTTTTGACTCCAAGAGGATGAGATGTCCAAGATCAGGTATTAAGATTTTCTTTCAGGCTCTCTGCTGATTGATGATCTGGTAACAAAGCTCCAATTACTTTTTTACTACTTGGAACTACCATGAGGCTGTGGCTCTTCCTTTTAGGTAAGTGATATATGCTTTCTCTAATTCAACATGAATTGATCACTATTCTCTTCCTACAAAAGCACATAGTCTAAAAGGTTTCTGAAATGGATGCTGATACACATGACTATCACCAGCTCTGACCAGGAGGTGAAAGAGACTCAGATGTGAGTAATCAGCCATCTTCATGGGCTGCTGATGACCTCAGAATAGGACACCTTACCAGCACACACCATTTGTTTTCTTTCTAGGGAGAAAAAGAAAGTATAGAGCGTTAACAGTCATCAAGTCACAAGTGACTTTGATTTAGCAACAACTTACAGATATCTTTTTTGACACCTTCTGGAGAAAGCTGATAAAGAAGCTTCCCAGATAATGAAAAATGTGTATGGTGGTTACTTAGCTGGCAGACTGCCCAAGGAACAGATGTCCTCAACTCTGCTGAGGTTTAATTATACTTCCAACACACTTAGCTAAGTTGGGGCAACCAGGAGTTTGGTAGGAATTTTATGATCTTAAATTCAAGGGAATAAACAAAATGAGATTTTCCCTATGAAGAAAATAAAAATAAATTGGAGGAGGGAAGGGAAATCAACTGAAGAGACTCAAAAATTTCCTAATTTCTTCAGTAGTCAAGGTCTTATTTAACTTAGGAACTGGCGTTAGTAAGGGTTCACTTATATAAGTGTTGTGCAATCTTGCCCTTGCTTTCATCAGCCTTGCCAATGGGAACTATATTTGGGCTTGTCAGTCCTTGTCTTTAAAGCTTTAGGAATGATGTGCAAATATGGTGACATACGTTTGCTGGTTTTGCTGTATTACACCTTTAAACTTTTCCTTCTCCCACTAAACATGTGCCAGTAATGTCAGACCATGCTGGTCTAAGTTGCAGAAGTGCTCTTAGTATCTCACGGGCACGCTACCCTCCAGCCTCTCCAAGTCATGTCATCTTCTCACTGGTCACAGGTTACTCACATAAGGTCACATATCTGTCATTTACAGATCAACACAAATAGTGCTGGATCTAGAAGGTGTTATGGCCAAAGCGACAGATTTGTCCTTACTAATTTTTTATTGAATTTCCATGAAGCAAAAGCATGGGACTCGCTATGTGGATTGTCGAGACTATTTCAGGGAATGATGCATTTGTTATTAGAAGTACAGTCTTGTATTAGAAATGTAATTCTGGTTTTAGTCTGCGAAATAAGGACAACACTGAAGTTAGAAAAATGGATTTTTTCATCCGGTTTTGACAGGTTTGTCCCAAAAGCCTAAGAAATAATCAAATCTTCCTTTTCTTTTCAAACAAAAACTACAAGTGCTTTTCCTTAGAACTGATCTTTACAAGCTAGGTGCTCAGCCAGTACTGATTCATGTGGCTCCATTTAAACAACTGAGATATTCCTATTTTTGATGTCTTCGGTCTATTTTTATTTCCTGAAACAATCAACTACTCTGATAAAATTGGCTGAATTCTGATCAGTCTTAAAGTTGAATAACATTCTATGGGATTAACCAAACACCCAGCATTTCTGGTTTGGGGAGAATATCCAAGATCACTTTTGTTGTTCATAGCTTGATGAGAGAAGGAGAAACATTTTAAAATATCTATGATGTATTCTCAATTAATACATAAGAGGAATTTTCAAAAAGCAAGATGATTCCCACCTGCTTTCATGTAGATATACAGAGCCTGAGAGCAGATGATTCATCAAAATAGAACTATGGGAAAGAGAATCTATATTAACAATGTACATGCATGCTTTCCAATTAAAGATACATTTCTTACTTCAAAAGGAAAAACTATCTTAAAACAGCTATTCTGAAAACTGTAAGCTACCCAAGTAGCTTTTGTTGTGTCACTTCCTTTTAAGATGAATCCTTGCAGCTAATGGGTTTTAAGAAGTAAAACCCACAAAGTGAAGGTAGCGTATAAAAATCAAGCCAGTCACATCTACAAGAATGCTAGACTTCCTACAAGCAGTCTCTACATATACTTTTAAGAGGCCCTTTGTGCTGGAATTAAGTGCTTGTGACAGGCTCTGGGTCATGACAACTAAGCATCCATAAAATTACTGGCAAAATGAAGCAAAAATCCCAAACAAGGACAGCTAATTGAAATGCACGCTTCTTTTGTAACAGTCATGCTATGATGCAGAAGGATGCATTTGGAAATGAAAAATACATTTTATCTTCCACGCATATGCCACTGGCTCATGGCCCAAGATGGTTAGGAAGAGTGATGGGGCCTTTTTTGCTATGGACAAAGTGGTCGACAGGACAACAAAGCCATGCAAAGAGGCCTCAAACTACTACAACAAATGATGAGGTTTCTGAGCCATCACCAGCCTGGCACTAATTCAAACTGGCAAGATAGAAATGAAAGTCAGTAGATTGAGTTTCCACCCCCTGTAGCCATGGTGCGTGGAGTCAATGCTAAATATAAAGATGACGCAGAGAGGGCAGCCCATCTTTCTGCACTAAGGAAGAGGGAAAAGGAGTGGTTCTGATGATGTGCATGCTGTCACTTGTCACTGAAACAAGCCCTTTGACCCATGAACCCCTGTGGCATGATGCACTGGAAGTGTACATCCTGGCTCCAGGGCACGTACTTCAGCTCAGAGCTAATTACAAACCTGGCAATGCACAGCAGCAGGTTAAATTCAAAGACATGCTCACAAGAAGAAAAAATACATCTGTCTTGAAATTCTGTCCTGACTTCACACTTTTTTTTTTACACAACTCTTAACAATTTTCTGTCCAGAGCTGAGAAATAAGATGGAGGAGAAAGGATACAGAAGAATGAGAGAAAGTAGCTAAGTAGCAAAATGACGATGGTCTTAGTTGGAAAAGGGAAAGGTGAGTGATGTTCTTCAAACATAAAGAGCGGTCTGGAAGCTGGGCAAGGTCACACGAGGACTGCTTGCAACAGGATGCTGCAGGAAATGTAAACAGTCATTTCTTACCTGGCATGCAGGTAGAAGAAGATGCAGCCATGCCAAACCTGGGGCTGGGCACCTGCTTCTCCCAAGAAGCAACCAGTGCCAAATGGTATTAATAAGGTACTGTGCTCTCATTGCTGGTATGTCGTGCACAGTGGGACCATTCTGTGCTGGAGGCTAACCAGAACAAGCTATTAACATGATCCTAGAAGTTCAGAGCAATTGAGGACTGATTTTATTTCCTTCCCTGTTTTACTCTGGTTTAAATGTCCTTATGGTTTGGTTCCTGCAAGAAACCTCACGAGCAAATGCTGTTCTAGAAATGAAAGCTTCTGGTATTACTGATAATTAAAGATCTCACGGCAGTTTGTAAATCCATCCTAATGTTCTGGCCAAACTCTGCTATACTTCTTGGCCGCATTTCCTCTATCATTTCAACTGGACAGAGACATTTTTTTGTTAGACTCACTGCAGCTTTCTGCGGTGAAGCTATAATTTGCAAAACGGCTGCAGTATCGCAACTGGATTAATCCAGGATAAGCCAATAATCATTTTCAATTACAGCACAAACATTAATCAGTCAATCATCGCCCTCTAGAGGTAGCTGCAGTTCTGGTTACTGCTATTTGGGTTTGCTGCGAGCGATGGACCAAGCACTTCTGTATGGAGGAAGATAGTTGCTGATTAGGGTAGATCCACGTACCATTACAGGAACAAATTACTAAGTGCTGATCATCAGCTCCTCGATTATTCCTGCCCTCTCTTGCCTGGGAGGTCCCAACTTGCAGCATATTGCATTAATGTATCTGTCATTGCTCTGTGGGTAGCAGTGAAACACATAGACAGCTATATGCCATAGATGTCATAAAAAGCAGTGAAAATAAATCCCAGAGCAGATTCTCATTACAGCTTATTTTTCTCGAGCAATGTGCATAAAGTAAACCAGTGGAACAACTGAACTGACTTCACAAAAGCAGCAAATCTTTGTACATAAACACAACTGTGCACTCTTCTTGTCTGAAATAGTCAAAGGGTTTTAAAGGGAAAAATACAAAGAGCAATAAGTAACAAGTAACCCACCATTGTAACTGAGTGATGAATATACCATTTCTGGGGTGTGAAAATGTTGTTTGAGTAGCTGAGTATTTATTCAAGGAGAAACTGCTCTGTGCAGAGACTTAGCACCAGATTCTGGAGGCACAAATAGCTCATGTCCAGGTTTTCCCAGACACATCCTCTCTCTCTTTTTTTTTTTTTTTGTTTGTTTGTTTGTTTGTTTCCAGCTGGAAATTCTGTCTAGGTGGAATTTAGCAATTTTTTACATTTTTTTTTTTTCTGGCAGGCTGGCCGGAAGCTCTGGCTTGCCTCCCTGGGTAGGGATTCTCCAGGTATCCATACATGCACAGACCATCTGTGGACGTGAAGTCCCATACCTGAACATATCTTTCTGTTAGCACTGTTTAACCAAAAAAGAACAGATGTCCAGGATCACAGTAACCATTTCATTGTAATCATTGCTCTGGCATTCAGGAGAGTTTATTCTATTAAGTTTTTTCAGGAGAGGATTCACTGTTCAACCAACATAGCAGTAAAAAAGAAAACAAAAAACCCACTTATTTTTAAGTGTAATTTCCTACATTCATCCAGTTTGTGCCTGTCATCTTTTGTATGTTTGCTGAGTACCACTGGAAAGAGTCTGGCACTGTCTTCTATACTGCCCCATCAGGTGTTCATATGCATTGATAAGATCACCCCTGCTATATAATCCCAGCTCTCTTACCCTCTCCTCATCTACCAGACCATCCAAGCCCGTACTTATCTCTGTGGTCCTGCCAGTATGCTCACATCCCTCTCATATGGGGGAACACAACACTCCAGACCTGTACATGCACTAGCATTCTGAGTTCCTTTGCTGCAAGACTACTGCTGGCTCACAGTCAACTTATTCACCACAACCCTCAGATCCTTTTTAAAAGCTGCTTTCCAGGTCAGCCCTCAGACCATGTAGGTGCACAGGACTGTTCTCACTTTCACTTCCGCCTTGTCTAGATGTCCTAAGATTAAGCTTTCTGAGACTTACTGTCCACAGGTGTAAGACAGTGTTGATGACACTCAGCCTTTTTTTTTTTTCAAACTGTTGTTGTCTGAAGCAGCTACCACTTTCATTTGTTCTTTGTAGGTAACTACCTTACCATCCTCTGTAAATGTACGGCCTTTCATGTGGACAGCATTCATTTCTACAAGGGGCCTTATAGTAATCACTATCCTGCCCCGGTGCTTTGCACACTTTAATTATTTTCTTTACTGTCATGTCCTTTCTTTAGGAGCTTACACACACACACACACACTCACACACACACATATATTATTCTGCTGTGTACACTTAATGTCTACAAACCGAGACAGGATACTGAGCAGTGTGTAGTATCCTATAGCCAGGGGCTGTAAAGTCCTCTTCAGAACATAATGACGAAGAGAATGCCCTTGGATCTTATCACCCTTTTCCCTCTCCTGCTGCTATACTCTAGCCTAGCCAAGAAGAGGAAGAACTTATTTTATTCTCATACAGAGTACAGGACAGCAAACATTATCCAGTCCCTTCTGCATGGAACTGAACAATTTGTGCCTGATTAAAGCAAAGGGATTGCCAGCTTCAGAAAACAGGGTCCTAAAACTGCCTGCTTATTCTTGTTGTGTGCTTCTCCATCCTTCCCTGCACTGTGTCAGCCACACAGCCAGATCCTTCCCCTCTGCAGGCCTATGTTTGTCTTTCATGAGAATTTTCATGAGTATCTCAGCTCTGAAGCAAACTAAATCCCTTCCGAGTTTTTCTCTCCCATGTAAAATTCTGGTGTCCAAGTGCTTTGGGAATAAACAGTGATTCATATATTTTCACTACACCTTCAGGGGCAAAAAAGTACAATTATCCCCTGCCAAATTTCAAAGCCTAGCTCTAAATGCACAGGTTTGTCACAGCTCCTCAACATAATTCTTCCGCTAGGCATACACAGCTGAAAGCAGGCTTGTAGCCTGCACAGCATTAAGCCACTATTACTATAGGCATTGCTGCTGGCATACTAATGAAGCTATATAAATCATTATTGATTCACATGTGCTTCAGTTACTCACGCCAAGCTGGTCTATGCCCCAAAACCACACACTGCTCTCTCTGAAGAGCAGCGTTTCCCTGGAGCACTGAGCTCAGTGCCTCTCTCTACCTGTCCTCCTCATGTCCATCCCACAGAGACCCTCCACCTCTCACACGTAGTCCTTAGCAGAAGGAACAAAACCACCTCCCCACCACCTGGTCAATCGCTCCATCCCAGGTGTGAATCGGCTGGCTTGCACGTGGGAGGGGATTGGCCCTTTAGCTCTGTAAGTGCAAGCACACTGAAGTCGTGCTTACTTTACAATTAGACTTGGAACCCAGGAGCAAGAACGTAACATAGCTTCTTATGTAACCATATATTTATTTTGGTTACGTGTGGCTTCAAGACGAATCTCAAATGGTGCTGGACCGTGCTGCTGCCCTCAAAAGAAGTTTGTCAGCAGAGTAACAATAATGTTCTGCTTCTGAAAATGATGTGCTGGGCTTTATGGTCAGCTTTTAGGTTTGAATGCTTTTTTTCCACTTTGATATTTGAGCCCTCCGCTCAAAGCAAATCCTTCGAGTGTGTACATGGCTCTCCAAGCAATGGTCACGGGAGGACATGGACAAGCACTGAAAAAGCCGCTGACGGCATCTGAAAGTGATTTGCAATCTCTCAGCCACATGAGCTCAGTCGCACTAACATAGTGATTTAAATACTGTGGATGGCTTTTCTGATGTTCTTTTAGAAATTTCTTATTGGAATTATTAGGCATGCAAAATATATTTAAAATCAACTAACCAGAGGAATGAAACGGAGCAGATAATACTGACTAAGCACTCTAAGCCCAATCTTGCAGTCCCAAATCAAGTACGTTGCCACAGAGCACACAACCCCAGTGACTAGATTTTACTGACTGCGTCATTTCACATGCATCATTGTCAAAGTAATTCAGGTGCTGAGTCACAAGCAGATCTTTCGTGGGCATGAAGCATCTGTACTGCCTGTGGCACAGCCTTGCCACAGCAAAGCCCAGTTGTCACTGGGAAAAAAAAAAAAAAAGGTATTGTGAGGTTTTCAGGGCCTTGCATACTGTAAATAACACAAGGAGAATTCTAAGCATAAAAAATAGGTGGGCTGCTAAGGTTGCCACTGAAAAAGAACTGAGTGTACACTCTCAGCTCTACTCATCCAACAGGGAAAAACCCATGCCCTTGGTGGTGTGATGCCATGGCTCCACAGCTCCATGGGAATGCCTGGCTGCCGAGCTGTATGGCACTGCTTGCACACAGACATTGCTGAATGCACAGTAATGCTAATGATGTAAACCCCGTTCCTCCAAAATGCTCGGAGACACTCAATGCTGTCAGGAGCAGGGAGCGACCACTTCGCTGATCAATTTGGTTGTCAGTCGATCAAGCAGAGAGTCAATAAGTGGAAAATACAGTCAGCGGACAGCCAGTCCCCGTCTTCCCATCCCATACACAGGATTAGTTTCTATGCAGTCAGGTTACAAGCAGAGTAACTGCTTTGGAGTCAAAAGCCCTGATAACAGAGTGCTGGCATTATGCTGCAGTCAGTGGAGCTAGCTGTGCTCACAAGTATGACCAAAATCAAAGCCTGGCTTCCTCGAGTGAATGGAGTGAAAAATCAGACCCTCCTGAGGCACTTGCCACACAAAACCACGAAGTGAAGCATCTTATCCCTGTCCTTCTTTCATCCCTTCTTCTACCTGATGCTGTAAGTTCTGCAAACCAATGGCTGTCTTCTTATTCAGTTTTTTCTTTTTCCCTCCCCTCCATCTCCAGCAGGCCCCT
>JAOWBP010004023.1:9455692-9471977 GCA_028571105.1 Tragopan temminckii
TAACAGAGTGCTGGCATTATGCTGCAGTCAATGGAGCTATCTGTGCTCACAAGTATGACCAAAATCAAAGCCTGGCTTCCTTGAGTGAATGGAGTGAAAAATCAGACCCTCCTGAGGCACCTACCACACAAAACCACAAAGTGAAGCATCTTATCCCTGTCCTTCTTTCATCCCTTCTTCTACCTGATGCTATAAGTTCTGCAAACCAATGGCTGTCTTCTTATTCAGTTTTTTCTTTTTCCCTCCCCTCCATCTCCAGCAGGCCCCTTGTTCTACTGCTATACAAATAATGCAGTGTAACCTGCATTGCCCTGGGGTACAGCCAGTGTTAATGAACAGTGTGTTATTTGCACAGACACTGGGTGCACCAACCAGATACTTCCTGAGTTGTTTCTGGGGGGCTCTGTCAAATCCTCAGTGCCTGAAAAGGAGTTCAGGCTCAGCATACTTAGTTAGAAAGCAGAGAAATCTCAGCCTGGAGCTGACAGTGACTGATGACTGGAGGTGCGGTGAGTGTTCACCACTCCTCATGTTACCAAAATGTCAGGGTTTTAAAGTGATGTTATTAAAGCGCCACAGGAGTGGCAAAGTGGCAAAGATCTGTGTAAACTGAGAGCATAATCACCATGCAAGCAGAGCATGAACTGTTTGACTGTGTTGAAATTATGTTTTTTGGTATCCCTCTAATTCGTCACATGACTTGATACACTGAAAAAAAAAAAAAAAAGCTTTTTTATATTCTGAGTCTATGACAATTCCCATTCCTATAGCAGACAATGATTCGTAAACTGACTTTTCTCACACCCAAATAATCCAAATATATGCAAACTGGTTTTCATGAATTAAAAGTGTTTTGTGTATAACCTTGGCTCAGAGACTAGCTCTGCTATGTGGTCTTCACTGCCATGACAGCTAGCTGGGGAAAGACAGTCACTTCTAAATTACTCTATTTTACATTAATATCTCTTCTAGAGCCAAACAGCAGTATCAGCAGTATTATCTCCATGGCTTGCTCTGAAACAGGACTGGTTCCTAGGAACCACAACTATATACCATCCTATCACAGGCATCCGCGGTCACAGCATAGGAAAGTTTATCCTCTGCCTCCCCAGTCTCAAGCTTTGGGCTCAGTGTGGGTGTGCAGGGAACACACTTTCTCTTCACTCCGCTAGCAGCTGCCAGCAGCAATACATTACATTTTATGTCAGACAGCCTTGCATAGACAGAACTCACCAGGCCAATCTTCCAGAAACCAACACGGCCTTTTTCACTACATTAACAATGGTTCATAACAAGATAAGGTGAGGATTTCTCATTCCCCAGGAACCCATCAGTAGGCTGTAAATTAGTGATAACTTTTGTTCTCATAGTTTGGGGCTTGTTTGAATTCACACTGCAGGACTTCAAGTTAATAGACTTGACTCACACACATAAGGCAGGAGCACTGATATTCAAAACCACAGATACTCAAGCTCAGAGAGGTTGAAGAGCATCCTTGTGTAAAGCTCTACAATCCAGGTTAATCCAGAGATCTCCTGTCCTCTTCTGTTTGAGCCCCATTCTGTTTAGAAGAGTACAGAAAACTTGAACAGCAAAGACTGTCCTCTCCATCAGTATCGTGGTCCCTTTGCCCCTGGATCAAGAAGTATCAGACCTGACATTTTCAAATCTTTTCTTCCAGTAGTAAGGACCCAGATGTGGTGGATCTCTGGGGTTCAGAGATGTGTCTTGCTCTTGGTCATTTTCCTGGGCTCTTCATGTGTCAGGAGATCAAATGTGCAATTCTAATGTTTTCAAAGAAATCATAAAAATGACTTAATGCCTTGCTTAATTTTAAAATATTTATCATTAAAAGAGGAATCCAACAACTCATTGTGGACAGCAGGAAGAGGGGAAGGGAAAAGGTAAACAAATCAAGAGAGGCACAGTACCAAACTGTATTCCAAGCACATACAATGGAAAATGCAGGCTGGTGCCAGCAGCCTGATAATCCAAATTCTCTTTCTATGCACCGACCTCTTCTGAGAAAAGGAAAGTATTTAAAGGAGCATAAATGATAACTGTACACATTCTGGAAGCAAAGTTAAAAGTGCTGCCAGGAAAAATCACCCTTCTTCATACAGACCGTTAACACATTCCCTTCGCCTCCCGCTCCGGTAGAAGAGCACACACCTCCCAGGGGAAGGGCAGGGGGAACACTTCTTGCCCAGCAATGTACAGCCTCAGTGCAGCAGAAGGATAGACATTAACTCTCTGAGTGGCTGACATGGGTTACAGCACAGGCAAGATAGATGCACATTCCTGGGAAAAGCCACCTGGTGTGGTGGCACCCAGGCGGTCACAGCATCTTTCTGGAGCACACAAAAAGCATTCTTCCTATGGGAATTCCCAGGGGACAAGGTGCAGGTCACTTGCTCCTTCCCTTCCCACAGCAGATAACAAGAACTGCTTTAGGTACTGACCTCCAAAGAGCTGGGAACGAAGGGAATTGTCCTAACTGCTTTTTTAGAAACCACGAGCTATGATTCATCCTTTTTGCATTCTACAGATGGTTGTAGTAGCAACAACTGATTCACCAGAACACTGCCAGCAAGATCCACAGATAACATTAATCTGTGCAGGGTTGTGTTCTTTTCCTTCTTTTTTTTTTTCTCACACAGCTATATCCTTACACCCGTACTCCGCATTATCTTTCTTTCTTCTTGCCATGCCATACTTCCCCTTAGCCCCAGTGAAATGGAATTCATATTCATTTTGCACACCCATTTTATGACACATTTCCTGGACGGCTTACATCCAGATTAGGTCTGATTTGCACAGATAATAATTAGGACTTCAAAATCCATCCCCAAAATTACCAATGGAGGATATTCTTGCGGACCTCAACTTTGTATTTGGCCCATTTGCCACAGTCCTTGCAGGGATGAGGCAGCATCAGCATTACAAGCAACAAACTAAATGCTCTTTAGTGCTGGTGAAAATCCAGAGAAACTCACAGAAATCAATGGAGATATTCCAGATGAGGGAGGTGTATGGCTTAACGAGAATAATGGAACAGAAAACACCCACAGATACAGGAGATGTTGTCCAGATGGTTAACCTTGCCTGGTGTCTGTCAAGAACACATCCCTTAACACCCAGGCAAAAACCTTTTGCACTGTGGCTTTAGCCCATGACACTCATCTCCCTGTCACTGACCCAGAACTGCTGACTTTGTTGGCTCGGGCTGACTTTCACTAGATGAAAGCTTTACCACTGATATCAGCTCAAAAATACAACTGGGGGGATGGTCAGCAGGGGTATCCTGGGCACCACTGCCAGCCCTGCTGGCACTCAGACTGACTTCAGAGGAGGATGTGGGTCAGGAAATATTAGCCAGTCCTTCCGTACTGAGGCAGGGTAAAGGATACACAAGAAAACATTAGCACAGGCGGGTAGATAAACTAGAAAAATAAGTAATTATCTCACAGTGTTAGAATGTTGTGACAGCTTCTCTGTCCTCAGTAGCATTTAGTTTGGTGCAACCTAAACAAAGTCATGGTCCAGGAGAACTGGAGCACTCTGAGACCAGCTGAGATCAAAGGAAAACCTCCGTACTCCATTAGCTTAAGCAAGTTTCCAGTGGGGCAAGTGAGCACAAATATCCTGACATCAAGTGGAAATAAATCACTGCACAGAGCCGTGAGGATTTTCACAATGACTTTGAATCAACTCAACTTTCCAGCAGCTGAGAATTTGGCCAATAACCCGGACTGGAGCTGAACCACATGTCAGGGTGGGATCCTGCCTTACAGTGAGTCCTCTGCAAAGTCCAAACCTGGTGCAAGATCTAGCTACACCATGTGTGGCAGGTGAGCTGCTGGTAGGATGGAGGCTGAATTCAAGCCAATATCTCCAAACAGAAAACAGAGCCACAAAAGGAAGTACACACAGGGTCGTTTAACTACACGCCTGCTTCAGACAAGTGAACCTGGACCAAAGAGTGGACTTCCACATTTCCTCGGAGAACAAATGTCTGCACTTAGTGTGCTTGTCCTACCCAGGTTTTGCCTATCAGAATGCTAATCTAGTACAACAAAAGTATGCAGTTACCACTTGTGGGGCTGCTGAAACCAAGCACTCCTGCTACTTCTGGGAGCTTACTAGGTATGTATAAATAAACTTGGAAGATTCCAATATTGCAGCAGTTTAACAAAGTGCTAGAATCCCTTCTGAAATGTTTATGAGGTGAAAATAAATAAACAACCTCTCATTTGCCTCTGCAAAACCAACTGACATTTTTCAATTTACGAGGCTTCCCATCTTGCAGCATCTATTATTTTACATGAAGATTTTAATTTAAAAACTGCCTTTCTGAGTTGCGCTGGGATGGGAAGGCTGCTGGGATTCTGGGCTGACATCCCAGGAACCGCAGTAGATTGCCTGGTATTCAGTCAAGTTTTCTAATAAGGCAGTGCACATTTCCAAAATGTCACTGCACAAATGGCCATTGGTGGAGTTATTTTAAGGCACTGGTTCAGGAAGGCACTTAGACTTGCTGTGCCTGTTCCTGAATCTACAGACACGCATTCCTTGAACTTTCTTAAGACCCTGCTGTGAAGAGAGTCTTTAATGGCAAAGACAGATCCAGGATTACTTACTGGAAGAGATTTTTATCACTTGATGTTCTCCTCTTTATACTAGTGTCAATTAGAAGAAAAAAAAACACACTGAAACCCAGGGAGCTAGTTCTGGTTAAAAGCAGGCTGAAGCCTGAATTCAGCCACATAGAGCAGCTTCTGTCTTACACCAGTGGTATTTCCCAATGCTAACCCACACTAGGATAGAGAGCTAGAAAGAAACAACCAGGTGGACTGCTACCTGTGAAAGCTCCTTCCTCTGCCTGTAAAACATCGAGTATTCAGAGATGGCTTTGAGGCAGACCAATTCCAAGCACACACAGTCAGCTTGGTGAGCGGCATGGACATAGTTTATCCTGCCAGGTGGCGATCTGAAAGGTCTTCCTGATAATCTCTTCTTTTCCTTTCACTGAGGCTCTAAAAGGCACACACCTTCATTCCATCCCTCATCAGCTCCTCTCTGCAAGAATTTGGCTCATTTTTGTTGTTGTTGCTGTGTTTTTGCCTTCTTTTCTCTTTCCCGTTAAATTGGTGCTCATGAAAATTTCTGCTGTGGGGGACTGATTCCCTCTTCCTACCGGAAGGATCCTTCACCCACTGCTGCAAAGTGGATGAAGGATCTGACAAAGGTCTTTGACCCTTTATGAAGGTCAAAATGTTTATTTTTCTTTAGTTTCCCTAAGTAACCTCCTTTTATCCTAACATCTTTGGCTTGGGAATTGTAACACTGCTGGTGCCTGCTCTTCTTTAATGCCCAACAGGGCCATTGATTCTGAGCAGAAAGGAGAATAACATTAGGATTAGCACCTTGGTCACACAATTTGACCGGAGGACTGAAGTCCCAGGTGTAATGAGAATATATCACCCAGGTCCTGGAGTCTGCAAGCAGGAGTCACATGCACTGAGGCAGGACAAAAAAGCAAAATATCCCAATGGTCTTCTGAGACTCTTATTATTGAGCAACTTAAGGAATCTTAGAACATCACCCAACAAAGATCCTGTGCATGGTGGTACATTGTTAGAAACCACCTATGCAAAAATGAGGAATTTCTTTTTTTCTTCTAACTAAATCTTCCTCAGTTATTTCTGCTACCTATTCATTGCATCACCTTGTTACTCCAGAACCTTGTCCCTGAAATGAGACCCCTCTGAGATTCTGAGTATGAGCACAGTTTTTCCCCAGTCACGAATAACCCAGATAAAATAAAGCTACACCTGCAAAGCTTCCTATTTTTCCAGTTTTTCAAGAAATTAGTTTACATTTTAATACTGAACCTTGTGGTACCTGCTGTTGTACTTCAGACATACTGAAACTAATTTAATTTCTTTTCTTTTTTTTTTTTTTGGTCCATTGCTCAGTATTTTACCTGTCCTTCCTGTCTACTCAACTTCTGTAAGAACATTTTAAGGCTGACTTTGTCAGAGGATTAAGAGTGCTGTAAACAAGTGAGTTATGTCACCTTTAACTACTGTTTTCCAACAAAGAAAGGGCAATTTATTGTCATTTGTGGAACAAAGTGCTTAAAAATGTGCGCTAATGCCTTTGTTATCTGTGTAAGTGTAAGCCTTGACTGTCCTCTATGACAGAAAATAAAAAGCAGTGGAACAAAAAAATCAGTGAAACTGTCCCCATACTGGTGGAAATGACTACCAGAGGAGCACACATCGGAAAATGAAGACCCATGTCAATCCTATACTCAAAAACTAAGCATGAGTGGCTACAACTGGCATTGAAAGGATGCAGCAGAAGAGGAACAGAACTCCTTTAAGATCACCCTTACACCTCTGTGTTCTGCCACTCTGCACATTTCATTGGGAATGATTTATATTCTCCTTATTTATCCCATATAAGCTGAACTTCCTGCCCCCACTTACCCCTGCTTCTACTGCAAGTCAGTGAAACTTGTTATTGTTCTGCTCTCCCAAAAAATGTATCAGAAAGAGTCTGGAGTTTCATGGTTGGACCTGATGATCTTTAAGGTCTTTTCCAACCTGAGTGATTCTATGGAGAGTGGACCGTTTCACGGTGCAAAAATGACACAGTGGAGGAGGAAACACTAACTTCAGAGACTGGGTAAAGGGAGATATTGGGACTATTTTCATTCCTTTCCTACCAGACTCTTCCCTACTTCCATTATTTGTTCTCCTTTTATGTTGGGGAAAAAGTGTCATCTAAAGGAATAATGGTATTTGGCACAACTCAAAATTCCCCTTTACCAGCAGGCTTAGTTCGAAATGTCCCACTGAAATGTACTGAGAGCTGACAGCTGACTCTCTTAGGAATTTCCGAGAATCCCATTTCTAGCGAAGATATCCACTACCTTTACAGATGGAAACATTAAACTGATTCAGCAAAGGAGCTATTATTCTGGAACAGATTTAACAAAGGAATGAAGTGGAGACACAAGAAACCCCAGCTACCACTTCTGAGGCAGAGGGGTACCTTGCCTCGTAGTGAGGTGGTAGATATGATGATGTACAACCGCATCCTCCTCCATACAGGTGTTGTACCTGCCTGACAATCTTACACAGGCAATCCAAGTGCCACAGCAATCACTGGCACTCTTTCACGTAGAACTATCTGGAAAAAGGAATTTCTGATCTCTGAGAAATTCCAACATTCTGAAATTTGTTTTTCTTCCAGATTTGAACAAGAAGCCAGAATTCCACAGGCCATGTGGAACAGACCTCTTGGAGAGAAAGAAGGGGAAGAAATGGAGATTAAAAAAACTTTATTACGGGGGGGATAAAAATCCTTTTGATATTTTATTGATAAGCTTCAGCAGGGGCCAAAACAGACCCACAAAGTCTGCAGGTTGAGATTTTGGGAGAAATGCATGAAAAAGAAGAAAACAACTGATGATCTGCAAAGGTTGATAGTCAGAAGCACTACAATTGATAGGTTATTTTCAAACCCCCTGGCCATACACTGCAAACAATTCACATATTTTCAATATTTACAGACAACTATGCCATTCACTAAGGGTCCAGCAAAGCATTTAAGTATAGTTTTCAATTTCAGCACATGTAACCCCACTCAGGCATTTACAGCCATCCATTCATTCAGTTTATTTCCTAGACTAGTTCTCATTTATTCTTAATCCAGGAACATTATTTTTACACCTCACACAACAGTCTACTTATTACTAAGCAAGTCTCATTCTCAGTTCCAGTTACTGTTGGGTCTGCTATTTCATTCTTCAGCTAAAAACTGCTGATCCTTGGTATCTAAAGTCAGCCCTTTAAAGTTACATCAGTAAAATGGAGTAATATTTCAGTGAAGCTGAACATCTACAGTCTCTTTCAGTACTGCTGAGCATCTGCTTCATTCCCTTTAACATGACCCACGACACCTTGAGATGCTCACAGCGGTAACAATATGCATGTTTGTGACAACACTGTCTCCCATTTAAAGTCTCTTTTCTAGAACATGAATATGTTTGAACTGCTCAAAGGAAACTTAAAATTCCTAACGTGAGAAAAAATATGCTTTATGCAATGATCTAGAACAGCAAGAAGACAGTTTGCCACTGATAACATGCATTCCACATGTCTAGTGATAATTTTGACAAATTTTGGATGAAGATGACACAATGGAGTGCCTGGCCAGAAAAGGGCAGATGACATTAAGTGTCAGTAAACGTGAAACAGTTCATGGAAGAACAAACAATCTTAAATATTTCTATTTGTCTACATTGGTAAAGGGTTCTGAGCTAACTGTTACAATTCTGAAATGAGGACTGAAATGGGGTTTGGCAGACACTCATCCTCTAAATGATTGCTTCCAATGTAACAGCTCAGGACCTTCAATTGAAAATGACAGGAAATAGGCTCAGAAAACAGAAAGGAGCTCTCTTCAACCACTGGGTATTTAAACAGTGGAACTCCTCTCACCATACTCTAAGCCAAAAGCTTACACAGATTCAAAAACAAAGTCACCAAAGGAAAATCCCTCAAAGACTATTAAGTACAAAATATTGCGTCTGGTTCTAAAATCCCTCAGCCACAAACTGTTGGAGGCTGCGAGAATATATGAAGGAAGTGTCAAAAATGCTTGCATACTAGCCACTGTCAGAATGACTACCCTGAGCTAGACAGACGGCTGGTCTGACCTGGTATGACTGCTCTTGAATTTTTATATTGCATTTTTCTGTTTTCTTGTTTTCAGAAATAGCTTAAACATATTAATTGAAATGATTGTAACATTTACATTTACCAAATTATGCCTGACACATGGAAAATCTGGCACGGAACATTTCAGCCCAAAGCCTTCAAACTTAGTAAATTTATGAGCAACCAGACAAAGGTAAATGTTCAATGTTTTCAACTTCAATAAAAGAGATATTTATCAAACCCTACCTTTAATTCAAAAAATATACTTGGTACATCTCAGCAATGTTGGATAACATGCAACACAGCGACAATATAATTATCCCTAAAGTGAGCCTTGTATACTCAAGAAATTCACAGTTAATCTTAAAGTTCAAAGAAACCCAAATATGCTGAGATACAAAAACACATACATATTATGCATCCAGACATAGTGTGGTAACATTTGCAATCTTTCCCACAGTCTAAAAGACTCTAGTGGTTTTAGAGATATTCTTTGCTGTTAAAATACAGAATACTAGTAAACCTGATAATATTCATCAGTTTGGATGGAATTTTTTGTGTGCGCATATATGCTACGTCTTTGAGAGGCCGACATCTATTAAATTTAACTGCTTCCCTTGTGGACTTAAATCAAGGGTGGATACTAAACTAATATATTACTATATATAGGCTGTTTATAAGTCATTCTTGTTTAGCAGTTGCATCTTTTCCAGGTAATTCAGAATAGAAGCTGCCCTTGTTCTCTAGCACAACCTTTACCATAAAAGCATCAGAAGAAAGTAATTACATTTAACAGGCACTACCCTTTTTAATGGTTTACAAATATCCTGGTGCCAGTCCTATGCTTGGCACACAAGAAAAGGTTAAGCACATTAAACATTTGAAGCTCAACAGAGAGAAATGCTGGAAGGTATACGATAACTACAGACAAGGCCAGAAGAAATGGAAACACTAATGGTGGAACAGGATTGTTTAGGATAACACTTGCAGAATGATACTTTGAAAGCATGGGGAAAACGATGTTGGAAACATTTCTTAATGGGGAGACCTAATAGGCTGTGGAATAATCACCCAAGGGAGACGGAGGAAGCCCTTTTGACTGAGTCATTTCTTTCTGGATTCAGCAAAGTGTTAAGAACAGTACAGGGAAAAAATGTACCAGCAGATGGGAAGGCTACCAGGTCTACTGCTCAGAATCCCAATGCGTTTTTGTTCTCAGCAGTAGCAGTTGTGCTCAAAACAAAACCAAATTAATCAAAAACCTTTTCAATTGTGAGTGGTGATTGACTTGTATAGTCTCTTGCATCTCTTTTTTGATTTTAATATATTTACATATATTTATGGTTCTTTCCTAAATTGCATTTCTAGAACAGATGTTTCCCCTTTTGTATTCCTAGATCTGCAGTCACTGCCTTTGTTCATCTGATGCTGTGTGGTGAGAATGGCTGCAGCTTTATTGGAAACCTGTCCTGCCCAGGGTCTTGCCAAGCGTGACTAGTTTAATGTGACAGATTATAAAAGAAGAGTGAAAAAAGAGGAATAACGAGTGCCAGGGAAATATGAGATTCTCCACACATTTCTGCATTTATTGACCTTTTCTCCTTCGATATACCATTAGTTACGCAGATTTACAGCTCAAGATGGCAGGCAAGCTGTCAGGTGTACTATTTAGGTCATTGATGATGTTATGAACTATACTGGAAACTGATTTCATTAAATGGAAGTATGTGATTTGACATTTGATACAGCAAACATCTGACATTTTAATTGGTACTTCTACAATTCCTTGGTAATTACTGAAATCTTGCTAATAGTTTTGCAGGGACTTAAAAATTAAAACAGCTCTGAGAAAATTGCATATTGGGCACCAACAGTATATAGCAATGACTTTCCAGTATGGATGCATGTGAGCACACTTTGGTGTCAGTGTATATAAATCTATAGATCAGTCTGCAGAGAAGCAATGTTTTATCCTGAATTTCCTGAAGCTTCATTTGGATGGTTTCCTTTCAGCAATCTCTACATCATATCTTCAGTCACAAATCAGACTGAAGTTGCATTTCATTCTTTAATAAAATACCATCTCTTGGACTTGACCCAAGGAGGAAGTAAAGAAGCTAGCTGCAGCTGGCCAGCAGAACCATGGCTTAACGTGCAGAACACCACTCAGAGCAAAGCTCTACCTGACCATGAGCAGCATGATCTCATGCAGCTGTCTATAACAGCAGAAGCAAGACTTCAGGCTTACATTTCAGAAGCAAAAGCAATACTTCAGTGAAAGCAACGAAGCAACAGAAGCCTGTACCTGGGTTCTCATTGTGTCCACTTTAATAAAAACAATGTAATTCCAACCTTACACAAGATCTCCACTACAGGAACTGAATTAGGATAGTTCAATCATAACATTCAAGATGCTCACTTTTCCTAAATACTTTCAGGCTACAGCAGCAGTGTTTTAAGAAACTCCTCATCACCTGGTAATGTTTTATTAACACAAGGACTTAGGGGAAAAATCATTTTCATGCCTGATCATGACATAAATCCAGCATTCAGTGTCCTGACCTCAATGCAAACAGGGAATAACGTCATGAGAATCTATACTGCAAGTTTCACTGCTGTTTAGCTAACATAAGTAAGGTCAGGCTGCCCAGTTTATCTCTGTTATGTCGGCTAGATACAAAGACTTTGGAGGATGCAAGTCATTTACAGTCTTCAAAGAGTTAAAAGCAATGACTGGCACTAGCTCCATGCTGAAGTTTGTGGAACTTTAATCTCCACAGCCTTGAAATGTGTCCTGTTACCTGAGTTAAGGACAGCCAGAAAAGCCAGATCTAAATTCTAGGACTCCCGCTGCTGATGACAGTTCCATGCAGCTCTTGTTTTCCTCACGCTGCAAGACCTGGCTGATTTTGGCACGTCCTGTCTAGCTGCTGCTGAGTGATAAGGAAATATTTCCCTTGAGCCCGAGCACTAAACACCTCCTCTGTGGTTAGAAGAGATGTGGCTTTCCCCACAGCGGGGCGGTGATTAGATTGCACCGTTACCTCCATTTTCCACCTTTGCTGCATTAATTGCTTTCCCTTGTGCCCCTCACTGAACAAATGAGCTAAGGAAATATTCTGAGAACAGCAAGGATTTTTGAACACAGTGTAACGTGAGCACGCTGACTTTTGGAAAAGGGGTTGGCTCTGCAGAAGTGTCAGAGGAGGAAGTCAGCCATTTGACCCTCAAGCAAGAAATTAATTGCTGTGACTCTGGTCCCTCTTTGCCGTGAATACAGTTGGAAAACCCTGGCTCATTCCCATCATGTGGGGGTCAGAATTTTATTCCAGGTTTGTTGTTGTCCTACACTTCACACTAGCTTTGCTGAATTTCATAGGAATACTATCTGCAGGGCAGAATATGTCCCTCTGCCCTCGCTAAAGGGTCAGAGCTTCAAGGGGCAGCAGAGATTTAACTCCTCTGTGCAGAAAACTGAAGGTGACAAATCAATCTTGCCTGCATGACAGTTGTAAAAGAGCATCAGTTCCACCTATGTGGCAGGGGAATAAAGATGGTTTGTTGTATCATACCTGCCTGTCAGTCTATGCTTATATATGGCCACATGTACCTTGGAAAAGATTTAACACCTGAAGTGATGTACCAGCAAGTACATCATCCTGCCAACACTCCTGTAACAACCAACCTTTTTTAACAGTATATCAGGGGATTCTAACCACCTCCAGAGGTCAGTACCAAGCTCTCCTGCATCTCCTCTAGGCCCAAGGCAGTCCTCCAGCTGCTCCCACACTTCTGTGAAACAAAGTCCAGGTAGAACATTACACACCCTCCGTTTTTTTCTGTGTTATCAAAGGAGAAGAGTTTCCAAAAATGCATTTGCTGCAGTTTTAAGCAAAACACAAGATTGGACTGTCAATCATAGTCCCAAATACAGGTCACAGCCCTGCCAGGTCAGAACAGAAAGAACCTCTCCTGTCCCACAGCCTCACAGTCAAAGTGAAGTAAGCCTCAGACAGTACAGTGAAGTTACCACAGCTAACTACAGTTAGCTAATGTACAGTTATTTCTTGTTTGTGCACTCTTAATTTGTAACAGGATGACTTGATTCAGTTTAACCTTCTTCCATTGCAAACTGAGCTAAACTGTTATGTCCCTGCAGCCCCAGGCTCAGGGCACTGGGCAGACAGCATGTGGTGACGTGTTGAATTCTGGAACACAATTGCATGTCTGAACACCTACAGACAGACAATAATACATACAGGATGTGAGTGTTACATTAGAGACGTCGCCCATGTAGCAGAAAGCAAACAGAAAGCCAGGGAAATGTCTGAAACTGGCATTCTGGCTGCCACCTCGTTCATAAGCAGCAAAGGCATGAGTTATGCTTCCTGGTTTACCAGAGCCTGAGCTCCAGAAGTTCCAGGACTGACTCCAGGATGAAAAGGTGATGTGGTGATTTGCCTTTTCTGCCTGGCAAAGGGACAGTATGTTCTTACTGATGATGAAGGAGACAAGGCCCCTAAAGAAAGGAAGGAAACACTGCATTCCTTTTTTTAGGGTAGAAGCAGCCAGTCTGCATGTGTCACTGGGATCCAGAAGAAATAGCATTGCATTCAAGTTAGGCAGCAGTTCTGCTAACTATGGCACCCACAAAACAGAAGAAATGAGCTGCACTTATCTTTTTACAATACCACATGTGCCTTCCAATGGATAACCTTTCTGCCATACCCACATGTTAGAGATGCAAAAGACCTCTGATTTAAGGTTCCTGCTCCAACTCCAAATGCCACATGACTTTGAATTTGCTCAGATCTTCAGCCAGTATGAATCAGCATAGCCCTACTGAAGTCTGACTCATCAACACTGGGTTTGTTACCTTCAAAGAAAGCCAGTGGCAGAAAAAAATACATACTTTTACAGTCTTTAACAAATATAAATAAATTATTCGAAAGTGGGTTGTTACATATTTTAGCTGGTACAAATCTGAACAGTTTTAACTGATACTACACAAAGAAACCACAAAGGTGTGCTTTTGGGATAAACTGTGATGGTTCCTATTGGTCCTTTTATGACACTGTACAGAGACGAAAGAAGAATGTTCTGAGATGTAACGATGCTGGGGCTAATATAAAGAGAGAATGAGTCCAAGAATGAATGAATGCTAAAAGCAGTTAAAGGGAAAAGTAAATTGAAAGTTAAAGTTGGAATCTGCTACGATATGCAAGAAAATTATCCCCACGATTGAAAAAGCTGACAGATTTTCAGCAGTCTAACAATTGTTATAACTTTCTCAAAGTGCAGTTTTGATGGAAAATGACTGTAAGTCCAAATTGTGAAAATGCAAAGTTTTCTGGAATTATTTCAAATACCCTTTTACTTCCTTTGCCCAGACTTATTTGTTTTACATAAAACAGTTTTAAGAATTGAAAAATTTAAACCAGCTCTCACTGTATTTCATTTTCATACACCACTCAAAGAAATAACCAAACAAAACCCAACAAATTGTACCTACGAAAACCTCACAAAAAGTATCTGCTTGGATGACAGTAAGAATTTGCTTGCACATTACATAAGGTGAAAATAAACTGCTGAAGAATTAATAGACTTCTAGTGTATCAAATCACCAAATCTCAAGCTGATCTCAACAGGTAGCATTTACATTTTGTTAAGCCAGCATACACTGTGTTAAGCTAAGGCAGGGCATCCAGTATGAATACACAGATAGAGGATTCAGCACTTCTTTTGATAAGAACTCAATAAAATTCTAGGAAATACATTTCCTGCAACTGCAACAATCTCACATAAGAGCTAATTACTACACGACAATTATTCTGTACTACGGTAAATTCTTACCCTTTCTTGAAGCAGATGAAGAAAAGAGAGCAGGAAACAACCCATAACTTTTACAAAGGGAGTTAATACAGTCAAGGGGGAAGATGTAAATTGCCCTAGGACTTGCCCAACAACATCAGATAGATGTCTGCTTATTTGGAGAAAGAGAACTGCTGCCAGAGAAGAAATGAGATACAACAGAACCTGCAGAGTTGCTAGGAAATATAGAAAGGGGACTTACGAGTCTCAAAGCTAGGCAGAGGCAATAGTTATGCAGTGCCACACCCTATGATTTTGGTAGTGTCTATTAAATCGCCAGTTCAGCCTCTTTCCCAGGCTGAAGGGACCCATTGCTTGTCACCTTCATTACTTTCCTTTGAAGTTTAGGCAGCTATGAGTAGGACTTTGGAGTCACAGGGGTGTTTGGAGCAGGGCACTGAAGGTGGTCTTGTTCCATTGTTTCTGTGTTGTTGCCAGGCACCTCTCTGCAGGAAAGGTGGTATGCACTGTGAAAGTGATGGAAGCACCATAAAGTCTTCCAGCACAGAGATAGGCGTACAATACCTCACATGGCAGCTGGGATATGCATACATTCCTTTGGACATCCCAGCGGAAATAACAGCAGCATGTCTCTTGAATGAGAGTGGAGGAGAGGAACGTAACACCCTCCCAACAACACGTACTTAAGTCCCCTAAACACGAAATCATTCTGTTAAAACTAGCATGAAGAAGCTCCAAATGTAGGTAACATCAGGATAATTTTCTAGGCAGAGTTAAGGCTTCTTTAAGATGGTTTTTGTCTGGATATCACTGAACGTTCTAGAAATCTGCCAGAGCCATAAAGAGAAAATATAACTTACAATATCAGAGAATTATCATTCTCTATGTCGCCTTCCAGCAGTTAAAGGGCTGTGATTTTATTAGAACACTGCTGTTGTCAGACCACAGAGTAATATGCTGACATTTTGAGCTGCACTTAAACCCAATATGTATTTTTAAAACTACATTTACGTTCCACCATAAACCGACAATGGACAAAACTACTGCCACCATGACTGCAACTGAACTTAAAATGGAAAAGACTCTACTGGGAGTAGTGTCATGGAAAGCCCTTTTCTGTGTTGGGGTCTGTCTAGAACTTTGCAACAGTGCCAGTATCTTGATTCTGAGCATAACTTTCTCAATTAAAATGGCAAAGCAAGTTGCCAGTAGGGCTTGTGGAAGAGTCAGCTTTTTAACCATTCTCCATTTGCAGGGACTAATGAATTTTCTAATTACAGGAAGAGGATAGACATCATCAGGGACTGTAGTGGAGTTCAGCCCTTGTTCAGATTCACTGTCGAAAAAGGAAGCTCATGCTGCATTTAGTAAGGATAATCAGACAATCTATTGGCCATGTATAGCAGTTGTCCTGCTCTGGCAGCTTGTTTTTTGTTTTTAATGATCTATCTCATCTGCCATATCTACAGCTACCAGGGCAACTTGGTGGCATGGGACCCAAAAGGAGCTCAGATGGTGAGAATAGGAAAAAAGAATGGGCAAAAAAAAAAAAAAAAAATGCTAGAAATGAGGCTGTGCAAGTCTGAGGTGACTTTGTACTTCCAGTACTGAGCAACCATGGAGAGATATAATTTTTCTTCACCACATATTTCAGGGTGCCCTCTACAGCTACCAGGGCAACTTGGTGGCATGGGACCCAAAAGGAGCTCAGATGGTGAGAA
>JAOWBP010004023.1:9472077-9486133 GCA_028571105.1 Tragopan temminckii
AAAAAACGCTAGAAATGAGGCTGTGCAAGTCTGAGGTGACTTTGTACTTTCACTACTGAGCAACCATGGAGAGAGAGAATTTTTCTTCACCACATATTTCAGGGTGCTCTCTACATTCTCCCTCACCCATGGATTACAAGGTATAAACTCTTGATGATATTATTTATTCAACCTGTATTAAAAGTATGAAAACTAAGCCAGTAATCACACTCCTATGTTCTCTGCAGGTACATACAAAAAAAAATAAAACAAAATCATTTGATGCCCAAAGCAGTCTGAGCAGTTACATGCACTCATCTGGGGGAACTCTGCAGTTCAGTCCAATACAAGTCCTCTCTCTCTCCTTTTGCATGAAGTCAAACAGATACGTGGACTCCTGGGACAAAAACTGTCTTCAGGTTGTATGACTGTGCAACAAGATCTTGACTGAAAAGCAGAGTACTGGGACAATACAGCAACTCCAGTCAAACAGTAAATGCTTACTTAGATGCTCAAGCCAGGGTAACAATTGTGAATACAGTAGAAGAGCTAATCATCTCCTAAGGCTTCCAATGCCTTCTTGCTTAGTCATTCATCCTTAATGTTTCTAATATGTTCCAAATGTTCCTAATGTGTATATGTTCCTCATAGAAACATAAAAATAATAAAAAATGTGGTCACTTTTATCATATGCAGAAATATCACCACAGACTCAGAAGAGGGCTGAAAACCAGATCCAAATACTGTTTCTAAAGAATCCCGAGGTGCTCTCAGGATTGCTGTCACTCCTATGGATACTTTTGACATCCATATTTCAGTAGCCCCAACAATTTAATTCAGGGAACAGGATTGCTCTAGACAATGCGTACACACTCTTTCCAAAGCAAGATAGTCCCTGGACATCAATCTTATCCTCTTGACAGTGTATTTACTGTTACTAATTGCTTTACTACTTTACCTGCCAAATGAGACAATCATGCCGCCCATCACAAGGCCAGAAAGATGAGAAGAACAATGCTTTAAAAAATATATATCTTACAGCATAAGCCCGGAAAAGGAAGCAACTTCAAGAGGGACAAAAAAGCTATACATCAAATTCATGACAACAGAATAACAAATAGGACACAGGAATAAATGTAATGCATACCAAAAAAACCAATCTAATACTTCAAAAAAGAGCAATATCCTCTTCACGGCTCACTGGTACTCCCTGAGGAATTTTGGAAAACATTCTATTAAGACATACTTTGGCTGATAATATCATAGGGCTGCTGGGATTTGATGTTTTCATTCTTTTTTTTTCTGGTTTCTTGATGTTTTGATTTGTGAGAATGAACACTTGTCTCAAAAACAGGAACTTGGTCACTGAGGAATCTGTTTATTTCAGGCTCTTTTTCCTAACTTGGTATCAGTTGGAATTGCTTGCTGCTCTTGGTATTTTAGGGGCCTAATTTTAGACCCCGGTTTTTCAGATGTTGGACAGAGGCCCCACTCAGCATCTCTATAAAGTAAAAGCATATTGGAAGATTTGCTTCTATCTCTGGTGAGGATTCAAAGCTTTTGAAGACATTTTTTTCCTCTGAGTTCAAATAGCTCTATGTCTGCCGTCCCACATGTGACACCAGCTAACTTCTGAAATGACAGTTATGCTGATGGATCTACAAGACTGACTACCTGCAAAGGTCATGAGATGGAATTTGGCCCTGGACTCACTTCACTTCAGGCACTTCTAAGTGACGAACTGCCTCTGGTTAGCTGCAGTAACCTGGCATCTACAAGCACAGAAGGTGGGATATGGCAATTCCACCACAGTCAGGACACAGCATCCTAGCATCTACCTGACAGAAAGAAGAAGGAGCCAACAAAACAAAGAAAAGACAGGAGACTGAACCCAACTGCCTTCTCACAGGCTTGGCACCAAGTCCCCAGGAATTCTCTGCATCCTGACTGATCCCCATGCCACCCTGATCTGAGCATAACAAGGCGTTTCCCAAGGATGAGCTTGACAGAAGGCAGTCTGCTTTTGACAGGAAGAAAACTTTTCCATTATAAGCAGACATCATCCCAGGTATTAGAGGCAAGTGTTAGGAAAAAGACACTGGGGCTGGTTTCTTGTCCAAAAGGCAGTTCTTTAAAGAACTGCATCTCCCCAGGGTTCTGATATTCTGCAAAAGGGATGTCTTTACTGCTTCATTCTTCCCACTTTGACAAGCTACAAAGTTGGCCACTGCCCCAAAGCATGGATATGATTTCCCCACTCATGCAAACACAAGTTTTAAGTCCTCTTGAAGCAGTTTCTGACTCTTCAGACAATCCTCATGCCACAGCAGCACTCCTTGTTGGGGACTGGGCTTGGTTTGTGTCTGCCACACAAAAGCTGAGAGCTACTGATAAGCATACAATCTCTTCACACAGGCAAAGAAAAAAGATTTGGAGTACTGCTGTGCTTTAACTGATTTACCTACTGCAACTTCGCATTGTTGCTACATCCATTATGTCTCTTAGATACCATATAACTATGGTATATGAACAACTGATATCTTTTTCTCCCCAAAAATGAGTGACACGTGGACCACTGGTAACTAACAAGTGCTGGGAAGGAAAACACTGAAGGCCCTGCTTACAACCAGAGGAGAAGGGGTGGTAGAGAGAATTATTTGCACAGAATTCAGGTTGGGTTTTCAAACCAGTATTTATGGGTTTGGAAAGAGCCAAGAACAAAAACTTTGAAATGGTTATTAGGGGTTTTATGGAAACTAGATGAATGGATGGTTTCAATGGGAAACCAAATAAATATTAAAAAAAAGATAATTAAGGACTGGCAGTGAACGTTAGGATCTTGAAATAATAAAGATAGAAAAAAAAAAAGAAAAGAAAGCTTTTGAAAAGTGACACAAAGCCGCAGGAGCCCAGAACTAACTCATCTGTCTTAACAGTAAACATGCTACGCTTGGATCAAGGGATAACAATTGTTACAGTCACTGTCTTTTTATTAATGATTATTAACACAAACTATGCTGTACATTGCACTCTAACCACAGCAATACAGTCAGATTAACCATCCAGTAAGCACAAAGAGGGCATTTCAGAGAAGAGCCAGAATCATCCAAAAATAATACAAAGTTATATCCACTGAGTAGCTTCTCCCACTTTATCTAGTAAGCCATGCACATGCGTTTGAGTCCTCAGATGGTCACAGCAGTGCCTGAACTAACCACAGTAGCATCCCCGCACCACAGCAACATCCCTGCAGTGGTGACCCCAAGTTAGTGGGAGCTATATATGTGGAATTTCTTTAGCTGGGCACCTCAAAAACAACCTGCAATCCACGGGGGAAATTGAAAATTCTTTCCCCTCCTCCTTTTTCTGAAAAATCAGGACACTTATTCGAAGTAGTGACTGTGGCTCCTTTGTACCTGAACACCTATAGTATAAACGATTCCATGTTCTTTTACAAACAACTGCTGGGAACGAGCACAGTAAGCCAAGGACACAGGTAGAAGCTGATTGCACCTCTAGTTGAGTTTTAAAAGCCCTTTACAAAACCAGCACAGCAGGTTTAAGGTAAGCTCTATTAAGTAATTTACTTACTTTTTATTTAATAGTTCTAAGGCAAGAGTAATAATCTATTGCAGCTGCAACAAATAAGGGAAACTGAGGCAGTGAAGAAATCAGCCAAAGATTGGAAAATGCAGGAATCAATCCAGAACTTCTGACTCAGGTACTTGTGCTCATTTGACTAATGCTCCCTTCCAGTGAGCCGAATCCTGATTCTGGTCCCATTGCAGCCAATGGTAAAACTTCCATATATGTGAATGAAGTGAAGATTTGAGACTTCAGGCTGTCATCTGCACTTCATAGGCTTTTAAATTTTTACATAGGGCAAGTTTTATTGTGTTCTGTGGCTCAGCCACCTGGATATTACTGTGTACATGTAGAGTACAGTTAGAAAAATAAATGGACTAATCCTGACCACTTGGTAGGATGCTAACTGACAAGCACTCTGTACACCAGGGCTCCTGGTATGCATTTTCACCTTACCTACTCTGAGGCTGATCCAAACACCTACAGCAACGCTGTGTGTTGAGGGTGAGATTTACCTTACTGGAAAAGAGTTCATGGCTTCTCTGCAGGAAGGGTTACAGATATTTGCTGAGCACTGTTTCCAGAGAACATAACTGCAGCTTTGGCTCTCCCTGAAGCAGGGAGCTGATGAGTGAAGAACTCAGACTACAGTTGTGTCCCCCAAGTCCCAGCATCACTTGGGACATTGTCAGACATTATAATCCATTAGGCTTTTCTAAACTGTCAATACGTGACTAACATTGCAATCATCAAAGAAAAGAAAGGAGCAAGACCATACAAGATAAAAGAACTGAAGGTCTAGTATAGTCCCTACATCACCTGCAATGGGGAAAAGAAAAAGGGACTGCACATTTGCTAAGACTTGCCTCTTCTCCAGCCTCCTTCACTGTTAGCACAGAAACACTGATGGTTCAGCCAAGGGTTAGCTGAAAAAGTACTCACCTCTGCTTTATTCCAGCATACACAACAGTGAGCATCACCACCCAGCCATGGAACATGAAGACAATGAGTTTATTGCATGCATATCCTGTCAAGAGTGAAGAGCAGCATCCATTGTAATAAGCCTGCAAATGACCTGAAGCTCACTACTGAAGCTTTCCTTTTGGTAGTAGAAACTTTCATTACCTTTTCTTTCATTGCTTTAAGAAGGCTGTGAAAATTCTCCTTAATTTTGAACTATGGGAGGATGAATAAGGCATAAGACTTCATCTAGTGATAAGGAAGCAGTTGTCAGAAAACTGGGAGAAAACACATAAAGAAAACTTAACTGCCTTAACTGCAATTTTTAAGTAGCTGATTATAAACAGACACACAATGAATTAAAGTCTGCTTCTACATCAGATGATGTAGTCAAAAGAATTAGTTATACCTGCTCTCTTCTCAAATACCTTTCCAAAAAAGCCAACAGGACAGCTACTGAATTAGATGCAAATAAGAGATGCAGAAGAGAGCTAGCAGGCTGCTGCCAGGGAACACCAGGAACACTGTTTGAAATAACCACTTTGGAGTCATCCTCCTGGGATGAAGTTTAAAGATCACAACAGCATAGAGAGCCAACATGCTAACATGTTACTCTGTTTGGCAGTCCTGCACCTCCCAGACAAAAAGAGATGAATCTGCTACTTGCTTGGACGGCCCATTCTGGGCACCTTTTAGAAAACCCAAAGGTGAGGGCAAATTGAACAAATCTGGAAAGGAACACAAAGCAGAGGCAAGACTGATTTGACTGTAAAGGATGCCAACAACACTGAAAAGGGATCAGATCTCTACTGCAACCAGAATTCAAGCACTGATGGTTTCGGTGACTGAACAGTTCAGACTTGAACAAAACAGGGTGCATATGTGCAAATACACTCATACAACACTAACCTCCAAATACTCCCAAACCCAAATGACATCAAGATTTTATTTAATTATTGTATTTTAAAACCCTTGATTTTCTTGTGGTGGGGGCCTCAGAACCATTGGAGATCTTGGGGGGTGGAGGGGTGCCAAAGGCAGTTGAGGCCTGGGAATATTTGCCAGCTGGACTATGAGATTTATTTTTAGTTCTTAATTTTTTTTTCCTGTTCTTGCAGATTCTGTGTTCTGGCTCACTGGGACCTGTAAATGCTCAGCCTTACAAACTGCAGACCTGGATGGTGCTAGGGTGTCATTCCCTAAAACTGAGAGGGCTACTAATGCAAAAGGGAGTCACAGTTTGATATATCAGGAAGCCTGCCTTTTCACAAACTGCACTCAATAGCCATAATTCTTATTGAACTTTGAAGACCCAATTTTGCTCTTATTTACACTTCAGCTTTAACAGCTACCACAAACTTATACCAGGGATAGAGAGTCTGGAATCTGGGATTCATTTCCTATTATAAAGAAAGAGAAAAAACATATTTTGAATCCAGCCATCTTGCAGACTGAAATTTTGTTCTGCATTTTTCCTTTCAATGCCACAGTCTCCTCTGCTCTGCCTACTTCCAATTTTCAGACAAACTGCTGAGATGTTGAAATTCAAACTATGTGAATGCATACCATATAAAACAATCAGAAGGACTATTGGTTCAATATCTTCCTACCTATCCTTCATGCAAAGCAAGATCCTCTAGTTGCCTGACACAGCAAGGATGACTGGAATTCTGCCAAGAAGTGGTAAGTGCCACAGAAGCCTGTCCCTGAGGTTGCTGTTCTCCATGAAGATGAATGAAAGTGTCCTGAAGTCAACCCTCAGCTAAAGAGAAGCACAGAGCATAGAGAAGCTCCATGACAAACAGCTGAAAACTCAGTTTGATGCAAAAGACACTGATCTTTTTCACCTGCAAAGAGGCAACCATGTCTACCAGCTGCATAAAGGAAGAGGAGTTAGGAAAGTATTTTGGATCACATGGGCCTTCACCGTGAGGAAGGGTAGAGTAGAAGATCCTTTTAAGTAATAATTGTGAGGCACTGTCAGAAACAGAGGCCTGAAAGAAATGCCAAGAGCAGGAAGAGGACACTAAGGATGCTAATAGACAGTAGTCACAGAAAAGTCTGGGAGAAATTGAGACTGAAGGTGAGGAACTACTAAAGGGAAAAAATACATAATCTCATTAACATGAGTCACTTCACAAGGGACTGAAAGCAAACTCACGGCTCTTGCCACTCTCAGAACAAGGCATTACATACTATATGTGGACAGCGTGAAAATACCTCCATTCAGCAGCTCTTGCAGAAGACATGTAGCCACTTTGTAATTTATTACCTACCATGTTTCTTAACTCTTCCATCTTTTCCTCGTGAGTCAGCTCCTGCAATACCTGAAGCAAAACAGATCCACAGCTCAGATACAAGAGAGCTTGTCCTGTTTTTATCAGTTTTATCTTTAGTAGCTCAGAATCAGATAGATTTTTCACAATCCTGCTAGAGAGCAAGCACGTAAAGACTTATGGGAAAGTAAATTCTAGATGAGCACTGCACAAAGTATTTACATCTTTATCCCCTTTGTCCACTGCATTTTCAGTTCTATTTAACTGGACCCAGTAAGCAAAACACCACTTGAAATCCGCAATCCTCTCTTGAGACTTTGTCTTTTTCTTCAGCCTAGTGAAGATGTTCTTCCTTATGGCTTACTGACAGCACCCTTGCTACCACACTTCAGTCACTCCTTCCAGAAAGAATAAAACCTATCATCTGGAGGCACCACAAACATCAAATGAGGAACAGCTTGCACAAAAGCAGAAGCACGCTACATATGTGCTGTCCAAATTATTTGGCAAGTAATAAGTATACTAGAAAAGAACAGATAAATGAGGGAAAAAAATAGAGACTTATTTCCTTACAAACGTTATTTTTAATAAATACCTTGACTCATTTTCCTAAGAATAATTTGTCTGGAACATGGTACTTAGATTCTTTGGAACTCTTCCTTTGAACTGTTCTTCATGTACAACTTCTGTCAGAATTTAATTTGTTTTACTGGAACAGAGGACAGGAATTGCACTCACCCACTGCACAAGCAGCAAACTTCTTGTTTGCTCACTGCTTATCTTTTGTGCTCCCTCTCTGTTTTAGACTTCTTCACTGTAACATACTTCTGTCCACACAGAAATCCTAAACAGCAACCACAGGGTAAGGCCCAAAATGCCCTAAACAAGGATAATTAGGGCATATAAAAACACATAGCAGAAGTTGCTCTCTTACCACTGAACACAAGAAAAACTCCAAAACCAGGCCCTTCCGTTCCTCTTATCCTCTAATTCTCCCCACTATATATTCTTTCTGTACACAGTTTGATTTTCAGAAGTTTTTAGCTTATCTGTCTGGGTCACACATCTGTGGATGACACCCGTAATCTGTACTGTATATCTTCTCAGAGCAAAGCTCCTAATGGCAAAGTTAGTTAAGCACACGAGCTGCATTTGGATATGCAGGCTCAACCAGTAGCCAATACACCCCCTGTGCTGCCACTGCTTAGAAAGAAGATTTCCCTACCATCTTCTGAGTCTCCTTCTTTTCCTCCCCTGAGATCTGATGTCAGACAAAGGGAGATTAGAGCTTTTCTCTCTACCAGTGGGTCAGTTTCATTCTGTTACATTAATGGGAATTGCAGGTGCACTTCAGCCCAAACGTTAATTTCTTCAAACAGCAGAGAAAAGGCTACATGCACTTGGGGAGGAAGAATATACGTCCGTCTGTACAATCTCAGCTTTCGAGGGGAAATGTGCAGCGGAAAAATGAAGGAATGATAGGGGAAATTAAATTAAAATGCAAGAAAAAGAATATTAGTAACAGAAGGGAACTTCTACCTGTGGTGCTGGCCAAAATGCTTTCAAGATGCTCAGAGAGAATTCACGGGTTTGCAGGAAGCCCAGCAGACTATCCAAATATGATGATGATTTGGATGGTTCTGGAGAAATTTCTCTATTTCTACAGCCTCAGAGAACCTAGCTACTGAGTCCAGCTCTCACCTTGGTGACTCTCTTGTCCCTTGCTTCTCTGGGTTAGCAGGAGCTCACCACAGAGCCAGGCAGGACAGCCCTACAGGCATTCCTGCAGTATCTCAGCTCCCTGCCAAATGATCTGGTACGTGTTCAAAGGCACAGCGAATGAAGCAGAGCAGCACTCTGAACAACACGACTTCCTGATACACAATGCACTGTCACAACTGTATTCAGGTAAGATTTTCCTAGATATTGTATAACAAGAACATAGGATGTTGTTTCCACTTACAGCTCAAGCTGTTTGCTTGGATCTACAGAACTGTCCTCCTCAAGCCCAGTCAGACCTGCAATAGCCTCTCAGAGGATGGTTAATGTGTACAGGCTGCCAGCTCCAGAGTAGGCTGCTTGGGAACTGCACATTCCCCATTTTTGTCCTCCTCTTCTCACCCTTTCCTTGCCTCATCCTGGCTATCTGACTTCCCTCTTCGGCCACAGCAGTGTTATTTATCATAGCACTACAGAGAACAGAAGACAGCAAGATCTGACTTGTTAACCACCTTTTGACACTAAGAGAGTTATTAATCATCAATGACTTACACCACAGGGATCTCAAAAATGCTTACCCCTGGAATGATGCTGTTCTGTGCCTTCTCTGAGTCTTACCTTTACCTGGTCTCTGCCCAACTCTTCCTGAAGTTCTTCATCACGGGGTCAGTCTTGTCACCCAGCCTGCTCTGTTCTTTGCCTATTTGGTCTCTCACAAACCTTTATTAGATCACATAGAAAGAGCTAATCACTGCTGCTTAGTATAAGCAGTGTACCCAATCAAGATTACTTCTCCCTCTGCTCCTAGGCTCCTTTTGAGATGTCTTCCTTCACTGTCCTTTCCTTTTTCACTGATTCCTCGTCCCAAACAGTTTCAATCTGCATTCAAATCACTTTAAAAATGGAAAACTGCTTTTAACATAAATAAATAACAACCACATATAAATGACAGAATAAAACTTCCTTTCCCATTTCTTCCTTTAAGTTCATGGAGATTGCAGGGTTTCTGATATGAACAACAGCCCTTTGAGTAAAACTTGGCAGGTTTCACACCACTCATTTCTCTTAGGCCAGCACAGAGCTGTGTGACATTAACAGCTTCCAGCCATACTATCGACAGGAGGAAAATAATTCCTTCTGTTAGCAATGACCTTCTAGCTAGTGTGCTTGCAAAGCATACTAAGTACTAACAGTCCTTCTTTACATCATTGATTTTCCCAAATTATTGTCAGGATTTCTGGTAATAGGTTCATTAGTCTCACAACAAAGAGATGATAAAGGTATCTGCTCAGAAGTAACCATCAGGAACTGTAAAGATCTCAAGGACATGAGAACGGCGTGATTTAAACAGCAAAAGACTGACTTGGTGCATGAGTTGTACTGCTCAGCATTGCTCTCCTCTCTGTGCTGTTATAAGCTGGGTCACAGTCAGGCTCACTCCAATCAGACATAACTGACGAGATCCCAAACTAATCATGGACACTTCCCACCTCTGGGCTGCGTCCAAAGATCTTGCAGTTTTGTCACTTAGCTCTGTACAGTTCATTTCACTCCATTCTGTTTACCTTCACTCAGTGTACCCACTGAAGCTCAGTTACTTTTATTCTCCACATTCATCTCTATTGATCAGTACTGTCTTTAGCAATGCTTATTCATATCTAACACGTTGAGAGAATGTCCACATGAGGTTACATTGTCCCACAGTAGATGACCCTGAATCTGGAATAACATATTAACGCTCTGTTCCACTTGCTGCTAAAAGACAGAAAATGAGCCCACTGTGTAACCAGGCTCATGCAGCAGAGCTACAGGCTCCATACAACACAGTTCTGTGCAATACAACTACAGTGGTTTGTTCAGAACTAGCTCTAACTGGCAGTACTCTGTGTAGTGCACATTCCCCTGTACAGAAGTTTGGTAGCTTTCTGCAGTACTCTAATTACCATAAAACAGACAAAGGTGACTGAAAACTCACCAGTCTTTGCATTATCTACAGCTTCTATTTGACCATGTTTGTAAACTTTGTCATTCACACAAGGGAGTGTCGTTCATCCAAGTGAGGTCTCAACAGCACAGAGTACAGGGGTAGGATTACCTCCCTCACTCTGCTGATTGTGTTTTTTTTGATGCAGCCCAGGATCCAAGCACATTGCTGGCTCATGTCCAGCTTGTCATCCACCAGTACCCCAAGACCTTTTCAAGAGGGCTGCGCTCTATCATTACATCCTCCAACATGTATAATGGGGATTGGCACAACCCACGTGCAAGACCTTACACTTGGATTTGTTGAACCTCGTGATGTTTTCACCCGGGCCCACTGCTCAAGCCTGTCCAGGTCTCTCTGAATGGCATCCCAACCCTCAGTTGTGTAGGCTGCACCACACAGCTTACTGTCATCAGCAAACTTGCTGATCCCACTGTCAATATCATTGACAAAGATGTTAAAGAACACTGGCCCCAGGACTGACCCCTGAAGGACACCACTTGTCAGTGATCCCCATCCAGACATTGAACCATTGACAACCACACTCTGGATATGATCTCACAACCAGTTCCTCCTCCAAACAGTTCACCCACCAAATCCACATATTTCCAATTTGGAGGGAACGATATCATGGGAACCACGTCAAAGGCCTTACTGAAGTTCAGATAGATGACATCAGGGGCTCTTCCCTTGTTCATTGTCACAGTTATGCCATAATAAAAAGCAACAAGGTTGGTCAGGCAGGACCTACTCTTGGTGAAACCATGCTAGTTATCCCATTGCCTAACTGTCTAATGCTTGGGACTTGTACGGCACCAACCACATCTAGACATGCTTTATTTCTTGCACATCATGTTTTGTTCCCCCATATCTACGTCCTTCTGGAATGTGAGGTTTCAAAAGTATTGGTTTTTTTTTTTTTTTCCGCCCCCACTTCTCTTACATGATAGCACAAAACAGAAATCACAACAAACTGCGTGCTTTATCTCAAAATCCACAAGAGCCAGGAGTACATCTAAGGTAAAAGGTCCCAAGTTCAAAAGATTCAATAATAGTGAGACCATTTGTGCTGTTCTCTTCTCATGGTAATTTTTAATATTTTGCTGATACTACACCTGCAGGCTGAAGTGATGGACCTCATGATCAGAGAGAAGCAGTTTTAACATTCTTGTGCAATCTTTTCTGGCTCGGTATTTCTGTTTACAGTATCACTAAGGAAACTAAACTTGAGATTGGTGATCTTTATTCAACATGTGCCTTCCACAGATGTGATCTCAGCTAATGCATATCACTTCACTCCAGGTCATTCTTTCCTACTCAAATACCCACATAACCAGGTTAAACTGGAAGTAAACAGCTATCACTATCACTCTGATTAGCTTTTTATTCCCAGTACATAATAAGCTATAGTTACCTCTAATGGCAGGCTGCCAAGCTTTGGAACTATAGTAACTGTGATGCTAAGAAGTATGTATTGTTTATTTTCTTTCAAGATAACAAATCACACTTAGCTCTCACTGCAATATCTCACAGCACTTTATAACAGTGGGATGTAACTACCTGTGGGAAACAGAGGCAGAGAAATATGATGCAACTCACCTACAGTCATGGACCTGGTCTAGAACAGTCACCAAGGATACAGGTCAGGGCTTTTGAGTTCTCAATCCAATGCTTTCTTCAGGTGAAACATACCAGGTAAGATAAAATTCATCACAGATTCTGCTTTAAACCCAAGCTCCACCTTACCCTTCTGCAGCCAGTGCAGAACTTCAAATATTATGCTGGCATTCCCCTCCTTCACTTGGTAATGAAAAACAATATTCAAGTATATTCCTTTATCAGAAGACCAGCATTTCTCTAATTGCTGCTCTAATTGCTTAAAAATATGGTAGTTTTAAAAAGTATCATTCACTTAAACAGCTACTGAAAGCATCCAACTTGTTTCTGCTGAGGACAACACCAGATTCTTCTTCTTCAGCAGGTCTGGCTGACACTTGCATCACTTATCACGTACTGCAGCCAAACAAGTACATCAAATTTGGGTCTTTCCATGGTTCTCAGGAGGCATATGACCATTTTTGCAACACTGATGTTGACTATATCCCCTCAGTTACTTCCGGTTTTCTTGTGAGTTGACAGCACACTGACACTTTGAGGCAGTATTAAATACCTCCCAGAATTGGGCCAGTAGCCAGTGCACAGATTTGGCACATGATAAATATTAAGTGCAGTATCTCCTTGTTACTATGACAACTTCAAAAACACAGTGAAAACAGTCCATACCCCTGCAGAATTCCTGAGGATGAACAGACAAATACTTCTGAAATATTGAAACAAATATAATGATGCTTCTGAATTGCAAATAAATTCTATTTTGTACAGACATGACTGTCAGAAAGCCAGATGTTGTCTATTGATATTGAAACTTCCTATAATCCCCCCAAAATCCATTGGTTAACATACAGGGAACTGATTGTACCAAAGCTTAAAGGAAGAAGAACAACATTGAAAGTTAAACATCTGAACAGTTTGGGGAAATACTGATTTTATTTTACAAAATATTCTTAATCAAGCTTTTTTTAAAAAAATAGGCATATCTATTTACTTCTTTGAATTGTGTAGTATAGACCTTAACCTACCATCTTAGTGTACTGGATTCAAAAACCATAAAAGAAAGAACTCCGTTTGTCGAGCTTTGGCTCAAGGGTTCAGATAAGACCATAGCTGCTCCCAAGGAGTCAGTTGATCAGTCTCAAGTGATATCAAAGGAGGATCAAAGAGGGCAGTCTGATACCTCTTCAGCTGCACTCTCCCTGGTTTAGACTTAAGGGACACTGTTCATAGTGGAAGATCGGAGTCTCACAGCACCTGCATTCAGATGAGCTATTACAGACTTGCATAACATCTAGTGGCTTTCTGGTGTTGATATCTGTTTTCTCTGTTATTACAATACTCCCCAGGAATATTTGCCTGTGGTCAGAATCAAAGTGACTACACAATACTCTCCTTATAACAACACCCTCATTGGCCTAGCTGCGCTGCAGACTTCTCCTGTCGTCTACACCCTGTTATGAATCCAGGTTATTGTAACACAATGGAAAACACAGCAGTGATAGTGTAGCAGTCTTAGATTGCAACAAGTAAGGATAAGCTCAAATGCAACAGCTGTCGACACAGAAATGAAGAAAAGAATCTGCTTACCCTTGGAAGGCCTCAGATGCACAGGAATCTCCAATGAAATCCCCTTGTCTCCACTGCCAACCCTTGAATGAGGTCTGGGAAGGGATGGATTCTGGCTCCACCCCTTGCAATCACTCAGGTACACTGCATGCACCTGAGCTCTCCTGGGCTGGTCCTGCCCTCCTACCAGGTGCTCAATCACTGCTTCGAGCCATGACTTACATTTCTGCTACAGTTATTTTCTGGATCCATTTATAGCAATAATGAAGACAGTCTCCAGAGACTATGTCACTTTCTTGCCATCATTGGGGTGGGAGTACATTCAATTAGAAATAAAATTGAGCTGAACCATCATCCATAACTTGAGTCAAAG
>JAOWBP010004023.1:9486233-9550057 GCA_028571105.1 Tragopan temminckii
TTGCCATCATTGGGGTGGGAGTACATTCAATTAGAAATAAAATTGAGCTGAACCATCATCCATAACTTGAGTCAAAGCTTTGGGAGTTTGTAAACTGTTCGTTAAAATTTTCTTCCCCAATGGCTAAAATTGCTGTTTGCATTCCACTGACTTCAGCTACTGTTGTTATTAAAGGTAGAGAATACTACTCCAAATCCAGGATACAACAATATCAAACTTTCGAGGTTCATAGTAGCACAGAGTACTTAAGTCTGTGACTGTGCCCGCAGATTAAAAGGAGACGTCTCAAATAAGCATGAAAAGGTAAATACGGTAAATATTTAGGGATGGTAAAAACCTGTGACTGGTTTTGCTGACAAGAATAAAACTCAGTATTTCAAGTCAATCCATTTATGAACCATTCTGTGGCAATGGCAAGTGAACCTCGTTGAGGGCATGGCATCATCATGCTCTTCATTACTTGTCCTACCTTCACAGGATTCAAGATTAAAAAGGGACAGAACATAACCCAGGACATCAGCCCCACCCAAACAAACACACCCCATGCTGCAGTTCCCACACTTTTCTTGATAAATCCATGCTTGAACTTCGCTGACTTTCTGTTAGAAATCTCTTCTAGGAACAGCAGTTAGACACAAAATAGCTCTGTGCACATGCTCTCTGCTGTTTCACACTAGCATGTTTGGCTTTGACTTGGGTTTCCCTGGGGCTCCTCTCCAACCTTCCTAGATTCTTCCCAGAGGCAACAAAAGAGGACAGACACCCCTGCTTTGCTGGAACTGCACTACTGTGAGATCAAGTGGGGAGCTATAAGTGCACTCAGGCTGCAGCACAGCCAGATAAAGAGTCACTGAAACAAGATGTTGTCAGGTGCATACTGAAAAACTGCAGTTGTGTTTCCCACTGGAGAGCTTCTGATCACAAACCAGTGATCTAAGAGGAACATAAATGCCACAGGCTGTTAACAAGGTCTGCTCTCATCATACAGATACCTTTATCTAAACACCCTTGCTCTCAGATCTGGATTTTTTCACTGTAAGTCACATACATGCCAATGAAAATGTTGGTTGTGATTGCTTTGAATAGCTCTGCCTTAGTATTCTTCTTGTTGTTTAAACCTGCAAGCTTTTGCCTTAGAGTTCACAGCTCAATAAGAAAATACATTAAGAAATCAAAGCAGTTTTTTTCTAGGAAATTACATGGAAGTATTTCTTAATTTAAATATAGTGATGCTTTAAGCTAAATAGCTGACACCACCATAGGAAGAAGGCTGGGATGGGGTTTCAATATGCACTTCCAACAAGACTCTTTCTTTGGTGTCAGAGAAGGTTGCAGGCCTCCAACATGCTGCCCTGGCTGCATCCAAGGATCTTCAGAGCACAGTGTCACCCCCATCCAGTTCTATGTGTCTCCACACCAGCAAGTTTTTGCTGGAAAAGCTCAGTTGTGAGATAATCAGAGAGTGTAACACACAAGAAATTCTTATAGCATCAGTATTTCTTACAACCAAAGATAAAGCAAATTTAGAGTAAGGAGATATTACTGTGACCAACAGAAGAAGTTCAAGCTGGCGCAACAGGCACACAGAGCAGCTCTGTGCAATGAAGAATAATGGAGTTTTTTGAACTAGAGATAAATGAGCAGTCTCTGGAACCAGACACAGACAAGGCTAAGTCTGAAGGTGAGACTCCCCAAACCCTTCACTCAGAGGACTTTTAAGTTTGGGCTGAACAGCACAGAGATGAGACCAGCTCAAACCAGCACTAAGTCCTGAGCTCCACACACCAAACAGAAGTGTGCAAACTCAAAGTGACTAGGTGAATGCAGAAAAGGAGATCAGAGCCAAGGAGTGAATCCTACGGAGGTGTAGGCAGGAGGACCCAGAGGAAATCATACAGCACATTACAGACGTGGATCTCATAACGTTTTACAAGCATTCATTAACCCTTCATGCTGCTGTACTCACCACTCACAAGTGTTCATTCCCTGTGAAGTGCAGGAGGAGCCTGCCAAGGTTTCTGCAGCACAGATCACTACCAGTGGCCAGCAGACAAAGCAGCAGTTCAGTTCTGTGCTGACAGGCACACTCACACATCCTACCTTTCATCTTAAGATCACACAGTAGAATGATGCTTATGGTCAGCCTGGAAAAGAAGCAAAAATGGTTTCCGAGTTCATCTGCTATCTTGAGACAAAGATGAAGTTGGGCCTGAGTATATTCCTTCCTTAAAAGAGTCAATGTTCCAGCAGTTCAGGAATACTTAAGAGTTTCTGTTTCCATTTGCTTATTTTTCTTTTTTTCCAGCTTATCTCTTTTTCAGACTGTAAACTTGTGAGGCAAAGACCAAATAAAGTCTGAAGAATTCAGTTTGTCAGGGGAAAAATGAATAAGATAGCCCCACAGAACAGTTCATTTATATTCTGGACAAAATGATACTATCACCCAAGTGATCACTACCCAGAAATGTATAATAAAATACATCACAGAGACGTGGTACTGATCACCTAACCATGTGACAAGACAACAGAAAAAAAAAAAAAGAGTTCTATAGCAATTCAAATGAAAAGTACTTCTATCACATGAAAAGCTGGAATTGTGTAGTTAGTGGAAGATGTCCTCAAATACACCTTTGGTCCCACATTAAATTAAACTGACTTCAAGAGTTTTTGTTTTTCCTGGTGCTGTCATTGAAAAGATCTGTGAGTCGAAGGGGAGCAAAACTGAGTTGAGGCAAATAGACCACAGAGATGGCAAAGAGTCAGTGGGACTTAAAGAAAAAAAAAAGCCATAAGAGTTTATTTTAGTAATACAGGTTAGGAATGTTAATATAGATATCTATCTCCACACAAATACATAGAATGATTTTTCACGTTGACAGCATCTATTTAAAGATTATTTCTATGGCTGTTAGCCAAAGGTTTGGAGAAGTGTTATTTGGCCCTGTAAGTCACTATTATGGAGACAGACCACACTCTTTTGGGTTATTTGGTGTACATGACAACACAGAAGTGATTTTCGCAAGGCTGGCTCTGGCTTTCTAATTAACTCTACTCTCCCCAGGGCAAAGCTGACATCTGCCAGTGCCAGTCCTTCATTTGGTCAAATCCTTTCCAGACCTAATATTGGCAAGCAGCGAATTCTCATCTTGCTGCTTTCCTCTTAAAGCATTTCTTTCCTCTGCCTTTCATCTATGAGCAAAGGGGAAACCTAAACCATTCAGCTTCTTTAATGCTGCTGATCTGCTGAAGTGTTCCATCACTCTCAAGCACTAGCAAATCTAATAAGCAAAGCAACACCAACCATCTGGTGTGATAGTAACCCTTTCCAAATAAATATTTTCCAAGACTGATTTTTCCATTAGGTTCTTAATCTCTTTGGCATGAACTGTTCTGACTTTAATGAACTGAAATACGAAGCTACCTCTTAAGGAAGAAAAAGTCTTCGCATACAACACAAAGTTATTGCTGAAAAGTGCTGATGGCTTTCCACGTGTGCGTGTGTTATGCATACACGGGCAACTTCTGCCAGATGCAGGAGCATCCAGGAAGGAGCTGTGCATCAGAGATCACCAAGTGCAAGGAGCAATGAGAAATATCCAAGCTATTGAGACACATTCTGTGGCTGAAGTAGCTGGATTTGACTCTTTCTACCCCTCTGAAATTTTAGGTGTTATATCTGCATACACAGGCAGGCAGAAGCAAAAGTACCTTTTGGAACCTGAGCATCAGCTTTGAGAGGAAGACCATGAAGGACTGCCTCTCTTTTCTTTTGGGGCTGACAGCGGTGATGTGTGGAAACTCAGAAGAGTATTTCTGCTACCTTGATAAGGTGGGATGGGGCCACAACTAGAATTTTGAGCACAAGGGCAAATAACTACTCTGTGTTGACATTCTTTCAGTAAGGAGAGTGGGAATTACCAGATCTGATCAGTTCAATGACTGACTTCAAGCAAAAGTAGAGGGCTGGGTTAGGGCCCTTCATCTGGACAATGAATCACTAACCAGCCTAGAGATATTTCCTTGCATTAGTCAGAAGCAAGCCTGAAGAAAAAGAGTTTATTTCCCCTCTGTTTTTCATTTTCTATTTGTGGTTAGCCTTGAAAAACTAATAAACATGTAGTGTGTCTACCGCATAATTCTATGTTTGCCTGCACGTATAGTAGCTTTAGGGAGCAAACACCATCACTCATAACAACAGACCTTAAATCAAACAGACAGCCCTCTGTCCGCACTGAAGTAATCATTTTTTCTCCAGTGACAGTTTTCAGCCCCTAATAAATTAGAAATCAATCATAAACACAAAAACAGAACAGAAAAATACGCGTTGGCTAAAATACGTGTGTGCTTATATACACAGATTTAATACAGGGTGAAAATCTTTCCACAATTCATTCACTCTAGATGCTTTCCAACCGTGAAGTCACGCCCCAAATCCTCTCCCACTGCAGTGAGTCCAGTCACACTACAGAACGCTCCTGGAATTACACCAGTGTATTTCTGAACACATTTATTGATACTCAAACTCTCTTAAATGATTAAAAAACTGCTGGTTTTAAATTGCCTATGGGTCTAATGCCAGTCTAACAGCCTGCCATTCAAATGATTTTTACTCAAACTTAAACTTAAACCAAAAGCCCATAACATGGTTATCCTTGTCTAAATACCCTTTCTCATTTCCTGAACTTCTCTCCCTCCATCACTCATGGGCCTAAATAACGCATGTGACAGGTCACATTAAGCCCTTGTGTGACAGCCCTGAGACAATTTGTCACACAGCTGCAATTCCTCTGTTCAGTGAGTTCTTAATGAGTATTAGGAAAGGCCTCTCAAAATCAATCTGAAGCCTTATAAACACACTTCAGTAAACTGCTTTTCAAATAAATCCTTTTACTTTCGTGGCCAGGGAGATACAGGGCTGTGTTGGTTATCTAAGCAGCTGTCACAAACAGCAAGGAGTAGATACAAACATCCCTAAAGACAGATCCAGCACCTGTGCTGAATCACCAGCTAAACCTGCATGGTACAGCAGGCTGTGCAGGATACAGAAACATGAACAAAAGCAGATCCAGTGCATGAGCTCATGGAGGGATGTGATTCAGCCAAGATGCTGCTGCCTTTATCTTCAGTTTGCAGGTTAAAAGTGCTGCATGCTTATAGGTGGCACACTATCCCGAAGTTCTACAATGTGTTATGCAGGTAGACAGGCTGGTGCAAGAGCCTAATGTTGAGATACAGAACAATTTGTTCCAGAGTTCTGGTTTGTGTCCATTGCATCTTGTTAGGGGCATTGGGAGAAATTACTGCTAGCTGACATCAACAGCACTTGCATTGTTAGCCTGCACCAGGACTCCCTCCCAAGATGTTTCTGATGTACAAAAGTGACTTGATAACCACACACATTGGTCTCACTGCAGATTAGCAGCAAGCAGCTGAGAGAGGACACCATTGTACCTGGTGTGATGTACTCCTTGTTAACTGCCCCATGCATGAGAGGCTAAACTACATAATGAATGCATCAGAGGGGAGAAAACTCACACTCAAAAATTAAACTGTTCCTTCGTTGTGGGGGCAGCATTCTCTAGAGACAGTTACAGGAGTAATCTAAACAAAAATACAGCCTTCTGAGAGAAAAAATGAGACCAAAGACAGCTGATTTGATGGGTGAAGATACTAACCTGTGTGTTTCTGTTCTGTGTGATGTAATACAGCATAGACACGTTCCTCTTGAAAATAAGACTAATAACTAAAATCTCTCAGTTCTGAAAACAGCGCTGTTGTGCCTCAGTTTCCCCTGCAATAACACAAACATTTGTCCACAGCTCCGATGTGTTTTGAAATTTAATGCATAGATCAGAAAAGCAAAATTAATGCAACTGTACATTTGCAACACTTGTCAAGGCCTATAGTAACACTCACTGAAACAAAATAAATGTAACTACAGCAGTAGAGGACAGTGGTTGCAAATACTGCTGTACATTCATCACCTAAGCAGACAACAAAGCGTCAGCACACAGTTCCAGTTCTTCTACCCCTACATTCAATAGAGCTGGAAGGAGGCAAAGCCTTAATCACCCTGTTAGAAGGAGAAGGTGTGCAGGTGCCTAATTTAGCAAGAAAGGATTACATTTTGTGTTCTGATACAAGTGACACACATTACAAGGGACTGCTGCCACACAAAGAAAATGCCAAGTTGCTCACAGCTGCTACTACTATCCGAGTTCAGTGTAGGCTGTCTAGCGAGGAAGCAGGAAGACAAAGAACAAGGCTGGATGTTTAACCAGTCCCCAGCTGAACGTATTCACAAAGTGAAACACCTCAAATGTCTGCAGTTTTAAAGACAGCATCCTGACCTTGGCTTTAATGCTGACTGCCTTAAGACACAGTGTATGCGCCTGACTCATGCAAGAGGGCTAACAGTAACAAAGCTTGTTATAGACAAAACAACAAACACCTACAATAAGTCATTGGTTGAGTTTTGTGCAGTATTTAACACTGTCTAAGCATAAAGGCTGCGTCTGAAATCAGTCCTCATATCTCACACAATTTAAACCCACCCTTCTCCTAGACTGCTCTCAGTGGAGAGCTGAGCAGTAAAAACAGCATAGGATTTTCTCTCTCCACCTCTTTGAGGCACATATACTCTTTACCAGAGAAGCATATAGCAATTTTCACCCCCTGGATTTCTGCTTTCAGAGTTATAATCTGAGATTGCTTTAGAAAAACATACAGAGGAATTAAACCCTAGACTTAGTGGGCTGTTCCAGGAATATTTCGTTCCTGACAGCTTCCTGTGAAGTAATTGAAAACCCAGGATAGCTGTGTCTTGTATTGTCATGCTAGGATGTGCTGGATTTAAGTGTTACTGCACATGGTCCCATCAGCTGGGGGTGGGGAACCCTGGTGCACCAAGTTTGGATTCTGATGGGCACCTGAACTTGTCTGCTAGTAGCAAAGCCTTCACAACCTCTCAGGGAACATGTGTTTCTGTCTTTCTAGCTGTCCACAAATTAAAATGAGGTCCCAGAACAAAAGAAACCTGATCCAGGAGGAAATTCTGCATTTGGAGTCAGCTCCAACCATCACATGTGCCTTATAAAAAAGAAATAATTAAAATCACACACACATATTACACACACATCCCTGCACTCCTGTGCACCAGTGGCTAGAATCTGTTTCACCTTTACTCCACAACCTCCCTGGTTTTATATCCATTTCCTTACTGGGTGTTTTCAACGTGAGGGGTACCTGTGTTACTGGGGGAAGCGGCAGAAAGCCGCGGCACGGAGAGGACACCCCGTCTGTGTGTTCGGGGACCCTGGGCTCTGCCTTCACAACTTGAAACGGCTTCCTTCCCGCAGGATCCCCCGTACGGCCACGTGCGGGCAGCCCGAGGTCGCTCCGCGTGCCATAGCGCTGCTCTGCCGCCAGGCGGCGCTATCAGGGCGCCGCCGCCCGGGCCCGTATGGACGCAGGCGAGACGGAGAGCGAGGCTGGAGAAGCGAAGGCAGCTGCTTTCTGCGCTTCGGTCTAAGCTTCAGCTGGGGGACAAAAGCTCCCTGCTGGCACCACTTAGCCAGGAGACAGAACCTGAAGCTGGGTCAGTCCCGACGGCGGGATGGGGCTCGTGAGTTTGGCCAAGGGAACACAGTCCTACCTGCAAGCTGCTTTTTGCATAAAGGAACAGGCAGAATATGCAGTGCTCTTTTATTTCTCACAAGGGCCTGTGACAGCTGGAAGGATGTGAGAGGAGGAAAAATAAAATGCTGGGAAGTGCAGACGGCTGCAGGTATGCTTTCTCTGGAAGTCACTGGGGCTTATGCACAGCAGAAGAGAAGTGCGAGTAAAATGAGCATCACAAAGGAGGTGAGGCTGAGGGAGACCTCTCCTGTCTCTTAAACACGCTTCTAAACAGCTCCTGTGGAAGAGGCAGACTACAAGCAGCCCTCCTGTAAAGCAATCCCTCTGAAGTCTGCTGCACGCACCTTGGGGAGCAGGCATAAATAAGACAGTGAGAGCAGGGCTGGAACAAAAGGAGGGAGAGACCAAAGAGCCTCACAAGAAGCAGGACCATAAAAGAGGTTTCAGTAGAGGAGAGATGGTACTTTCTCTTGCCCCAAGGTTGAGCCAGTAGGTGCCTCCCCAGGAGAGAGGGAAGGACTGTTCACAGAGTGCTCCTTTTCCCTTGGCAAAAGAGCAAGTGCATCTGCTAATGAATAGGACCCTTAGAAAAGGCAAGGAATTTTTTTCCTTGCTGCACATATTCAGAGAAGCAGAGACGTTTTTGTTGTTTTCTTTTCCTTCTCCCCCTGTTTGGGATTCTTTCATTTGTGATTTCTAATCATCATTCCACTCTTCTTTCCCTGCTTTTCTTCAGCCCACATTTGTGAGCCGCCCCCTGGGCTTGGCACCCCTCCAGACCCAATGAACTCTAGGAAGGCTTTTTCTCTCCCTTCCCCACCACCACCACCTTCTCCTCTCTATTCAAACTGAACTTGTGGACAAAATAAACGCTGGCACTGGGTTATTGTCCTTCTCCTCCCCATCACAGGGTTCTGAGAGAGGATTAAACTAATCTCACACATTGACTTGCTCGCGGGTGCTGGCCTGGACTCCTGCCATGCAACAAGATGGCATAAAGTGTAATGTCCCAGCAGCAAGCTTCTGCAGTAACTTCCTATGCAAAGGCAGCAAAAGCACCCGATAGAGGAGTGGGTGGTTCTATACTGTGCAACGTCAACACATCCACCACATTTGAGTCACTGCCTTGATATAAAAGAAAAAGAAAAAAAAAAAAAAAAAGCAAAAAAATAGAAGAACTCAGAAGCCTCATGGAATGGACAGTCCACCCAAGCTAGTGTTTCTGTATTTGTTCATTTTCTAATTAATACAGAAGCAAAGAATACCAGAAGTTGTGTCTGATGGGAGGGAGGCTGCAGGAAGCAGGACAGCCTGGGATTTTTTGGACTCTCTTTCCATCTCTGCTGTACACAGATGATCAGCACTTGCAGCAATCTCCTGCAGACTAACAGCACCCGCCTGCAAGGAGCCTAGCATCAGCTGGCTTCTGAGCGTTTCACAAAGGAATACAATCATTACTGCTGCTGTTTGGCAGGAGAAACTGAGGTACCAACAAATACAGTGACTCCTGCAAGCTCACACTGGTAAACAAATGGGTTTGTTTTACTTCGGTGCTTTAGTAGCTTGAAAATGCCAATTCACTGCTAACACCTCAGAAGGGACACTGATAAGGCTCATCTACTTGGATAGTCCTAATGAAATAAAGCTGTGAGCTGCATGTATAACTCCATCACACTTCACTGACCTGCACAAAGCTACTCCTACACAAGGGTACCAAAATGTTCAACAGACACCAAGGCCCCGGCTCACTAATGTGTTGAAACATGCCTTTGAGACCTATCACTTGACAGCATGACTTGGTTTTTATGAAGGTTAAGCACATTTTAAAGTGTTGGTGTTTTAAATTGGTAGAATTAACTCAACCTCGAGACTTTCCAGTGAGACAGATAAGAATGAAAGACAGAACTGCAGAGAGAACTCTAGGCTGTGCTATGTCTGTGCTGCTGCAAAGCCAGCTAGCCTAAAGCCCATCTATGTGGCTAAATCATCTTGGTGGCACTGAGTCAGGAACTGTGTTTATTCCTCGTTCTGTCAAAGATTATCTCCATATCCTTCAACAGGACATTTAACCTCTCTCTGTGCTATAATTTCTCATTTCTGTGTGAAGATTATACAGTTAATTACATCTTCATATCCTGTTCACCACTAACCTTCGTGAGCAAGCTGGCAGAATGGGAAAGGTTGCTGGGATGAAGTAACAGTAGAAAAATGGAAGATGCAAGACATAATCAAAGAGTAAAGTTCCTTCTGACCCATCTCAGACAGCAAGTACTACAGGAACGCATTCTCATTCCTGCCTCAGATTCTCAGTTGGCGACTGAGCAGCTCTGCAAAAAAAGGAGAAAGTGTACAGAAACAATGCACAGATAGCAAACAATTCCAGTCACAAACATGCTGGCACAAACGTCTAGGTGGTTTGTCAGCGAGCAATTAAATCCTGTGCTGAATGAAAATGTTCAAAATGCATCACATTGTGACTCTAAATAGCCTCTTGTTGGGAAGGTTGGTATCACTGCCAAATTGTGCTTGGGTAAACTCTGTCTTTACTACTGTTGGGATTTGCTGAATGTCCATCAGGCAGTTGCATCACACACTGAATTGTTTGGCATTACCTCATGCCTTAGGGGGAAGACAAGAAAATAAACTAGCAGCTTGTTTTCTCCAGTTACTTATTTATTTAGTTTTGGTATGTTTTATTTGCTTTTGTTGAGTATGGGCTATATATATATATTTTTGTCATTTTTCCACCCAAGCAAAGGGTAACTTGAGTATATGGGAATTAAAAAAAAAAAAAAAAAAAAAAAAAAGGAGGTAAGGAAAGTAGGAAAGTAGTTTGGGAAGTATAAGTGGGTTTGTGGAAGGCAGAAGAGAAAAGGAAAAACGTGAGTCAAAGGATTAAATCCAAATTCCAGTCTGGGAGTTTTTAATGAAGACGGAATACTGACTAGTTGAGCAAATTAAGCTTTTTCAAGGGGGTCTGGGGAAGTGATTGGTTTCCATCCAAGCAGAAAATGTCATTCTTCCCCATCAGTACTAGTGAAAATAAGAAAAGAGAGACAAAAACACCCCCAGCCCTGCTCTGAGAAATGTGAAAAGATGGGAGAGCAGACAAGGACAAACAAGCAATTAAAAAGAAATTGCTTCTCCCTTCCTTCACAACTTCTTCTTTCTTCCCAAAAGAAAGTGGAAAAAATTGATTAGGGGAACAAAAAGAGGAAGGACCAAAGAACTGCATCACGTGCAGTGCCACGTGAAACAGACACTGCTGGGTGTATGCAGGGTGTGTGCAAAAGTGTGCAGTGGCAGCAATGGGGCCATTCAGAGACCTTCAGGAATAGACCAAACCCTACTTCTCTGCCTGTTTTGGTTGAACCTTCTTCCTGCCTCTGAACCTTACCTTGATGATTACAGTTTCTCTGCTTAAATCAACCCTGGGAATTCACTGACAACTTGACATATTTTCATGTTCTTAGCGTCTAATCAAGCCACCTGGCCAGAATTTTTTTCTCCCTCCTCTAACATCTTTCTCTCTGTGGTTTCCCAGAGAACAACTGTTCCAGCAAAGCAAGCATACACTGACCTCAGATCCTCTGCTGAATGTCACTGCCTGCATGTTAGGTCAGAAAAGGAGAAACACGTCTTCATCTCCGTCACTGTAATAGGTAGTCAGATAGTCTACTCAAATTTAGATTAATCAGTGGATTAATTAATATTTTGCTGGTACAGTGGCTAAAAAGTGCTTACATTTGTACACAATGTCCTATTAGCGTACAGAGTGCAGACTAGCTTTCTTAACTGTTGCTCTGGGATTCACATTGGAACTTCCCTTGGAGCCCAAAGCATAGCAGCCACACAGAAAAGGAGAGCAAGCACAAACATGATTTTTTTTTGCACTAGTACAGCGTGGTTTTGGTCCAAACAAAGAAGTAAAAATTTTGTATCAAATCTAGACTCACTTATGTGCCCAATAGTCTGCAACTTGCAGGGATTCACTCAGCTCTGGATGGAAATATGTCAAGCCATACCCAATTATCTGATATTTAGTATTTTATAAAACTAGAGTACAATGTTATGAGAAAAATAGGTTAAGAGATTTTTTTTTAAATATAGAAACCATAAGAATGCTCGCTATATTGGATGAGATTGAATATTGACCTAACCAAGTGGACTGCCCTCAGCAGTGACCACAGCAGCTGCTAGACAGACCACACGACACATCTGATACTTCTCCCTTAGACTCAACCCATCTCCAACTATTTTCAGCTCAGACGCTTCCTGAGCCAGAGTGGTGCTTTCTATGTTTAGTAGCCCTGACGGGATTTCTCTTTCCTGAACTTCTCCAGTCTCCTCTTGAACACATGTAAAAATTAGCTGCTAAAGCATCTTTTGGCAAGGAGACCCTCAGTTTCCAGTATATGAGCTTTTCTCCATGCTATTCATAATACTGGGTGGTTTTATACATCCTTGTCTGGCAGTTTGTAAGGTCAGCAAAATGCACATCCCCTCTATTTCAAAAACCATCCTAACTCTTCACATGTGGGGGAAATCAGAACCAGCTCTTCTCCATATCCATATGATAAATGTCAACAACATAGGCAGAATACTGGAACTCAGAGAACTCATTTTGCTAGAGGAGCTTGAAACTCTCTCCAGACACTCATTAATCCCACTGTACATTAAAATTACATGCCTGTGCAGCGTTTGGACAGTACAACCTACAACCAAGACAATTGTGAATTTTTCAGCAAAACACTATCAGAAACTGTATCAAAACCAACCAGACTTTGTGAGAAGCTTGAAAGTCATGTTTGTAAGCATTTGTTAGAGGTCGGCATGCTTCCAGGGAAACCTGAGAGAAAGTATTGCTGGTTTGAAATACGGCCACTCAGAACTTTGATGAAAGTGAGAAATTTAAGACATTTTGTCAAGCTCCACTTCAATATTTCAAACTCATGTGTGAATCCAAAAATGAAGTGACAGATTCTCTGCTAGAAACATATGGGCAATGTAAAGGAAAAAGCCAGATGAATTTCTACAAAGTATGACGGATGTTTCCAACATCACTCCTGTTTGACACATACAACCAAGATATATACAAACCAGAAATAACTTTCTATAGTAATTTAAACCGAGTCAGAAGACTACAGACAGCAGCAGGGCTCCATCCTTCTCCCCCCTGGTCCTTTCATTTCACCACATTCTCTTTACACACTCTGGTGCTGGAAGTTTTATGCTGGGAAATTCCTCAGACATAAGACATTACTGACACCAAATGTTTAGATGAGTCCTTGCACACAGCAGTAAGAGAATATATTTTTACATTAGGCAAAATGCACAATCAAAACCACCTAACAACCTATTTATCAGAGAACAGGCTGAACATTCATTACTACCAACTGAAACTTCCTGGATGACATTTGAATCTGTATTATTTTTTCTTGCATTCTTAACTGAAGCATTCGTTATTGATTTTTGCTGGAGGAAATGCATATATCCACTTGAGATATTACTTAATGTATTATTGATTTACATAATTAAGTGATGTCCTTTTGCGTAAGTGCCTTCAGAATCCATTTGCAACTGACAGGCAGGAATTCCTGGACAGGTTTAAGGAGAGGTAGGGCACTCAGCCTGCACTTGTCTTTCATTTTGCCTTTGAGTCTTCCACTCAGAAAGGCCAGCTTCAGTAACCCAGAGGTCCTGGGTAACCCAGAACAACGATGCTTCACTCGCATGTCCCAGGCTTTGGCTGGTACTACGGCAACAGCTAAGCCTGGCTGGGACATTTTCATTATACTCTCAGTGCTTGAAAACAAACAAATTTGTACAACGCACACAAACAGCCTTTTCTAATCTCTTTTAATGGCACTCCAAAGACCAGACTATCAATTGTCCGCTGTGTTCTCAACAATTTACTAATGATAATTAAGGATGTCCAAAGTTTGCCAACTATTTCAGCGCTCTATTCAACCAAGGAAGATAAGGGTTCGAGAGAAAAGCAAAAGAAATGAACTTGATCCAAAAGAAGGTGAGGAACCCACAAAGGCATAAAGATAGCAAAGGCAGAGTAAAATGTTTTCCTAACTGCACAGCGGATACACAGAGAGAGGTGATGCCAAAACCCTGGAAAGAGACTACAAAAGCAAGAGAGTGATTCTTTTTTCATTCTCTCTATAGGATTCCATCCCAAAGAAGTTGCTTAGACAACAGCAATCCCCTACTATGCAATCTGTGCACGAGGAAAAACAAATTCATGCTGTAGTAGAACTGGAGATCAAGAACTGTTTTTCTCTAGAGAAATAAAATACTCCTTGAGCACCATTTCAGCAGGAAAGGACCATATTTCCTCTACATATTGTAAGATATAAAGCATGCTGTTAGCATCCGGGAGATGAAGAGTAATTGGAAGCACAATTTCTGCTCAATTAAAGTCCTGTGTAAAGCCCTGATTCACAGAATCACAGACTTGTTTGAGTTAGAAGGGACCTTTAAAGGTCATCTAGTCCAACTCCCCTGCAAAGAACAGGAACATTGACAGCTTCATCAGGTGCTCAGAGCCTGGTCCAACCAGAAAATGATTCCACAATTCCAGAGAATCATACAAGATAATTCACTTTGACCACAAAAGCTATGATTTTGCACAATTATTTTTAATGCATTCTACTGTGGCGATGTGAAAAAGCTGACAGACACCAATCTATGGTACTTTTTTCCATATGTCAACAAATTTAGCAGGTAACCAAGAACACATCTGCTCCACTGCAAGACTGAACTCACTGTCTTTAAGGAAACATATCTTTCTTTTCTGAAGGTCACCAGCTCTTGCAGCAGTTCCTCTGCATGATTCATTTTGATCACTTGATTTTTTTTATAAACATTTATTAAGACCATAGCTGTGACCTCTTGGTATCCTTCAGTATGAGGATCTTAATATTCCTATTATTTTGTTGTGTTTTTTTTCAAACTTATCATTTGAGCGTGTGAGTCAATTTAAAGCAGCATGCCAATTTCCCTTACAGAGTATGAATGAGGAGAACAAAGTATCTTCTATACTCATCCCCTTCTGAGAAGCAGGAATCTGCTCATTCCTAATAATGTACGTGAAATAAACATTCTGTATATGTAAACAATAGCTTTGCATCATATTTTAAGTTTTCTCTGTCTGCTTTCTGAGCACATCACATTCAACTTCTACTTACTTTACTGAGTTCCAATGACTTCAACACCAACATCTCAGCAAGTTTATGACCCCTTTCTCTGACCAAAAGAGTAGTTGGTCTTTTAGCAGATTGCTCTTCACATACTTCTCAGCTGGAAACTTGGGGAAAACACTTAATTCGTTGCCATTTCTCACCCAGTGAATAGTCAACGTCAGCCAAACAAACAGCTCCATCAGAGAAGTTTCCCAAGGCTGTAACAAAATAACATGCAAGCAGAGAGGTTTTGCCATACAGCAATAATCAATAAACCGAAACTGTTATAAAGTCCTTCCTCTAAAAATAAGTGATTTTTTTTGCTTATGTTACATTTCAGCAAAACTTCTGTGCAGAACTCTAAGATCAAATGCTCAATAAGGAAGAAGGCAGCTAAATAAACTTGCATCTGAAATTGCGTGTTTCAACAACTGATGTATCAGCAACATATTAGAAATAAACACACTGGGCTGCTCTGATTCATCACAAAAAGGTACAAGGTAAAAAAATGATCCTGGGGAGAAAAGAAAATAAAAATTAGATGACACTGTGGACTGTAAAACTAATAGGTGGACATCTGGGAGACCTGGAAGGGAATGATATGCCTAACCCCCAGTCCTAGTCATTGGTAAAGCATAGCGAGTTAGTTGGGATTTCCACCTCTTTGACAGGTATTTAAAGAAATACTACAAAATGTATCTAGCATTATATTACCAGAAAGCAGACATTAAGATCACACAGCGACTGCGTTGGTAATGCCAAGTTTACAAAATAAAATGTGATATGCACATAGAATCACACACAAAAAACTTCAACTGTATTCCTTATTTATTTAATCTTGCTTATTTTCCCCACAAAATGATTGAAATTTAAAAAAAAATAAAATGTTTATTTCCAATCCGACCATATTCATGCTCAGCTTGCTCCTAATCCTTGAACTATTTCAAAAAAACATACCCGTTTAATTTCAGATCACAACCATATTTTCTAAAAAATTTGAATTTGTGTAAAACACCAAACAAATAGCAGAAATACAAAACAACAGTCAAAAACACAATGAAAACTTCTGTCCACAAATGCACATTTCCAATGCAACTCACTTTTAGTGTCACTTATTTTACAGTACTTACGTTCACTTTGTAGATTTTATAATCAATGCAACATAACCCTAAATTTATTTTGCATTTATAGAGTTTGCCTTGTTTACTAATAACCCAGGAAGAATTTCATGTGAATATTCACTGGTTTGATGTTAGCCCTTTGAGGCTAATTTGTACTTGCTTTTGCTCTGATGCTGCCAAGTTCAGGCAACGCAGAAGCCAAATCATTACCAACACACTAAGCATTCCACATCCATCTCATATCCATTCTGATCAAGTGGAAATAACTCCACAAAGCAGAGGAAACACAGTCCAAAACAGTCCTTGCTGAAAATACATCTGACTTGAAACATCAGGCTCGGCAGTGACAAATCAGGACATAAGGTGGCATTATTTCCCTTCCTTAAATATCTGCAGGGCCAGAGTCTAGATCTGCATGTCAACAGTGACACAGTCGTGCTATAAACAAGCTGTTTAGTATGCTAGAAACAAAACAAAACGAGGGAAAAAAGAAAAAGAAAACAACTAGGAGAAAATAAAGTCTGTACTAATTTGCATTCAGAATACTACACAAAGCCAAATCCTGACTCCTTCCCAGCTTAAAATTTTCCCCAAATTCCATATGTATGAAGTGTTCTGACCAAAAGCATCATTGATGTTGCATTAACTATAGATGACTTCTTAAGGAACACTTTGAAAAACTGGATTTCTCTGGTATCCTTGACTCAGTCAGCTGTGATTGCCTACACCATGAACTCGTATCAGATTTGTATAGATATTTAGAAAAAGAAGTGAGAAAACAGTTGTAAAGGATGCAGGAGCTTGGGCTGCCTGCTCATCTACTTTCAGTTCACGCTGTTCAGCCCACCAAATAAAGACAGATAGGATGTAGACCAAAAGCAGCATGTGAGTATTCTTCCCATTCCAGGTATACACAGGGTCTTTCCTTCAACAGTCGGAAGCTACTGCTCACAATGGAAAGAAAATGGAAACTATAAAACTCACCACTGATTAAAAACTAGAATTGACTCTCTGACCCCCTCCCCGAGTAACTCAATCGAGGCAGATGCCTTTTGGGAAAGGATGCTTAACTCATATACAAAACCTCACCCAGTACAAAGAGAACTAAGAAGAAAACTGCCTGAGCTGCATTGTGAGAGGCAATATGGTTTTTTGGGGGTTTAAAGATCTCCAGACACGTTACTTAAAAGAATAGAAAAGTTGCCCTTCTATCCCCAAAACAATATTTGTTGAAACATTGCCAAATATCAAGACACATTCATTCATTTATCCTGATACTTTAATTTCTTTGTTATGCATTTCATATTAAATTCACAATTTAAGACCCAGGATTGCATTCACTCAGGCCTAGGGAGGAAACACCCATCACTTGTTAACACAAATAATTCAGTGCTCTCTTCTGCAAATCTTGCGTTACTTGAACACTGAGCCATTGGGCCCAGAAAAAGGCAAAAGTGGGAAGCACACACTGACCAACATCACCACTTAACTGAAACAAGGCACAGTCCGAGAGATGCCAAGTACAAAGTCAAATAAACACCTATCTGTAGTCCATTATTCATTCATTCTTGACAGCTTTTGGATCTTCCTCTCCTCTTACCCCATGTTGCCGTAGCTCTGAAGGGTCTCTTATCGGGTTGGTTCCTGTCCTTCAGCAAGGATATTATCTCCATTAAAGTGCTCTGAGTGGGACTGGCTTGCTGTGAGACATGGCTTGATTTCATTTCATTCCATCTCTAAGAGACCCCTGACACAGTTATTAATCACGTCCTTTCAGTGCACTGAACTGTCTGGAGATGAAACTCCACATTCCCTACCAGGGTTCCCCAAGTACAACATGGAATTTGTTTCATCTTTGTGTAATGAAGAAATGGAGCACATTAAGGGAATGAATTAACCCCAACTTCAGGTTTATAAAGGTGTCCCCGCTCTGTTTAATTAAATGTGTCTTAAAATCTCCTAATCCCAAACTAAAGACTTAATAATGTTCAGGAACCTCTTTTTCCTTACAGTATATTGCTTTAATCTGCTGACGGCTTAATATTGAAATAAATGTACTGCTCCTCTACCTGACCTGGCCAGTACAAAGACAAAAACCCACATGACTGTGATCAGCTTCTCTTAGGAAAGCAAGCACACAGTACATGAAGGATGCTATGTGACACTACTCTAAAAACATCTTAATGTCACAAAGTAAGTATCAAGGATAGTTCATAACCTAAAAAAAAGCGAAAAGAAAAAAAAAAACGAGGAGTAAAAGTAAAACCAGGATGAACAGAGTACGAAGATTCGTTTTCTTCTTCTGAAGATATGGAGATCTGTCTTTTTAGTCTAAAGATGGCAAGCTCTGATTCATGGGTTTGTGGCATTACACATCCCTTGCAGAGCACCCTGAGGCATCAGACACTATCCCAGGTTTCTGTGTTTCATAGCTCTGTTCAGGCTCTTTAAATTTAGTGGGAAATCTGATCTTGTGGCTCTTTTAAAACAACAACAACAGAGGCACAAAAAAAAAAAAAAAACCCTGCAGATTTGTTTCAGATTATTATCAGCAATAATCAGACCTAGACCAGAGCTTCCTTCCCTTCATAAAACACAGGTGTTTCAATTCAGGACTTTGGTGCCAGAATGGAAGGGTCCTGGAATACTGATCTCAGCATCTGTTTAGTCCCAAAGGTATCAAACCATCAGCAGAACTTCAGAAGAAAGCTGATGGATCGTGGAATGTCTCTATGTGAGATCTTTAGGAGGCAATCATATCAAGAGAGCAGCAGTGTGATCCAGTGATGGAGAAGAAAGGAGGAAGGTCCCTTCCAATCCAAGCCATTCTATGATTCTGTGTATGAACAGGGGCAGAAAGTCAGGCTGTAAGGGCTGCCAGCCCACATGCAAAGTGATTCATGGGAAGCAGACCAACTCCTATTGCTTTCTTTTCCATATCCACGGTTATACCCATGTTCAAATGAAAGTCACAACTTCAAGTGTTTCTCCCTTCCTAGAATCTCCTGTCACACCTCAGAGTGGGAAGGCAGGGAGAAATGTACAAGAATCAGACACAGAAAATGCTGCAGCCAAAGAGTACATGCAACAGATGGACATGCTTTCTACTCCTTCTTTCCTTAAGAGGATTATTTCAACAGTGCCTGGCTGGCGTCAGCACCAGAGCTAAGCACCAGCAACAGCGCCAGCCAGCCTTACTCTCCTGTCAAGGGGTTTCATTAAGAGTTTGGTTCCCTGTTGCTCTCATGGCAGCTTGCACGTGCTCACTAAATATCCCATGTTCACTCCCAAGGTATTTGCTGATACAGAAATCTCTTCCAGCCTCCTCCCAAGGACCTGAGGCCACAGCACAAGTCATCGTCCTGCTGGGAAATATTCATTACACAGGGATCGGACAGAGGACTCAAGCTGAATGTATATTATCTGAGAGGAAAAAAACCTTACAAATGGACATCACGCCTGCTTCTTGGACCATGCCATCAGTCAGCAAGGAGTCCATGTAGGCCAAGTAGGTGAAGAAAACAGCAGTGAGCCACTTGTCACACACAGCCACTGTGGTCTAGCCATGGCTCCTGGCCAGCTCTGGGCACTACGTAGGTTGGCAATTTGGGCCCACCGTCTTCATTTCTCTCCTTGAGGAGGAGGGATTTCAAACCTTAGAACTAAACAAACATTCCCATGTTCCAAAGAGTAAAGAAAGACCATTGTATTCCTTCCTTCTCAACTGTCCTGGTTTCCGCCAACCAGTGCTAATAGCACTGCTGCATTGCTGAGTGATGGGAGCACGATGGAGGCTAGGCTGTGTAGTGCTGAGCTGCCTTCCAGGTTAAACCACAACACCAACATATCTAGCCCTCAGGCCTGCCTCTGCCCTGCTCTTTCAGAAGGCCACAACAGCCATGCAAACTGAAGGGGATGAAATACATTTGATTCAAAACAGGGAAGTTAAGGGACAGTCCCATCCATCTTAAATACAAATGTAAATGTTCAATATAGTTTTGAGATGAAAATGAGGACTTTTTTGTCATTAAGCTTAGAGGTAGAAAATTCAGTCACACAAGTAAATCCATCTAACTATAGAGAATGACATAGAGGGTCATAGTCAGCAATTGTGAGGATGGATGTCCCCAGATATTTAGTTCCCTGGGATTCCAGGAATGAGGGATAGCTCTACTTTTTTTCTATACAGGTGAGAGTCAGCATCAAAATTTCTAGCAAAAACTTTCAACAAATTTACCTGAGAATCAGCTCTGTCCTTTAATCTCATTTTCCTATTGCCAGCTTGAATAAAAACAGAAGATTTGTCTCTGACTGTATGGACAACTTAAAGGCATTCATTTGACTAAATATATTAAATAAGAACAGGTATAACTTTTTCAGGTCAGACATCACTTTCAAAAATAATTTACAAATCCCTTTCAGTTAAAATTGAAGTCAGAATCTGTGCCTTCATGTAACTGATTTGTTTAGTAACAGCTCTAGCTCAAGCAAGGCACTGAAGCATCAGACTCCAGTATCACCTACGCTGAGTACACCAACTGATATGAAACTCCAACAGTTTTTCAGTATTTCCTACTATCGATGCCTGACTCTTCTATGGATATTCGGTAATTGAGCTGAAAAAGTAACAAGCTGTGATATTTCTGGATACACCAGAACTTGTTGAAAATCACTCATTATTTGGAAAGAAAAAACTATCTATAACATTGCCTCTTCCTTTTCCTTTATCCTATACGAGGCTGCATTCTGTCACTGGAGAAGCTACAGAACATTGACTTTTATCTTTAAGATATTTTTTCTTTTTCTGAAGGCTGAAAAAATCAGGGAACCCAAAAATGTTAGCCAAAATGCTAATTTTGCAAAAAAGTGAGCAAAAGGGGGAACCTGGAAAGTACTGGATGAGCTCCAGTAAGATAGCTTTGCATTTCTGTGGTGCAATATACAAAAAAGCAGAAGGAATTTTGAAAATATAAATATTTCCTATTTAGAGATCTGAGAATATTGCACAGAATTATTTTAAACTGTTTAAATTATACTTTTATTTTTCACTTGATTCTTCCCAAAACTTAAAATTTCTTATTCACCGAAATGTTCAAAGAATAAACCATTCCAGTAGAACTTACGAAAGTATATACTTATTAACTCACTTCTGCTTTGACTATCGCAGTGGCTATCACAGAATCATAGAATCGACAGAGTTGGAAAGGACCCATAAGGACCATCTGGTCCAACTCCACTGTAATGAACAGGGACACCTACAGCTTGATGCTCCAGACCCCTCATATTGTTGCATCAGTTGCCTCACATAAGTTCTTCTCATTTTCATAAGCATTTAGACTTGTAGAAAATAAGCATAAAGAGTATATAGACCACTGTTTTCAAGTTAGGATGCAACATATTAAGACTAGAGTTAAGGACTCAACTTTTAGCAAAAAAAAAGTGTGTAATATATCAATATATATATCAATCTGCATATAATTCTGTATCAGAAAGCTTGTACAGGAATTCAGATGTTACAAACTGCAAATCAAAACTGAGATTCACTTTCACAAATTACTGGAGGTGGCATGCTTGAAACCTAAGTCTTAAATACAAGAGTGCCTAAGTGACAGAAATATCTATGTTTTATGGGTAGTGATTACCTGAAGTGGCTTAACACACATTTCACTTGGATCTTAAAACGTGTCACATTTTTGCAGGCACAGACTGAAAGCACCTGCTAATACTACCCATCTCCTTTGGACATCTCCATCTGCCCCAGACAACATGAAGAATCACAAGTAGAGTGGCTCAGGATGTACTTGTACATGCAGAGAGCCCACATGGTGCTCCTACACTCAATGCTGGGCACATAAAGAATTCAGTTTTCTGATAAAGTCTTGAGATGCAACACTAGTAATATATCACAGACCTTCTTCTAGCCCTCTCCTTATTTATGTCACATCATCTTAACCTACTGAAAATCTTTTTCAGGCGTAACATCCACACTCCTGTATCTTGTATGCCTTCATAATTGTCTGCGAAAATCACCTTGAAATTTGATCTGCCAATCTAATAACACTTAAAGTGATGTAGGTTTCAAGGACCAGAGCTCAGGCCAGAAACCATAGCAAAGAAAGCAACCAATGACAACACAAGTGTTAACACTGATTGAAGTCCAGCCTCTCAGTGGGGATTATTTTAGGAATATAAAGTCATATACGTTTGTACATGTGCAATATATGCATATTGCCTTTATCCAATTACGTTCCATTCTGAATGAGTACATATGCCATAAGGGAAAGCCACCACCATGAACCCACCATGCACACAGCACCATATTCCGCTTTGCGTGCACAAATCTCAGTGTAAAAGCAGATGGAGGGGCCAGTTCTGTTAAGCCCAGGTGATTATGTCACAGGTTTGGGGTTTTGTTTTGTGTTTTCTTTACCAGCAAACTGTCCATTAACTTTTCAGAGAACTGAAAGCAAAAGGAGAGGAATTTGTGAAGTCGGTAGTCCATATGGCTGGCAGTGAGTTAATCTGCGTCTAAGCAGCAGGTAGCATGAGCCAGGCTGTCTGTTGGGGTTGTTAGTAACCTAGGGGCAGATCATGGAACAGCAGGGAAGAGGATAAACTCAGCCTACAAATACAGTCAGGAATGTGGCAGGAAATTATTTTTGAAAACATATTCAGAAGCATAATAGCAACAATCAGACAGTCAGACTTTGTGTATGAAACCTATCTGGACTTGGGGCATACAACAGAAGTGCATACAACAGTGAGATAAAACATTAGGTATATGTATGTGAGTGTCCACATATATAAAAATAGAAATATACATTACTCATATAAAAATGAGAAGTATGTGCACACCAACAGAGAATATCTAGACAAACATAGCTTCACCCTACAATTTTATTTTATTACATCAACACCAAAGAACAAAAGCTAGAATGGCAGAAACTGAAAGGTTCAGTTAATAAGGGAAATTTAAAAAGGAAAAACTGGTGAAAAAACTTGCCACAGATTATAAGAACTGCAGAGAAAAAAGCCTTTGCAAGCCCAGTACAGACTGGGCAGAAAGTAACACATCTCAGCCAAGAATCAGGGAGCACAGAGGGACACACAACCTAAGATAACCTACAGCACATTTGTAGGACAGACTAAAATGAGAAGTAAATCTAATTACATTCTCTAATTTAATATTATTTTCAAAATGTCACTCAATAATTTTGTTATTTTAAGTTTTGTCACCATTCACGATGAAGGTGAGGCAGGAAATTATTATTCAGGTTGGAACATCCTATTTTATTCAGCTTTGTAACTCATCACAGGCAAAATCCCAGATAACATTAACCCTCCAGCTATCAGCACCTTTAGGATGAGAAGTAGCAAACACTGATCAAATTAAGCAACGTGACACTGGAGAGCTTTACAACCATTCCTTATTTTGAAGAGAAGAGAAAGTTAGTCAATTAGTCTTTATGAATAATACATAAAGGTTCTAAGGGGCCATTCAGCTCCATAACCTCTCCTTTTCCACAGCCAGAAGTGGATGCCCAGGTAAGAAAGAAAGAGCAAGGCAATACTTCCCCACGACTCACTAATTAGAAGGCATCTGCAGCTCAGGAACTTCTAGAAGTGTTGCCTTTGTATTTAGTACTAGTGATTAGTGCATTAGCAGGGCTCCTATTTCAGCTTCAACAAAGAACAGCCCTCTTATCTGACCCTAACAAATTACATGATAGTTTAACACACAGGGAGATACTCAGAACTTCCCATCACAAGTGAGATCTATTCCTCCCTGAACTTAAGCACCAGAACAAATCAAACATGACAGATATCATTTGTATTACATATTAGTGCACTACAGGAAAGCCACAGCCACTAGCAAAGTGTGCTTTATAAAAATCTCCAGCACAGGCTGTGTAGTTAAAAAAAAAAAAAAAGGAAGCAATAACACATTACTTTATCCAGTAATTCTGACATCCTCTGCATCCACTCAAAAATATACAAGTTTTTCCTCAAGTCGAAAATTTTTGAAACTCAGGAATGGAAAAAAAAAAAAAGCATGTTCTTTCAAACAGTAAAGGTAGTATCATATAAGCTATTACAAAACCTCAAGGAAGATGTTTCCATCTCAGTTGAGCACCAGAACACTGTTCAGGTCCAAACAAAGCCATGCAGTAGGAATGTTTTGAAAGAAACAACATTCCCTGGCAATTAATATCTGTCCCCAAAATTGGAAGATGACAGCAAAAGAGAAGAGCTTCATGGAGATGATAAATGGGCTTTGGAGGGGCATAAGCCAGGTCTTAAGAGAGAAAAGCGTATCAACACAAGTGTGAAATCAGCTCAAAAGAGTGTATGACAAAGAGCCCCACGGCAGACCTACAGTTAGGAACTGACTGTATTTGTGGCAAACAGAAGGAAAAAAAGATGGAGTGGCTGAGCATAAGAACTGCACGCTACTGCTCTATGGATGATCTCCGATCTCTACCAAGTTTTAAGGGTGCTTGTCCTGGCATAGAGAGACCCCATCAGAGATTCTACCATAACTCAGTCATCTCTTCCTTTCTCAGAAGTTCTGCTTAGTGAGAAAAAAATCTTATTACACATATCCTCATGAAATGCAAGAAGAGACAGTCTGTAGTGGATGACAGCTGGAGCAAATGGGGTAGATTGATGTCTTCGTACTTTCAGTCCTACCAGCTACAGGGCAGTGCCACATCCTTCACTGCCACAGGTCTGTACTTGCTGCCAGCCCTGCCACAGACATCAGTGGCCCTAGTGATGCAAGTCTCAGGAGCAGCATACCTCAGTGGCTAATTGGCACAAGTGCACACTGTTTGGGCTGCAGGTGAACACAACCTTTTTTCTTTCACCTTCTCCTTAGTCCCACAGCTAATGAGTCCCCAGAAGACTACATGTAAGTACTATCTGAATTTTAAGCTGCATCTGGGACTCAGAGCAAACAAACTGCTGTTGAACACTCTTTGCCTCCAAAGGGTTTTCAGTCCTCCAGCCGTTTTTCTCCACCTCTTTAGGTCCAGAGGTTCTACACAGACCTGTTCCTTCACATGACCTTCACAGCTTGCTACCTTTTACTTGTGCAATTTGTTCAATCCTCCTCCAATTTTGTCCCAGCTTTGAAAAGAGGTCTCAATGATGCCATCTCTCACAGATCACAAATACTGCCATGTTGGTGTTAAATTCAATGCATGACTTCTTCTAACCCTTAGGCTCACGTATGAGGAAATTCCTTCCTCGCCCTCTGCATTCACTTCTTGCCTCTCAGGTCCTCCAACAGAGCAAAATACTTTTCTGCACTGAGATCTACTTGTCTCAGAAGTAAGAAGGAGAAAAAGGAGAAGAGGCTGTTCAGAGGGCTGTAAGTGACTGTGTGCCAGTCCTGGCATTACTCAGGTGTACACAAGCAGCATGCGGGCAGAGTCTGACCTTGTAGGGAAGTGATTTTGTCAGGTATCTCTATTGACCAGCCGGCACTGCCCAAGTTGCCCAAACAGTGACAACACACTTCCACACCGAGAGCTCAGCTCCCATTTCTGATGGTCCAACAGCGCTTTACATTGCTCAATTCTTTAAAGAACAAATGAAAAACTGTCAAGGTAATAGGAAGTTTTTGTGTGTGCTAATTATAGCACACAAAAACACATTGTTTGTGTCCAACCGTGGGTCACACTGTTGTTACAAAGCTTTTGTAACTCTACTAATGCCTTTAATATAAGCTCCTATTAATTGTATACTCAACTTAATTCCTAAGCTCAGTGCTACTGGATTGCACTAGCCCGGCAGCTAACTGTAATTACAGCATGCTTATGGTGTGCTTAACCTGCATTTATAAAGAGCATTAATTCTCTGATTCTGTTTTAATTTGGTGTGGGATTGACAGACAGGCTTTTGACTCTTTTCCACAGAACTGATCTAGCACTAGCAGCAGACAGGTAAATACACCGTGCTATCCAGCTAATATGACTCACCACTGCTTTGAAAGAAGGTAACACAGCACTTCACCCTCCTTAGGATAGCTGGAACTACACCATTCTTCCAGCATCCTGCAAGCTGTCTTGTTATAAACACCAGTTCATTAGAAATCTTTATTTCCAGAATAGTTACCTGTTAAAAGGCATGGCTAGAAGCCCAAGGAAGAAAGGAGTTCATACGATTACTACAGCTGCTGAAGACTTCAAAATAGAGTGCTTTCCTAATCAAGAAGTCTCACAGTCCCAGGCCACTAATATTTCAGCAATTCTAGAAACCAGAGGGAGAAAAATATTTTCTTGACTGCTTCAGAACAGTTGTGGACGTATTCAGCTGTGTCTGCAGATGACTGTAGATCAAATGCAAACATCACGTTGCATATTTGCTTTCCAAGCCTGTATTGAAAAAAAACTCATGGAAGCACTGATAAAATCCAGCATGTTGCATAAATCTGGAGAGAAGCCAACATCTCGCTTATTCAGTTGGCTCTAAGCCCATACAAATTGCCATTTTTGAATGACTCAGAAGCACCGAGACATACAGATCTTCCTGGTGCTACTGCTATGAATTATAATAGGATCAGAGTGCAAGTTATTTGTGTGTTATAAAGGACAAGATGAGGGTGGGCCACACAGGACCAAGAACTGTTGAAGCCTTAGGATGACATCTGTGGATTGGCTGCATCCTCCACCATCTTCACAACCCCAGCACACTCCAACTAGCAGGTAGCTCCTGCCTACAAAGTTCTCCCAACTAAGAAGTTGTCTTTGCTTTTTTCTTTTAGCTTTTTTTTTTTTTCCTCTTCTTTTTTCCCCCTTCTGGTTGTTCAGGAAAGTAATAAATAATAACTAGAGAAAGTCCTTTGGAGACACCAGAAAGATCAATGGACAGGATATTAGGAAAGAGGAAAAAGCAACATATTGTTTTCCACAAAGAAGATAAGAAAATTTAAGGAAAGAATTAAATATGGAAAAGGTTGCTGAAAGAGGATTGATTTTATTTCCAAGAAGTACACAACATGAAGCAATGGACTTCAGTTGCTACAAGGATGGTTTAAGTTAAGCATCAGGAAGAACTGCCACAGAGGTATAGTGAGGTACTGAAATCGGTTGGCTAAGGAACTTCCATTCTCCTGCATTTTAAGAGCTGGCTAGGTAAATATCAGTCAGGCACAGCTTAAGTAGAAATAGCCTATTTTAGGGCATCTAGACAGGTCTAATGACCTCCCAGGATCCATTACAGCTATCTTTCTAAGATTCTTTTAAGTTTTGTATTATCTTCTTTGTATGTCTGCTTATTTCTCTGTTATTAGCCCTTCCTTTGGCAAAAAAATAAAATGGCAACACATGCCCTTATTATAAAACTTAAAGACAAAATCCAGTGTTTCTCTCATTCATCCTCTGAAAAGAATGCACATAAAAAGACTTCCATTTTTTTCCATGTAACTACACTGATATATATTTATGTACAAAATGCTGAATTCTTAAAAAAAAAAAAATATTCTTTTTGCAAAATGTTAGGTTCTCAACAAAAACCTCATCCTTTTAGAACACATTTTTTCAGCAGGCTTTTTTGATTGTTTGTTTGATTTCACTTTTCACAAGAAAAAAAAGTAACTTTCCAGCTTGATATAATGATTGCTGTTTTCCTTTCATGATTCCTTTTTGTTACTTCCTGCAGTAAACTCCCCATTAGAAAGCCATTTCGATTTCTGAACTTCATAAAGATGAAAGAAAACATAAAGGCAACAAACATATGAGGTCTAAAAATGTTTATATTGCATACAGAGCAACTGCTCATGCATCCATGCTCACGCATAATACACACCAGCAATATCTCATCTATCTCATTTATAGATTCATAACCTGCTTAATCTCTATTTAACTAAAACCAAACAGGGAAGCCCTCTGTCCCCAAATGCTGCCCTGCCTTTATCCCAACAAGCAAGCTGCGGGCTTCTCTGTGTATGTGATTATTGCTGTGCAATTCTTTGCCTTTCTCTCTGGGCCGTTTTCTTTATGCAAGATGACTCATTAGCCTTTATCCCCGGCAGGGTGCTGACATCCAATTAACTAGCTGACGGTCCTCTAGTGGCTCCCACTAGTCCTGTAAGGCTCTGTTTACAAACACAGGCTGTTGCCCCCATAAGGGGGGGAAGTTGAAAGTCCCCCTGCCAGGCCAGTTTGTTCAAAATCTTTAGAGCCCTTTAAACAATACCTTTGTATGTTAAAGATCGGACATATTGCTTGCAGCAGGATACAAGTCATCCTAATGACTACATCTGTGTTAAGTGGGAAAGGGAGCAGCAATTGGTGTCAAAACAGGAGTGTTGTGACATGGCAGCTGCTTAGATTAGGGTTTCAGCTGGGAAGCCAAAGAAAATTAAGAGATGGGGAAACAGTGAATTCTGTTAGAGAGTGCACCTAAGGATTCCGCCTGTAGTGATGTAAAGCTCTCTCAGAAAAAGAAATGAGTAAGAAGCTACAGCTGAAGCAACATTTGTTCAACATCTAGACAAGGAGACAGGTCATTTTATTAACTCATGTAGTACAGAAGCTTTGAGTCTGACTTTTGAATAGGAACTCTTTAGTACTTGCATCAAACGTAGGCTCTCTCTTTGTAAGGACTGACAACATAGTTTTTCTGCCTTTCATCTCTTGCTGGCACTAGTTCAGCTTATATTTTCCTTTTCTACCAACTTCAGAGACTATTAGGTGCCTATAAAAACTATGATAGCTGATTCCCAATTTCTGTCTGATGCCAGCTAAACTGTATAGAGTTCCTACTCAGATACAATTTGTCTGTCACAGTAACTTCAAAACGAAGTCAGAAAAGCTTCTCCTAAAACAGCAGCGAGGATATCTCCCTGCCAGCAAGTCTGAAATTGGACTTCATATTCAAACATTTCTAAGTATCATACAGGATTTTTGGACCATTATTTAAATCCTAATCTTTATCCCCAGCTCCCTTTCTGAGTTAGGTAGAAAATCTCTTACTGATCCAAACACTTTCAAACCTGAGCTCAATTCCTTTCAATATTCATGAACATTGCCTGATCTCTTGAAATAACCTGTACTTGTTACAAATCAAAGCAGTGGCTGTTTTTCCAAAGTGAGCAATGCTGAAACCATCTTGAAAAGGTCTTTACTGTCCCCCTCTGCTTCACTGGGTAAAGAATCAAAGGGAAATGGATTCTGAGAGAAACACGCAAGCATCAAGTCTCAGTTTTGATTTCCTCCAAAGCTGCTTTGCACCATGCATACATACTAATCAGGTGTTACACCAGGCTTAAAGTGCTATTTCATGTGGATCTTACCCGCACACTATTGGAGCAATACAAATGAGAATTATTGAGAATATAAGGCTGAACATTTAGCCTCAGTTCTTTGTCTAATATACATCGCAACAGGCATGTTGATATAGCAATCTTCGTAAGTAGTAACTGTTGCTGTTTGGTTACAATTGAAGGCAAATCCTTCTGTCAGAGAAACTCCCTATAAGCAAATACAAAGCAAGGCTTCGGTCAGAAATCCACTGTAAGAACGGCTTTAATAGCTTGAGAATTTATTCCTCCACTTCCTCTAGATGACTTAAGAAGAGATTAACATCACAGCATCCTGAATCCATAGTGCAAGCCACATTAGAGCTTCCAGCCTGCAGCAGTGCTGTCGGCCAGGTGAGCTCTAACTACCTTCAGAAGCCACACAAGTTTAGTCAGGGGCTTCTCACATTCTGGTCCTCAACTTATTGACAGCATTCTCTTGAAGTCAGTGATAAGAAACTGCTGAGGGACAGGGACTTATTTAGCCCCATAACTGTTTCTGCCTTAACAACGCCGTGTCACTGTCCCAGACCCCAGGCTGGGCTCCAGCTGCCATTTGTTCTGAGCAAGAATCCTCTCTGGTCCTGTGAAGAACAGAATTAGATTCAGTACTTCAGATGCAGCTTCACCAGTGTCTAGCAGAGGAGACTAGGCCACCTGACCTTGCTAATGTACTCCAGTACACAGATAGCCTCCACCGCCTGCCTGCTTCTGTTCTGTCTAGTCACATATAACCTGTTTGTTGGCTGTGTGAAATCATTCATCCCAGGAGTTCTTTCTGCTGCCAAACAGCAAAATTGCTATCTTCCTACCCTCAGCATTTCCAATCAGGAAAACTATATCAATCCTTAAACTGTTTTAACCTCAGCATGATCCAGTCAGCAACAAGCCTGCACTTCCTGGAGACCATGCACACCCATGGAAAAAAAAAAAAAAGGATTCTAACTACATTGATCTGAATCCTGCGGCACAGCCCAATTCACTTGTAAAAGACCAACAGATGGACAGGAAGAAACACCCTCTTCCATCCTTTGCTGATAACACTGACTACTCTCTTGTGTCCAAGTTATGCATGCTGACCACTCAGTGAAGACACTGAAATTCACCTTGATAAACTTCCTAAGTTCTGTGCATCTCCCTCCTTCTTCCTCTACCGGTCACTCTCTCTAAATTTCCCTCTAGTTAATTTCATACTGAGCACTGAAAATCTGCAAGATTCTCTCAGACATCCCTTGTCACTTTTTGTAGGAACACTCTGGTTCCCCAGTGGTAAGTCCACGGGTAAAAAGCTGACATCTGTGCGGCAGCTCACAGGCTGCAATTTCAGGTATAGCATGTGTTGCACCTTGAACTACCGTCTCATTTCAGCCCCCACCATTGAGACCAATTAAGCACAGAGCATGCAAGGAGCCGACCGAGTGTCGCGTGCTGACTACAACCACAAGGACTTAGAGGCCAGAAATCTGTTATTACCAAGCTGTTCCTGACAGCAGCATGCTGCCTCCTAACAAAAAGGCCAGATTAGGATCAATCAAGTCTCCCTCTGGCTTGCCAGTGGGACTTTGGACCACAACTTCCACCCAAAACTTTCCTCTTCTGCTTCTGAGCACCTAGCTAGCCCCAGGCTAACAAGGTGTCTGCTGAGTCAAGCATGAGCAGAACCATATGCTCATAATTAGTTAACTTCTTGCTTTGTTGCTTAGAGGCGCTACCAATAAATCAGCGACAGCCTGTAGTGGCCTTAGGAGATCCAATGAGCCACCCCCAGCCAGCAGGCACTCCTCCCTGCCACATGGGCGACCAGCCATATTTCATTCCAGCTGTGGCATTGTGCAGTGAATTAACTTTACCCTCAATTTAAAAAGCCAGCATGAAATCAAGAGACTTGAGAAAAAGAATAGAGAAAGAAAGAGAGAAAGAAAGAAAGAGGAAAGGGTGAGAGGAGAGGGAAAATCTTAGCAGGTCAACTCAACAAAAGACTAGTGAGGGACAGTCTACAGAGATGGCCCTGCTTAACCCATTGCTAGAAGGCTGCCTGTCAGTAGCACAATGACTTTCAAAGCCATTCTGTCTTACTGCCCAGTGCTGCAATTGAAGGTTTATTGTTAAACACTGAAGGGGGGGACTCAGTGATATCACTGTTTCTAAACCAGTTAAACACACTGTAAAGCAGCAGCTCAGACTGTAGGTAAACTGGAACTAGAGCCAACAGCACCAGAGTGAGACAGACTGGATGGAAACATCATCAGGAGGTGAGTGTGCTGTGCATAACATTGTGTTCAACTTGGTTCTTGAGTACACGGTCACACAATTAGGGTATCTCTTCCAAACAACTGAACTTCCAGCAGCCTACGCAGCAGCTCAATGCTCCAGTCTGAACCTTGGGAGATCACTAGTGCAATCATCTTCCTGTACTGAATGTGTAACTGAAATTAAGTTTCTGTTTGCATTGCTCCCATTAGCAACTTGTATTTAGTAAGAGATACACTTGATGCTGAAAGGCAGAGGAAGTGTTATCATCCTCAAAACCATCCTTCCTTTGTTGCTTGGTTTAGAAAGTCTTTGGGAGACAGAACTCCCCAGCTGCCTGTGCACATCTAGAAACACTCTCCTCTCCACAGCACAGAACTTCTGCCCTATTCAAATTCAGAAATTGGCACTCTCTCAGCCAGGCTTGGAACCTGACACATCCAAGCCAGAGTGGCTTCTTACTGACATACAATTCTGCTATTTTCTGCCTTTTGAATATCAGAGGGGAACATCAATTTAAACCCTAGCCCCACAACCCTGCTACTAAAACCTCACTTTCAAAGATTGCAACAGGACCAACTGATCTTCTGAAATGCACTTACCAAGTGAGAAGTGGTTGTGGTGTTGCTACCTCCCGATCTTCCTCCAATTTATCATCTCAAGAAGCCACCTGGTTGGTTACCTGGGTTCATCTCTTCTATGCTGATAAATCCAGGAGTGCTTCTGGCCACAAAGCCACAGGCATGCATCAAATCTTCTCCATCACCGACACACCTGAATTAAAGCCAAGAAGAACTACGTTGTATTTAAAAAATTTGTAATAGTTAAAAGTCAAGATCCATAAAACACAAGTACATAAAGAAGTTTCCTGGTCTTTTTGTTTCGCTTTAAGTACCTGCACGAAATACACACTTCAGAACATAACCTTAGAAATCAAGTCTGCAGAATCTGAACACACATCCCCATACTACATCCATGCTTTCTTGTTATTGTTTTCCACACTAGAGATGTTTCATTATATGAAATAATTGTATTTACACAATCACCTAAGAACATCTGCTTTAAAGGTCTTATAGTTGCAAAACCAAAAAAAATAAATAAACAAAAATACCACACTTTTAATATTTGAACCTGGGGAAATTCAATAATAATAGACAAAAAAAAAACGAAGAAAAAAAAACAACTTTGTCGGTTGTCTCAAGACTGAGGTAGTGTGACTTACGCTATTTAACTCTTTACATGGACAATACTCATTTAGTATCAAAAAAAGCTTTTTTTTTCCCCTTTGGTTTAAAAAATGGGCTGACAGCACTATTGCTCCATTAATGCCATTAGATAAAATTAACCAATTCTTTTCAATTTGGAAAATGCTGTTAAACAATGTGACTGTTTGCGACATATACGCACACATATCCAGAGTAAGATTTATTAATGGATATAACCTGTTGGAAAATTGTGTTCAGTGAATAAATGAAAGATAACTGCACACTGCTCCAAGCCTGTCCCAAGAATAAAGTCACTTTTCTCCTTGCTTTAGTATTTGGGATATGAGAACTCTCTTGCACAGCCCCATCTGAGGCAGTGGGTGAGCAGAACCTTATGTTTTTGTAGTCCTCAGTTTCCCCCTCAAGACTTAAATCCACTTGCAAGAACCTGAGCAAAGATTCCCTCACGTACCCCACTGAACGAGCTCGACCTGCACATGCAGGACCAGAGAAGGGATGCTAGCAAGCCCTCTAGTGTCCACATACTGCACAGTTCTATTAAACATCACCATGCATGATGACCAAAACATTTTCAGCAACAAGTTACCCTCCTCATTCACAGTATATATTCAATATGACTCTTGAAAATTAAAATACCTGCACTTGCAGAGGGCTATTCATCAGTAAAATATCTAAAATAGCATCTTCCTCATCACATATTTTGTTCTAAATTGGTATACAAAAAAATACATAGCTGAAAGCTATCAAAAAGTCCCCAGAACCAACAGTGATGAGGCTCCACAGAAACAAGGACTTATTTTCTGAAAGCTGTGCCTCAGAGAAACCACTGTGTTTTCTACACAAGCCCTACATTTGCAGTTCTTACTGCAAGCCACAGCCTCTTCAGACACTACACCCCTTTGCAGAGGGAAGAAGCAATAGACTTGGAGGGTGACATGCTGACACTGAGAAGTATCACATCAGACAAACTTGCTCTTTTTCAAATAACAATACTCCTTTCCAACCATAAGAGGAAAAGTTAACTAAAGCTGATCTGACAAACAAGGATCCCAGTGTGCACACCTGGAAACTGCCGAGCTTCAGTGTTACCTGTGAATGGCAGACCAGTCGCTGGTGTTGCGTGGCTGGCAAGGGGTCTCATTTCTGACTGACCAGGAAGAAATAGAAAAACAAGACAAAAAAGGGCCCACTAAAGCCTCCACATAACTCTAATAGCTGCCTTTTAAGCTTCCCTTCCTTCTAGTCCTATCAAGAGACTGTGGCATAAGAACTTTGAGCCAGATGTCCCTTCTCCAAAGCCTGCTCTGTAGCACCTTACTAACCTTGTTTCTTTCTCTTCTGTACTATTACAGTTTGCAATAGAATTGTGCAAGTGTAAAATTACAGTAAGGCATCGATCAATCCTGCTCACTCATCCAGGGGCAGTTAAAATCAAGGATTTTTCTTGTTTCTTATGCACTCTGAGGTCTTTTTACATTGCTTTGGCACTGTAAAAGGCTGCCAAGTGGACGCAAGCCTCCCCCCTGCCCCTTTCAACTCCAGGACAGCATAAAGTATAACCATACGAAAAATTCTGTTAGCAGAAATTCTGCTGTACATCATTGCTGCAAGGGAGCTCACACTGCCACCGAAGTGTGTAAACTTTTCCTTAAAATGAAATTTCAGCAAAAATTCAGAGGAGAAAACAGCTCTGATGTGTTTGGAATGGAATTCTTCTTTTAAAAAGCTTTGGTATTTGGAAGACATTTACTCTTTTAATCCATTATATCAAAATCATTGACAAAATCACAATGAAACATTTTGTTCCTTCCTAAAAACAAAAACCAGTGAGAAAAAAAAAATCTTTCACAGAGAATTAAAAAGCATTCAGGTTTCATTCCAACGAGCTGGGCGTCAGGACCTCAGCATTCTTTGAGAAAAGAGATTATTGTCTCCAGCCAGCTCTGGTGTAAGCCTATAAAATCCTCTGCCAATCTTTTAGATGAATTACCAGCCAGCTAATTCCTTTTCACCACCAGTTCATCGAACACTACCTGCACGGACTAGGAGCTGGAGGGTTTATGTATACGGACAGAGCTGCTTTACTAGAACGTCTCCCTAGTGACTTACTGTTTTAACTCAGCCTTTGAATAGCATGCACAAAAACCCTGACATCTTTCTCAGCTTGTGACAACAACATCCTTCACCTTCTGACCCCCAACACATTTCCACACATCCTAAGACCTTTCATCCATTATTGATTAGGACAGGCAATGCTATACAGCTCTGCAGTGAAGAGATGCCCTCACATATATTTACTCAGATCAGAGACCTCTGCCAAGCCTCCCAGTCGTCAGCCAAGAATGGAAAGTGCCCAGCACTACACCCAAAGAGAGATGGAGGGGAGCCAGACTGCCAACTCCCAAGCACCAGCCGAGAGGAAAAGCAGTACTAAATAGGTGAAGCCCAGTACATAGGTACTGGAAGCACAGTGCACACTAGATAGCTCACAGACCAGGTCACGAAGCAGGCAGATGCACGCACCAGCATCTGATTACACACAACTCCATTCAACTCTGCATCTGGCCCCATGAAAATTCATCCCATTGCATGAAACCCATGAGCTAAGCTCTTCTGGCAGATCTCCCTACAAAAATAGTTTGACTTCAATACAAAACACCATGGAGAAAAACATGGCTTTCAGCACACCATTGTTTCACTCATAACACTCAGCAGCTTCACGAAAATGGTGATGGTCAACCCTCATAATGCAGTCATGAGAAACTGTCATTGTGATCTTCATTTAACCATGGGTCTACCTCAGTGCACTTGTTTACACTGCAGACTCACCATTCTGTGATGAAGAGGCTACTTACTTAGCTGCAGCATGGCAACTCAGTTCAGTGGTAATCTCTGGCTAGAGAAAAATAAATACGGTAGTAGTATGCTGGTGATGGCATGCCAGGAGGCTTCAGTTCAAAAACCACATCAAGGTTGGTACTAAAACTCCCATATAGTCCCAAAAATTCATGAAAAAAGTTTGCTGTTTAAAATTAACATTGATTTAGGGAGCCCTTGGTAATAGCCAAGAACAAAGGGATTCATTTGGCCAGGGGCTACATTAGTACATTTTTGATTACACTACTATAACACCTAAGCAGACACGCTATTCCTGATTGACAGATGAGGAACTGAAACAAAAAGATGCAGAGAATGACTTGAGTTAACATGCCCACAGAAAACGACATCACTGCAGTGTCCTCCTGTGACAGAATATCTACAAGAAAATTACAGAATGAAAAGTGTTTCTTTTTATTATCATGATGCTCTGACATTCAACAACAACGTATAGCAGTGAATTACACAAACACATCTCATGCTGCCTAAAAACAGCACTTTTTTCATTTTGTCTTTCCATTTCAAGGGATAATTCTTCACTCCTGTATCTGGAGATACGATGGACTCCAATCTAGAGGGCTGTGAAAAAATACCGACACTCACACCGAGGAAAGATGAGATCTAACTGCAAGAGGTGTGTTGCTTCTCAGATGATCAGGAAAACAGAAAAATGATTACAGAGAATCAGACAAAATCAACATAGATTACTGTTTAGAAGCACATCAAGATGGCAAACACACAGGACGAAAAAGAACCACATAAGACATAATCCAAAAATGGCAGAGGAGACATAAATCTCTATGAATAAATTTAGATGGGAAGTCAGAGTAATATTTTGAACTGCCAAGGAGTAAGATGTAGTACCAGTATTGTAAGAGAAAACTTGTGAGGGTTTTTTTATGAACTGACTGTGTAACGAAAGCAGGAAATGGGACAAGATGACTCATAAGTCCCTTCCAGTTCTGGATCATCGTAAGTTGTTACCCATGGTTTAAGTAATGGAACTTCTATCCCTTTTAAAAACAACAGTTACATTCATAGGAGAGAACCAAGATGAGCTGTCAACAGAAGATGGAGGAACACTTGTGCACACAACACAGGGCACACAAATGTCACTCAATTATTCAAACACACTGATTACGTACTTCATCTGCAAAGATATTCTTATGCATAAGAAGCATGTTACCTTGTATAAAAGTTTCGTGTTTTGGGGGTAAATCTGAAGTATGGCTACAAATCCATGGAAGTCTATTTTTACAAGATAGTGTGACGCAGTGGTAATGTGATTTTCCACTTCAAAATTAAGCATGTCCAATAAAAAATATCCCTTCAAAATCCTAGTGTCTGCATTGGGTGATAATGAGTTCCTTGCACTGCTGCTGTTCAGACAATAATGGGGAAAATGACTGCAAATTTGGAGGCACATAAGCTCCTCAGCACCTTAAACACTCTAAGACACTTTCTAAAAGACCACAAATACCATAACAACCATTCAAGATGAAATGAAAGTGACAGATATGCATTTGTTTTTCCATTATTTAAATGCAACCCATCAAATAATATCCGTTATTCAAATTAAGATTCCATATCATTATAATGTTACCCTTTTTCCATGTTGCTCCAAAAATAGATCTTCATTAGAAGAGTAAAAAAACAGTCCTTTTCAGAACACAGCAAGCTAAACACCGGTAATGCCAAATTCACTTCTGGAGATCTTTCAGAAATAAATCTCATCCAGAATGCATCAGAGAACATGGAAATCCAATCATAAATACCTAAATATACTGTATGCCTTCATTTCCAACAACAACATAGTTTTGAAGCCACCACAAGAAGGACAACCGGATAGCACAGATTTATCTCATTACCCTTACTGTACCCAACTCATTACCCTTACTGTAAGAAAATCCAGGATTAACTACAGGTAAACTGTTATGGTTTTTAGAGCCCTGAAGTTACCTTTTGAATTTGATTGCTTCCAAGTACACGTGAAATGCCACAGTACTAGATAGTATCAAAGTAGAAGAGCTGAGTCCAATAGCACTGAGGGCTCAGTCTGACAAAGTGCATTTGCAGCAAATGAAGACCACAGGTGGATATACTGCCAGTTGACAGTAATTTCCAAATAGGTCACTCATGTGAGACAGTGATGGAAAACAAAGTTCAGCCTAAAGTGTATCAGCAAGAAATAAAAGATTTATCAATGCTTTTTTCTAAAATTAAACAGCAGACAGATTAATTTTGGTTACTCATCTGAAAAACAGGTTAATGTCAGCTGGAACACCGTTTGAGATGGGTCCCTGTGGTGTATATACAATGGGAAAACTATTAAAGAACCTGCCTTATTTGACCTAAAAAACACCGGAAAAGACAGTATGGGGCAGCACTCTGCAAAGACATCAAGGACAAACACTACAGAGGGAGGAGGACTGCCTAAACTAAAGCAAGATATTGGCACAAGGACAAAAGGGATTATATCTGCTATGAATACATTCAGACTGGAAACTAGAAAGTATCTAGCTGTCAGAGTCAGAAAGTATGGTGTAGCCTCACAGTGGGAACAACATAAGGAAACAAACCTAATTAGTTTTAAAAGCAGGACTGGAAAGTTTACGAAAGTAAACAGTGGGGGATTGGATTTGGGAAGTGCCTTTTGGGCTCGTGCTCCTGGAGGAAGGCTGATCAGAAAATAATCAGGACCTTTATCTGAATAAATTTCCATTAAAAAGCATTCTTGCAAATTAGTCTCAACAGGCTTAATTAATCACACCTTTAGTTCAAAACAGGAAAGATTTGTGCAAATGCCAGATAACTCAAGTACCTGACTATCTGATCAATACCTGGGCATATTATGCCAGCCCTTATTTTGCTGCTGATAGACTAATCATTCCTAAGAGTGATGAGAAGCACTGTAGCAGCAATTTGACAGAATAAATGAAGAGGATTTGGAGTGAGTCTGCACACCTGTGCAGGTGTTAGCATGAAAAGTAACACACACAGAGGTGAGTCTGGTATAAAAGCTGACTTCAACTATATGCAAATATTATTCTTTTTCTTCTCTTTACCATCTCTTCTGGAAGCCAGTTCACAATGGTCCAAATGTAATTTTGTAGCCATTTCTGCATAAAAATGAGTCACATAATAAAGATCCCAGGGGGATTACTTTCATCATTATAACAAGAAAAATCACAAAATTTAAAGAACATAGTAGATATTAAAACACCAATAAGCATATCTCCACTGAATCCAACAGTAATACTGAAGTCTTCATAAACGTTTCATCCTTGAACTTTATTTGCAACTACAACAAGCAGTAAGAGCCCCGAAAGCAAGCAGCTGTCTCAAACAGTAAAAGAATTAGCAAGTGATTGTTATTGGGTCTTGTTTTACACAATATATTTATGTGTAACTGCTACCATGACTTGAAGCTTTTCTATCATCATTTGTGACACCCACACGCCAGTTTGCAAAATTAGCCTTTTCCCTCTTAGACCAACTGCATTTGCCTTTCCTGGACAGGAAGTCAGTCATAAGCTATGTTCCCAAACTTTTGAGAACTTGGGCTCTGTTTTGGTGTCTTCTACCCATGTACCATCCTTAATTCTCAGGCATGGAAACCACGGTGCAGGAACTCAAAAAGAGTGAGAGAGCTGAGCAGAGAAAGAAAAGCCAACAGTAAAAACCAATATGATGCCAGCTCTACAGATGCAACAATGGGGTGACCACAGGTTTACTTCATACCTGATTTTCAATCAAAGAGAGCGTCCATACTCCTCGCCCCACTTCTCAGAAGCGAACAGCATGCCTGAACATAAAGTTCTGCCAAGAGGAAGCAGAGACAGAGCCACCAGCACCCTGCCAGGAAAACGGCCATCTAGCAGCAGCTGTGGACCAGCAGCACCTGTCCCCACACCCACAAAGCAGGAAGGAAACTTTGTATCTGTTGGTCTGCTCTGGGGCAGCCTATGACCAAAGGGATGACCGGGGAGCCTAAAGGAGACAAGCCTTATGCAGGGACACCCACTCCACCATATTCCCCACTGCAGACTCCTCTCCACCTGCCCCTCAGGGCCAGGCATTGCCCCCAGGCCGCGCGCAGACGCCAAGAGAGGCCCAAGTGGAGGCGCCAAGAGCCGCGCCCAGGCAGGACGCTCAGAAACACCCCTCGCAGCCACCATTTCCCCCCGCTGTGCTGGCGCGTAGTGATGACGTCACTAGGACCGCTCGCCTCCCCCAATGGCCGGGCCGGCGCTCCCGTGCCTCCTGAGCTGCCCCAAGATGGCCGCTCTCTCGGGCGGCCCGAGGCCGAGGCTGCGGCGTCCAAAGGGGCTGCTGGGGCCAAGGAGGCCCCGTGGGGCCTTAGTGCCTCAAGAAGCACTTTTGAGGAGCTTGCTGTCCGCTCTAGCCCCCCCCTCGGGGCTGCCTGGATCAGGCCCTCTCCTGTTGGGTGCCAGCGGCCTTGGGGATGTGGTCTCTCTTGGCTTTGCCCGCTGCCTACGGGCCCTTCCTGGCCCTGGGGATCACCGTCCTCGCCTGAGGTGGGGAAGCCATCGCTTCCACAGTGCTCTGGGAGGCCTCCAGGGCATCCTAGTAGGGGGCAAAGGGAATAAAACGCACTAAGAACGGTAGTGCAGAACTTTGATGCCCGTTGAAAGTATTTTATAGAGCTTGTGTTCCTTGCTACAGTCCTTCCAGCCAAGTAGGAGAGGTGTTGGCACCCAAAGAGTGTGAGATATTGTAGTAGTTACTGAGTGTATTGAATGCAGAGCTGGAGTTTGGAAAGCTGCTGTAGCCAGGTGACCAGAGGCCGGGTGTGGTGTGGCTCTGGAGCATGAGTCCTTTATAAAATATCTCAGTTGGAAGAAAACATAATCAAGGGAGGTGATGGCAGTGATTTAATTTGGCATTGCTGCCAGTTTACCTTGGGCAGCAACCTAGGAAAGTATGCCAGTAAGAAAAGAATGGTTGACAAGCGGCCCTCTTGGTTTTTATTGTCCCTGAGCCTTGCTCATACGGTAACAGCACCAAGCATCCTCTGGGGGGGAATGAAAAGCCATCCCATATGCCAGCCTGGCCTGCTTTTGGCTCAGCCTCACCCTTGACTGCAGATTGTGTCCTCAAGCAGGTTGGGTTACCTCCCTTCAATAGCTCTAGCCGTGACAGGAGCACGATCTCGACTGACCAACTGCTCTGCTGGTAGCCTTATTCACACCAGCCCCTGGGCAGACTATCCTCAGATTTTGTTTTGTCTTTTTTGTTGTTGTTGTTTCCCCTGGGACAGTTTCAAGCTTACCTATGGATTTTGATTGTCATGGAATTGATTTGAGTCAGTTCTAAACTGATTGTGTATGCAGACAATCTTTCTCTTTCATACACCCGCATATGACTTTTGCCACATTACAGTTGTGATAGTAAATTTTACACCATTTATACTGCATTTTTATCCTGAGGTTTCCTCCAGGAAGCCTGGGGCTTAACGGCAAACTGATTCCCTATAAAGATTCCCTAAAGAGACTGTTTCAGGAGCCTGTCATTGCAGACTGTGTTGTTCTGAAATCTGCACTTTCTTCCTCATCAGAACTGCTCACAGAGCTGCTTGGATCACGTTTGTTTCTACACAGCTCTGGGAAGCCATGGAAAACCCACTCCCTTAGCCAGACATGCTGGTCAAACTTGCTTCTTCCTGCAGGATTTTACAGCTGCAAGCAAAGCTTTAAAATCAAGCAAATCAAATCAAAATTAAAAACAAAAACAAAACAAAACAAAAAAACACACAAACACAACAACAGCAAACACCAGCAACACCAGCAGTCCTGCTCTGAATATGTGGGATGCTTCCCAGGATCTCTGCTCATTTCCCGGAGTGAAACTCAGACACACCAGCTCAGTGCTGTCCTGAAGTGTGTGGAGGCTTTTTTCCTTCTCTCCTTCTTTTCTTTTCCCTCCTTCCTTGTGTTGATTTGTGGGACCAGAATGACTTTGATTTCAGCAAGTTTGCTGTTTATTCACGTCACAAGTTTGACAGCTTTGCACCAAATCAGATTGCTGGGTTTCAGGAGAGCTCTGAGGCGTCACTGGGAGCTCCTTTAGATTAAACTCGCCTCCTCGGTCTCCCCCCTCTCCCCCTCCTTCAGAGCCATTTAAACCTCGCTGGGGCTTTAAACGTACTCCCAAGACCTGCATTTCATTCTACCACTAACATGGTAAGTGCTCTTTGCATTTCTCTCGACCTGGAGGCAGAAAAGGAGCAGCTGGTCTCTTTGCCTTGGGGGCTTGCAGGAGGTTTTGTGCCCTCTGAGATGGAGAAGGAAGACGGCTCTCCACCACCTGCAGGAGCAATCTCTGCTGCTGTGCCTCCCCTTGGATGAGCACTTTCCCCTCTCGAGGCTCCAGGCTCCGCCGTTGCTTCTCAGAGATTCAGATCGTGCTTATTTGGAGGAGGGAAGGGGGGTGACTCAAGAAACAACCCCAAGTTCTGTTACTGTGCAGTCTGGGACTCCTGCAGAACTGCAGGGGCAGAGTAGAGCAAGCAGCCTGGAGGTGACTGCTAACATTGTGCAGCTTTAGAGCCGAATCGATCCCTCGAGGTGGGAGGAAAGGACTGGCCAAGAACAGCCTAGCTCCTCTCCTCCTCTAAAACTCGCTCGGGACCGTAATATTTCCCAAGGGATCACAGAAAACTCAGCCCTCGTCTCGGCACACCTCTGCCCGGAGCCCCTCTGCCGCGGGGGCGGCACCGCACGGTGCCTAGCGGCGGTAGCGGGGGGCAGCGGAGTGCTGCCAGCGGGAGCGGGGCGAGCAGGCGGCCGGCTCCCGGAGCGGCACACGGGGCTCCCTGCGCCGGGCACCTGAGCGAACCACAGCTGGCACGGGGGGGAGCGCCGGGGCAGGGCTGACACCGCCTCCCCCCGCCGGTACGCGCAGAGGAGGGGGACTCAGCCGCCGCCCGCCCCATCGCTACGACCCTTTGCTTCCGCAGAGCAGCAGCCGGCCCTGCCCGGAGCCGGACTTCCTCGGGGGCCAGGGCTGCGCTCGCCCCTGGCCCGTCCTCGCCGGGGTTTCCAAGGAGACGTGGGCCGCCGTCTGCGCCGCGGAGCCGCCCGAGCACGGCCAGGGCCGGCGGGAGTCGCGGCCGCCGGGTAAGTGCGCCTGGCGGGGGGCGAGGGGTCCGGGTCCCGCCGGCCGGAGCGGACTAACCCCGCTGTGCTGTCGCCCAGGCCGGCTCTTCGCCCCCGAGCTCGTTGGCCAGGAGGAGGCGTGGCGGGGAGACCAGCTGTCCTCCCAGCTCTACAGGAACAAGCAGGTAACGGCCCCGCTCCCTGAAGGACGGTGGCAGACAGGGCTTTCTCTGCTTTCGGGCGTTTTTTGGTCTTTTCCCCCCCCGTGTCATTCCACGAAGCTAGAATAGGGTTCCCTGTACGTCTCTCCCTTCGTACAGCAGCTTGGCACCGCAGAAGCCCAGGGACACGGCTGGGGAATCCCTCGGGCTCTGATGTTACAGAACCTCATGCTGTTAATTAGAAATATATTATCTATGTCTTCATAACCCACGACGATTACTGTCATGGGATGTGGTTCCCCAGAATCACTTACTCACGTGAAGGATCAATCATTTTAACCAACAAGCATTTCCTTGTTATTTTCCCTCTTTTCTTTGCAAATCACATCAAGCAGCAGAATGATACTGAGCAGTCCCAGATGAAGAATCCCAGAAAGATCATTCTGATGAGATACTTGGGATGGTATTTTGATACAGTGAAGCTGATGGAAACTTTTATACTATCTTTAAGGTCCCTGTAATCAAACCCTTGTTAGAGCGCTTTCTTTGATTCTACCTCAGTCATGTAAATGAGTGATTATCACCCTGTGGTCAGCAGGTATCTGGGATCCATCGCTGGAGGTCCTTAGTCCTCCTAACAGAGTTTCCAGAGCAGTGGTCAGGAGGCAGAAGTCTCTGCAAAGACCCATTTTCTGTTAGGACTCTGCAAATAAAACATACTTGTTCAGTTCTTGGGACCAGGACTTACCTCAGCTCTATATATGTGCTTCATTTGGCATGGTGGTGTCCACGATCGAAGGAATACCTGAGTAGCACGTTACTATAAAGATTGGCAGTTGCATCTTCCTTCTGCATCCAAGCCCCATCAATTGCTTACCTGCAGCTCCATCTCCTTTCTCCCACCAACCAACTACAAAGTGGAATGAAAGGGATGTAAAGGGATGCTTACTGCATCTCAGGAGGAGATCTGCTAGCTGCTGTTCTGACCGTGACGGTTTCTGGCTGTTCACCTGTAATTCTTTTCTGCTGTTATTCTGCACTTAGTCTTTTTTTTTTTTTTTTTTTAATAAATTCCTTCCCCAGAGTAATCTTTTCAAACGCTTGATAAAGAATAAAAGAAGTCAAAAGTGAAAACTGAACAGTCATGCCACTTAGATTAACAGAGGCAAGAGGCTTAAGGGGATGGGTTGAGTTCACAAAGCAAACACCCTGTTCATCAAATCCAAGCAGCCTGTACCATAGGGCAATTGCTATTAAGTTACAGAGTCAACACCTATTCATCAGTATCTCTATTCCACAGCTTCAAGATACTTTGCTTCAGAAGGAAGAGGAACTTGCTAGGTTACATGAAGAAAATAATAACCTCCGACAATACCTGAATTCTGCCCTGGTTAAGTGTTTAGAAGAAAAAGCTAAGGTATTTTGTTCAGACCTGTTGTATAGACGTGTGCAAAAGAAACAAATTGAATAGATACATGCCATTAAAATACATGGAAGGTCTAGGAGTGCAGACAGCCTGCCTTGTGAGATCCTATTAGGTTCAAACTGTGCAGACAATATAGCCCATGGCATGGTTAAGTTTAGATTGTAAGTAGAGGAAAGTAACAGTATTATGTCCCAAATCTGTTTTTTTCCTTCAGTGAAAAGTTCAAATTGGAATGTATCAAAATATTTCTTGAATTTGCCTGCTTTGTCAGTTATCCCTTCTTCTTTTTCTTTTTTTTAACATTTTAGGTGATTTATGTCCTATGATTTGTTTCTGTCACCTTCCAGTGGTATATTTTATTTGCATGAGAACACTGATCTTAAAAAACAAACAAACAACACCTATTCCAGATGCTCCTATGAAAAGAAACTCTTAAAGTCATGGCAGCTGCAGCTCCACATGCTCCCCTGGCCAAGATCACACCTGCCCCAGCATGACTTACATCAACATCCTCCCTCTTTGTCAGGCTGCCATGTTCCCCCCCAAAAACCCCACTCACCTGCCAAATGCTGTTGGCAGCATCAACACAGAAGCACAGCACAGCCAGGCGGGAGCTCTCGTTTCACGCGTTACTGAGTGAGAATGCAATCAAAGTACAGGCCTTATTGACATAGTCAAATTCTTCTCCTATAGAAACTAGGTTGTTGCAGAGGCTGTAAGGACAAAATAATTAGTTGCATCCATACGTGTAAGGAGGAAGAGTGGAAGAAAGTATCTTTTACAGAGACAGTAGTAACTGTCTTACCTATCTAACTTTAAAGATCAGAAACATGTTGTTGACTGTTAATTAGAAAAATCAGCTTTTAACCTCTCTGCATCTTTTAATTTATTTTTAATAGAAAGTGTTATCCTGCCACGGCCAAAAAACCTCTACTATTCTCAAAAACACCAAAAGGAGATTAAAAGAGGACTACTGCTTTGCTCTTCAGGAAACTCCTCATGCTTCTAAAGCTAGAAGGAACCTCTTTGATGAATTCACTGCCTGTGAAGAGCAAGCCAGCCCTGCTGTGGACAGCTGGGTCTTGGAGACTTTAGGATTAAAAGATGTCAACACCATTGATGAATCTTCAGCTAACTACAGTGCCTTGACCTCAGACCTTGGAAAAGACACATACTGCCTTAGCACTGGTGAAGCCATCAACTATGACCACAGTGAAGCAGTGGCAGCAGCATACAACTGCAGCCACATGCCTCCAGCTAACAGTACCCATCCATGCAGTGAGGACTCTTCCTTCCTTTCTCAGTTTCCTTCAGCACCACACACCTCCTCACCAGAGCCAAGCATTTCCTCCCTTCCAGCCTATGAGTTGCCATATTTGACTAACAATTTGTCACCTAACAAAACAGAAGTGGCCTTCACAACATTTCTAAGTCCTCACTGCAATGTGAGAACACACACCTTCCAACAAGGACAAGCTTTTGTGCGCAGAGAAGATGATGGAGGATGGAGATTCACCTGGGTGCCCAAACAGGCTGAATAAGGCACCTGTGTCAAGGGACAGCCACGAGGGATGTAGGAAAGACTTCATCTTGTGCTCAAGACAAGTTCAGCCAGCAGAAAGCAGTCCTTCTGGGCTCTGTTAAATGCTGCTTTTACACATGCTCATTATTCCCTCCCAGATTTTCACAGGTATGGCTCCAGATCACAGTGGGACATGCATCTGCCCTAGGCCAGATGTACAGACAGGACATACTTCTCTTGTGCCTGTGTTGAGAAGCATGCCTTTTTCTTGCATTGTGTTTTTTCTATCATCAGCTATTCCTTGTTAACTGATGATTATCAGCCTCAACTACCTTCAGCACTGATGATTGCTCTCACATTCGTCAAAGGGAAGGGATTGGAGAATACACTTCGGAAATAGCATCTCTCTGACATTCACAGATGACAAAAATGACATAAGTCTCTGGCTGAGGATCAGCAGTGTCTGAGTGATTTGGGTCTCTCTTAGCTGCATAGATTGCCTTGGATTAAGGCAACCCATGCGTTTTTGTTTGTATGTTACATTAGGTTGACCTACTCACAGTCGCATGGCGCTGTCATTTTTTGAGGGCACTTCAAAGAAAGATAAGACTTGCTTCTTTTGCCTGGAGGCTACATAATTGCAAGTGATTCATCAAATTTAGGAGGTTTTCCTCTGCTGTGATTAAAAGTGTTTTCTTTGCTATGTTTTAAAGGTCTTTCATCTGCCAGATAAAAGGATTTTAAGAAGTTAGAGCCCTGTTTCTCACCAGCTTAAGCTACAGAACAAGAACTGGATTTGGAAATGCAGTTGGAATAGTGACATTACCACCACCAGCCAAGCCCCTGGCCCATTGTATCTGTGGCAGACATTTTCTCATCATCTGTGGTTAACTCACACTCAGAGCACTTCTTTTGCAAAGGATGCATTCCCCTCAGCTGCAGCATCCCACTAGTCTTTTCATCGATTTTCTTCCCCATTCACCAGCTTAATACTGCATGCTTTCATAGAATGAAGCCACTCCTGGCTTCAAAAGTGCTTTGCACAGCTTCATTTGGTCTGTTTTGCACTTGTGAAACCAGAGGTTTTGTTTCTAGAGAACAACTTGTTTACTTTTTTGTCCTGATTTATGAGATCATACAGAGATTTACCGGAAGTCAACCTCAGCACAGAGTTAGGACTGCTTCCTCTTCCCATTGCACCTTTCATGCTTCCTGTGGGAAATGTTTACATTTCTCCTGGCTTGGGGAGGCAGTATCACGTAGTGGTTAGTGTTTGGAAACTACAGCCTTCAGCAGCATCTCTTACCTCTCCATGTCTCTGTCAGGCAGTAGTGACAGGCAGGCATAGCTTAGACTATGACTGCCTTAAGGATGCTTTAAAACCTCTGGCAAGAAGGTGCTCCAGCACTGTACAGGATTTATTTTTTTTTTTTAATATTACTAATTATATGAAGTCAATTGACATGAAGTAAGTTCACTGGTAATGTTTTGTATTACTTTTGTTTTCTGCTAGATAGTATTTTGATACTTAAGTATTGGAAATGAAGGGAGCAGTTTGATTATTCTGGCCTTCAGAATGGCCCCAGTAAGATAAGGAAGCACTTACATAAGTTAAAAATAACATGTGGGCATTTCCTTTCAGTGGGCATTTTTTTTTCTATAGAGAATTAGGTATTTTATTTTTGAAGGATAGCACTATCTCTCATGCCTTAGAATTGCAGTATTTGGGATTCTCCATGTAGTGGTTTCCCAAAAGACTTAAATAACTGTATTTCTCTGTAGTTGCTTTGAAGTCGTAGGGCAGACTCCCACAATAGCTAATTTGAAAGTATTGATTGTAGGCAGTATTGCACTGAAATAAAAATACCACCACTACACATGGAATAAATACAGTAATTTGTTCTGCACTTTTGTTGTAGTCAGTAAAAATGTGGCCAGCTGATAAATCTGGTCAGACAAGACCACTGTTTCTATAGCACTTTTCTTTATTCAAATGGAAGCAGAAGAAAACTGTCCTACAAACAGCTAATTTCTTTTTCAAGGCAATTCTTTTCTACCAATCTCCTCTTGCCTTACTTTATAAGGTAGCACTGAAGAAAATGCTTGGTCACTGGAGTTTTTATTGGTGCATATGACTGTCTAGAAAATGCCTGACCTTGACTTGAATAAGTGATGAGAAACCCTATTTTGTGTGGTGATGTGAAATGAACAGCATATATAGACAGCATAAATAGACAGTGTGACCAGAGAATTACCCTCAACATAGCTGCAGATACCATGTCTTCCAAAGCAGCTGTGAAATTTACTTGAGAAAGTTCTATATATTTTAATGGTACTGGATACTATTGCTGTTGTGTTTGAATGCTATCAGTGAACAGCAGTAGCAGTAGTAGTAGTTTGTTTCATCAGCAAACATTTAATCAGGTTTTGTTTTCTCTAAAGAGAGAAAATATTTCTCCATTTGACATTTCCTTGTCACATTTTTCAGATCACTTCATTTGAAAACTTCTGCAAAGAACCAGCACAAAGCTGTCAGATCTCTGATACAATCCCAAGTAGGGCTTCAGTGGAACCAAACAATTCTTGTACCTGTAGAGCATTTTGTAAAAAGATGGCTGGTCCTCTTATTATAGCAAATAAACTATAGATGTAAGAACATAGTTCAGTGAATTATGTACCTGAGTGTATCCTCTTTGTTTGCTGTGAGGTCCTGAGTTCTGCTCAGCGTGAAGGTATACATCTTGTGGCAGGGATTTCTGTCTGAGCTTGGTTTACTGAAGCTCATCTGGGCAGAGAATCCCACAGTGCTGCTTCTTGTTTGCACATATAAACTCAAAGTTCTGGTTTGGATGCCTGGGTAAAAAAAAGGTGTCTGTCATCTGCTCCATGGGAACAGTACTGCTGATTGCTATAGTAGAAGGAACACACTGGAAAGGAAACAAAAGACACACAAGCAAACATAGGGTTATTTTTTCTTTTCCCATAATAGCATCATTTTTTGAGCAGTGCAGACAAGCTACTCTAGCACCAATGCACAATAAGCAAGTCAGCCCCCAGATGAGTACTGAAATTCTTTTGCTTTTTTATTACTCTATAAGCAGAGTGGGTTCTGGGTTCTGATGTCAGCTCTGGTATACCTGTTTGTTGTTGTGCTTTGATGGACCAGTTCATAACAGTTTAACAAGAAAATATTATTCTTGCTGCTGCAAATGTGAGAAATTCCTTCTTGCCTAGGAGCAGCCTCAGGCATGTAACTGTCTAGGATAGGGAAGCCTGACTGGGAGGTTCTTTGGACAGTGGTGAACTTCATTATCTGTAAATATCCATTTTGCATTAACATTTGTTTTATTTTTTTATTTGAAGTTCATTTATTTTCTGAATGTAATGTGCAGCTGCACCATTTAAAACAACCCATGTTTTTAAGAATGTATGCTAATAGAAACAGAATTTAATTTAACACTCAGTGTTTTGATTTTTGTTTTGTTTTAAAAGCACTGTGATTATCTGTAAACATCAATTTTACCTGTGTCATTAAGTTATGCCTAATAAAACTCCAAATAACATCTAATTGATGCATATCTGCCCACACCTTCACACTTAAGCATCTATTAAACAGAAGACCTGTTGCTTGCACTGCACAACGTAACACCTACAGCTTACATGGCTCTGTAGAGGACTGAGAGGGACCTTTACTTCCTGGTAACAAGTGCCCACAAAAAAGGATCACAATACAATAGAGGTAAACATAAAACAGTCATGCATATGCCAGGTTCAGTCTGGGCTTGCACAGTGCAATTTGGTAATCCATCACTGTTTTGACTAAATAGATTCCATGCTACAAAGCAACTAAGGTAGAGGGAAGTACTGTGCTTTTCTTTTGCTGCTTTTGCAGCATCAGACTGTCACTTAATAGACCTGTACTTTCTTTCCTAGTAAGTTGAGCACTGTGATCAAGGGCGACCTGATTCATCATAGTACTCTGCGTACTCCTGATTTTGATTCTGAAGTGATGAATTATAAAGTAGTACTGAGGTGTGATGTAAAGAGACTGAAGATGAAAGAAAAGCATGAATAAAGAACATAAATCTCCATTTAGTCAGCTGTAGTTGACACCAAAAGTAAGACTACATTACTTATTAACTTTCCTCTCTGACTGTGGGAAGGTTTATTAGTAACCACACACCAGTTGGGACCAGAGAGATCTATTTTTCATCAAAATGTGAGTTTTTTTTATTGCTTATGAAGAGACACAAAGTGAGCCCTGAGCTTTAAACTCATTTGTCCTCTAGAAAACACAATATGTCTAGCAGTCGATTCGTAAACATCCTGGCTTATTACAGGATTACATCCTGTAATAGAGAGCAGTCTATAAATAATTTTTGGATGAGCCATGATTCACCTACAATACAATCTCTCCTGTCATTCTGCTGGTCCATTATTTGTACATCACTGAGTTATTTCAAGGCCAAATATTTATGCGCATTGCAGCCCAAGGAAATCAACACAACAGTGGAGTGCAAGCAACACCCTATAAAAATCACGAGGGGCATGAGTATCTGGGCTGAGCCTTAACTTTTCCTCGATTCATTCAAAATTCCCACTCACAGATTATACCTGTGATACCGGCATGGTTAGTTGAAATTTCCAATAACCTCCTCACAAACTTATTAGTGAGAGAACACACTCTAATAAATGAACATCTAAAAGTCCTACTTACACATCCAACATCTTCCACCACCATCACCACGTTATTCCCCGTTAAGAATGACAGAAACTGGAAGTGTGAGCACTATACAACGCTTTCAAGGGCACGGAGCATGCCATCGGATGAGTCGGAGCACAGAGCAGAAGCTCTATCTTCCAGCTGTGTACTGAATCCAGCAGTCGCGCATCCCGCAGCGCACCTGGAGCGCAGCCGCTGCCTATGGTGGGCGGCGCCGCTGTCCAAGGTGCTGAAACGGCCGCCCGCTCAGCGCTCCGAGAGTCTCCTGAGACGGATCCTGCAGCTGCACTCCCAACGTACGCAATCCACATGTGGCAAGGCAGGAGGAGCAGCCCAGCTGCCAGTGCTCAAAGCATCCTGTGAGGTGAAATGCCTGGGGTTAAGGATCCAGAGAGAAATGCTATGTGCATGGAGCTGCGTCTCGGTAAAGCTGTCACGATTTACAGGTACAAACAGTATTCCATTCCTCTGGCCGAGTTGCAAGCAAGCTGGGTAACAGCCATGCTCAGCCTAAAGGCTGCAACCCAAAGTATCCTACTAAAAATCACTGCAGGCAGTTAAAATGCCATTTAGAAAACTTCTCTTTCATAAGGGAGATTCTACTTGCTCCCAGCTAGCATGATAAGACCAAGAAATACCTGTGATCTCTAAGCAGCAGCATCCCCTTTAACCTCAAGTGTTGTATGTTTCATTTAACATACAAGTTAAATGTCTGGACCTTAGAGAAACTTGTTCTGAAAGTTAAAATCATCATTACCTTCTTTATTTTTTTAAATGTAGGGTTAGATAGACTACCCAGACATCAATAACATTTATTATATTGGAAATTATACTTAGTCTTAATTAGTCTGGACTGAATTCTGTTTCTACTTATTAGAATCTCAGATAGCCTTCCCTCTTCTGTTACCTTAAGTCATATTATCATAAGTGGGCCCTGAAATATTTAGCCTTTCTCTTCACTTCACAACATTCACTCTAGAATTACCTGACAGACATCTGCTGTGAAGATTTTTGTAATCAAGACAAAATAAGAACTCTCTTGCCAAATCTCCTTTTCTTTACCTTTCTAGTCCCATTTGAATCCCAGCAGTTCAAAAATCTGACAATACCAAGCAGTGATTAAAAGGAGAAGTCTATGTAAGTAGAAAGGTTTCATGCAGTTTTATTTTGTTTTTAAAAGTGTTGGTATCTTTCATTACAAAACTACACAGTTTGAAGTCACAAACAACTCCATTCTCTGTGAAACAGACACCACTGGCCAGCCCTAGACTAAGAATGCATAACCCGGATCAGCTCTACGTAGAAGCTCAGAATACTGCTGTAAAAGATGTTAGAATTTAGTTTGGCAGTATTCGCACTCATTTACAATTGTTGTACCTGCTTTGAATTCCAGTTTCCTCACCTGGACCTAGAATTAAACAGAACAAGTAGGAATTAAATGATCCCTTCTTGCTTCAGGAAACAGGGCTAATTTTCATTACCCATGGGTCATGAAATATGTAATGATACCTTTCTGCAAGTAAATGGAAAAAGGTCCTGATTTAATACTGATAGGTATTGTTTAAATCTGCTAGCTCCAGTTTCCTTCAAAGACTGATACCAATCTGATGTTTATTCTTGCTTTCTTAGCTGAAGCATTCAACAGTACTGTTGTGTGAAAACTGCTGTGTCCCTCCATAATTGTCTCATTTCAGCACAAGTGTTTTTTCCTGAAATAAGTGGGTCATTTTTTTGCAGGCTGAAAATTGCAGCACCCACTGAAATCTGCATGAGTTAGTGCTATCCCTGAGAACAAAATGGAGCTGAAAGAGCTTTAAGTTTCTTCTTACTAAAAGACCTTTTATCAGTATGAAATATCATTGCCTCAATGGCCCTGTGGCTATTTCAGAGGTGTATAAACACTTGCTGCCTATCTGTTAGCCATTCAATTACTAAGATCTTGATACTGTGTAAATATTTAACTACAATAGAGGATATAAATCAGAGAAAGTGATTTTGTTTCATTCCACTGGTGGCAGTAAATCATGGGCTATTGAGAGTACTAGGCTACACCCAAAGAGCTGAGCTGTGACACAGGTAGGCATTATCTAAGATTTCCTGTAAAACAAGTCCTAATCTAATTCAGACTTCACAGGGGGAATGACGAGCACTATACCACAACTCCAGAAGCCAAGACCACTTCCAGAATTTTTTAGGTCAACCAGAAAAAGAAAAGCTGCCAGTACTCAACTATTTTTATTTTTTTTCCTTTAAATCAGGTTTTTGAAGGATGTGCCCCAAGTACACAGAAAGGCTGTGAAAGCAGATGCAATAGAGTTTAGGCTGCTGGATATCAATATCAAAAGGGCAGCAGAGGAAAAATAAAAATAAAAAAAAAAAAGCAGTCAGTGAGTTCTGGTCTTTGTTTTCTACCATAGAAGTCAAAGGATCCAAGCACAGCCAGAGACAGTAGCACGATAGAAGACAAGATCGGACAGTCCTCCCAGCTGAGCTGCCATTACATATCCAGGAGCTGTTGTAGAAATCATTCTGCTGCTGCTCCAGACATGCAACACCGTGCTCCCTATTGCAGTGGGGATATGAGTTTTATTACATCTCTGTCCCTAAATGCACAGCCTTTAAGGCCCTGCCTCTTTCTAGGCATTCTTTTGACGGGCATTTCGTCTCACCAGTGCCACCTGGTGGGCTCGGCTCCACCGACCCTCCCAGGGGGAGGAAGAGGAGGATGCAGTCAGAGAAGCCGCCACAAAAAATCCCCAGCAAAGGGTCACGATTGCCAAGAGGACATATGAACACGCAGGCATAAGCACATCCAACAGACCTTGCTCAAAAACATTTCCAGGCTGCATGGCATCACCCACAGCTGCTGACAGTGGAAGTTATTCTACTGCTGTAAGAGCTGATTGCTTTCTTTCTCTTTTAGCTGCCCTCCTTTCCCACTTGGCCCACACGTGGGTACAAGTTCAGAAAGTGTCTGCAAGCCCCAGTGCATATAAACAAGCCTTGTGTTGCATTCTATTTTGATTTTCTCTACCCCCCTTGCGGCCTCCCCTGGCTAAAGTCAAAGAAATACTGAACCATCCAAGTAAATCAGTCCATTACATTTTCTCATTGGTTTTAAAACACTCTCCTTGCTGCCAAAAAAATGACAATTCTCTGCAGAACCAGGCTTACAGGATGGTTGTATTGAAGCTATTCCTTGTTGCTTTGCCTTCTTGAAAAGTATGTTGGCAGGGGAACGTGTCTCCAGACTCATGTCCAGTGCCCCATACTGAGCACACAATGTGTGTACAGCTCTGACACAGTGCAGAGGGTATCCCAGCATGAATCTGCTCTGTGAGCCCTTGCCCCCTGCATGGTCATCCTGAGACAGACCAAATTAATTTCATCATAACTGAGAGATGCTGAGTAAAACTCCATGAGAAGATATGAACCCAAATGTTCTTGTGTATTAGTCTCTCTGTGAGACAGAGCTGAACCATTCTTGAACAGAGGCACAGTAGGATGGGGTTAGCATGGTAAGGAGTTTCTGGGATGGCACAGGTGCTTGCTCCCACAAAATGTGGGGGATTATAAATAAGAAACAAACCTAGTGTCCCCTACAGAAGTGCCCTGCAACACCGCATAGTCCTGTCCTACATTTGAGCTGCTAAAGCTTTTACAAGTACTTCTGCCACTGGAAAAGCCTACCACTAACTGTACCACTCCCTCTTGCTCCTCTCTTCAACAGCAGCAAGCACACAGAAAAAAAGGAGGGAAGAAACTATACCTCAGTGTGAGAGAAGCAGGTTATACAGTGATAAAAATCATGACTTATAGAAATTATTTTAAATAAATGATTTGACCTTGTCATACCTTTCTGTAAAAGGCAAAAAGCAGGATCAATATCAGCTTAGAGGAAGGAACTAATTGGTAAATTTCTTGGTAAATTGATAGGTAAGCCTATTACTTGAGGTTTGAAACATCGGTAAACAATTGCATTCTCGCAGGATAGAAATGAATACAGTCTATTCCTGTTGTTTCAGGAGTTCAGTTCAAGGGTGACAATACATGTAAAGGGCAGCAAAGCTGGGCAAGAAAGCAATATTAGTACTCAGTCCTTATACTGATTTTATTTTCTGCCCACTTTGGGATTGGCTGTTCATTTCAGCATGGATGCACTCAGCAGTTTCTGACACACTGTGCTGTTTTGCTCTGCTGGCTGTGTTGTGCCTGCCAACATTTGTTGAGGAATAACAAGAGGTCACACATGGTGTCAAAAAAATACCTCTGGCACAGCACATAGAAAAAGGCATTGTATTAGTGGCAATGAATTCAGACCTACTGATGGTGAAATTAATGAAATCCATGACTGGCACTCTTCGCATCCCACTAGAGGCTACAATGAACAAAGCAAACAAACTGGCCAGTAGCCCATAGGATCAGCAAACCCCACTCTTGCAAGGCAGCTGAATGCCCATTTCCTTGCCTGGCAAGTCTTTAAGTGGAAAGCAAATCGCATGACTTACCCAAGATCTCTCCTCTCTGACTCTAAGACAACAGGACATCAAGAGACATGAAAGCAAAGTAATGCTCAGTGACATGGATAAAATTACATTTGCTGATCATTTTGACTTTCATGGTTTCCCAGGCTCTTTTCTATCCAGCTACAGATGAGGAACATCCTTTCCTTTTCTTCAGCTTTTATTTGCCATAAAACTAAAGCCTATTACATGAGCAACGGGATTCAGTCTTCTTTCCTCTCCTTAGTATAATGGTTGGCCTTCATCTATCATCTCTGTCAAGCAAAAGCCAATAAGGATGTCTGTACTTTCATATAAAATTCATGATGATAAAAGCAGAAAACACACCTGCAAGGCCACAGGGTGTTGATGTACCACCTCCTGCTTGTAGACCAGAAGTTGTCTAGACAAGACCCTTAGTAACTTGATTCAACTTTGAAGCTACTTCTACTTGAGCTAGAAATTAAACAAGAAATTCTCTGTAGGTTCCTAACTTGAATTTATAACATTTCAGTGATTTTTTTTTCCCACACTTACACAATCAGCCACATCTCCACATGCCACATACATGCACATAGTGTCACTCAGCACTTATCCATCTTAGACTAGCCATCACTATACCCAGTGTGCAACCCATCACTTCTCCCTGTAATATAAGGTTATATATTTCCATTGTAACCCCATCCACTTCCTTCTGTTCAAATGCCAAATATCCCACTCAGCCATTCTAACTCTTTCTCCAGGAATTTCAAAGGATGATCGTTTCAGGTGGTTTCTGTATTAACCCTGGCTAAACAGTAATGTGATTTCAAAAGAATAATTTATCCCTGTTGTTTAAAATATAACTGGATGCATCAAGTCAGACACATGTCAGGGTCAAATCTTCTAAAAGAAGATTAAAAGATCAAAAAGACTCAATTAATTCCTTTCTCCTATGGCATTTTAATGTGATTCTTTCATGTTTAATGTTTAATATGAGTGGAATAATTGTTTGTCTCTCAGATACAAGCCACCAACTGCTTAGAACCCACTTAATACTTCCCAGCTGGTCCACACAACTGGTAGCCCCAGAACTGGAAAAAGCCTTTCCTCTTTCAGTTTCTAACATGCCAGTAGGTAAGCATGGGTAAGCAAGACTCCTCCCAAGACTCCACCATAGCTCTGAGTCCCAGGGCAGGATTTCACTCTGTTCTGGACAGCACCCATCCTTGCATAAAGTTTCTATAAAGGCTATTTCAATTTTACAACAGAGTAGGATTCCATTTGCGCCAGACCAAATTATTGGGGCTTTACTCTGAGGTAGAAGCTCCCTGAGATGCTATGCTCTTTCTTGTCTCCCACAAATTTGGCTAAATTCATCACGAACTTCTACTTTTGCTTTTCAGAGGAAAAAACTTTCTTATCAGGGGATGCAGGACAGGATACAGATTCACAAATCACCTTTCATTACACTGATAGAATCAAGCTGTTGTTAACATTAACTAATAACTATTCAATCATTATTCCCTTCATTTGCTCCCACTCTCATACTCCTTTACATATTGGAGCAAGAGGTGGGTATCCAAACACAGCTCTTTAACACAGAAGCAGAGAGTTGTGGCCAGGCTGACTAAAAGCAGTTTTACATCTTAACACAAAGTCTGATTAAAAATCCACTGTAAGACTGCTGTGCAGTTCCACCGTAATTCATTCCTTACATCAATCTGAGAAGTCTGATAATCTTTCCACCGACCGACAAGTTGACTGATTTCTCCTAAAGCTAAGATGAAAGTGGTTGACTGATTCCATTTTACGGAGGGCTTGACACAGCCTCTGCTTCATTTTGAAAGAATACCTAAAAAGACCTAAAATTAAAAAGCTACAACATGTTCAGGATGATTTTCCACCTGAAATGGGAATCTCAAAATCAATAGCATTTATTGAAATATTTTAATTTTTATAGAAACCACATTTTTCCAGTGCAAAAGAGTTCTGCTGAAATTGTTTCAGGAAAGCTATTCTCAGCTTTGAAGGAAAAGACAGGGCAGGGATAGCAGAGCAATCAAGTGCTCATACGTGGGAGATCCAGCTGCCTGGTGGAATCAGTTTTGCACCAAAGCTACACTTAAGCTGCACAAGTAGGTAGACAAATTGAAAATGACTTGTGATCAATTGATGTTCAGCTGGTCGTCTCTACTTATAACCAGGGTGAAGCATAGAAATATTACTGATCAACTTTAAGCCAGCTGTGTATCTGGTAAATTAAGAGGGGTTTACCAGATAATGCTGTAGTAGATCTGGTGTTGGAGTTGCAACATCTTTTTAAAGGTGAAGGAGGCAACCATAACACGTATTGATGAAACCAACAGACGTGAGACCAAGGCCTTTTGTTTCCTTTCCTCTGATGTCAGAGAGAAGCATGCCTGGGTCTGCACAGTGTGTTCCCACTGAACAATGTCAGACACACGGCAATTTGGAGGCCTGCCAGGCCAGAGCCACCTTGGTGAACTCATACTGTGCAGCAGAAGGAGCACACAAAGACCAGACCTAGGTTATCACAGTCTTCTCAGAGAAGGCCAAAGCAGCCATTTGTCATCATTATGTTCATTCCCTATTCTTATTTCTGTACTCCCTAGAAAATAAAGTAATGCTTGCTGAGAAATAAAAGGAGAGAAAGAACAACTTGAATACTTGAGACTGGCTAAACTGATGGAAATGATGAATAACCAGCGTGCTGGCACAACTCCTATTCTTCCTTTATAACTGTTGCACAACCTACTGCTTAAAATATCAGAGCCTTGATTTACTGCTTGCCATGGCGTAAAAAGGTTTCGATTGCTTGGCACTTCCCTTCTGCCAAAAAAAAAATGGGAGAGCATCCACCTGTGCTGCTTCTGTGCACATCTTGCACGTGGCTGAATCCTCAGACACTCACTTTTGTAGACTCAGACTTTTAGAAGCCCAGCACATGCCCTGCTGTACTAACACTAATGTCAGGCTGGAGACCCTACATCTGTTGCCAGAACATATTTTACATATGAAAGAATGTAATAAGTGGTAAGTTTCCTGTAATAAGCAGAAAACTAGAAGGTAGAGAAAAGATGGGAAAGCAGATTTTTTTTTTTTTCCTCAAATCTTTCTACAGTATTTTCCCATCAAAGATCCTTAGAAGTGAGGACTGCAGAACCCTGATTTTGCTCTTCAGCAGAGAAATTTCCCAATTAGATTTTCCTCCACTGTAGGCCCTTTGCTTACATTTGGAAAGCTCAAACTGTAGCAAGAAGTATAAGTTCAGGGACAGCCCATCTATGCATGGAAGAATACAGGAACTCAAATGCACACATTAACACACAAGCCCCCAGTGTCACATTTTCATCAGCAGTTACCCCTTTCTTGCTGCAGAGCCCTGTGCTGCCTGAGCACAGGCAGGGATGGTCTCATGAAATGAGAGCTGTGACTGTCATCAACAGAGGTGAAGGACACTGTCAGCTTGGTGTAAAGCCAAGGAAAAACAAAGAGTGAACTGAGGGCACTTGTGGAGATGTGTTAGTGATGTTGTCTTGGATCTGATTATTTATGCTAACAGCCTTTGATTAGCTGCTTCTTTGTTGAGCTGAATAGCAGAGGACACTGGAGTTTCTTCATTATAACAGCTGAAATGAGTATGAATAAGGAAACTAGAGTTAACCACCGGCAGATAGAAACATTAAGCTTGAAAAAGACCTTTAAGTTCAACTAGTCCAACTACCACCGATATTGCCCTCTAAGCAGTATCCGTCAGTCCTATATCTACCCTTTCCTTAAACACCTCCAGGAATGGTGACTCCACCACCACCCTAAGCAGATTTTCCAATGCCTCACCACTGTTTCTGAGGAAAAAAAAATCTTCCTAATATCCAGCCTGAAACATTATACAATCACCATGCTCAGCACTTGCCATAGACTTGCCTCAACAGAGACAGCCCCACAGATATTCTTCCCCAAAATGCAGATGCAGAGTAACAGGTTCAGGAGCTAGCTAGCACCAGCAGACCCTGAGTTCCAGATATGCTGGACAAAGCATGAGTTAGGTGACAAGGCAAGCTTTCAGCCTGGCTCTAAATCCTAACTCTCTCCCCTTGGTGGCATTGCTTCTCTGCCACTGCCTGACCTCCCCAGCATTCATATTGCCTCTTGCTCTTTTCCTTTTGAAGAAAGGTCTCGCTTCTTAGGGATCAGCAAAGGTGATCCTGTGAAAACTCTGAACAAAGTATATCTCCTTTTTGACGGTAAAAGTTTGAAGGAACTGATAATTCATGCAGGTCAGACGGAGCATTCAGTTTTCAACTACTCCCCTTTAGCAACTAGCCATGAAGAGTCAGTTATAGGAAAAGTGGTCTTAAATCACCTCTAGTTTCTCAGACATTGCCCTGATAGCTCATCCGTATAGAATTGAAGCTGTTATCTTGTAATTACTAAAAAAATCTGTTTGGAAGTCTTTGATGCAAGCTGTGATAAGCTTCAAATATCACTACACAATGCTTGATAAAGACATAGTTAAGAGTAAACTTTAATTTCTCATTGCCATCTTCTGGTCAGAGTGGTGTAGTGTATGCTCTTGCTCAAACGAGATGCAAAATAGGACAGAAATGCAAGATAGGTCACAAGCACAGCCCTGGTTTGTAGTGATGTGCTGTGCAGGTAAGGAAGCAGCTCTCTTGGCTTCACTACCCATCTGTAACTACTGTGCAGGAAAGTGAATCTGTGAAAAATGATGCTCGTAACTTGCAGTTGGTCAAAACCAAAATTCAGTGTAACCTTTTTCTTAAATGATTTATCTTCCATTCTTTACCATACTTTAAGTTATATTAAAACAATTACCAATCAGTTCTCTCGATCTTAATTATGCTTAGTGAAGGAAAACTCACTTTTAAAAAAGTACTTCCAGTTACAGTCTGATCTTTTCTAAGTCAGTATCTTCAAGAGAACTTGAATCCTCGTGGAAATACAAAAACATAAGTTACATTCAAAAATATTTGTGCTATGACCAGTAGTTCTGGTATAGATGCAAGTTCTCCTTGCATATACACACCACAGCTGCAGTGATCTGATTGCACACCTATGGATGTCCTGCAGACGCCAAAACGCAGCCTGATACCAAAAACTAAGAAGAAAATCACCTCTGTCCCAGCTGAAACCAGAGCAACTTGCTACACTCTGGGGAGCATGTGTGTTGTGGCCGTGAGTCACACAACAGGGAAGCAGTTAGATGTTTACATATGTCACACCTCAACTACAAAATAATTAGGAAAATTTTTGGCTAACCCCCAAGCTCTGCTCCCTTTAGCCTTTAGTTAAACAAGCTGGAGAATTTAACTGTTCTGCAAATTTAAAGCAGAACAAGCAAGGAGCAATGAACATAAGTTTAACCCAAGAGAGAATAAAAATATAAGGAAGAACAAACATAGCGTGAAGTATTAGCAATAGCAAAGTTCCCTGCACACTCCTGATTGAGACAAGGAGTGGGACAGCTACTGAGGGCTGCTCCTGGTGCACTGGGATGGTGTCCATGTCCTTCCTAGAGCAGCACCATGAGCTTTTTGCTCATGTTCTCTGACACTCTTTATACCACTCCATTCTTTTGCACTCATGGTTGGAAAGTGCCCTTCACCTGAAGCACCACCACATGCTGGCAGCTGCTGGGGCTGCTTGTGCTCATCAGGCCATCCCTCCCTTCTTTCCTCACAGCCCACTTCTGCAAACCAAGCCCACCTGCTGCTGACACCAGCAGAAGCCCAGGTATCTCCTACACCTGGGTTGTTCATCATATGTGACAGTGCTGGTAGCCAGACTGGCTACTCCTTTCCTATTCTTTTGGTAATCTGAACCTCCTCACATCTCTTGTGTAATAGTAATAGTTTCGGCACATAACTTGGTTGAAATCAGGTTTACAAGTTCTTTTATCATTACATTACTGTTTTCAAAAACATTTATTTTCTGAGCCCTGGAGGTAACATCCAACTGTATACTCCTGCTTCAAAAGCAATCTCTATGCACTTTGGTTCTCTTTTTTTTTTTGAATAGTTGAACTATTAGAATAGTTCAGTATTGAACTATTTGAACTATTTGAATAGTTCAGTAGACAAATAAGAAGATGGTTTATTCAAACATCTAGTTATTCTATTTGTTTATAGATTTCATTTTCTCCACTCATCAGCTGTTTTAAATACTGTTAGGGTTCTGAAGCCAGCTTGCATTCACAGTCAGATTAACTCTGTCTCTGTATATATTTATATAGAGATCAGCATTCAATGTCCTGTTTTTTAAGCCACAAGCAGCTTTGCTTTTAGGGGCCAACATTGGCAACCACATCCCAGGAATCAAACACTTCTAAAGAGATCCAAGCAGTGAGACCAGTCCAGGAGTTAGTCTGCTTTGGTATACTTATTCCTCGAGTAATATGTTTTCTTGCTTAAATCTGCTTTAGTAAGCTAGTTCTAGGATCATTCACACTGAAAGCAATTACCAACAATTAAGGGGAAATGGTTTGCATAATAGCATACACAGAAGAATATCTTGCCAGGAGAGTGTTTATGAAACACCACTTATTGGCACTCTGATTACAACTATCTGCTGCTTCTGCTGTATTTACAAGTTCAAGCTTCACTGCACAAGTTCCATACAAAGCTGCTGTAATTCCAAGGGGGTAGTATCAATGAGACTAAAAATGTTTGGATCTGTTCTATTAATAGGATTTTACACCATTAGGTACTACTGGATGTGCTAGGTCAAGAGCAGCCTATATACACCAAGAGCTGTGCCTTACCAACAGCTCTGGAAGCCAGCAGAATTGCAGCACAAAGCAGAGCAAATTGAGGTGGCTAAGGTTAATCCAGAAGAACAGCTGAAACCTTGAGGAAGTCCAAGAGGATCCTTGACTCATGCAAATGAACAGAGCTTACAGGAAGGGAGCCACATGTGAGCAATTTTGGCTTTTCACCACATCTCTGCAGCAGCATAACCCTCTCATATCTGCAACCTGTGTTTGCAGTGCAGGCTGCCAGGTGTGCAATCCATGGACTGCATAGAGGATATCCAGGTGGCTTGCATTAAATACCCATATTCCATGCATTTCAGCTTTCATGTAATTAAAAAATGTCTAGGAAAGGATTAGGTGTGCAGTGTAGAGGAAAAGGAAGAAAAAGAGGAAACAGGAAGAAATCAAGAAAGGAAGAGATGCAAGCTATGTCAAAAGAGAGCTGCTTCCCTTACAGTGCAGCTTAATCAGACACTACTGGTTACTCTCAAGCTGTCTGATTACAAACTAAAGACTGGGATGCCCTAGGACACCTGCAGAAGTACCACCTGAAAAACTGCACTGAGCAGTGCTGTTATCCCCAAGTGGGAAAGGTTACTAAAAGCACCTGGCCACAGCAAACCCCAGGATCCATCCCTCTCCCTTAGGACTACAATCCTCAGCCTTGGTTCCAGTCCCAGCCCAGCAGTGTAAGAAACACACGGGATGCTGCAGCTGAACAAGGGAGATGCTGGCACTGCGGTCTTTGTTTGCACAGCAAAGGCAAATGATAGAGAAATTTTGAGGAATTTTCCTTTGAAATAGTCTTACGACAAAAAAGAAATTTGAAACGAAAACTAGTTTTTCATACACCACAGCTCTTTCAAGATGACCGAGAATTTTTGGCTAGCACATCCTGTAATCAGTAGGTTCTGCTCCTACCCCACCACTGTATTCTTCCACTGTAACTAATGCAAGTGCTAATAGCATCCTCAAACAAGACATGAAGCCCACTTGTGATGGGTTTTCTGGAAGGGTGCTTGCCAGGCATGGTTTCTTAGTGTCCAAAGTAGTTTTTGGAGTCAGAAATACTTCTAGCATGCATCAATCTAGCACATGCCCTAATTCTGATAAGCTGCAATTAAAGCTATGAGTTTCATTTTTCTTACACCATGTGAATTGCTCTTATCAAAGGACGTTCTTAATTCCTATATTTTTGATGGAGGTTTATAGCAGAAGTCTGTACATGTGTACTTTCACATATCTGTACACATCACTCCAAAATTAATGCCTCCTATTTATTTACATGGAAACTACCACAGTTACAAAGAGCATAATAACACTAGCTGTGCATTTTCACTTGTGATGAATGAGAGCCTGCACTCTGCAATCAAAAATCTGTTCTACTGGAGGTGACTCACTGTTTCACAGCAGCTATGATGGCATTATTGCTGTAACATCACCCACTGTCTCTCTGTGCTCACATCCACCATTTGGTCTATTGGAATATTGGTGGAAAGGTTCAACTTTTACTGCTGTATCACCAGTATCCACCTCTAACATAGTGGTCCAACGTAGTAAAATAGGAGGCATTTCTTTCAGAGCAGCCCTTGTGCAGTCACACAATTTGAACTGCAAACACTTATTTGAGCAGTGCTATTTATATTAATAGGAGAACATCTAAATGAGAATAGAAATTTGCAGGGATAGAATTATGCATGTATTATAGCTATATAGATGACTTATTAGGAAGTCAAAAAGGTATTTGACAGCAGGTATGTAGAGCTTAAGTCCCTTCTGCATCATAACATCTAACAAAACTGAAACAATACAGGTACTTGTACTGCTACAAAAGAAAAAAATCTGCTTTCAAATCAAACAGATCTGAGGAAAACCTCAGCAGGAAGAAAAGTAGTCAAAGAGCAGATTTCTGCTTCAAAAGCCAAATAGCAGAGCTGCCCATTTCCAGCTGCACCACCAACACATTACTAATACTAAACAGCCACA
>JAOWBP010004023.1:9550157-9563463 GCA_028571105.1 Tragopan temminckii
CTGCTTCAAAAGCCAAATAGCAGAGCTGCCCATTTCCAGCTGCACCACCAACACATTACTAATACTAAACAGCCACAGGAGACTGTCTGCCACATTGATGGGCTGGAAAGAAATTGTACTAGGAAGAGGTAAGAAGCAAGACAACTTCCTCCAACACCATTTAAGTTTCTAGGCCTGAGGTGAGAAATGCAAGTTGCAAAGAAACTCATCTGGAGACTTCACTGCTTGTCTAAGATCTGCTGACAGAGAAGTGCCAGCTTGAAACAAGCGCTGGCTACAGGCAGTTCCTGAATGGCTGTGCTAACATTGTCTGTGATCAGGCATGGCTCTACAGTCCCAAGTGCTCTGAAAACCCTTCAGCAGTGATGGCGTCTCAGTGAGATTGGAGTCACAACACCCAAGGCATAGCCAGTGACTCAAATCCTCTGTATCCAGCACATAAAACAGAGGAGCTGGAACCTGAGACTGGTCTGCAGGAACCACCACAGCACAGTAAGCTTCCCTACACAAAGGATATTACTGGAGTCCACTTGCTGTTTCTTGAGAGCCTTATGAACATAAAATCCCTGCAGACTGCCTTGTCAACTATTACTTTTCTGCCTTTCACAATACTAAAATGATTTTTTGGGCTGTGATTTGCTTCAGATTCACCAGCTCCCTTCATCCCTCTAGTACTACCCATGAAAACAGACTTCTGAAAACCACTAAGTAGATTAACCTGTCACCAGCATGAGTTAGCTTAACCTAGTCAAATAAGATGTAGGCTTTAAAAGTATTAACAGTAGTGAAGAGAGCAAGTTCCTATGGTGAATAAACCCAGTATTTTAAACAAGCAGTACAAGCAATCCTAATTACTTGTCCTCAAGAGCAACCATTTCTACTACCTGCTAACTTATCTCAACCATCTTTACGTATTGCCACTCTGTGCCAGAAACAGCATCACCTTCAGGACTGAGTCTTTTCCTGGTAACTCCTAAATTCCAACTCTCTCTGGTATGTGAGCTTATGAAAAGCATAACAAAGGCATCCATAGCTGGGATATTACTTTAATACATATTTACATTACAACAGTACCATGAAGCATGACCAAGACTACACAACAGTGGGTGCTCCATATGCACTAAAAAGATAGTCCTTGCCAAAACAAGCTTACAAGCTTAGCATGCTGTGGGATCTTGGTTAAGCCTATTATTGTGCTGCTGACATCTCCAAAGGTCACAGACCCGATCCACACTTTGCCAAGATTGGCTTCAGTGAATGCAGAGTCCTGGCAATGGCCAGAACACCTGCACTATGCTCAGCTGAAGAGCATATGAAGGAGAGAGTAGTGGGGAACAAGCTGCTGTAGCTGTCCCTCATCAAATCTAGGTCTGTAGGAGTGGTGGGCAGTAGATTAAAGATCCACTTCTTCTGTCACAACAGGAAGGAACCATTGAAATTAAATACATACCTTCAATGTACTTACATACTCTGAAAATCACACAGTTCCGTGGGTAAAAAGTAAAATCTTCAACTAACTTGCAAAGACAGTCTCCATTCAAGGTGCTGAAAACACTATCAAGAACTCACAGCCCAGGACCTTACCAGGAAGGATCCCATTCCACAGCATCCAAATAAGGCTGTCCAGCTAAAACAACCATATTGAGCCAAGAAACTAGGCAAACAAAGGCGTTAATGGTGATGAAGTGGGTTCAAAGCCAAATAAGGAAAACGAGCAGCAGGTCAGATCTCATGATAGCCAGGCATATACATAGCAGCAAGGAGCACATAGAATTAAGACAGAATCAGCAGTGCTCACTACTGAAAAAGAGAACAGCCCAGTAGAGCGGGATATGGAAGAAGAAAAAAACAAAAACAAACAAACAAAAAAAAAAAACAGAAGGCTCCAGCTTAAGCTTAAATCAGATTGCTGAGCCAATGGGCAGGGGTTGTTGGTGGACAGCTCAGGTGAGGTTGATCAGAGCAATTAAGGCCTATTAGTGCCATCAGGGTCATAACCCACATTTAGAATTCCACCTTAAGGGCTGTGGTTGGGTGTTTGCTGTTCTACTGGCTACTAGAAGTGAAAGTAGAAGCTCCAAGGAGTACTAAGAGTTCTTATAGCCCTCTGTTTGGTTATTGCCTATCCTTTAACATATTAACTTATTCTATAGAGAAGCCTATGCAACTGTGGTTTGAAGAAGTAAGCCTCAGTATAACACACAAACATCTTAAAGAAATTAATAGAAAGCTTCTTTTTTGTTATTTGAATTGACTTTGGATCATCAAACAACAATATATAAGCTTCTCCGGTGCTGGGAACCAGAAACACTCAGCTACAGAAAGCATTCCCCTGGCTCATCTGGGTGCTGGGGTGAAGGTTTATTTTGTCACTACTTTCTTCTCCACAGCCCCTGCTTCAGAAGTTACACATTCACCACCCATCAGTCCAATTACTAGCACTGCTTCAGCTATCTTTCAGTTGATGTCATAATAGAAAACAGCTCTGATTAGCTTTGTTTCCAAATCATTTATCTAAAATGGTATATTGGGAGTTCATATTTTTCAACTCAAAGTGAATTTGGAGGTAAATATTCTGATTTATTGATGAAAAGCTGTGTGGGGATGCACATAGGATGGGTACAAAAATCACTCTAGGCTCCAGTTAGATATTGGTCGAGCAGTGAAAACTGTGTTTGGGTAAAAACAAGACAAGTTTGGTCTGAAATAAAATCTGGCTTACGGAAGGTGGTTTTGTAGAATCATGGAATCATAAAAATTGGAAAAACCATTGAGATCATTCAATCCAGCCATCAACGCATCCCCACCATGCCCATTAATCCATCCCTCAGTGCCACATCTCCATGGTTCTCGAAAACCTCCAGGGATGGTGACTCCCCCACCTCCCTGGGCAGCCTGTGCCAGTGCCCAGCCACTCTTTCTGATAAGAAATTTTTCCTGATATCCAACTTGAACCTCCCTGGCACAAGTTAAGGCTATTACCTCTTGTCCTATTGCTGTTATCTGGGAAAAGAGGTTGACCTCTACCTCATAATTTCCGTTGTTTCATTTTCAAGTTATGATAAAAAGGATCACTGAGAATGTTTAATCAGGTGTTTCCCCTTGGTAAAAGTGTTTCTCTGCTCCTTAAATATATTTATGTCTCTGAATTTTTTATGCTATAAAGCCCAGGATGACAAATTTCACTTGACCTCTCATTTCACCAGTCAGAAAGCCAAGTCAGAGCTCTGTTGCATTTGATGCAGTATAAACAGCTAACACACTCCAAAAAGCTGTAAAGGCCAAAAGGCAAGACAACAGAAGTAACTACATAAATAAATGATCTATAGGAGAGGCTGGAAAGCACTGTACAGTGTATTTCCTACGGGTAAATCTGAGTTCACTATCTAACAGCCTGAGGACTGACAGTGGAGATGCTGGGACCACTGACTGACAGACTGACCCTATTTAATTATATTATGTACTTATTGATTCGTCTGTTTCCATCTTTCCAAGGCTTTTCCAGTGTTTGTCTTTGTTATGTGTATGGAGAGCTCTTAACAAAGTGAAACTGCATTTCTCAGAGACGCTTCAGTAACCACACCATGTTCATACCCATGGTCTCCATTCTTCACCTACAACAAGAGAAAAGGTGGAGGAGAAAAGCTATGATCAGCGTAGGTCAGAAATGGAAAACAATACTAGAAGCATTTGGAGAATAAGGACCTGGAAAATAACCCTGAACAATTTCCAGAAATGTCCCAGGAGATCCTTGCTTTATTCAATGCCACTCATTTCTGCCAGCCTATTTTTATCTCAGACTTGAATGTATCCATCTCAGTATATATAGCTAGCTTGGTAATTTTTAACTCATGACTGATTTAATTGGTATTGAAAGTGATTAATTAGGACTAGAACAAGCCTTTGACAAAGAATTTATTGGATCCTTGTCTGCTCCCTCTGCTGACTCACTGGTTTCGGATGGACATGCTGACATGATACTTGGCAGGTCCCAGTTACCCGACTCCACGGGAACCTGTTGCTTTATAGCCAGCTTGTCCAAACCATAGCTTTCCACCCAAATATGAACCACCAGGTTGACCAGGATTTTGCTTGCTCATCTGCATCTCCAAGAGCACTGGTTCAGCTTGGAGCTGTGTTACTCAGGTTATGTTAATTGAGCTGGAGTAATGCACACACCACAGGAGGACAACAGAAGTTGGAAGCCAGCTCCTAGTTTCAATGTGAGCTCAGATCCTACCTACAGATTAGGAACTAAACACTTCTGTGGCACAAACACTGTGGCAGAAGAGTGAATATGGCATGCAAATATGGTAGAATGAGTTATGATATCTCTGGTAATGTGTGTGCGTATACACAGAAATACATACACTTGTTCATCTCAAATCCATAACATTTTATGCATCTTGTGGTATTCATAGCTACAATTAATTCAAATAATGCTGAGTTCTCAGCCTAACCGTACCTGGAATATAAAAAAAATATAATAATAATAATAAATAACTTTAAATTAGTTTTGAACAGAGCTATTTATTTATTTAATCAGCCATCTCTTCCTCTTTTTATTCCTCAGGGATACAAATAAGGTGCACATTCCTTAGGCAGGAAACCTGCTATGCTGTGAACAGAGCTGGGAGGGAGACTTCAGCATCACAAAATGTCTTAGACTGGAATGGACCTAGAAGCCCAACCAGTCCCAACTCCATGCCACAGCTGCTTGATTCCACTAAATCAGGCTACCCAGAGTCCCCCCTCATGGCTCTGGGTACCTCCAGGGATGGGGCATTTTAATGGAACTATTTGTCAACCAAAGCTTTTTTTTTCATCTAAATGAAAAGCAGAGTGGTGTAGAAAAGTCAGAAACAAGTTTCTCTATCACAATAAAATACTTTTTGAGCGCTTTTATTTTTTATTTCAAATTAGTCTTTCAGAATGAAATTATGTAATTGCTTTTCAACAGTTGTTTCAAGCAGAATCACATCTGTTTTCATTCTGGAATTCAAAATCCACTACAATTATGACTACTCCATGAATGTTCAGTTTTGCTTTGGGACAGCTTCAGGCCATGACAGTCAAAAACTGGAGAACTTTCAGACTTTTCTGGCTTGAAAGTCAGACAAGACACAAGAAATTAGCACTACCATTGCACCAAATTAGCATTCCCTAGACACAATTTCAAGCACTAACAGAGGTACTTTTAATGCATGTATAAAATTGAGTTTCTTTAAGGTGTTCATAAAAGTGAGGCTTCAAATAAGCTTACCTAGTTCTGGCTTAAGCAAAACCCCATGTAATAAGCTAACTCCGAAACATACCTAGGTAGTTTCTAACTCACAGAGACCTATGACAGTAGGAAAGAAATATATCAAAGCTTAGGACAACACAAGAAGTGCCCAAGTTTTTCTCCTTAGTGGGGTACGTGCTGCTAAGGTACCTTGAGATGCAGCCTGGCATCACCTCAGCTCAAGTATTGTTTTAAAACATGAGGAATAGCACATGTAGACAATTGGACTGAAACACAAACAGGAGTAGGTTGATAGCTATTTACACTAGATTTAGAGTTCCTTTTTATACGATGTCTCAACTTACTAAAAATACACATATTTAATTCTAATTTTCCAGGGCCTCAACATATTCATCATCATGGTAACGTGTTTGGCAGGCTTTGGCACCTGAGACCAAATGAAAAGAAAGGAGGACAGAACAAATACATATTAAGAGAGTTCAGTCCTACCCACTTACTTGAGCTAATAGGTCTTATCTGCACACTGCTCAGCAAACAAAAGGTGATCCAGATCAGCAGTCCCGCATGATTTGCTTGGGGAGTGTAGAGCAGGTAGAGTGTGTCACCTGGGGGTGAGTTTATCATTGGTTCCCCTGACAGCTCACCACAAGTCCTACTTGGGAAGTACTGAGCTGGAGAACCAAGAGAAAATAATAATATCAACTTGCTAAGTTTGGAATAATAATAAAAATATCCTTCTCCTTCTTTCTTCAGTGCTAACAGTTTGATTATTCAGTGCTCTGTCAAGAGCTCCACTCTTTTGTAAGGTCACAAGGTGCAACTCCTGCTCAGCATGGTGAAGGCCAGTCCTTACATTCTATGCATTTTGATGGGGCAGTGGTGGAACATTTGATTACTACCAGCTACTTAAATTCGTTTCTCCTTTCCACTCAGCAAACATTTCTCCAAGCCAAACACAAAGAGTTATATTGTACACAGTCTTTGAAACGTACACTTGATTTTCAAGGAGGCCATTTCAAAGAGGACAGCATACTTGTAGTTATTTTGAACTAGCAAATGAAAAGGAAAAAGATAATGCAATGGTAGGGAATTGAAGCATGACTTCTCTGATGTTTTTTTTTCTCTGCTAGAAAAGATTCAATAGTGTGGAGGATTTATCTGCACAGTCACTCTCTGCCCTTGCCCCCCCCCTCCCCTGCCTGTAGTACTTCTTTATCCTCATCATGGTTTATGAAATACCTCATTTGCAAAACAAAGTATCACCAGCATCTGTTAAGTAAAGGAAATCATAGCCAGCATGGTGCTGTAACCTCTCCACAGCTGAAAAAAATGGACAAATGAGGTGCTCGGGTTGGAAAACCCCTTTTGGAAAATACCAAGGCTGCAGAAACTGGTGGATGTTTGCGAGAGGTATGCCTGTTTTCAACCATTAAAAACCAGGTTGTCTGTAAAAGCAATATGTCACATGTAAGTGGCAAAGGATGGGCAAGAAGAGGGCAAGGCTGAGGTTGTCTGGGAAGAAATAGAACCCCAGAGTTCTTTACATGCATCAACAGAAATGAGAGAAGGTAGTCTACACTGAGAAGGAAGACTGTGGGTTCCACGGTGCTGATGGTAAAAGTATCAGTGCATCAGGCCTCACAGATTTAAAAGAAAAACAGAACAGAGGAGTGTTGGTAGGATATTCTTTTTTCAGAGTCCTTAAAAATCCTTTACATTTTAACTGCCTGTAATTTCCTTAAATGTCTTGCAGAAAGAATATTTAAAACTTTCAGTTCATGAAGAAGCAATATATCTTAATTGAAAGGAAACTTTCAGCCGAAGTGCTTTTTGGCAAACAATCAGAATTGTTAAACTTTTCCAGAACGTACTTAATATTTTTGCTGCTTTTAATTAAAAAATGTTTTAACAAAAAAAAATCATAAAGCAGAGGCAGACATCACGGTTTGCTCTGATTTGCAGCACCACTGTGAACTTCCTTTTAACTAACAATGGTGACTGAGCTGGGTAAAAAACTGAAGGTAAAGCAATTCTCTTATTATTGAGATGGTGGTTGACATAAGGTGGGGTTTTAGCACCTGCATGTGTCAGAGAGAGAGGGAGAGAAAGACACTTGCATTCAGTCGTTTTACGGAAAGCCCCAAGCAATACGCTGAGAAACCTTTCACAATCTGCCACTAGAAACTCAGAGACGTTGCCAACACTTGAACAAAATGACCCCCGGCTCACTTCTGAAGGATCTCTGGCTGCAGGGCCCCAAGGCTGCAGGACAAGACCACTCTTATTTTGAACAATTCCAATCTGTCATAACAGAAACTAGTTAGTTGTATTTCACATGTCTCGTGGGCAGATGGATGACACACAAGATGAAGGGCCGCATGTCACCTTGCCTCTGGCACATTTAATTTCCTATTGTTATTTTGTGGTTTATTGGAATTGCTCAGCCATGAAGCCTTCAAATTAACTGAGGATCATCTATGCGTTTTCTAAGACTGTATCTGCGTTAGCAAGTAGTGTGGATTAACAGGAGCCATGGACCAGGACATTTTTTGTTGAGGACCTGACATTCACGGTAAATGTATTTCATGGTCGGGTTCCATTAGTAGTAGTAATATTTTTGGTTCATGCTATCCACAGTCTGGCCCCAGGAACTGATTGCCAAATAGCGACTAGAAGAGCACATCACGTATTCCAGGTAAGCTTCCTGCAAAAGAGCACTAATTCAAGCACTCCTAAAATGGCACCACAATGCAAAACAGTCTACTTCTAAAGAGAGCTCCTGATCTGAACACAGACACTAATGTGGATCCACACTCAGGTCTTCACAGTGTTTTTAATTAACGGACCTATAATCTCAGCCTGTGTTTTGGAAGAAAATCACAATCAGCAGACTAAAGACTCTTTTCCCTGAGTATTTGTATTCTCTAGGATCACACTTGGTGAGGCATTGTGGTTACTAAGGAGATTTCTCTGTCTTGAACTTCAAGGTTACTGATTGATGAGCTTTATCAATCCTCCAGCCAAACATAAAACTAATGCAAGAACCTTCCCATCTTATTCCATAAGGGATGGGCCTATTTCTCTTTCTTTAAGTCTCACCTGACCTTGGGGGAATAGGTGGCAGGGGGGTTGGAGAGCGGAGCAAAGGAAAATGAACAAGAAATTAAGCAGAGGATAAGATCAACACCACCATTTATTTGTCCTGAGTGTATGAGATAAATTAAAGAATAGAGATCTCTATCACAGTAAAATGTGCATCCAGAACCCTTCTTCTCCTCCACTGAAGTAGGAAATATGTAGTTTATGACCAGCTGGGACAATTTCTAGTGAATGGCTTTGAGGCAATAAATCACAGAAGCTGGTTTGTCCACATTTCTTTCTTTTCTTCGAACTGTTTGGCTAAATCTCCCACAGAGAGTTACGCCATGCAGGGGATTCAGCAAAATGCATGAAAAATGTACTCAGGTCACCTACAAATTCCTCAATTCTGGCCAAGCTCCAGTTGTGGCTTTAATACAAGACAATGCCTTACTGCTCTCCTTCCCCGAATCCTATGAGGGCAGCTGTTTAAACATTTATCATTAAATGTTTCAAAAAAGAGAGCTCACTGTAGTACAATGATGCTATTTGAGACCTCAGCTTTGTTTCCGGGACCTGTAGAACACATGTGGGTTTGGGTGGGGTCATCCCATCGTCCCACAGTTGGTTTGTTTGCTCACATTTGTGCTAAATACCTAATACTTTGTGTGTGTGTGTTTGTGTATTTTCCTAATTCTTCACAAATTGTTTCAACACATTCAAAGATCCAGACTGTTGGGAAAAGGCCTCTATGTAATTGCATAAAGGAGAAATAGAGCCAATAGAGAATCAGCTTGCTTCTTATGCTGCTTCCAACTGTTTATTGTATCCATTATCCTCTATTCACTCCTCAACTTCATTTATCCCCATATAGGCATGCAGGGGATGCTATAAGACTAAGTGAGACCAAGGAGAGCAGAGTAACTTACAGAAAGAGAAATACATTGAGAACTACTAATGACATAGAACCTCCTTTCAGATCTGGAATTTCCTGAGCATCAAATACTTTAGAGTTGGGAGACTCTTATTTCCTTGTCTAGTCCTTACCTATTTTCCTATCTGCTGCTTTTGTCACTGCTGGAAACAGCATATCAGGATAAACAGACCTCTGGAGCCACCGTTTGAATGGCCTTCCATCCTGAATCAGGCTCGTGCTGATGATCTAAAAACATAAAACTGGTTGCCATTTTTAGAGGTCTGCCCATGGCATGAATCTCCTCTGTGTTCTGGAAACATGGTTTCAGAAAAGATGTGATCCCCTAGAGGAGGCAGATTATTAAATACCCCACATGCATGAAGGCTCCCAGGTTGCCTGCATTGTTGCAGGGCCGTGTATGTTGTAGGAATGGCCAGCCTATCTGCACCCAGTGCAAATGCAAGCCTCTGTTTGCCTTTCAAAGTTCTTCAGCTTTGGCCAAAATGAGACTGCGAATGCTGTATGTAATGACCTATTTAATATCCCATTTTCCAGAAGCAATGAGAAGTTACAATTATCCCTATGCTCAGTGTGAGCTGCGGCTGCTTAGCAATCAAAAAGTCCAAACTAGGCATTCAGATGTCTTATTTTAAATGGGTTAAAAAAGAAAAGTTTTAGATCTTTCTTTCCTACAGTATGTTCACATGCAGGTGCATCAGAGAAAAATATGTCCTCCTATTGACTGTCACGGGAATCTGTCTTGCTCATGAAGTCCCTTCAGTAAGCAAAGGTCAGTCCCCCACATCTCTCTGTTTTTGATTACTCCCTGCACTTGATGGTAACTATTTTGCCAGTTTGCAACTTCTAGCCCTCCAAAAGATCCTACACTACGTTAAAGGTTAATGTAAGCCCTTCCCTGACCTCCTCACGCTGTCACAAGGCCATACAGCACTGATCTTTTCAAAGTTAGGGACAACCAACCAAAATCAGCTCAGAGTGAAATGGGGAGAGTTCCTCTGTTCCAAAATCTGAGTAACATCACCCACTGGAGAATGCAAACTTATGATCCATTCACTGGAAGCCTTGGCTTTTCCAGGCTCCTTTGTGCTGCCATAGACTTTGCTGACCATTACATCCACCCTGTTCATTTCAGGCATTTCAAGTTAATAGAAGATCTCAACTGAACGGCTCTACATGGGGCATTTGCACAACTCCAAAAGTAATTATTTCACCGGAGCAAGGCCCACGCACAGGCTTTGTTGGTTTTGGCTCATGGTCAGGTGTACCAACTCACATAAGGTGCAATTTACAATCTGACTCCTATTTGGAACAGAGCCCTGTGGACTGAAAAACCCTTCCTGTGGAAGAAAAAAAAAAAAGCTCCAAGTTGTCCAGAGCAGTGGTATATGCCCTATCCTTGGAGAAATTCAAGGTCAGGCTGGACAGGGCTCTGAGCATCTAATAGAGCTGTAGATGTCCCTGTTCACTGCATGGAGCTGGACCAGATGAGCTTTAAAATGTCCCTTCTTACTGAAGCAGTTCTATGATCCTGAGTTCGTTGAGATGCTGAGAATCAGGAGGTTCAGCAGCACAATTCTCTATTTAATGAGTCAGGTCTTCTTGCCATATAGCACACTCCAAACACATTTCAGTGCACACTGGTGTGAAAAATAGTTTACTTTGGGGACAGTATCAGCAGAACATACTCCTACATGTGGTACTTAGGGTTTCCTTGACACTGTTTATTATCTTGGCTTAGATAAATTTTCTCCATAAACTGAGGGCATAGCCATGCTGAGAAAATATCCTGTTGTTCTGGAGTTACCATATCCAGGTTTCATTCTACCATTGTCCTCTGCTTTCCTGGTTAGCTTCACACTGACTTCAGGGAGTGATTCCTGATCTACCCCTTGGTCTCATAGAGATGCTCCTATAAAAGCAAAATGAGATCATAGAGCATAAAAGAAAAACAAGATCAAAGATGCCAGTGCTGTGCCCCAAACCAAGAAACACACGAGAATCTCTGTCTCTGGGCAAACTTGACCACGTCTGAGTTAAACCTGGGTAACCCCAGTAATTTCCTGGCTACTGATGGTCTGCCAAAACTGCAGATGCTGAGCCAGGCATCTCCTTTTGGGCTGCCAGGTTACCTTGCAGAGACCTGCTTTGCCCTCTAGCGACTATAAAGCAGAAAACAGGGTTTCTGCACCATCTATTCTGATTTGTTAAATCAGGTCCCTGCTACGTCTGCAGGGCAGTAGACAAGTGAAGGGGTTGTTCTGATTTTGTTTGGCCTCATTGAGAATATCACTCTCCCGGCGCAGTCTGGGCACTGCATGAAGCACGGAGCAAGGAAGGCTATTCTGAAAAGTTGAGGACAGACGCCCTAAATTGGGGAATGAATGTCTCAGTGAGTGCTAAAGGAAAATCCTCCAGGGCTGATGTTATTTCTAGTCTGCACATGCACTGGAACTGAAAAGAGGCTATTTGTTGGGAAAAAGGAATGGATGAATAATGGAAGAAAAAATAGTGGCTCTACATTCCTTTCCAAAACTGTGTTGCTTACAAACCCTTTGGAAACAATTGACAATTCATCAGCACATGAGCTCATAATTTGTGATCTATGGGGCCATAGACTTTATGATCTATGTTCTGTGTAAGTGAATGTTAAAAGAGCTTTTAGTTGGGAAAGTAATAACTGATCTTTGTTCAAGCAGTAGCAGGGAAGATAGGGATTACAGAGCATATCTAGATAGCTGGGATAGCAGAGCTATATGGAAAGCAAGCTGTCTGAAAATACTGTACAGAGACAGCATTTATTCCTATAAAGGGAAATACTAAATATTTTGAATTTTTAAAATATTAGTCCATCTTTGCTAAATTAGAAAAGCTTTTACTACAGATAATCCAAGAAAGCAAATGGAACTGTATTTCTTAGCATCACAGAAATTGAAAAAAAAAATATCAAATTTCTCTTTGGAAATTCTCATACAGTCAATTCTTATGATCAGAATGCAAAGCAATCATGTGATGGAAAACATCCATTGTCATGTTTTTGTATATAAATAAGGAATTCTACAGAAGCTCAAACTGTATCTACTTAGACCAATTGTAAATATTAGTATTTTCTCAAATACTCAAGCAAGAACATTAAAAATAAATGACGCTGTACTCTAGTGTCACTAAGCCAAAAACCAATCAACCGAAAAACATCTGAGACTATAAATGAGTTTTGATGGAAAACCTGAGCCCAGAAAAAGTCTTGAGCATTTATGCAAATATCTATCAGAAAGAACATTCCAGGCAAGCTGGAAGACATTGTCTCAAACCACTCATTGGATTCAGTAGAAATTAAAGTCTGCCTCGACTAACCAGTGAATAAGAAAAGAAAGGCTGTATGAGGTGAAATGCCCAGTTGTAAATTTCAAACACATAACCAAAAAAAGTATACTTCATCTTGTTATTACCTGCAATTGCACCCAGCCTTAATTAGGATTTGCTGCAGATCACCACTGTCAGCTGGGATGCTGTTGGTAGGAGAGAAAATTTTGGCTCCTGTTGTTAAAGCATTTAGACCTGCTGTAGGAGGATTTGGAAGAAACTGCAGTATACTTGCATGATGACTGCATCAAAATACCTTTGGCACTGGCTCCACGTCCATGTTGGAGACCCAGAGGTTCACATTTGATGTATGTTTTTTTAAGAAGTTCTTATTTTGTTGGTGTGTGTGTGTGTGGTTTTTTGTTGTTGTTGTTTGTTTGTTTTAGTTCTCTCCTACAAATAATTCACTTTTACTCATTGTTTCTTACTGGGGCTTTTCTAGATGACAGCCATGCCAGTCCTTGGTGTCTGTCTTGGGCTCTGTTATGGATCTGGTGGTATATTCATGCCAGAAGACTATTGAGAGCAGCTCCATCTGATTTTATCTTTGCAGCACTGAGAACAACTGTTGGTTGCTTTGCCACTTTCCCAAAAGATGAGAGATTCTCCAAAAGTTGTGCTCTTCTGAGAGCTCCTATCTGTCAGCTGCCACTAGATGACATTAAGCAAGGTGAGTCTAGTGATAG